>PVKZ01000890.1:293810-562452 GCA_004027375.1 Macroglossus sobrinus
GCCCCCACCCCCGCCCTGTGCTACTCCAGCCATAAGGAACTTGGGAATGCCCAGCCTGGCTGCTGGCTTCAGAGCGGCTCCCCAGTCCCACTGCCTTGAGGTGCTGCTCAAGCCAGCCTCATTGACCACATCTGGCTGGCAGGGGGAGGGCAGTGAGCTGCCACAGGAAACAGGAATTCGTGGGGGGAATGGGGTTGAGGGTTAATGTTGAGTTTTGAGACATCCCTTGCTCCAACCCACTCAGTGGGGCTGTCTGGGGCTCTGCCCACACAGGGCTCCTCACCCCGAAGCCGCCAGTTTCCCGCCCACCTTCACCACCCGGCCCAGCCACCAGGGACAACAAGGACTGCTCCAGGCCCTGATAGCTCATAAACCACAGAACACCCCAAACAAATCTCTGGGGAGAACGAAGCAGCAACAGTGTGACCTTTACCAGAGGCCCATGACAGGAACAGGCTGCCTGCCCTGTGCCTTTCCTCCAGCCAGGGACACCAGTGCCACTTACCCCAGCACCTGGCCTGTTGGCAAACCCGCTCTGCTTTTAGCCAGTCTTCACCCTGAGCCCGTCCCAGCCCCCACTAGGAAAAGCGGGAAGGCGGGGGGGACCTGGCACTTTCTTCCTTCACTTCACTTCCATTCATTTTGTCACCTAGTATTCTAAGTAAGGGTCAGAGTGGAGGCATCAGAAGTACCTGGAATAACATGGACTGACCACTGAATCTCTGATTTAAAGAATGTCTTGATTTAAGATTTCTGGGCTCCTGTGATGAGGGTGCCGTGTTCCTGGTGACCAGCATGATTCGGGGAGCAGTGGGCAGTCTGAACTGATTTTTCAAATGAGTGTCAAATGTTGTTTGTTCTGCTAAGCTTTTAAGAAATATACAGACTCCTGACCCTGGGACATTTAAAAGCTTAAATTGTCATTTCACTTTGACCTGCCTGAAAATAGAAGTGAAAATCGGTTTGCCGTGCTGCCCTCGCACGTGGCCACACATCAGAGGAGCTGCTCCCTGGGCATCTGACTTGCTTGTGAGTTCATAGGACAGGGCAGGGCCAGGGCCAGCCGTGGGTGGGTGGTGGGAGGGCTGGTGGTTTCTGGCCTGGGGCTCTCTGTGACAGAAGAGGGCGACAGCAGAGATCCTCAACCCGAGTTGTGCCTTAAAATTACTTTAGCATCACTTCAAAAACTGTCTGTGCCCAGGCCCCACGCCAGAAGGTTCTGATTCATTTGTTCCAGGGATGGGGCCCTGGCAGCTATTTTTAAATGCTCCCTGGAGGATTCCATTGTGCGGGCAGCGTCGAGCATCATTGGTTAGAATGGGGAATAATCTAGGACTTAACACTTAGTCTCTACTTTGCCGCTCTCGTGAATTCCAGTTCCTTCTCAGAGCTCTTCTTGCCCACCTCCTAGTATTGTCAGGCTGGCTTTGGTGGCGTGATGTGGTGATCACATCTCTCTCTAGGTTCTGATATATGCTTCCAACGTGGAAACCTTGTGCCATTCAGGTCACCAGTACAGATTCCTTGAGAAAAGGACATCTCTCGAGGCATCTGACACAGCTGGTCTTCCCTGCAGGGCTGTCCCTGAACACCAGCGCATGGGAGGCCACGTTTTGTGAGAGCAGCTATCTTTACCTGGGAGAATCTCACCTGGACACTGTGAGAGGCGCTCAGGAAAGAAGCAAGAGGGGTCACAGGGAGGCACAGGGTCCCACCTGCTCCTCAGGCTCACTCCTTCAGTGAGATGATAACCAGAGTGACCTGTGGCATTTAAGCTGTTATGTTCCTCACCCCTCTCCCTTCCTGAATATGTACAGTTAAGTTTGTGTAAGTTAACCGTGCATACAGTGTGCTTCTGTCTTAGTCGAAGACAAATCACTTCAGCTCTCGAGCCTGGGGCATCTTGTTGGAGGGAAGAAGGGTCTAGGTGAGGGGCTAGGCCTCCTGGACTGCCCCCCGCAACCTAGCCCTACAGCCCCCCAGCTACACACGTGCTCAGGAAGCCTCTGAACCACCCTGTGCTTGGCCTTGTTTATAACTGATATGGGTTGGGTGAGAGGGACCCTTACAGAGCTGGCAGTCTCTGCAGCACTGAAACCCTGGCCTGTCCCCGACTGTCCGGTTGTCCCGAACCAGCTCCAGTCCTGCAAATGGTCTGTTCCACTTCAGGCAGAGTTGTAAAAATGCCCTGGAGAAGACCAGCAGACCAGGAAGCTTAGAAGTCATTTGCCTATAATTAAGAGCTAAAAGTTCTCATCCTTCTTTCCCTTCTTCCTCCCTTGGTCTGGTGGAGGCCGCCATTTTTATACTAAAGTGTAATAGACCTTTCATCTCCCTGCCAGATCTTCATGCAGAAAAGCCTCATGCAACTTCCTGGTCTTCAGCTTGGCACATCCAAGTTGTAGTTTGCATTTATCTGTTTTCATTACCCATGCCGAGGCCTTCGAGTTGTATGATATACTTTGCGTTTTTCTAAATGCAGTTGGGGTTTTCCAGAGCTGTGCAAAGCCAGGAAATATGCATGTCATTTAAATGACTCCGGTTAACCTTTAGCCTTTGGTTGCTCATAAAACTCGCTTCTCTTCCAGTGATGGGTTGCATTCTCCAGAGCAGCAAAATTGATGATCAACAGCTTTCTTAGTTCCGTGCTGGGCCCCCATCCCTCTGCTGCCTCCACCTCGAAGAGCCCTGGCCCCAGACTCTCGTAGAGGAAGCTGGAGGTGGAAATGGGAGTCCCGGGTAGTGTCTGCTGAAGGTTCTAGAATTGTGCAGCCTTGTTGACACTCCTTGTGGTCTTCCTTGGTCCCGACTTCAGCAGCCTCTCTTCCTGTTTGGCATCCTCTGCTGGATCACACAGTCATGATGGTAGATACCATCTATTGATCCATTTCTCTGAGCCAGGCCGCGTTGTAAGCATTTTACATGAGTTATCTCATTTAACCCTCACAACCTGGCCAAGTAGGTCCTGGTATTATCCCGACTTCACAGACAAGGAAGCCAAAGCACAAAGAGGTAAAATAACCCACCCAAGGTCACACTGTCGGGACACAAATGCAAGATTCAGACACAGAACGTGACTTGACTCTGGGCTAGGACAGCTGTCTCTATTCAGTTACCCACTTAACGTGTCCAACCGTCCATCCATCATTTCTGGGTGCCAGAAATGCAAAGCAGAATAAGACAGCTGCCGGTGCCCTGGCAGGAGTTACGTCAGCAGATGGATGTAGGTGCTCTGAGGGACACTGCAGAGTGTGACAGGGAGAGCAGAGAAGTGTTGGGCCTTTGTCGGTGATGGTGGGCGAACAGGGACAGGAATTGCTGCTGAGAGCCCCAGCTGTTGGGCCGAGTGTTGTTCTGAGTGGTGTTTGGCAGTCAGACAAGCTAGGCAAGAGTGTTCTCGGCGGGATGGGGCAGCATCCTTGGTGAAGTCATGAAGGTGTGTGTGGTGACTCTGGTCAGTTCCCTGTAACCAGAACATCCTTTGGCGTGTTCCTTTTCTATGGCTGCTATAACAGATTTCTACAAACGTAGTGACTTAAAACAACACACATTTATCATCTTATAGGTTTATAGGTCAGAAGTCTGACATGGGTCTCAATGGGCTCAATTCAAGATGTCGGCAGGCCTGCTGTTCTTTCTGGAAGTTCCAAGGAAGAATCCATAGGCCAGATTTATGCACGTTTTTCCAGTTTCTAAAAGGCCGCCTGCATTCCTTGGCTCATGGCCCCTTCTTCCATCTCGAAAGCCAGCAATAGTGGGTCGAACCATTCTCTTATCATTTCACTCTGACCCCCTCTTCTGCTTCCCTCTTCCACTTTGAAGACCCCTTCTGATTAGACCGAGCCCACCCAGATAATCCAGGATCATCTCCCCATCGCAGGATCTTTCATTTAATCCCATTTGTGAATCCCTTTTGTAAAGTAACTTTTTCACAACTTCCAGGAATTAGAGCGTGGACGTCTGGGGGGGGCCATTGTCCTACCTGCCATGGGTGGAGTGTGGAATCTGGCAGCAGATGGGGTCAGAGAGCTGAGCAGAGGCTCTGAGTGACACTCTGCAATCAAAAAGTCCCCGCAGACCAGTGGCAGGTGCACAGGCTAGGGACAGTGACCCCTCGGATGCTCTCAGGTTTTGTGGCCAGGCCCCACCCTCAGCCACGTCCTGGGCAGATCCTTCTGACCTTTCAGCCACATGTGGGGCTGAGCCTTGCCCTGCAGGGCCCCACTTTGGTGGTACAAGTTAAGCTGCTTCTCTCTGTGCCTCCCTGCTTCCTGCCACTGTCTCTAAGATGTCCCTGGTATCTGCCCACTGACATTCCCCAAGTTGCCTCCCCCGGTTTAGGACACCCAGCCACTTCCTGCCCTTCTTGCCGGTATTCTCCATCCTTCCCCTGGGTTCCTGCCCTAGCCTTTCCTAGGGTTGGTGCTCTCCCAGGCAGCTCAGACTCACTTCTCCCCAGAACTCCCTTTTGCCCTAAAAGCCTCAAATGTCACCCTCCATGGCCATCCGACCACCTCCCACACACAGACACACAAGGCACCACAGGCATTTTAATCAAAAGCCCCAGTGTGCTTTTGAGAGGGACCTTTCTCCAGGAAGGGATTAGAGAGCTCCAGTCATTAAATGGTCTGTTGCAGTGTTAGTCCTGGACTAAAGTGGTTGAATTTAGAAATAAAATAAAATAAATGTGTTTTAGGTGTGTGTGTGTGTGTGTGTGTGTGTGTGTGTGTGTGTTTCAAGAAATGAGAGCATTGTTGACCATGATGGAAAAGCATTCTGATTCAGGCCTAAAGTGAAAATTGAGGTTCTACAAAGTTCTTCATGTGCCATCCTTGATTTTGATGGCTCTTGTTAAAAAACAAACCCACGATAACCTTAGACACTGTGTGTGTGTGCACGCACAGACATGTGTTTATGTATATGTGAATGTACGTGTGTGTGTGTGTGCGTGTGTGCGTGTGCACGCATGCGTGTATGCTCATGCAATGGGAAGGCACAGCAACCTGCTTCCTGGAAATCCAGATCCACTCACTGATGGTTACTCACCCCTTGGGCCAGGGACCATGGGCTTAAGACCGGTGCCACTTCCCCATCCAGGCCCACCCCTCCCTAAGACTCAGGTCCAGGCTTTCACTTCTCTTCCTGCTCTGAAGAAAGTGTTTCTCTTGAAAAGTGACAGCCCCGCCCTCACTCGCTAAATGATCGAGTGACACCAAAGACAGGAACTCATTTGGGTAAAAACTCAAAGGTTAAAAGTGAGAGTTGACAAGGCTTAAAGTCTTGATGACTTTACTCCTGAACTGGCAACAAGTATTGTGTCTAGGTGGCTGAGGGGCATTTACTGAGGCCCCAGTGTGTGCTGGGGCCAAGCTGAGCACTGGGAATAGAGATGACACCCCCACCTCCACCTCTGTGTCTCTGTCTCCACCCTTCTCTCATCTCCTGAAAAGTGGCACTTTCTTCTTAAGGCCAGACTCATTCACAGCTGGGTCCTTCCGCCTGGGATGTACAGTTCTAAAACTTCCATATTTGGTGAATCTATATCCTGGTTTTATTGTTTGGTTGAGTGTGGGTGTGAAATTATATTTAGCTCTGAAAATGGTGGGAGGTGGAGAGCCAGCTGCATATCCACGGCTTCACTGCCTCGTGAGGAAAACAGCGGGATTTCCCCATCGGGGTTCGAGGCTGCAGATTCTCCTCCAGCTGGGTTTTGGGTTGGCCCTCCCAGCTCTAACCTCCATAGTAGCAGTGACCCCTGGAGAACCTGGTCAAAGGCTCTGAGAAGTCCTGCAGACCCAAAGCCACTGAGCAGGTGTGGGTAGCAGGAGTTGCCCCTCATCGGCAGCTCATTGTCCCTAGGTACTGCCTGAGGATTTACGTGTAGACACCCCCCACTCAGCTGGCATCTGATCCCAGGTCCATCCACTCTGTCACCTGCCCTCTTGTACCGTGCCCCACCGCCTCCCACCCATTCCATTCTGGGGTGGCCCAGGCGTTTTCGACCCTGAAGCCTCATTCTTCCTCAGCACATGCAAAACATCTCTAGATTCCCCAGCACTGGTTTCGGTTGAAGGTTGGGCTAGGAGCCCAGGGTAAGCACACTTCCCTGAGCCACAGTACTCGTCCTCTTGTCTGTAGAGCTGCTGTCAGCTGCGGGGGCTGGGCAGGATGTCCGAGGGGAACCTGTCACAGAGTTTGTTGGACTGAGGGAGAAGGGATGGCTCTTACCTGCTGTTTCATGGGTTCACTCTGCCAGAGACGGAAGCCAGTGGTGGCCTTGTTCACCTGGTCAAGGAGGTGGGGGCAGGAGCACATGGCCTCCAGTCTCTGTCGGCAGCTACTTCCTAGTTCAGCTGTCCCTGGCTGGCTCCCCCGTTCACCAGGAGGGTTAAGGCCCAAGCCCTGCTGGGCCACCAGGGCCCGCGCAGTCTGACCCTGAGCCCCTCTGCAGCCACACTGCCCACACTGGGACGCAGCCACACCACCCCTTCCGTCCCCTGCCCTGCCTTGCTTTCTCCCCTCGGCTATTGGCTCTCAGACGGGCCAGTCTCTCTGCCAGGGACGCTCTTTCCTGCCACCACAGTCCCCTTTGCATGGCTGACTCCCTGACATCCTTCAGCTCTCTCCAGATGGCTCACTTCCCAGCAAAACCTCTTCTGGTCACCAGCTCACTCTCTTGTCACGGCATTGGCCACCATTCGTAATTTTCGATTTTCGTGCAGTTATTTGATTCACAGCATCAAGCTGCTTGGGGGCAGAAACCCCGACTCTTTTTCTCATACTTGATTCCTGGGGCTGACAGCAGAGTAGGTACTTGGTGAAGATTTGCCGGATATGAATGAATAGAAGTGAGAAAGTGGCTTAGGAACCGAGCCCATTGGCCTTGTTTTCAGAAGTCAGACTGTGATTCCAGGGCCCACGGGCATACTCGTAAACCTCGCTGTTCTGACAAACGCTTGACATTCGTTCCCACTTGGGGCTGGTCTCTCTTTTCACTGAGGAGTTGGGATAAGCTCAAGACTGGATCCGAGGGACCAGCGTTCGCTTTCTGAACTTGCCCGGCTCTGTGAGTCATTGCCACCGTTGGAGGAAAGTAATCTGAAACCCGAAAGGTCAGTCAGTACGTCAAAATACGCAGTAAATCACACAGCCCTCTGCAGGGGCTCCTTCCAGTTCCTTGAAACGCCTGCCCTTGCGCGGCTCCCCTGCAAGACGCTGCTCAGGAAGCGGCAGCCCAGGCTCGGCGGGTGATTACCTCGAGGAAAATTAATACCGCGCCATCAATCCTGCAGGCAGAAAGGGCCCGCGGCCAGATGGCTGTGCATCGCCTGGAATAACGCACGGCTCCGGCCCTGGCCCTGCGTGTAAATCAGGAGGTCTTCCGAGGAGAGCCTGCGGCTGCCCTTGCTGGGGGTGGGGGGAGGGAGCCGGCACTAGAACCCTTCTTCCCCAGGGCCCGTCGTGGGCCCGGGGTTTGAAAGGCACCTCAGCAGCACCTGTTCTCTGCCCACTGCTGGACTCGTTCATGGGTGGGGCTGTGAAGCCCACGTCCTCGTCCCAAGTAGCGTCATTGGAAGGGGCTTTCAGCTTGGCTGTCAGAGCGAAATGTGACGGACCCATTTTCACGCCGCCAGCCTTAACTGGATGGTCAGAGGGCACATCTGTGGCTTATAAAAAGCAAACGATGCGACAGTTTTCCTCAAGGAGAGGGAAAACTTGTCTCGGATTCTCAGATTGAGTCCCCAGGGATGGAGATGCGGGAGGCGGCAGGCTGGTGATCGCGGATGGATTTGAGCCCCGGCCCAACACTGCCATTCGCCGTGAGGCCTCAGTCAACTGTCTTCATCTTTACAAGCCTCTGCTCCTCCATCTGTAAAATGAGGATAAATGAGGCCAATGTAACATGTGAAGCTAGAAGGAGGATTTGGTGAAAAAACGCATTTAAAACGATTTAACACAACGCCCTTGTGTTATAAGCACTCAGTGTCATCATTGCCCCACTGTGGTCTTGGGCCTCATGTTTTAGTCTTAAGTGGCTTTATCTCAGTGTCTGTGGGACCCAGCTTCCAAGTGTCACGTGCTGTATACTTTAGGCCAGGCAGGCCATGCTGTGGGGACAGATTAACCTCTATGACTTAAGATTTATATCTTGTTCACTCCGTTTGTCTCACAAAGGTCAGCAGGGTGTCCCGCGCCCCACGTCACTGAGACGAGCCTGACAGGGGTGCTGCCATCCTGTAACTGCCCCGTCTGGCACTCACCCACCTCCTCAGTGTGAAGGGTGGAGAAGAGCGAAAAATCTGGAAGGCCATGCCCCAGATTTTAAATGCTTCTGCACAGAAGGGGCACACTTTTCTCACCGCCCGCATGGACTCGCCAAGCTGTCAGTGGTGGGACATGGGGGAGGGCATGGCTATCTGGGGAGCAGTGACTGCCTCGTCCACTCTGGTGAATACACAGCCTCTCCTCTCCCCTGGGAACCGCTTAATTCAGCAATTGGCATTTGAGTGTTTGGGGGAGCAGATGTACCCACTAAGCCATGAAGAAACATGAGGAACTAAGAATGAGGGAGGAGCAAAGACTGAAACTGAAAGGGAAAGGGAAGACTGAATTGTCTTGACTGATTTCAAGACAATAGGCAAATTCTGGACTGGGCTGAGATGGGGCAGTTCAGGGGGGTGATTTGCAAATAGTCCAGTCCCTCCCTAGACCGTCCCTGTTGCTGGATGACCATCAGTACCAAAGGAGCTCCAGCACTGCCCCAAGGTTACCCCAAACCACCCAGAAGGGGGGAAATAGGAGAGTGGGGACACATCCTGGCCATCTTGGCTGGCTTCCCTGCAGGGGTTCAGAACTGGTCTGGATTGAGCGAGCTAATAACACGGTATCATGGCTGAAGCCAATATGGCAGAGGAGGCTGAAGAGTGTACTAGGTATGACTGTGAGCCTTAGGGGCTGGCTGGCCTGGGTCCCAGTCCCCACTCTGCCGCTTGGTGGCTGTGTGCCATGGCAAGCAACCTCACCTCTCAGGTCTTATCTCTTTCTCAGTGAAGTAGAGAGAATAATAAATAATGGCTACCCAACGGGATGTCGTAAGGTTAAGATTAGATGTGCATAAAGCACAGAGCCACTGTTTGTTGAAAGCCCACTGTTACTATTATTGCCTTTGTCATGGTTTGTGATGAAAATTTGGCCCAAGCAGCTTTGGCTGCTTTGTCTTATGGGATGTACACACAAGCACCAAAACCAAAGATAAGGCTCAAATGGGGGTCCCTGGATGGCTCCTTGGCCTGACAGGTAGGGGCCAGGGGTGTAACGGTTAGGAGCACGGGCCCTGCCCGCTCCACTGGCTCAGGATCCCACTGCTGTCTCTGGGCTCCTGGCAGGTTATGAAACCTCATCTGTAAAAGCAGGATCATAATTGATTCCCCGTTCTGGGGGGTTATTTGAGGATTCATTGACACAGTCCATGTTGTTTCCACTGTGCTTTGCCACACTAAGGACCTGGGATAGTCACTCAGGGTAACTAATTTCCTTGGTAAAGACGTAGCCAAGATGTAGCATTTCAGATGGTGGCGGGAGCCAAGTCCCAAAAGGGACAAGCGAGACTGTCTGAGTGTCTGGGCGCGGCCCCAGTTCTTGCCTTTCTGGATCCCGGTGTCATCTCTAAGGCAGCGCCACCCTAGCTCTTGAATTCACGTCCACCTCCGCTTAGCAGAGGCGCTTCTGTGCCGGCACCAGTGTCCCCACGCAGGAGACATGGGGGTACCACCTTGGAGATGTTAGCCGTGTCAGAGAACCGTCTGTATTATCGTTTATTTAGTGTTTTTCTTTGAATCTGGTCATAAGTTCTCCCGCTCAGGGCCAGGTCAGTTAGGGTAAGCTGGTCCTAACCTATACCTGTAAATCTTGAGATCCATAGCTCAGAATATATTTTTCTCACTACACGTGAAGATAAATATAGAATGACTAAAAATAACCATTCGCACATGTGCCATCTAAAACCATCTCATGTCCCCTGTGGTCTGCACATAGGTGTCTTTGTTAGTCACCTCCAGGCCATCCACCTGCCCACAAAGCCCCAGCTGGTCCCCGGAGCATCCAGGGAGAAGCCTTCCCTCCTTAGCGGTTGGACTAGTTTCATTCTGCAGTGGTGGGCTGTGGGGGCAGTTTGTAGAACCACATTCAATATTTGGTGTTGTCATTTTTAATTTACAAAATTAACCTAAACTACTTTTTGATGGTAGAATTCAACCCCATGTTCTTTTGGGCCTAGGAGAAAAAGTTCTACTTCCGTCTCTTCAGTGCTTCTCCCAGGGAGGCAGGGAATCTGTACAAATAAATCATGTATCACAGTCACCAGGGATAGGTATTTAAAATGCTGATTTTTTGCCTCATTTTGGGCTGAAATGGGCAGGGGGCTTGCGCAGGTCAGCAGCCAGGGAGGGTGCTGCTCCCATGTGAGTTGGCTGGGAGGAAGGCCCAGCGGATTCGGGGCAGGAAGGATGCTGTCCGAGCTCTTGCCCTAGGCACAGTTGTCCGGGAAGCCCCTGTCATATCTGACCCTTCATGAGCACGAGCCACTCGTACACTGTGGGGCAACTCCCAGGGTGCTTTGAGCCCTGCAGTCCTGTGGCTTCAAGGCTCCTGTTGCATTAGAGCCTGATAGATCTTTCTGTCACCTGGGTTTTCTCTGTCCTCAAAGGGGTCCTCGCACTGAGACCCCATCATCCCTCCGTATTGGTAACATTTGGGACCTACTCTGTGACAGGCGCCCAATGGCGCACTTGTATGTATTATGTGAAAGGAATCTAGAGGGATCTTTCTGCACCCCTGAAGCAGGTAACGTCTTCATTTTATGCCATTGAGGACTGAAACTCCCAGAGGTCACGTGACCAGCCCAAGGGTACACAGCTAGGATGCACAGAGCCAGCCTCGGAACCCTGGCTCCCTGGCCCCCAAGGTCCCCTGCTTTCCTCTCCATGGCCAGGCTTCTGCCCTCAGTCTCACCCAGGCAGTCAGGCCGCCCTTAACAGCAGGTGACGTGTTCTCTGCGGGGACTCTGGTGCTCATGGACTGTTTTCTGGGAATCACTTTCAGCTGAGAGCGGGTGGAGCCCTGATGGGGAGGTGGGTTGGCCTGGATGCTGCCGTCTCACACCCAGAGAGAGCTGCTGGAGAAGGCCCACAGTGACCCCAGCCGCGTAGGCCGAGGAAGCTCAGTGCTCTCGGGGCGTTTCGCCCTCTGACACGCGGCCTTGGCCTGGGAATGGTGCCCTTGAGCCATGCCATAGGCCGACGCCTTCTCCAGAGAAGACTGATGGGCTGCCGAAGTCCACGCTCTGCAAACCTGTTCTTTCCAAACAGCCTAGAAATGATGCAAAACTGGCATTGGAAGATTGGCTCCAACTGAGCCCCGTTCTGCCCCTCACTCACCCGTACAGTGGGCATCGTCCTGGACCCCGTCAGGTTGGGGTCCTACCACCAAGTCAGGAATTTAATTTTTTTCTTTTGCTGTTTAAAAGTCACCACGTAACAGAGAAACATATTCATGCTGTAAAAACTCAGACGATAGCATGTGAAAAGTGAAAGCACCCCTCCCATCCCTCCAGCCCTCCTGCCACCCCTCCCCATACCCACCGGCCTCACCAGCAGGATCGTCCAGACCCCGTCTCCACGCGTGCGCACATCTGAGTTCCTACTCATAGACACAGACCTCATGTTCACCATGTCACCCCAGCCCTGACACAGGTCCTGGCACTTAGTAGACACATGATAAATATTTATTCACTGCATGGCTATCTCTGTTGTTTTCATGCAAGTGGACCGTAAAAAATGGGGCTTCCCTGTGTCAGGACACGTGGGTGGAGCTTACCTGCATGTTACTGCTTTGAATGAAAGTGCCCTTGTGCGGCCACCCACATCGATGGGCACTGGACAGCTTCCATTTGGTCACTCTTCCAAAGTATCGGGAGAGCTGGGCCTCGTGAGCAGCTCTGTGGCCCGAGGAAGGCCTAGCTCTGAAGTCCCTGGGTTAGACCCAGATACCTTGATGTGTAGGACAGCTGTTATCAAAGTGCCCTTCACAAACGCAGCCCAGCCCATCGGGCCTCCTGCTGATGGTGTAGGGGGGGACCCATTTCCTCGCCCTCCACCCACACCAACCAATCTTTTTAATTTGTGCCAGTGAGACAGGCACAAGCATATCCATCCATCTACTACATTTTGTCAACCTGGTCAAGTAGGCAAAGGGGCTGCAGGAATTCTGCCTCCCAGACTCTAGGTAGCCAGGGGCAGGGGTCAGCCCAGGGAACGGTGTTGGAGGGAATAGCAGGGCAGCTTGCTAAGAAGCATCGGGTTCCGCTTGCGGCTTGGGTTCAGCACCCCGAGGCGCCATCCAAACCAGTCACCCTTATGCCCTGCTCCTGTTTTTCTCATTCTGGTCTGTCTGTTCATCAAAGAAGTGCCAGAAAAGGCCTCTGCAGCTGGAACTCCTGCTTCCTTCATGTGTGCGTAGAGATCAGGCAGCTGTGTTCTCTCAAACCTCCACCATCCTTCACACTCAGGATATCTGTTTAGACATTCCCAACCCTCCCTCCGCTTTGGCAGTTATTTATTTTAAAATAGGACCAGAAATGTGCTTGCTTGGTTATTTGGTTCTCTGCCAAATCTCCATCACGTGAAATAGTATGTCCCGCATGAAATAATAGTGTTCCTCAGAACCAAAGGTGGGGACTTGCCTGATGAGACTAAAGCTTCATCAGTTGATTCTTAGAGGCTGGTCAGGAAAGGGACCGTGGGGCACCCTAAGTGGAATTGTTACATGACGAATGTCCTCAGGAGGCAGAGTAGGATGTCAGTGGGTGTCTCAAATAGTGCTGTCTCCGCAGAGAACCATTTTGTTAGCACATCCTTCCAGGAACGCCCCGCCCACACCCTTCCCCACCACCGTGGAATCTCAGCCCCATGTCTTGGGAGGCACCCCTGGATTTCGCCTTTAAAGCTCCCAACCTTCTTTCTCAGTAAAGACCTGACGTAAGCAGTTTTCCCTTCTGTGTTTTATCCACCCCAACTCACACCACGGACTGCTTCTATTAAAAGCAACAGGAGATTGATAACTGGTGTAGAGAAAGATATCACTTATCCCAACGGGTGAAAGGGAAGTTGTGTGTGGCTTTCACTAAAAGCTCACTGGCCTTTTTAGTGTCAGCCACTCGATGGAGAAGGCCTGCTTTGTGGGATACTTACTCTAGGGTCTGAGAGAGCAGGGCCAAGAGGCAAGAGCACGGCTTTAGAGGCTGGGATTCTGGCCCGGCCACGTGGGGCTGCCAGAGCCGTGTGCCCCCCGAGCAGCGCTTGTACCCTGAGAGCTCAGGGCCTCCCACCCACCTATGCACACTGTCACAAGGTATGGGGCACCACAGGAGGTTCAGTGTGCAGGAGACCTCCATACTCACTGAAAGTAAGCTCTTAAAACACACTTATTCCATTCACTGGTTTGTAGACCTTTCTAGCATTTCCTTAAAAGGTAATTTGCAAATACCTATTTGAAAACAATTGATTTCAGTTTTTACCCCCAAAACTTTTGCCTTTCTTTTTTTTCTTTCTTTTTTTCTTTTGTTCTGGGCACAGTAGTAAGAGAAGGGGCCCTGGAGTCAGAATCCATCAGGGTTTGAGGACAGGTTAGTCGTCTGTTCACTGGCAAGTTCCTCCAGCTCCGTGGGCCTCGGTTTCCTCATCTGTAAAGCAGGGTTGTCGTGAGAATCAAATTTCTTACTATACCAGAAAGTGCCTGGCCCAGTGCCTGGCTCATAAGATAATGCTCTGTATATGTGTCAGCGCTCGTTATCATTCTCACTGTCATGACTGTCCCCATTCTAGTAGGAGACAGGACAGGAGGCAGGTGCTCCCCCACCCCCACCCCTACCCCAGAGTGTTGAAGTCCCCACGGAGGAGGAAGGAGGCAGGACAAGGCCCCATCCCAGGAGTCCTCCTCTCCGGAGCCGCACCCCACCCCAGGGAGCCTTTGGGGCATTGCATGGAGTTCGCCTTCATCTCACATGAGTTCAGCTAGAGCTGCTCAGCAGAGCACAGGGAGAGAGAGAGGAGTTCCACCTCCCAGTCACTGACAGAGTGGCCCGTCCCTGCCATTTCTTGCAGAGAGCCCGGGCCCCGGAGTCAGTGCATCTGGAAAGGAAGCCACCTTTCATCAGCCAGTCTCGTTTCCCACGGCCATACTCGTCCCAACAAGCGTGAGTCCAGGACTCAACTGTGTATGTTTTGAGTGCAACGTGGCCTTCTAAGGGCCAGCCGACATATCCTGTGGTGCTCGGCCAAAGAAACAGCAGCCCCCGCTGCCGAGGGCCATGGGCATGCCTCCCTGGACACTCCAGCAGGTTGCCTGAGCTTGCTTGTCTTTCTCCTCTACTCCCCTTGGTGGAAGGAAGGCATGATGCGTTGGCTTCCTCTCAGTGTCCGTGCTGCCTGGCACAGAGTGACAGTCACCAAGTAACTATCTCTTGGAGCACGATGAACTCATTTTTGAAGTAGACATCAGCCAGGCACCCAGGGGTGGGCATAAGCACACCAGGCAGAGGGCACAGCACAGGCGGGGAAGAGCAGGGCTTACCCGGGACTGAGTGGAGTTCAGAGCGGGAATGCAGAGGGCATGGAGGGCATGGCAATGTCGAGGGGGGCGGCCCTCAGCAGGAAGGAAAAGCTGTGCCTCCAGCAGAGGGGGGATGCACTGGGATGTGTGCCCCAGGAAGGTCACTTCCAGGGTTATAGTCACAGGTGATGGTGAGGTAGTCTTGGACCTGGAGCAAGATGATGATGATGGCCCACACCGAGTCAGACTGCAGGATGGGGCAGCGAGTCTGCTGGGTAGGGGCTGGCAGGAAGGGTCCGCTGGCCTTGTGACCCGTTGGAGAGGGAGCAGGTGGGGCCTCGGGCCTCGGGACGGTAGGCAGGCAGGTCTCCTCAGCCTGTGCGGGGCCGTAGTAGTTTAATTCTGTCTTCTTTTGTAACAGTGACATTAGGAAGCAGGACTGACCCCATCCTCAGTGATGCCCCGGTCCCCACCTTCTCTGTGGCGTACTTGCTGGCTCTGCAGGGCCCTTCCCAGCCTCTGTCCTAATGAACTACCTCGTACCAGGTCCTGCTGCTGTGTCACCTTTGGGTGACAGAAGATGCAAGCCCCGGGGGCTCAAAGGGAAACTGAAAGGTGATGTGAGTCAAGGGTTCCAGAGGCTTGACCCAGAAGCTCTTTGCCAGTCCCAGGCAGGCCTTGCCTGAGAAGTTTCCAGCTCTCCTGTGTGATTACAGTAAACAGCCTGGAGGGCCCCTCCCCTCTCCCCAAGGCCAGGCTTCACCTACAGGTGCACGGTTGTGGGAGGAGGTAGACGGGGCTCTGTGGCTTAACGGGCCGTCTAGGCACCGGCTGCTCGGAGCTGGGTAGCTGCGTCTCGCAGGAGGCCTTGCCCTCTGAAGTCTGAGGCACTTTGAGCACTGCCCTCACTCCCCCGTCCAAGTATGCCAGGCCTTTCCTTTCTTGAGAACTGGCCTCAGGCATCTCTTTTGCATCTGAGTTCTTTAGAAAGAATCCCGCCCTTTTTTCCTCTGGGTTCCTGCCTGCCTGGGCCCCTGCTGCCCAAATGGGCCTTCTCTCATGTCCCTACTGCCTCTGCCGTGTTCTTCATAACAGAACTCGAGTGTGAAGAATTAGCTTTGCGTGGTCGCCGTAAATTTTACATGAATCACATTTAAATCAATGAAGTCTAGAGGGATTCCAGTTATCCTTCTAAGGAAGAAGTGGGGGCCAGTGTAAAGGGGCCGTGGGCCTTTACGCACACCACCCCTGACAGAGCAGTGGAAAAAGTTGTCCACCGGTGGATCAGCCATGAAATAGCAAGTAACCTTTCACAGGTCTGGGCTCCCTCAGTCCCCGGATGCCTTTGAAGTCTCTGCATTTTTCTTGGGAGGTGTGATCAAGCAGAACCCGAGTGAAAGTCAGATTTTCCATGACTTGTTTCTTCTTTGAACAGTTGCTAATCTTTCTTTCTTTTTTTTTTTTTTTTTAAGTCGGTAATCTTTTAAATGACATTCGGTTTCAAATGTGTGAGCTTGGGATCTTTGATGTAAATAGCAGGAAAAAGTGGGCGGTAATGTTATGGACCGTGGAAAGCCTCTGTCTTTTCTAGGCCATGCTTTAAGAGCGAAAACCAGAGAGAAGAAAAGACAGGAAGGGCAACAAGCAGAAGAGAGTGGAGAATGAGCAAGAAAAAAAAACCCCTGTGAGGGAGCGAAGCTCTGGGCAGGCCCTGATCCCCGCCTGGCTGCTTCAGTTCTACCCCGCCTGCCTGTCTTCACCTTGATCAGACCTGGCATTGTCTCCACAGCCAGCTCCAACTAAGATTAACAAGTGAGCTCTGTGCCAGGCGGGACCATCAGCTCCCTGAGCAGAGACCCCCTTGACCCCGGATGGTTACAGGAGTTGGGGGCTAGAAGCTTGGCAGTGGCGTAAGATTGACACCAAATGGGGCCTTCACTTTGGAAGTTACAAATATATTATTCTTGTAGGAAAACAAAACTAGGTAATTCCTGCCCCTCCCCTGTTCCCTCCCTCCCCCGTCCCTGGGGATAACAGTCCCGTGTGTCCTTCCAGATCTGTCTCCCAAGAATGGGGACCTGTAGGAGAAATATGGGGCCACCAAAATTTTTTATAAATTTATTCTCGTATTTAAAAAGTGTTATCAGTTCACTGTGGAAAATTTAGAAAAGAGACAAGCATTTAAAAAAATCACTTGTCACTGTACCGTAACCCAAAGATAACCACGCCAGTTTGTTTGACATAAAACGAAGTCACTCTGTGCATGCCATTAGATTGCCTTCATTGTCACGCCAGGCCCTAGGGACACGCCTTTCCAGGTCAGTTTGGGGTGGTACACCTATGAATGTTTTTGTCCATATAAACTGTTATGTCCTCTATTGACAGATGGTGCTAATTTTGTACTTACTTAAATGATACTCGAGTTTCCTTTTAAAATAAATTTTAAAGGTAGGGATGTAATTTAAGAAGAATATCAAATAAATGTAGCATCAAATCAGATGCTACAACTATAAAAAATCCTTAGGGTGGTAAAGAAATGACTGAGGTTTAGGAAACACTAATTTAAGAGCATTTAAAAAAACTGACTATGTAATACTCCATCATGAGGGTGTACCAAGATTTAGTTTCCCTATTTAAGCCCTCATGCATGTTCTCTTCCCTTCTCCATCTCTCTCTCCCATATCTACTTTGAACATCCTTGTAGCTGAATCTCTGAAGCCATCACTACAATTCTAGAAGTGGACTTGCAGGTTCAAGAGCAAAGTCAGTTGATAGGCTTTCTTTACTTTCTGCCGGGTTGCCCTTCTGGAAGGCTGTACAGTGTGAGAAGCAGGGTGGGTAACGGGGGCTGTTTTCTCGATTTAAATTTACAGCTGTAAGTAAGTGTCTCGTGACCAATTCCCTCATCTGAGAGATTTAATCACTTCCCTCACCCTTGACAGATATCATGCTCTCCCTGTGTTCTGGGGGCCTCTGTAAGTGCCTTTTAATATTTCCATTGTGTGTGTTAATCTTTAATTAGGATTTGATGTATCAGAAATATTTTTAAAAGGCTTCCCTCAATTAAATTCATTCCCTGCCCTATTATTTTTCATCTTTCTTTACCTGAATCATTAAAGGCAAAAAACGCTGACATATAGGACTGAGATCAGGGCTGTTCTAATTAATTCCTAAGGACGCCCTAGGCAATCCATCAGATCCAGGATGGTATTACAGCATTGTGTATTTACCAGTGTTTTTTTTCAACACCCCCGCCTTGTCCAAGAGAAACTCACCAGCTTTTTGGCCCCATTAGACATCTGTTTGCTGAATGGCCTGTAACATCTTGCCCCAGTGTCTCAGAGTCAGAGAAGGATGTTGTGTTTGTTTTGTTTTGAATTTATGTTGGGCTTTGAGTTCTTTGCGTTATAATAGTGGGATCCTAAGCCTCTTCATCAGGGCTGGGTTCACTGTTGCTCACAGTGTGGCCTTGGCCAAGTCTGCGTCCTCAGGTGATGCTGGAAGGCAGTGGTCTGCAAACTTCGCTGCAGAGTCAAGTCACCTGGAGTGAGGGCTCTTAAGACTCATAGTGCTCAGGTCACACCCCATGCCAGTGAGATCAGAGTGTGCAGGGGTGGGAGCTGACATCATTGTTCCTAAAGATCCCTGAGTGATGCCACATGCAGCGAATCGGAAGCCACTGCCTTAAGGTTCCACTGAAGCCTCTGAGGCACTCTCTAGCACGGTGACCAATAGAAGAGTGCTCAGTGCCCCTCCCCCCAAAAAAGAGTGGTTTGGGGAGGAGAAGGAGGGATGTCAGAAGTCACATCCTGCACGGCCCCTGCTGTGGAAGGGCCAGGTGAGTCTGTGTCCTGGGAAGGTTGCCTGTGTGTGCCCGGGCCCCAGGAGAAGACAGGAGGACCGAGGGGTGGTCAGCCTCTTTTTCTAAGTCGCCACCACGTAGCTCTATGTGTTGGCCTCTGTAATGTCACTGCAGAGGCCCCACCGCCTGGGAGAATCATCAGGGTCCTCGATGAGGGGAGCTGGGCCCAACTGTGGCTTCTTCACAAAGAGCTGTGAGCACTGGGCCTCAGTGTGACTTTGTCATTGAATCTGGGCTCCAGCAGGTCTCCACAGCTGGTGTCCACAGCCTCTCCCAGCCACACCCCTCAGCCCGGAGGCCGCCCAGAAGCCCAGCTGCCCAGACTGCCAGCGGCCCTCACCGTGAGAGATCTGGCGTCCTTCCCGAGCCATTGTGTCTGAGCGGCAGCCTTTGTCTGCACGTCCCCTTCTAGGGGCTAGATGCATGTACCTTTCCAGCTCATTCTTCCCCAAGCTTTCTTGCCCCTACACTGTGCCCAGCTCCTTGTGGAGGCCAAGACTTGGAGAAGGTGGCCATAGAGAGCAGTGGACACATGACCCTGCCCGGCCTCAGGGGTCAGGCTGGAGAGCAGAGCAGGTATCCCCACCCAGACGTGAGACAAGGGTGCGCTGGCTGTCGGCCTTATTATTGTTCCTCATGCCCCAGAGAGCTGTGTGGGGTGTGCCCCTCTGTGGGATCTGCAGGGCCTTGGCAGTGTCGGGGCCCAAGAAAGGGCCAAAATATCCCACAGTGGCACATGGATTACTTTGAAGTTACTTGTCAGGCAGCCTGGGCCAAAGGGGCACCTGGACCCTCCCTCGTCTCCTCGGGTACAGGAAGTACATCTCCCCTGTGAAAGGTGTCCTCCCCACACCCGAAAGACCCCTCATCGCTAGTGTTAAACAACTCAGAGCAGAAAGTCTGTGTCGTCAGAGCGAACTGCCTCTTTTTTTAACTTACTAGTGTAAATTGCTCATCAGAGAATACCCAAATCTTCGTAGAATCATTCCTCTCTAATGGACACTGACTTTCTTCATCCCGTTAGTTTCTCATAAATTTACTGTGTCTTTGTCTAAAAAGTATAAGAACAGTGTCCGGTTCGATCATTTCTTTGAGCCCCATTTTATTGTGGTTTTTCCGTGTGCATATATTAAATTTGTTGTTCTCCCGTTAATCTAGTCTTGGGCCCATTTCATTGTTTTATTATCGGTTCAGCTGTAAGAACTCCGGCAGGGTAACGGGGGCGGGGGGGATTCTCCCATCTTCGCACCGACGGCAGCCGAGGTGACACACAGGCATTAAGGCTCCCACATTGAGCCAAGAGCGTGTGTGGCCAGAGCACCCCATTCCTTCCAGGTCAGGGAGCTCCCAAATCCCAGGTCACCAGGGTTTCCTGAGAGAGTCATCGGCCCGTGCGCTTCTGGCCAGAAATGAAGTCGGGCCCTTTCCCACGGTCCCCGACAGCGGTCCGCGTCTCCTCTCTCTCTCTGGTTTCCTCTGGCCACAAGCCACATGTGGCTGTCTCAATTACAATTAATGAAAATAACAGTAAGATGAAATCAAACTAAAGATTCCGTTCCTCAGCCCAACTAGCCTCGTTTCAAATGCTCGGTCACCGTGTGTGGCTAACACCACAGAGGATGAACATTCTCATTTTGTTTCGTGTTCGTTGAGACAGCCACGTGTGGCTGGTGGCTCCAGGACTAGACAGCACAGAACATGGGCCGACGATGCTCTCAACACGGCGAGTCCTGCCGGGCAGCACTGTCTGGCGGGTGGGGGTAAAGTTAGGAAACAGGAAAAGCACAAATTTTAGGGTCCTTCAGGAAGAATCCCGGCCAGCTCCTTGTTTTTAACCCTGCTGAACTTCAGGTGTCCTCACCTGTGGCCCGGAGGCAGGTGAAGCAGTGGTGATGACAAGAATGTTTACTGGGCACCGATTCTCCTTATTCATCCATAGTATCTGGGAGCTAAGTACTGTGATCACCCCCTGCGTACAGATGGAAAAGTGGAGGCCCAGAGCCTGCATTGTGAGTGAGCACCCAGCACATGGCAGAAAGCAGAAACAGTGGCGCTCGTGATTCTTGTCCCACCAGAGTTGCATCCGGGGGCCTGGCCGTCTTCCTCCCTCTGCCTGTGCCTTACTCTTATTTATTAGTGGACAAGCTGGCATAAAGGTTCCTTTCGCTCTCACATAAAGAGAGCAGTGCCTGCTTTTTCTTTCCTCTCTCTTTGCCTGGGACATATGACGCTGTGGCATCCTAGCCCTGTAAACGTGCACTGTGCGTACACTCGAGAAGGCGCGGGCTTCTCGGAGCAGGTCGCGCTGTAGCAGGGGGGCAGGTAGGTGCGCAGGGCACTCAGGTCCTCCGAGTCTGGGCTCTGCCACCACGGATCATTTCCTCCTGCCCTTCTACCAACGTCTCTGTCTCTCTTTAATCTTTCTCATTCTTTCCCTGTGGGTGAATTTTCTCTGCCAAGAAATCAGCAAGCAGCTGAAGGCAGCAACGTTCACACAGCCTGGCCAAAGTGAGGTCACCCCCAGCTCTTGCTCTGAGCGCAGCTGGCTTTTAGCAGAGGCCGTCAGGCAGCATCCTGTCTCAGCGCTGGCGGTCACAATGTCATGATGACTTAAGACAGGCAGCCAGTCCAGCATGGTTCTCCCGGCTGGTTCGGATTCATCTAACTCAGTGTAGTGTGTGACCCGCAGGATCTGTCTACAGGACTGGGGTTGGGTTTCAAGTGTATGGAGGAACTTAGACCTGACTCACAATGGGTATTTCCTGCCTGGGGCCCTGGGAATTGACCTTACTGAAAGTCACAGCAGCAGGGCACAACCTCGGGCAAGTTAATGACCCTACAGGGGGGTCTTGCTTTTCTCATCTGGAACCTGCAGCCAACAGTACCTTCTTCACTGTATCGATTCGAGAGCTGAGCACAGAGCCAGGGAGCTTACTGAAATACTCAATAAACTGTAACCGTTATTATTTGAAAGTAGCATAGATTTGCAGATGGAATTTTTGAAAAGGTCTTTTTGCAGGATTTGCAAATGGAACTTTCTAAACCAGTCTCTTTATTGGCAGGATTTCAAATGAACTTTTGAAAAGAATTTCCTTATAAGTAGGTAAAGCATTGCTTTCCCATTGTGTTACCATCATTTATACAAATAGATTTAAGTTCTTTGTTTATAGTCTGTCTGCATCTACCAGACAGTGATCCCTATGAGGATGGGAACCTTCTTTTTCACTCCTACATCCTTAGTACCTGGGACTGTGCTTGGCACATAGCAGAGGCACAGTAAACATTTGTTAAATTGATAAATAAGGAATGATTGGGAACTGTTGTTCGTTTGTTTCATATCCTTAGTAAACCCTTTTTCATGTATAGCTTAAGTTCCAATGTGGATCTTAATTATAAACTTCCAGTTAAAAACCTGAATTTAGTTTTAGGAAATAGCCACAGGCAAAACCTTCAGTTGCCATGACAACCTTCCCTTGGTCCCCAGTTCCTGGGCATCTGTTTTTGCAACTTGGCACGGCTTGAATAAACAGCCAGTACTGACGGGTCCCCAGCCTCGCGCCTCACCCCCCACCAGCCCTCGCTGCCTTGTCACATACTTTGGCCCCACCAAAGGACAGAACTTTCCCAAATTTACGTGTTCTCCCACGTCTCCGGCCCACGACACTTGCTCTTCCCTCGCTGCCTTCCACATATCCTTCAGAAGGCTCTGCGAGGACCCACCGCCTCGAATGACTGAAGTAAAATGAATGAATTCAGAGTTCTCTTTCTTATTCGTTTCTCGTGAATTTCACAGAGGACCTCACGTTCAAGTTCATTTTTAAAAGAAAAAAAATACTCAGAGGGAAAAATAGTTGAGATTCTCGATTTTTATCTTGCTTGCAACATAGTTTAGTAATTTAAAGAAGGCCTTCTGATTGGGTGTGGAGGATTGTAAAGAGTTAGGCTGATAAGATTTAGTTTCATATTAACCATACCACTTTAAATCATATGCTTTGGGAGTTTTGTTCCAGTGCCAAACGTTTATTGACACTCAATTTGAGCACAAAAGATCAGGAACATAAAGCAGGCGGTTTGGTGTGTGGAGTATACAGCTTTTGTTTAAGCCCAAAGGTATGGCTTGTCTCCACCAGAGGTCTCCCATATTTTACTGTTAATGTTTGAAGTATACTGAATTCCCACAATCTAATTAAAAATCAGATTGCTGTGCCGGTAAGCATTCACTCTGTGAACTAATTCCTGCCAACTAGCCATAAATGTGTCCCCTGGTATGAAATTTAGACATTCCTTCCCATCAGAAAAGAGGCATGTGGTTTAGTCCCAGCCTCTTCGTTGGAGAGAGAAGGAAACTGAGGCCCATCTGGAAAGGTCAGTTGCCTAGACTAAGGCCACGCAGCCTTGTCAGTGCCCAGCCGAGACTCAGACCTGGGCCTCTTGTCACGCTTGGCTCACCGTTCTCACCAGGCCCTGCTTGCTCTTGCTGAGCTGAATTCAGAGAGCTTCTGTTTTTCCTAATTGCCAGGTGCTACTCTAGCCCTTTACGAATATGGTTTAGTCTTCATAGCAGCCCTGGAGGGAAAGTATGGGTACTGTCACCCCCATTTGCTTCTTGAGGTCCCTGAGGACCTGAGGGTAGGTGGCAGCATGCAGAGGTCCCACCCTGAGCCATCTGTCCCCTCACTTGTGCTCTTCACCATGAAACTGTGCTGCCACAGAGGGTAAGACCCAGAGAAGGGACAGATATCGAGGGAAGACCCAAGTGACGGACAAGGGGGAGCTGTTCTGAACAGAGTGAGGCAAGGAGCCTGGAACCCCAAAGGGTTAGTGGAAAGTAGGAGGTGAGTGCTAGGCCAGGGTCACATGCAAGGGAGCATCAGAGAGGAGCCCGTGAGCCCTCTCGAGAGGGACAGTGGCTTCATTCTGCTTGCAGTGCCACCGTCCTCTGCTCGGCCAATTTCTAAGCTGTTTTCAGGATTCAGTTAAGATGTCACCTCCTGCAGGAAGGCTCCCTGACCCCCCAGCTGTGTCGGTGGCCCCTCTTCCAACCTCCTACAGCCCCCTGGTCTTCCTCTGCGGTGGCCATTGTCGCACTTTGTTATTTGTTTGGTCTCCCCGCTAAACAGGATGTCCTGAAGGTGCTCCTTGCCTGTCTCTGTGGCCTCCTTTGCCAGGCATATGGTCCAGCGTAGAGGAAAGTGCCATGGAAATGCCCAAACGAAAAGTCTGGGACAGTGAGGGGGACAGTGATTGTAAGCGGGGCTGTCTGCAAAGCTGTTTTCTTCCACCAACTGGCCTATCACAAGAGGAGGGTCCGGGTTAGACATTAGCAGAGAGAACACTCCCCATCCCATCCCCAAGATGGTTCTTGAAGGCCTACATCAGAACTAGTGAGCAGAAGTTCCCCCTGCAACCTAGCCAGCCTCTGGGGGTGCACAGACCCCCTGCACATGCCTGTCAGCACCCACATATGCCTTTTCTGGTGTTCTTAGCAGTATAAACCCTGGGGGTTTTGACACTTGGGGAAAACGCTCTAGCTGGTATTCTCTGCTAGGTGGAACCCCTCCCTCCCCCACCCAAGAAGGGAGAATTCCCTGGGCAGGATCTGCTCCCTGGAATACCCATGTGCGCTTTCCTGATGAAGTATCTTAAAAAAGAAATCCAAGGGAAGAGTCGATCTTATCTTCAAAAACCTTCTCTCCAAAGGGAGAAAGGAGACATGTGCCCGCAAGACCCATGCAGAGAAAAATCACGGGTTTTCTCTGCATCTCATCACATTTGCTCCTCACAGAATCTCTATGAAGTAAGTAGTGTGTCCATTTTTCAGATAAGGAGACTGAGGCTTAGAAAGGTCACCCAAAGCAGGCATGTGTCTCCCTCCTTCATCCCTGAGGCCCAGTCCCCAGTACCTAGTAGCCAGCAGGCAAATACTTGCTGGAGAGACCGGTGGAGGAATAAAAGAAGGAAGGGAAAAGCAGGCTTTGATCCAGGCCCATGTGGGCTCAACTGCACCCTGTGGTGGGGCCCAGAGCAGAAAAATCGTGGGGGGCCGGGGGCAGAGGGCACATGGGCTTCTGAAGACCTGGACATCCTCCACCCTCGGATGCTGGGCTGCTGAGTAGCAGGAAGGAGGGCGCTGTACTGAAAGCCATCCTGTGCTAGGCCATCTTGCAGTCCATAGTGAAGAGCTGAGGTATTCAAATCTTTTCTTGGAAATCTCAAGTATTCCATTCAGCGGCCTCAGAGTTAGGTAACTTTATTTACTCATGCTAAACAGGACCATTTTCAGAGAGGAAATTATGCAATGTACTATGCAAATGTGGCATTCTGGGGAGAGTGAGTGTAGAGATAAGTGTGGTCACCAATGCATTATAAAGATCAGATTGCTGTGCCTTCTGTGGCAAGCTGTGTGTCACTTGATAAGGGGATATGCCAGGCTCTACTTGGAATTGCTGCGCATTTGGATTCTGTTTCTGGTAATTACGTTTTCACCGAGTTGTCTATCAGTGAACTTTATTTAGTGCAAAGAAGGAACAAGGAATAAAGCTTTTGCAAGTCACACATCTCAATGTAGACTTGAGCAGTCAGAGAGAGCTGTCCCACACATGCCCAGACATGCGGGGACAGTAAAAGTCATTCTCACTCTTTGTTCTCCCAAGAAGAAAGTCTCGTCAAATTTTCCAAGGGGAAAAGGTGAAGACATGACGGGTTTTCTGGGCTGCATTGTGACAGTCGGTCACATCATTTCACTAGTCATAGCATCTGCATTTTAAACAAAAGAAAGGAAGTAGCCATGGAAAACCCCTCCTCTGGATGGAGGTGGTGCTGAGCCGAAGCCCAGCACTGTCCCCAGCGTGTGGGAACCTGGACACGGTTCCTGGCCTGCCCAAGCCTTCGGTGTCTCACCTGGAACTGGCACCGGTGCCTTCCCTCTAGTTATTTATTGAGCCTGGGTCATTTCACAGTCACCAAGACACCGACCCATCACACAATATCTGCTTGAATAATTGCCGAATGAACAGAAGACAGACGTACCCACCCCTACCAACAAAGTGAGTGTTGATACAGTGTCCTTGGTGGCCCCAGACTCTGCAATATTAAGAGGTGCTAGAAAGGACATTTCCAGGTGTCCCCTCACATCCAAACTCGTCCTGTTAAAATTCCTTTTATTCAAATTCAGAAACCAAATAGATGTTCGTAGCAAGAAAATCGTGTAGTAATCACACAAAACGGTTATATAAAGGAGACCAGAGAATGAATGACCACATTCGCAGGCACCAGTGATTGCCCAGCACCGTGTGCCATGCACACTGCTCTGTTACTTGCATTGACTTTCACAGCAACCCTGGGAGGTCAGTTGCCCCCTCCCCAGCATTTTATTTTGGAAAATTTCAAGCATCAGTCAAGGTGAATGACTTATACAGTGAATACCCACGTGCCCACCATCTGCCTTCCACCACTGACGTTTTCCTAGTTCTCTCACATATCCACTCCTCTATTCAGCCATCAGCCCATCTTTTCTTTTCTTTTTTTTTTTTCTCTCTTTTTTTGGTACATTGTAAACTGCTGACATCAGTGCCCTTCTCCCCAACTATATCAGCATGCATGAAGTAGAGCCATAAAGTCATTTGTCATTTTATTATCTTGGCCTGCAGATGAGGCAACCCAAGTGAAATCACTGTGTGCAGGGTCAACACAACCAGGGAATGGGGGCTGCACCTCCAGGCGGCCAGCCCTCAGGCCTGGCTGGGGACTGTTCCCAGCATGCCTCCAGTTTCAGGTGGGGAAGTGGAGTTGGAATGTGTCAGGAGAGCATGGAGCTCAAGGAGAGTGGGTGGGGCCAGGAGGAGAGGTGGTCGAGGGCCAGGTCGCCAGTGTGGCAGGTGCTGGGTAGCCCCGGTGACCTCGGTTTAAATCTTGGAACCGAGCACTAGGTCACAGTTTCCCTGGATGACTGGATTTCAGCCCATCTCCTAGTATCTACATCCCTAACTGCTGTTCCCTTTGCGAATTCGAGGAACAACACTGGTACATTTTTTTCCCCTTCATTCTTGGCGGGACTGCCCTGTATGCCTGGCACTAGAAATGTGACAAGACCTGCTCTCCATCCAGGAAATGTGCTTTACACCTGCCCGCGTGCTGTGCTGGGAAGGAAGGCTTTAGGGAGCTTCAAAGAAGACAAAGTAATTGATTGCTACTTGCAGCAAATAACCCATAAGCTGTTGCTGGGTTGATGGAGAAATGGTTACTTAATTTTCTCCGAAGGATTGATTTGACCGTCAGGAGAAGCGGCAGCCTAATTGAGTGCTGGTTCACACCCCGAGCGGGAGCAACCGGATCTTTTTTCTCGTTTTGACTTTCGAATGTCACGGGCTGTGCGTGGAGTCTCCCCACTGGTATTAATCAGGCTGGAGAGGGTCTGGGCATCACTTGTACAGGACCCTTGTCCTGTGGTGGATCCGATTGACCAGGCTTCCTGTCGCCCCAGCTCTGCCGGTTGCATTTGAATGGGCACAAGGCTTCCTTCTCAACGCACTTGGGGTAGCGCCCAAACGTGCGTGAGTAACTTTATTACACCCCAGAATGGCTATCATTTTCGTTCTTGTAGTAGATATTGATAGAGTGGTGACATCGGGGAGATGGATTGCACTTTCCCGCTGGGCTTCTGACTGACTGCCTTATGCTGCCTGTGCTTGCCTCTCCCCGTCCAGAGTCCTCCAGAGAGCCTGCTGGTGCCCAGTGATTCATCAGTCCCTTCCCAGCCAAGCCTTCCTGGTCAGTCAAGGCCTCTCCCTTCAGCTGCATGCATCCTGTCATCAGGCAGCCGTGCCACGCCGCTTCTCCCTGGAGTCCCTGTCCAGGCTGTATTCGGTACCGCAGAGTGCCTTCTCTGTCTCACCCAGCTAGTGCCCAGTGTCGGACAGCTCCAGAGGGCTGCCATCCGTCCGTCCACTGGTCTGCAGGCTCTGTGAGGGCAGAGGGTCTGTCCCTCTGTGGTGCTGGAAGGGGCCACCATGTGCCCGGCGAAGGGGAACCTTGCCAAGGCCAGCCCGGGAGCACATGGGTGGTTTCGTGTTGTCAGGCACCCTGAGATCAGAACCCCTGGGGTCTGCCTGTGGAGAGCTTGAGTCATGTGACGGTCCCCCTGCCAGAACCAGCCCCCATCTCTGAAGCAAACGAGGCTCGGTCCTCTTTCTCTGGCCCCTCCCAGAGCACAAGGTCCCAAGTTATGGTCAGCTTGTTCCGGATGGCACGAAGGTCACCTGTTCTCTCTGGCTCCGTGCCTCACCGCGTTGTTATCCGTGATGTGTCCTGGGGGCAGTTCCCTGACATCCCGTAGTTTGTGCCCTCTGGAGTCAGTGAACCCACCTCATAGTGTCCCAGACATGTCAAGTGGCAGCGCAGCTCCTGGCACACAGAACCACATGATAGAAGTTGGTGGTGATGTCAGTGGCAGTCTTAAACTGGTGGAGGTGGGCGGGGGTCCACTATCCAAAAACTCAGCCCTGGCAATCTTTCAGTACATGGCTTTAGAGAACCAAAGCCCCAAACAGGATGCGGCCGCCAACTCCAGGAAAGTTAGCGATCCCCTTATCTTAGTTCGCCCCTCAAGGCTGCTGCAGTCTCCCTCACTAATCCCCGGCATGCCTGGGGGACCCCTAGAGTAGAGACCAGTCTGCCCCCAGATGCAGAAGGGGCAGGGACCACTCGTTACTGGTAAAAGGAGTCATGTGCTTTTCTGCTGACAAAGGAACTCTGGTCTTGTCAGCTGTGCAGTCTTCCTGTGGACCCGGCATCGTGCATCCCAGAGTGAGCCCGCCTTTCTCAGGGAGTCAGTGGACCCTGTCCCCGGGCCCTCCTGACCTCTGACTAACAACATGTGCCTGAAAGACTAGGCGGTGTTTACAGAGTTGCTCATCCGCACTCCAGCGGTGGTGGCAGCCCAAGAATTGGCCCTACAGCTCACGGTATCGGATTTCAAAGCGCTGGAACTCAGTTGGCCCAGAAATCTCACTGTGAGGATAAAGACTTCTCGAGTGCTGGATTGGATGTAGGTGGAGCCACCACCGCCGAGAATTAAATTACAGTACTGGCATCATATTTTACTACGAAGGGATCTTTAAATACAGCAAAAGTCAATCAGCCCCAGTTATTGCTCGGTAATGAGCGACAGCCTGTCAGAGGGAACTGTGGAGGAAGTTTGCAGCCCAGGGCCGAAAGGACAGCCAGCTGGTCAAGTGGTCCTTCGCCTCCAGACGAGAGGAGGAGAAAACATTAGCATCCCTCCATCCAGGGACAGATTCTTCTTCAGCACCCGCCGCGGCCCATGCACCAGGCATTGCTCTGGGCACAGCTCCAGGCTGCTGCTCTCAAGTCCTCCTGGGGGTGCAGCAGTGAAGCAGACAGGTCAGGGCCCTGCCTTCTTGGGGCTCATGGCTCGATAGGGAGCAGGAAGGGGGGTGGTAAGTGAGGTAATGGGAGGCTGGCCAACAGGGAGGTGCAGTAGAGGCCAACGTGGGTATATGTGGCGGAGCATGACTGGGCGGGTGGGGCAGCCACAGGGGTGGGGTCGGGCGGGCCTCTCCGAGAGGCCGGGGGCCTGTGTAACTCACTGCCCGTGACCCCACAGGAGTTCTGAGAAACAACCAAAAACCATGAATCATTTTCTCCCTCTGTAGAGGCTTGCTTAGGTTGGAGCCTGCATTTAGAAAGCATGACTTCAGCTCAGACAGAAGGTTCCGACGAGAGAGTCATGGCCCCAAAAAAGCAGGGCCCTTTGTTAGCCACTGCTGCTGAAGCCCACGCAGCCTGCGATCATGCTGCTTGTCGCACATTGCACCGGGCACAGCTCCAGGCCACTCTCAGGTCCCCTGGAGGGTGCTGAGGGGATCGGGTCCTAGTTTTATACACGAGGAACCTGAGACTCGGGGAAGTGGCTCATCCAGGGTCGCACCATTATTAATGGCAGAGCTGGGATTCGAACCCCCGTCTCCATGGTTCCAAAGCCCAAGATGCTTTTTTCCAGGCCCGGTCACCCTGATTCTGCACGTCAGGGTGAAGTCGCTCCTTCGTGCTTTTTCCTTTTCTTCTCCTCTCTCACAGCATCTTAAACTTCCATTGGAAAATGCCTACACTCCTTTTCCTTCATTCTGCTAAACACTGTAAGACCTTTTATGTATCCCACATCGCCAGTCCTGAGCTGTTCATCCAAGCCAGCCTTCCACACCATGGTGTGCAGCCCCTGGGTGTCGTTGAAAGAAATTTTAGAACATTAAGTGTACCTGGACACAGCATTGAATTACATTAAATTACAATAAGACACTGATGAAATTTCCTGTTTCTGAGTAACAAACCATCTAAACTTTAGCGACATAGAACAACTACAGTCATTCATTTTGCTCACAGATTTATAACTTGCCCCTGGCTCAGTGGGAATAGTTCATCTCTGCTGCACGTGGCATCTGCCGGAGTGGCTCAGCTGGGGACTAGAGGATGAACCGGGGGCTGGCAGGTTGGGACTGGCCATGAGCCTGGGGCCTTGGCTTCTCTCAGCAGGTGTCTCCGTGGCTGCTTGGGCTTCCTCACAGCATGGTGGACAGGTTCCAAGAGCATTTTTATGACCTTGCCTCAGAAATCACATAGGATCACTTCCACCATACTCTCTTGGTCTAAGCAATCATAGAGGCCCACCCAAGTTCAAGGAGAAAGGACATAGACCCCACCACTTGATGGGAGGAGGGTCAAGGTCACACTCCAAGGAAGCATGGTGGACATCTTTGGAAAGTATAGTCCATAAGAAAACCCATTGCCAGTCCCCTCTGGTCCTTTCTGTTACATCACGGAGAACGTCTCTGATTGCTACTGGTTTGTCTTCGAATTTCTCTGATCTCGGGGCTCCCTTTTTATCAGAGGAGCAGTCTTTAGGCTACAATTTAATAAAGTGGTCTTTAAAATCTATTTTTACAGTCACCTTATTTATTCTAAGGAATTCTAATTTTTCATTCGTGGCAATGATATCAAGTGTCCTTTTGAAATTATTTTTAGTAGAACAGTGCTTTCAAGAGAAAAATCAGGCACAAGCTCTACCTCACTCCTAAAGATTTACTCTCATATGCGCAGATGAATAAGAATGTTCCATCAGCTGGGGAGCTGTTAAATCTCTTCCTTATCCCCACAGTACAGTGGGGTGTGGCTCTGAAAAGGAGTGAGGAGGGTCTCTGTGTGTTGACAGATCGGCCAAGATGCGTGCGTGGTTAAGTGACCAGAGTACAACACAGAGGGTATGACGTGTCACCGTTTGTAAAAGACAAGGCGGAAAGAACATACCTGCACGCACCCTTGGAAATACATAGTGGATGGATAACAAGTGGCTGCCTCTGGGGAGACTTAGCATCTGCTGTATAAAATTTCATACCTTTTTAAATGGGAAGATATGAAGGAGTTATCTGTTCAAAGTTTGATAAGCTTAATATTTCAAGTAAGATAAAATGGCAAATCTCTCCTTTCACATAAATAAAACAAAAGCAGTACCTAGGGCTAGGAGGGACTTGTCACCTCTCCCAGGAGTGAGGTTCTTTTGGGAGGCATGCCACTCCTTTTTGATCCTGGGGAGCAGAGGAGACATCTGTCACCCCACCTGCTCTGCCCGTAGCGTGTCTGGATGGAGACTTGGTCTACACAGGTTTCGTGGTCCTTGCTTCAGCATCCCTGCCGGCCTCTGAGCCCCTTGCACAGATCCAAGCCTCATTCTTCTGGGTCTGGTTCCCTAGTCCAGCTCCTGACATCCACGTGTTTGTTGATCTGGGCACTAGAACTCTGCAGCTCACCTGTGTACCGATAGGCGCTGTGGGAGAGCCCTCAGCTTCTTGCCTTTTCGAGATGATTATTGCAGCGCTGGGGATCGGGCAGAGCCTGCTGGCCAGCGGCCTGGCCCGGCGCTGCTCCCCTCACCCTGGCTGGGCCCCAGAGGACCTGAGGCCCTTCGTGTTTGAGTGTGGAAAAAGGTTCACTTTTCTCTTTATTTAATTTTAGATACCCATATAACATAACTTATTTCCCTTAAGCAAAATCAGAACATAGCATGGTAACTAAAATGACCTTGACCCTGCACCCTCCATCCCACCTCCACCCCCCGCCAAATGGGTATCACTGTGCACCCACCAGACATTTTCTTAGATTTTTCTTTTACATCCACATGCTTGAACCCATAGAAAATGTGTAGTATCGTTTTGTGTGGTTTCATTTTACAAGAATTATGTTACACTGCGTATATCGTGCTGCAAATTGCTTTTTCCACTTAACAGTATATTCATGAAACAGCTCGAGATCTAACTCATTCCTTGTAGTTGCCATACGGCTTCACACCGAATGAAGGATGTACACTTTTTTTTTTTTTGGCTTTCCTCTGTTATTGTGAGACATTACAGACCCAAATCCTGCCACCAACATCCTCATTGGTGTCTCTTGGGCCACAAATGTGTTTTTCTTAGGAACATACCAATTGCCAGGTCATATGGTGTGAAACTTTCAGTTTTAATAAAGAATGCTAGTTTGCTCTTTAGAGTGGCTCCGTTCATTGGTTCTCCTACTCGCAGTGTTTGAGAATGTCAGTTTTCGTTTGTCCTCACCAATACCTGACGTCATCAGACATTTTTGTTTTTGCCAATCCATGGGCAGAAGATGGTATCTTGTCTTAATTTTTTTCTTGATTTCTCATGAGAAGCATCTTTGTGTGTGTGTTTAGTGGCTGTCCCTGTTCTCTTGTCTGTGAATGGCCTGTGGGAGCCATTCACTGCTTTATTTGCTGTTTTATTCCTCTTTTGCCTCTTAGAGATATTTTGCAAATATTTCCCCTAGTCCATTTGTTTATAAAGTCATTTGTTGTATATGAGTTAAATTTTAATTTCAATAGAGTTAATTTATCAATCTTATATGTACTTGTGGTGCTGGTTCTTATTTCTTCTTAAAGAAACCCTTCCCTGCCACTAAGGTCATATGGATATCCTCCGACGTTGTCTTCAGATACTTTTCTATAAATTTTTTTAATAGAGTGCTGGGTCCCACCCTTTTTGAAGTGAGGATGGTGAAGAAAGACCTGGGAGATTGAGATAGGCAGTGAGGTTTAGTGCCAGTGTTGTACGGATGATCTGTCACCTACACTGGCCTTCCCTGGCCACAGGCCACTCCTGAGAAGCAGACAGGGAGGCTCATGAGGCCACCACACATCCCAACATAGCTGCCAGCCTCCAGGTCCTCTCATGTGTCCGAGTCCCTCCTGGTACCTCATCCCCTGGCATCGCTCCCCCTGGCTCAGAGTGACATTCACAGGTATCTGCTTGAAAGCAATAGACAAAATTGGGTTTTGTTCATTGCTCTTTCCTGGGTCCCCTTCTGTCCGAGACACTGTGGCCATCCAAAGGAGACAAGATGACCCCTGTCCCCCAAGGCAGAGCAGGAGAGAGGCAGGGGGGTGAAGGAGTCCCCTGAAATGAAACCGAGAGGCCCACAAAAGAGTCACCCCACCAGCATCTCCTTGGTCCCCTGAAGGACACGCCCTTCCCTCCAGTCCTCGGAAGCCGTTGCACTTCTCCTTAACTGCCCCCCGAGTTCTGCAGAGTCAGGTCTCCCTCCTTCCCAGGCGGTGAGAGTCGCTTTTAGTTTTCTCATGAAATCTCCACAGGGCTTTGATGTCCCAATTGCATCGCTCGCTGGTAGTTGTTCCGCTTTGGGGTTTAGTTCTTCCTATTTCTGATCTTTGTGGCAGAGGTGGTAGGTCTTTTTTTTCCCCCCGAAGCCCCTGAGGCCACTGGGCTTTATGGGGGTGTTGCTGCTGCCTGCTGACAAACCCCACTATCGTGACACACCCCCACTGACACCAGCACCTATGGCTGGGCCTGCTTTTCTAGGTCACACCCTTCGTGAATGTGGGAAAGGAGAAGGCAGAGTTGTCCTGGTTAGAGCGGGGAGGGGAAGGCAGGGGCAAGAAAAAGGAAGGAAAAAGGGCTTGCATTTCTGAGAATACAGAATATTAGATGTCTTCCAATGTGGAACTATAATTGGTGGGTAAAATCGTTTTTAGAAATCTTTTTAAATTATTGAGAAAGGGAGGAAGATTCTCATCTTCGGTAATAAGAAAGTAGAGTCCTAGAGTTCAGCTTGTCTGGTGCTGGTGTTTGCCAGTGGGGTAATCTGTCTGTCCTGGGCGGTCATATGCTAGGGAGAAGCGACAGAAACGCAAGGCCAGAAAAGCCAAGAAGATGGACAGGAAGTCATCCCCACGAAGCCGGAAGCCCAGCTGGAGGATGCTCTCGGGGGGAGGGTAGTACCTGAGAGAGGAGAAATGTATCTATGATCCCTTAGATCTAAATGAAAAGTAAAAACGGGGAAAACTTTGGTGAACACCTGAGTCCGAATTTGTTGTCACACGTGTTTGGGACCAGAATTGACATCATCTGTGTAATTGTCCCCTCCCCCCAATAAACTTAAGCCAAATATTAGGTTACAGTGATCCTGATAGGACTTATTGGGGTGGTCGAAGTGTTGTACAACCGGAACATAGTAATGCACGACTGCAAATTTACACAAACTATTCTTAAAATGGGTAAATTTTATGACATATAAATTATGCCTTAATAAAAGCTGTTTAAAAGAAAACCACCTAGCATTCTTCTAAGCAGAGACTTTTTTTTAAGGTTTTAGTATATTTCTCTGCACTGTTTCTTTGTAGGGATACCTATTTTCTTTTTTTAACATCAAAATCAAATAAGATATTTATCTTAAGTTTTTAATATGTATTTTAAAAGTACATCTTGAATACTTTCTCATTTTAAAATAATTTCAAGCTGTACAGTGGTATATAGAGCAAAAATCAAGTTCTCCCATCTGTCCTCCTCAAATACATAGTCCCACCTCAATTCTCACTTCCCTCCCCATAGGTAACCACTGTTCACAGTTTGATTAAACATTTTTAAACGGGTATGTAATTTTCCATATGATGGGGGGAAATGTCATTCTCAAATTGTTCCCCTACTTTGAGTCTTTTAGGTTGTTTCCTGGTTCAGCTATTTCTTTTGAAACATGTAGCAGAGGATTCTGTTGAAGGAAACTCAGAGCAGACTGTAGATTTAATGTCCTATGTTACTCTGATGATTTTGTAGCCATCAGGACAGGCACTAAGTTAGACTTTGAACTGGGATAACTTGGACGTAAGAGAAGGGACCCAGCATACGCTGAGTACCCCATGCTCAATGCTTTAATCTGTCCTCATTTAATGCACAAAACATCTCACAACAGAGGACATTATTCCCATTTTCCAGATGGGAAGCCGTGGGCTGGAGGGGCCAAGTGTATTGCCCAGGATCACACACCATCCAGTGCAGAGCTTGGCTCCAAGTTGCTGGACACCAGCTCGAGGGCTTGGTGGTACTGTAGCCAAGCAGGGAACTCTTGCCATCACCACTGATTTTAGGCGAACACCATCACAGTGCAACCCTCCAGTGGTCTGCAAACAGATTCTCAGTTTGTTGGTTTGTTTTAGCTGCAGTTTGAGTCCCTGATGTGCAGTAAGCATTGCACTGATGCTTTATGTACCTCGTATTTGTCCTCACAAATAGCGCTTAGAGAGGGCTGGATGTTATCAGATGAGAGCTTCGAAGCCCGAGAGGTAAAGAAAGTTGCCCAGTGTAACTCAGAGGAGGGCGTCAGACTCAGGTGTGTGTGATTCCAAACCTGGGCTCTGACCACCCGGCTCTGCTGCCCAGCAGAGCACAAGTCAGCTCACGTGTCTCCATCAGGCTGGGCAGCCAGACTCCGCCTCATTCTGCTCTCTCTGTCCCTCCCCCCAGACAACAGTGACCTGATCGCGTGCACGGTGATCACCAAGGATGGCGGCATGGTCCAGCGGTTCCTGGCTGTTGATATTTACCAGATGAGTTTGGTGGAGCCCGACGTGTCCAGGCTTGGCTGGGGAGTAGTCAAGTTCGCGGGCCTCCTGCAGGTAAGAGTTGCAAAAGTTCTTCTCGGTTGGCTGTACACACACACACACACACACACACACACACACACACACACACAAGAGTATCACCTTTACAATTTTTTTTAATTTTTTTTTTTTTTTTACAGTTAATTTCTAAGGATACAAGGACTCTGTTTTATTATTGAAAAAAGTTAAACTAGCTTACAGATGTAGGCCAGGTCCTCTTTGACCAACACCCAATTCTTACACTCCCTTCCCCCCATTATCAGTAACCCTTCCTGGTTGTCTGCCAGATGCATATGTGAATATAACTACATGCTGTTTTTAAAAACTGTGTACGTATTCTTGAGAGGGAAGATGGGTGTGTATTTTGTGTATTTTTTACAGTGTCACGTTGAACATATTCTCAGCTTTGTTTTTTTCACTGAACATGTGTCTTGGAGAGCTGTCCGTGTTAGCATATACAGACTTACTGGTATTCTTTTAATAGCTACCCGAAGATATCAAGGCATATTTAGCTGGTGCCTCGTGGCAGTTTCCAGCTTTTTACGTTTACAGGCAGTGCTGCTGCGAACAGGATTGGCCTTACTTCCTTGTACGCTTCGACAGGGGTTTCCCTCAGCAGATCCCGAGAAGTTGGGGTGTGCCTGCTTTCAGGGTTCAGAGACACTGCCAAAATCCTATCTGAAATGATCATCTCAGATCGTCTCTGGCAGTGAGTGAGAGTTCCCTTGTCCTCACCCCATCTCCAGCAGAGCTGGACTCTAAATTCCCAGAAGCCAAGTCAGGGCTTGGGTTTTCTCATTTGTCTCTGTGACAGGTGACTAATGCCAGCTGGTTTGTTGAATGAAGCGTAGAAATAAAAGAGGTGAAAAAACCTCCTATCAGACCCCCAGCCCATGAACATCCAGCAGACTCTTGCAGGCCTGAGACTCGCCCTGCTCTGAGGCTGACCGTGTGCTCGCCGGGCAGGCCTGGCTGCTGGCAGTGCCCTGCTCAGGCCAGCCCACATCCGCCTCTCCGCAGCGTGACCTGCTGGCACCATGCTGCTCTCCACCCCTGTGTCTGAAGATGCCGCCACAACCTTTTCCCCACCCTCCTCTCTTTTCAAGATATTTCCATTTAAAAAAATGTCTTTTCCCGAGGGTGATACAAGAAACAACTCTATGAAGAATCTTCCATTTATAAAAAGACTTCCATGTACGCGGTTGTCCATTAGGTGACTTAGTGCTTCTTATTTATCTAGGCTTATGATCAATTTCCTTTAGAATTTAGTGTCAGGAAAGTGTTTTTCTCCCTCCGAGGACTAATACATGTCCTCTCTCAGACAATGAAAGCCACATAAACCTTTTCTTTTGGTGGTCTTCCAATAGCCACTATTTGTCAAGCCGTTACTGTGTGCCAGCCTCCCCGTTTTAAATGTGTAACGTCTCGTCTGATCCCCACTGCATCGTTTCAGTGCAGGTATTATTTCGAAAGAACCTGTGCCAAATTTAATGCCTACAAATAGCAACCATCTTACTTCTTGAACCTTTTTCAATGTTTTTCCCGCCGCCTCTAGCATGTCTTGTGTTCATGTCTTTCTCCTGTCTCAGGCTTTTATCTTCAATTACCTCAAATCTCTTTGTGGGAAGCAAATTCTTCACACAGAATCCAGTCTGAGGTTTTAGATTGGATTCGTCGTTATTATACTTGCTACTCTTGAGTTCCTTCTGTACCTTCCAAATGTAGCTGTCTTCAGATGTCTGCTAAATTGCCCTCCCCTCTCTTACTTGGCGTTTTTTTTTTTTTTTTTCGGGACTAGAAATTCTTCGGAGACATACAAATGGGTGCCAGCGATGCCCCCTTCTTAGAAAAACAGGAAGAAAGTGGTCCATAGATGAGTCAGTATATCTGAGATCACGCCAAATGGCCTAGGAATTTTGTTCTGTTACCACTGGCTTCTCAGAAGAATTTTGGCGTTGACCGTTGGGTTCCCCATGGCCCCTGGAGGAGGCTGGGGTACCTCTTTGTTCACTGGCTGTCACAAGTGCCCCTGAGTGCCATACTCCCAGCACCTGTTCCTTTTGAGCGCTCTGCTTCCCAACCCTGTCTTCTCCCACTAGGCCTGGCCAGGTTTGTGTCCATCCCCGATTCTCAGTCTTGGGAGGCTGACGACCTCCCTCAGAGCGAAGGCAAAGTGGAAACTGGGGGGCATCTTGTAGATGAGATGTGGGTCCCACTGCTTCCGAGCAGCCACCCTCCTCCTCAACCTAACGAGCCACTTCCTTTTGCCTCCTCCCGCTGCAGGACATGCAGGTGACTGGTGTGGAGGACGACAGCCGTGCGCTGAATATCACCATCCACAAGCCCGCGTCCAGCCCCCACTCCAAGCCCTTCCCCATCCTCCAGGCCACCTTCATCTTCTCAGACCACATCCGCTGCATCATCGCCAAGCAGCGCCTGGCCAAGGGCCGCATCCAGGCGAGGCGCATGAAGATGCAGAGGATAGCTGGTGAGTGGCTGGTCCTGACGAAGTGTCCCCTGGGTGCTTCTGCCCCAGAGGGCTAGCTGCGTGGTTCTCACATTGACCTTGAGAACCCCCATGACTCCCCTAGAAGAGGGTACTAAATGGTTCAGGAGTTGTGTTTGGGTGAGACAATAGAGAATCTGCTCAGAACTTCCCACTTCCTAGGTGTTTGATACCTAGGGTTTCTGGAGCTGCGTGGAAAAGGAGGAATCTTCTTACTGGGCAAGTGGCCACGAGCAGGCAGGCGTCCGTGTGGGACAGCTGTTCTCACTCCTGCAGGCAGATGCTTTCCCGCTTACGTTTACAGAATGCTTCACATTCCTCTGCCGCCTTTGATCCTTCAAACAACACTTGAGATCTGTAGGGCCTGTTCTGCCCATTTTATAGAAGAGGTAAACGGAGGCTTGGCGACTTGCCCGAAGCCACACAGGCGGCTAGTTGGAAGAACCCAAATGCAGAACTTCCTACCGTAAATCCCGCCCCTTCCCAGCTCTCATGAGACACCGCCCTGCTTGGTGAGGGGCCGAGACGGAGCCCGAAATTGGAAGTCATTTCACATTTCACAGGGATTTGAGAGGAGGCCCAGTATTGCCCAGTGTCAGGAAGGCCCAGCTTTCTTAGACAGAAGGCACTGCGATGAGGGTGTTCTGTTCACCAGGGCAGAAGGCCCCACACTGTCCTCGGGGAAAAAGCTTGCTATCAACTCCTAAAATTATAAACAGACTCTCCAGATCCCAATGCCTTTGCGTTCAGGCACTGCTGTTCATTCTGCTGTAGTCTCTGAGAAGCTTTCCACTGGGGGAGGAGGAGAGCTTTCTCAAGGGACTACCTAAAAATAAAGATCGGAAGGCGGGGTTTCTGGATGTGTGGATTCTAATCTTTCTCACACAGGCCCTGTTGATTTGTGCAGGATCTCATATAGTCCTCGTCTTATTTCTCATTGAGTTGAAACTTGGCCTGCAAAATCATTACAGAAGCGTTTTGTAATGTGCAAAGTGACTTAAATCATTCAGTCCTTTCTTTCAAGATTTATTTTTGGAGGGTTTTATTTTTTTTTTTTTTAATGTAAAGCCATTTCTCACAGCTGGCATGAAGGCTAAATATTTCATTTGAAAATTGAGAATTATGGCATAAAGTGGCTGTGAGAACTAACGCCTTGGATATTTCTCCATTGATTTTTAAAAGCCCCTCCAAATTGCGAGATCATGAGACTTGTTTATGGGTGGGAGGATGCAGTTGTGACAGATAAACACACACTCATAAATATGCACACACATATGCCTGAATCCTCGCTCGCACACGCTCTTCCCCGTGCACGCACGTATGCGAGCCCTCGGGGCAGAGTGGGCCCCGTTTACCTCAGGTCCTGAGACTGCGCCTGAGGCTGAGCTTTGGCCTTTTGTGTGTGGAAGCCGCGGATCCCCGTTGGAGCCTGGCCCTGGTCCATCCGTGAACCCCTTACCAGGCTGTGTTTTGAACCTCAGGCAGGACCTGTGGTATCATGCTGGTCGCCCCAGCTCCAGGCTGCCAGCCGCCCCCGTGGCATCACCCAAGGGATGTGCCTGGGAGAGCCACAGCCACTCCGGCTCCAGCTACCCTACCCGAAGTCTCATCACCTACGTTCCTGTCCCATGTACTGAGTGTGACCCTGGGTTTGTTTGAATGTAGCCCTCCTGGACCTCCCGATCCAACCAACGACCGAAGTCCTAGGCTTTGGACTCGGCTCCTCCTCTTCCTCCCAGCACCTGCCTTTCCGCTTCTACGAGCAGTGCCGCCGGGGCAGCAGCGACCCCACGGTGCAGCGCTCCGTGTTCGCGTCCGTGGACAAGGTGCCAGGTAAGCCGGCCCCACCCTGTGCGGCTGCTCGGCCCCCTCCTGGCTGGGCCGGGTAGCGGGGGGATTTCGGGCCTTTCTTTCTGTTGAGCCTGTGTAAGCTGCTTCTCCCTTCTCAGAAATCCAGCCAGTTGGAAGCACCAGATACGTTTCTGAGAATTTATCAAAGTATAGCGTTAAGATTAAATACAAGCCCCGGAAAGAAATGTTGGCTTTCTCTTTGGTGTTCCACTGCCCGGGTTTGGTTTTCCAGAGATTTGTTGGGGATGTGGAGGAACTTCTCAGAATTAAAACTAAGAAGTTTCTTGGACATTTCTTGGAAATACTTAGATGATTAGTAATGAGGTTGTGGGAGAGTAATTTCCTCCTTCATGTAGGATGACTAGAAAGAGATAGTGTGTGTGGTTCCTGTGACAAACCCCTGAAGAAGTGAGACTTCGGTAGAAGGCCCCGCTGCCCACGGGCGGCTGCCAGTGTCTCCTATCCGTGGGCCTCTCTAACCACTTTCACCAAAGCTCGACGCTGACCCCTCCTCCCCTCTCCCAAAAGGGAGACTTGAATAGAAAGTTCAAGGATGGCAAGGTCGAGCAGAAAGAACTGCTTCTCCAGAAGGGCAGGCTCGCCCCTTCCCGTTCTCACACGTCTGATTTAAGTAAATCCATATGCCCCTCCATCCCTCGAAAGAGAACCTTGCTCGTGATTATGAAACTTGAGAAAATTGGCACGGCGTCCCCTGCAGCTTAGCCTCCCCACGTTCAGGGTTTCGACCTTTAATCAATCGCCAGTGTTTTCAAAAGCAGTTAACGAAATGCAGCCTTAAGACTTGGCCAAAATAGAGGTTCTTGTTTCCCTTCTACCCCATGATCCGTTGTTTTCATTCTTTGATTCGATTGATCCATTTTAGAAATACACTTATAAGCACGTGATATTTAAAAACCCGAAGAGGACATGATAAAATGGAAAATAAGTCTACTTGGCCCCAGAAGTAACCACTTTTAGTAATTTCGTACACATCCTTGCAGAAACATTTCTTCGTATGTCACGTATATGTCTTTGTGTGTCTGTTTTCATACACGGGGTTATACCGTGTATGTCATTCTGCACCTGGCTGTTTTTACTTGGAGGTAAGTCAGCATTACAGGTTAGCACATATAAATCAACTTCGTGCTCATTAACTGTTGGCATTTTATCATACGGATGGACCAAAAAAAAAAAAATCTTTATAACATTTGGTATTGATGGATATTTGGGTCACTTCCAGCTTTTTTAGTGTCACCATGAACGCCTTCGGGGTATCTTTATGTAATTGTGTGAACCTCACATGTCTGTGGATGTGCCTGCCGTGCCCAAGGGGGCGTCTTGAAATCCGTAGCCCCGGCGTGCGCTCTGGAGAAAGTGGGCCGGTTCGCGCGGCCACCCACAGCCCGTGCCTGTTTGCATCCTTAAAACCAGTCTCACTTGGGCTGTGAGACTGATCTCAGCACTGCTTCTGTTTTCAGCTCTGCATTGTGAGATGATTCTGCCTGCTCCAGGGTCTGGGGAGTCTTTGTTAAACGTTCTCTAGGTCACTAAGTAAATATAAATGATGACCATGAGTCTAGGTTAAATAAATTTCCTTCTTTTTTATTTTATACACAGTTGTAATTTTATTATACTTATGTAAGTACCACTTTGTAATGTCTTCATTGAGATATAATTGGCATAAAATATTATATTAGTTAAGAAATCATTTCTTTAGGCTCATCGGGGCTTCTTGTAGCTCAGAAACTAATGGGTTAAGGAGAAAAGGCCAGACCTTATTTCTCCTCCATCATTTTTGGAACATGGCAAGTGTAAATAAATAAACAGAGCCAAATGTCACATTCTTCAGCATCTGCATAATCATCTGTGTTTGCAGCAGGCTTTACAATGGCATTGCTTACTTCCCCCACCCTGCCTGGGTTTCCTAGGGAGCTGCGGGGTCATCTAGGCCTATAGCGTGGCAATGTCTGCAGTGGCCTGGGCCTGCCTAACAGAGGGGTTGGCGTAGCTGGAATTCCCAGTGTCCTGTTGCTGGTCCCAGGGTTGCTGTCTGTGAGGTTGGGCCAGTTGGGACTATGGCAAGTCAAAGGTAGCTGTCTGAAGGTGGCCATCAACCCTATGGCTGTGTCTCTCCCCAGGAAGTGCCGCTCGGATGTGGGAGTGAGGTGGGGACATTCTCACAAATGTGCCCCCCAGGGCGACTGCTCTGGGCCCTTGGGTAGAGAGGTCGGGCTCCCAGCCTGCCTTGGCTTGGGTGGGAGATGTGACTTGAAGAGCAAGGTGAAAGCACTGAGCCTCAGCATGACAGCAGGCGGGGGCGAAGAGCTCTCCCTAGCTCCCACCCTCCTCACCCGTCCGTCTCAGTAGTCGGCCCACAGCCGCCTAGCATCTCAGAGTCTTCCTAATTCTTTCCTCTCCCACACCCACTGCCTGCTCTGCTTGCAGAACATACCACACCTCTCCCCTCCCAGCCACCAGCATCACTGCCTGGACTAAGGCAGCAGCCTCCTCAGTATTCTCTGGCTACCAGGCCATCTCCTCCCTCCCCTTCAGCCAAGGAGATCTTTCTAGAACAGAAATCAGATCATACCTTGCCGCTGCCTGCAATCCTCCAGTAGCTTCCAGGTGCACCTAGAACAAAATCCAGATCTCTCACTCTGCTCCTGGGTGATCATTGTGCGATGGCCCCAGCTGGTCCCTTAGACGCGGCTCACCCCTCACCCCGGTCATACCTGCCCCGCTGCTCCTTAGTCAGCACTTCCAAAAGCTGCGATCTCAGGACTTCTTCATACTCTTTAAGAAAGTACTGAGGAACTTTAAGATCTCTGGTTTATATGGATTATATCTATTGCTATTTCAAGATTAGAAATTATAACTGAGAAATGCCTTAAATATTTATTCATTTTTTAAAAAATAAGCCCATCACATGTAAACATAAACAACCTGTTTTTTATGAAAAACTGTTCTCAAAAAAAAAAATGTTTCATGGTTTCGCAAATCTAATATCTCGTTTAATAGAAGGCAGCTGGATTCTCCTATCTGCTTCTGCTTGCAGTCTGTCGTGATAGATTACATCATGCGGCCTCTGGCAAAGTCCTCTGAACACTCCTGGGCAAGTGGAAGTGAAAGGAAGAATGCTGTCTTGTTTTTATGAAAGTAGTTCTGACCCTGGGAGCCCCCAAGGGTTCCCCAGACCACGCTTTGAGAACCACTACTCTAAGTCACTGAGCCCTCGCCCGCCTCGGGGCCTTTGCCTCCAGTGTTCTTCCTTAAATCTGAGTGCGGTCGCCTCGCCTCCCACTGAGCGCTCGGGCCTTAGTCTGCAGGCCACCTCCTGATCACCCCCAGGAAGGTTACCCCTTCCCTCCATCACACTGGCCTGCTTTGTTCTCCCCATGGCCCTGGCTTCCTTATCTGGCTGACGTATCTGTGCACCTGGCGGGGGTCTTTCTCCCCCGTGGGGAATGTCACTTTCACGAGGACCCGGTCCGTCCCGCTCTCTGCTGTACCGTAGCGCCAGGCACTTGCCTTCGTTCACTAGCTGTTGACTGAAGACCAAGCACAGCCTTGGAGCTGTTCCCACGAGGAAACTATCGCTGGGGCCCTGGGCGTGGAGGGGTTTAGTCGGTGCCATCTCTATGAGGGAGCACGAGGGAACCCAGACCCCCTGCAGATCATAAGCGGCGTTCCTCTGCCTGATTCCTGTCGCCAGAGGGAGGGAGACGTGCGTCCCAGGAGGGCACGGGCAGCAGAGGCGGGTTTGAGTTGGTTGCGCATCAGTTGCATTTCAGTACTGAGGTTTGCGGAAGCCACGGAGTTGGCCGAAGGGGGTCGTCGGAAGCACGGCCCACGCTGGCCTCCAATGCTGCAGCCTCCACCGCTGCCAGCCAGGCCTGCGAGCCCACCGGCTGCGCTGTCGCAGGCCCCCAGGCTGCGTGCGGTCCTCGCTCTGGCCGCCTGCCTCCGGGTCGCTGCTGGAGGAGCTAGCACTGTCATGACCCAGCTTCCAGTTCTGCCTGCAGGCCCAGGTAATTGTCACAGAGCAGTTTGTCTCCCCTTCAGGAGCTATAAATGATTATATCTGATGAAAATATACCTTTCATTTCCTTGGAAGAGATATTAAAGTAGAATATAAATCAGGGCTAATAGACGACTAGCCACTTTGGTATATTTTTCTTCTTCCATTTGGCTTGGGAAGAAATCACAAATTCTATTTATTGGCGGGTTTTATGTTGATGGCCCTCACCCCCACGGAACACGCAGCATCACGAGGGCGGAGGCCTGCACGTGTCTGGCCTGGGAGGGAAGGGTCAGCGGTGACCCGTGTGTTGGGGTGGGCTGGCATGACTGGATCTAGAACCTGGCTTTGAGGTGCAGTGCTCCATGGGCCCTTGAGGACCCATCCCACCAACCCACAGTGGCCGCTGAGTGCCAGAACCTGCCGTGTGGGGGGCAGCCTCTCCATGAACACCGAATGGACCAGCAGACCCCAGAGCAGAAGCTGCTCCCCACAAGTGACCCTGGGCATTGGGGGACTGCGGCCTCCCAGAGCAGCCTCGACCCCTACTCCTGGGCTCCTTCTGGCCAAGAGGCTGCTCACAGGTGTTCACCTGGCGGTGGGGGCGGGGGCTGGCGGGGGCAGCACACCACAGTCCTTCTTACTCAGGTCCTCCCTGGGCCCTTCCTAATTCTTATCTAAACAGAAGGGCTGTTTAGTGGGACAGAAAGTGGGGATTTGAGTGGGACAGCCAGGCAAGTTGACACCCACTGGCCCTCACTGATGGGGCTTACGGATGTGACCAAACAAAATGAACCCTTACCACCTTGTTTATCTTCAGCTGCCCCTCACCAGCCTTTTAGCTCCAGTGGCAGGGACCGAGTTGGCCTTCTTCACTGCTCTCCACCCTGCCTAAAACCCTCCAATGCCTTCTGTCCCAGCCCGTCTCCGTGGCCTGTTGCCTGCAGCCTGGCTTCTTTCATGTAGCATCATCTTGCCAGGGTTCTCCCGTGTCATAGCAGGTGTCAGAGTTTCATTCCTTTTCATGGCTGAATAATATCCCATCGTATGGGGGGATCATGGTTAGTTCATCCATTCTTTCACCCTTGTTGTCCATCCTGGTTGTTTCCACCTTTTGGTGAATGTGAATAGTGCTGCTGTGAGTGTGCATGTGAGGTGTGTGTTTACACACCAGTTTTCAGGGCTTTGGGGTATCTACCTAGGAGTGCAATTGCTGGGTCACGCGGTCATGTGACTTTTTGAGGAAGCCTTTTCCCACGGCCTTCAGAGCCCTCGCCATGAACCGAAGTTGCCCCGTTTGTCTCCTTGGTTGCCTCACTGCCCTGCATAGCATGGAAGGCACTAGGGGCCCTGGACATCTTGCCCTCGACTGCTGACACCTAGAGAGTGAGCAGGTGCTGCGTGACTGTCGAAGACAGGTGGAGATGTGGACTGGCAGATGGAAGCTGGGCTGGGTGGATTGTTCTGTGGCTCGGGCTGCCAGCTGCAGAGTCAGATTTCATCCCATCGGGGCCAAGCTCTGCTCTCCTCACTGCTCGCCAAAGCTTCTTGTGCCACTTTGTTCGGGGCGCCATCTGGCTCTAGGCAAACACATAAAAGTCCCTGAGCACAAGAGGAAGGCTGTGCTTTTTTTTTCTACAGGTGTTATCTTTCTCGAAGGCAAGCCAACCTGCCCTGTCAGTCACTGACCCAGAATACTTAATAGTTCTGTGGAAAGGCAGATCCAGAGCCAGGCCTGGGCAGCTGAGTAACCGGGCAGGAACGCACAGACTCCAGTGTGCCCGGAGCCAGCTGAGCTGACCACAAAGCCTCTGACTGACATCTAAAATGAACAGGGGGGAGGAAATCAATGTTTAATTCATAGACCTCGGCTCTGACTTCACCCCTGGGGCTAACACCCTGGGTGCTAATGTCATCTCGTGGCAGTGTTTCCCAGAAACTAATTTCTTAGGCCTCTTCATTTTCTTGTTTCCAGTTATAAAATTGGAGCCAATTCTCTCCTTCCAGCTCCCCAGGGTGAAAAAAATACCCTTTCTGGAGTCACACAGAAAGGACAGCCCACCTGACACCTTCCTCCAGTCTTCCCAGCACCCCCATGACCCCTCCTCACCCCCTATTCAGAGACTCCAGCAGTGGGAGTGTGACTTCTAGAAACTCGGTTCTGATCCTGAGGCCTTTTTCCTTTTTATAAGCAAAATGTGTTGGGCTGGGGAGAGGGGCATCTGGTACCCCGTTGCGTCCTCACGTGCAGAAAAGGAATATAAAACCTTCCTTCTGCATGGGGCTTTGAACTCAGGTCAGCCCGGGCCAGACTCTGAGTCTCCACCACCATGCCCTTGAATTCCTGACTCAGTTTTGACACATCTGAGGAGAATTCTCACCACCTGAAGTTTTACTGGTATCAGAGCAAAATCACGTTGTTGGCTCCAGCCCTAGGCGTGTTTCAGACAGAAAAGTCATCTTTTCTGGAAGTGCTGGTTGCGGTGTGACTGGAAGGGTTACTGTGCCAGGTGCTTTGTATGCATTGAGTGTGCCCTGTGGACAGCGCTGGAAGCTGGTATCGCTTGCTCTGTCCCACAGATAAGAAACCGAGTCTTAGACCCCACCCGCATAGCTCACATGAGGCCGGCCGGCTGAGACCCGTGCCTCCACTTCCTGCCTCTAAATCCCAGTTGCTTCAAGAATGGCACTGGCGATGGCTGAGCCGCTTCCTGTAACAGCTCTGCCACCTGTCTCCGCATATGCCAGGTTGGCAGGACCCTCATTAGAGCCTTCCCCTTTCCCATCTGCGTATACCACATTCACACCCTAAGTCCTCGCTCGCTGTTGGATGAGGAGCAAAACAACCCTGCAAAGCGGTGATGCATACAGACACTCTCCAACCCTGGCTAAAGGTCAGGGCCATGCAAAGGCAAATGCTCATACAAATTTGTTCAAATTAGTTCCCGGCCTGTCACGAACAAAAAGCAGAGATGAGACTTCAAAATCCTTCCTGGACAGGATTTAGACTCCTTTCAAAGCTCTGTGCCAATTGCCTCTTAAGAGAGCAGCCTTCAAGTGGTTGGGCCAGGGACGTGGGGACCTGTTCCTGAGCTGAGTCCCTGCCTGCCGGGCCTCTTCTCGGAGCTCCCAGGGCAGCCTCCGGGAGAGAGCCTGCGGACATTGAGCACACGCCCCAGGAAGGAACCTCGTTCCCAAATCAGGGCCCACAAGGTTTCCTCATCGGGAACACGCCCCAGCAGATGCTTTCCCTGCAGAGACTCCAGCACTCGTCTCGTCTGCGGAGCACCGCCCCTGGCACACTGCGGCACGCGGCGGCGGGCAGCGCCAGCCATCCTGCCTGACCCTGTCCCCGGGGCGGGGGCGGGGAGGAGGAGAGAGTTCTGAAGAATCGAGTGTTGCTTCACCTGGGTCGTTACCCACCCCAGCCTCGTGAAGTGACTCCATGCCCCGGAGCCTCCTGGTGATGCCACTGTGTCACAGAGCAGGGAGCACTCCACTCCCCGCGTTGGCTGTGGGAAGAGACCAGAACCCCAGCTCCACTCGGCCCTCGGGTTTTGGTCACGCCCCACAGTGTTCCGTGGGCTCGGGCAGGCCCCCCACGGGTCAGGGGGTGCCGTGTGCCAGAGCAAGCGGCACAGCTGCTGTGCGCACGCCGGCCCCTGCCTCGGAGAAGCAGCGCCTGCCAGTTCTTGTCTCCGAACTTCCTAGTGCACATCAATCAAGCACACTTAGTGCAGGACGATTGGAGAAGGTGGAAAAGCACCGGGAAAGGCAGAATGTTCCAGGGCTGGAATTGAGAAGGGCAGGGGAGGGGGCGGACAGGAGGGAGACCCAAGCACACTCAGCTCGGCCCTTCCCCTGGCTCTGACCTATGCAGGAGGTGACACAGCTCCCTCCTTACGGACGAGAAAAAGTCTCTCCACAGAGGGCGTACTCTGTGGAGCACAGTGCCCTGTACACTACCCACCATACCTTTTTCTGGGCGTTGTATACTACACTCGTACTCTAGTATTATATTACCCTTTTTTTCAACCTAAATGAAACAGTGTTTTCACTCAACAATATGTCTTCGATTTTTTTTTTTTTGATGTTCATTCATTTTTGACTGCTGCAGAGCAGTTCATCACGTGGGCAAATCACTGTTGATTTAGCCAATCCCCCATTGATGGATGTGTAGACTGTGGCCAATTTTTTCATCCTTGACAAATAATGGGTGTCTCTGTGCAAGGGTTTCCCTGGGGAAAGTAAATGAAATGAATCCAGAAAGATCTAGGCTGTGGAACTCACAGGATTTGGTGACCAGCGAATGGGATGGAACGGGATGCCACAGGGCTAGTTCAGGGCGTAATATCGAAGAGCCTCGGTTTCTCTGAGTGCTGTCTGTTCATTTAGCATACAAGGGCGTTTTGACAATCCCAAGTTCCGACCCAGCAAAATCCTCATTCTTTGTGGATCTTGTTCTATCCAGGAGGCCGCCGGGAGCTGTGATGATTGAAACGGTTCCCAGGGGCTGGCAGGGGTCTCTAGGCACTGGCCCACCCATGGCTTGACTTCTCATCCCAGACAGAACGTCAGAGCTTGGCGTAATGGGACCACCGCTGGGTTCTGCTCCTGCCTCCTGGCATCTCTGCTGAGGTTATGACTTTCTATGATTCTTTTCTCTCTGTAGCCAGCATCTCACGACTAAAATAAATACAGCTTCCTCTGTTTGTATTGTCCAGCCATGGCATTCTGTAGAAACGTGCTTTTCTCCAAAAATATACACAGTATTATTTTTTTTAACATCTCAGATTCCCAGAGGGCCGAAAGTCAATATTATCCCAATGCGACGAGAATGGCTGTTCTGTGATATCTCTTCACACTTAAGCAGCCTGCTTTCGTGAGCCGCAGAGTAATCACAAAAACATGTCCTGAAGCCCATCACATCGGGGCTGATGAATTATTTCACTCTGTCTCCAGAGCTCAAATCCTTGAAAGCCACCTCCTCACAACATGATTTTGGGAGCAAACGCTCTAACCCTATGAAATACTAAGCTTGGACTGTGATTTGCAGTGACTCCTCCCAAAATATTTGTGAGTTGGTAAAAATTCAGGTGCATGGCATCAATGGCACGTTTCCAGCATCGCAGATTTAAATAGGATAAAAGTCCTATTTATTGAATTTCAACTGTGTGCTAGGCACTGGCTAGTTGCTTCACATAAATTAAGGAGATTAATATATATTTTTTAAAAATCCCACTTTCACAGCTGGGGCAAGCAGGACCCAGAAAGTAAAGTCACTTGCCCAGAGTCGACAGAGGGAGAGAGACAGACAGACAGACAGAGACAGCTTAGTCTCAGACCTCTGCTCTTTTTAATGCTGCTTCTGGCTGCTTCCTGAGAAAAAGTTTACCTCACACTCACTGCCCTTTCCTTTCCTGCTTACTTGACTTAAAGGCTCCGTGGAGCTTCTGAGTTAAAGCCGCCCTTTGTTGTGGTTTTCTGAGCGTGTTGACTTCACAGGCTGACAGCTGGGGCTCAGATGCTCGGTCCCACGCATACTCCAGCGTCATGAATCACGCAGGTCCCCATAAATCACGGGGACGGCCGTGTGGCAGGAAGAGTCAGTGTTGATGGAACGAGCCCCCCTAAACACCCCCACCACTACCCTTAATAACCTGGAGAATGCTCTCGAAGTAGTTGACATTTGTAAAATCTTGGGCGTTTTAGAAATAGGCATGCTTTTCTTGCCAGATTTCCAGCCTGATGCCCCCGGGAAATGTCCACCAACTCAGAGCAGCATTCTTGTATCCCGAAATGGTGCCCGGGCCTGCTGGAGGCCACGGCCTGCGCATCGGCCCTCTCTCTGACCTCTTCACTCCACCCTCAGCTGCTGGCCTTGAGCAGCTTAACAGCTACCAGCACTTGGGCACCAGCTATATGCCACCGTGCTGTTTAAACTGTGCTACAAACCATGCCGTTACCGTGAGGTTAGGGGCTGGAATCGGACCACCTGGCTTTAAGTCAGCACCTACCTATTGACAACTGTGTGATGTCAGGCAGTTCTCCAAGGCTACTGGACCTCTCTGTTTCCTCTTCTATAAAATGGGGCCGATGATAAGACCTGTCCCACAGGAGCAGGCACTTAGCCCTGGGCCAGTGCTCTGTGGGTGTCTCCTGCTGGCCATTGATGATGGGGAGGCATGGGCTAGAGCGTCTGCCCAGGGCTGCCAGCTCGGGAGGGCCAGCCAGGGCTCCCAGCCTCGAGCAGCTGGCCCCGGACACTTATAGCTATTATAGCCGACACTTTTAGGTCCTGCCAGGGAAGGGGACTTCTATCCCGCTAGAGCCACTAGAGAAGGCACCATCTCAGGCATTGTACATTCCTCCAGCAAGTGTGCACTGGGCACTTCCTGTAGCCATATGCCAGGGCCTCCTGCAGCCAACAGCCCACGTGGCGGAGGCAGATGTCAAGATGTGGTGACCACTGTGCCAGCGATCAGTGGGGAGAGAGCCACTGACGGGCTGTCACTTAGAGGACGTGTGCAGCTAGAATGTAGAGAGCAAGCAGTGGGGATAGGAGGGGAGAAGGTCGCCCAGGTGGCACCGGGGTAGGCCTGGGGGCGAGGGGTGTGGGTTCCATCCTGAGAACTCTGGGGGGCTTGGAACCGGGGAATGCTGGACCTGATTCGTGTGTGAGCTCTCCGTGGCTACAGGGTGGAGAGTGAATTGGAGACAGCAGTGCAGGAGCCATTAGGGTCCCCCAAAGGCCGAGAGCAGCTGGGCAGGGCAGAGTTAAACCCTTGGCCGGTGTGATCAGTGACCAGGTGTGGGTACAGCTTGCCTGGCTGTGACTGATCTGCCCCTGAGGATGGTGCTGCCCTGCATGTCATGTAGCATTTCCCATCTGTGACCACTGTGATGCCAGGAGGGAGTGAGCTGGGGAGGCTGGGCCAGCCAGGTCCTCCCTCCAGGAAGTGGTGTGCTTTGCATTCTGCCCCCCTATGCTGTTCCGAGGTCGAAATGTCTAAATGGCTCAGGTACCCCCGAAGACAACTGTTTCCTGGGGCTCATAAGGCTGAATGTCGCCACGATCAGGGGTCTCACCAGGAGAGGAAGGCCCTGTGACTATCCACTTAACAGGTGCGGTTGAGGTCCACAGCAGTTAAGTAACTTGCCCCTGGTCACACAGTGGTCGGTGGTGTTGCTAAAACCCGCTCTTAAGGCACCTCACCCCACAGTCTGCTCAATCCAGTATCCAAGGATCCTCCTCAGGACTTGGGGACCTGGAGGAATTCTTGGCCTTGCCCTGGGAGAACCACAGCTGGAAGGTGGGACACCACGATCTCACACATAGCTCCGAAGCCCCCTTCTTCACTACTGGGCCAAGAAGTTTCTGAGCACTTCTGTCAGGGCTCGCTGATAAATCAGGCTGAGATGCCTGTGCTTGGCGGCAGCACTAAGTGGTTGTCTCAGCTTCCCCAAGCCAAGTGACATTTGCCCAATAGGTGTAATGTATCAACAGCTATTTCTCCTACTTTTTACAGCCCGGCTGGCTCCCAGCCAGAACTCTTTTTTTAAAAATAATAAGGCGCTGACCTGCTGCAGAAAACACTGGTGTGCCTGCGAGCACACGGCTCAGGAGCACAGATTTAAGGACTGCTGGCCAGGGGTGAATTTAGAAACTTTCTGGAAGGTTCTGGGGCTGACCTAGATTCTAGTTAAGTCCTTCAGGGATGCTCATTGCCTTCGTGGATCCAGACGGGTAGGCTTCTCTAGAGAACCGTGGAGTTCGCTTTTTCATTCATCGCCGTACGCAACACACATTTGTTGAGCATGTGCTGTGCTTGGTTTTGGGGTGACAGCCATCAGCAAACCAGATGTTCATGACTCTGCCACATGGAGCTTGCAGTCTTTTAGGTGTGACAGGCATTATTCAAGGAACCATCCCAGTAAATAATTAAGTGATAATGGGGACCCCAGCCTTCCCTAGCGAGGGTCAGGGAAAGTGTCCCTGAGGCGGTGGTGTGAGCTGATAGTGGAAGGATGCACCAGAGCAAACCGGAGGAGGAGGTGAGAACTTGTTTCAGGCAGGGGACAGCATCTGTGGGGGCCCTGGGTCAGGCAGGAACAGGGGCACAGAGTGAGGGGGGCAGGCTGCCTGGCTCCCACTGACGGGACGCCGTCTGTGCTGTAAGTTGTACCACGCATGTTCCACAGAGTCATTATCTCACCGTAAGAGCCTCCCTGAGGAAAGGTGGGCATATGCTCATTTTGCTGTTGAGCTTTTCTGAGGCCCAGGGTGGTTCAGTCACTTACCTGGACTTGCATAGCGCGTCAGCAATACCAGCATTGCATCCTACCTCTGCCTGACCCGGGCACATGCTCTTGCCAGCCGCCCTCTACTTTCTCATTCGTACTCTTATTCTCTGTTCTGTGTTCTTACTGATAGGGCTTAGAGGCCTGCCAGAAGGATCAGAACCCCGTAACTAACAAGCCCTTTGGAGGATACTTAACGTTTAAGGTATTGACCTCAAATCCATGAACAGCTGGACCCCAAAACCATGCCTTGCGAGTATCTCCTGTGTTGGCACGCGGCGCTTTCTCTTTTGACAGCCAGCCTCACTTTATCCGAAGCCTCACTCGCCGAATCTTGGCCAGGAACAGCACTCAAATGAGGCACAGCAGTGCCGACCCCAAGGAGCAGAGAGGCCTCATTCTCCCGTTGCCAGAGGCGACAGGCCCTGCTCAGCATAGCCTTCGGGGCAGGCCCTTGCCCCTCCAAGCAGGTGGACTTGATGTCCACGGTCTCGTAGACCCACGGCTTTTGTGGGATGGCCACAGGGAGATGAGGAAGTCAGTCGGCTAGACCCAGCCAGAGAGGCCCACAGGACCTGCCCTCAGGTGCCTGGGGCAGAGGCACAGGCCTTTTGGAAGCGTGGTGTCTGAAACCATGAAGCGTTCTCCAGCTGGAGGCCCTGGGCTGACCCAGTCTCACCCTGAGGCCCTCCACTTGGCTGCACATTTCTCAATGCCTCGAGAGCATTTGAAAAGCCCCAGTGTCCGGGCCCGGTGCAGCACGGTTAAATCGGGGTGAGTGGAGGGTCCCCGATGTTTCCTGAAACTCCCTGGCTCATTCCACTGCTCATTGAGTCCTGACAGCATTTGCGGAGATGAACGATCTCACCGAATTTCTCTTAGGGGCTTTTCAAGAGGGTTCTTGGTGACCATTTGGGGTCAGATGCTATGGCCTAGTTGTCAGTCCTTTAACCCACAAATGTTCACCGAGGACCTACCATGGGCTTGAGTGGCGTGGCACCCAGCATGACCGAGGTCCTGTCTCCTTGGGCCTGGAGATGGGCTGACAGTGTGGCGAGCCGGGGGCACACCCACACAGCACCCTCCTCCATCGGCACAGCGGCTCCTTGCCGAGCCTCGGGTACCAGGGGGCTCGGATATGGGAGCAGGATATGTTTGGCACCCTGGGCCCAGTTTCAAGAGAAACCAATTTTTGAAGCTTGTCACATTTGCAGGAAACCCATCACAGCCACTGCTCTGCACCATGCTCTGCCCACGACCGGAGCGCTTGGCGTCCTGGGGAGGGCAGCGCCTGGCCCACTGTCATTATGTAGTCATCTTCGCCGTGAGAGTGTGGGAGCCCACAACGGGGCCCACAACAATGAGGTCTCCGTGGAGGGGCCATCCCTGGCTTTGCAAGCCTGTCATGCACGTGGGTCCCGCAGGCAGCCCGAGCCGCGGGGGGCGGGGGCAGCTGGAGATGAGGCCACGTGACGATGACCTCCTGTGCTGGGGTGACTGTCCCAGACTTCCTGGGAGGGCCCAGGGGAGCACGGATGGGCTGCACACAGCGGGGCTGAAGGCCGCCCTCCAGACGACAACAGAGCCCTCGCAGCAGGAAGACAGGCCCTCACAGGGGCCGGCCCCAGGCTGGGCTGCCCGCGGGACCTGATGACCTGCACTTAGCCGGAAAGAAGCAGCGGCTGAAAACAAGTCCTCCCAGCAAGCAGCTGGACACCAAATCACTCGTCCGTCCACCCCAGCGCCAGAGCTTACCCAGCCTGTCCGCACTGCTACCTGGGAAATGCATGCGAAATCCAGACCCCCCTCATTCTGCACCCCGTTTCCTAGGCCAGGAGTTGGCGAACTCTTCTTCAAGAGCCAGATAGTAAATATTTTCAGCTCTGCAGGCCATGTGGTCTTTGTCACAATCTGACAGCCGTGGACAATATATAAATGAGTGGGTGTGGCTGCATTCCAGTGGAACGTAGCTTACAAAAAGAGGTTCATTGCCGGATTTGGGGATTTGGCCCGCAGGATATTGTTTGCTGACTTATGATCTTGGCCTTCAGTATCTCCTTGGCCTATTTGGTCTGTTCTTAGCACCAGAGCGAGAAAGATCTTTTTGAGGTAAAAGTCAGATCATGTATGTGCTCTGCTTAAATCTGTCAGTGGCTGCTATTTCACTCCAAACGAAAGCCAAACACCTTACAGTGACCCCAAGAGCCCACACAGTCTGCTCCCTCAGCTCCTCCTAAGATTGACCTCACCTCTCCCCACTGTCCCCTCGGCCCACTCCAAGGTGGTGGCCACAGGGGCCTCCGGCTAAGCCCGCACCTTGCCAGGCTCGCCCCGCCTTGCAGCCCCCACACTGGGAGGCCTGTGCTTAGAACACTCTCGTCCCAGAAACCTGGTGCCTCTGTTCTCACTGCCCTCAGGTCCTCCCCCAGACCTCACTGTCACAGAGGGGTCTGCCGGACCATTCCCTGCACATCACGACCCTGCCCCACTCCAGATGTCCCCTGCCCTGCTTAATTCTCTCTGTGGCGCTCATCCCCTCCCAACATTTGCTGTTTCCCCACTGTCTGCCCTCCCCCTGCCTCATCTCATCACTGAACTGTAAGCTCCAAGAAAGCAGGTACCATGTTTGGTTTGCTGCTAAATGCCTAGTTCCTGGAGCCAAATACCGGGAGGCTTATAGGTAGTACTTGGGAAGGGTTGACCGGATGGAGATGGAGGGAAGGAGAGAGAGAGATGAACGGATGGAGCCCACACATCTTCAGTATCCCCTTTATGTGCTAGACATTGTTTACCGTGGACTCGGGTGCGCTGAGCACATCAGTCTCTGTGGCACCTGCTCCCAGGACCGAGGACTCCAGAGAGAGTACAGAGCTGCCAGCCATGGTCGGGGCCCCGAGGGAGTGGGCCAAGAGCAAGGTCAGTGTGCAGCGAAGAGACCTGACCTGGGCAGGAGTCCGGAAGACCTCTCTGAGGAACGGATGTCACCTGGGAGAGGTGGAGGAGCAAAGCAGGGCAGCAGTCTGTCCCAGACGGGAGCCCACGTGGATGAGAGAGCTTTGACACCTCAGATCTGGGCTGCCCAGATCCCCAGGGAATGAACACACTGCTGTCCACGTGACACCTGCCACTGTTTGGCTGGGCACAAAATTCCCATTGTCATCAATATCCTCCCTGGCAAGATAAGTGGGGCCCCAGGTCCCGGTCTCGTTCCTCGGGAGAGTATTCAGCTCAGCGCTGCCGACAACAGCCCCTATCACCTCCCCTCACTAGCAACGAGCATGAACGAAGGAAGTGGACCCAGGACATATTTCTGGTGAATTCTTTTGGAAGGGAAGGTTCTTAAGCTCAGGCCTGACGTGAAAAAATGAAATGTTTTATGCCACGTGCAGGAGAACAAGTAGCAGAACCTGGATTGGGCTATTCTTTAAAAGGCCTCTTCTGAGTAGTCAGGGATAAATGTACTGTGACCCCCTGCTACAACTTATAATCACAGCTAGTTACGAGAAGGATGAAAATGTTCTATAATTGATTGTCGTGATGGTTACACAACTCTGGGAATAGACTAAAAAATCATTGGATTGTACCTTCTAAATGGGCAGATTATACAGCATGTGAATTATACCACAATAAAGGTGTTATATTTTTAAAAAGCAGTTCTAGTCAGACTCACACAGCTGTCCTCTTTTTCTAAAGAGCAGGTTATCTCATTTGTGTCCCGTTTTGATCATTAAAAAAGTCTAATTTGTCCAACATTTTCCTTAAAGCAGTCCAAATGTGAAAAAAAAAAAAGAAATTGGAACCCACAACACATTCCAGAATAATTTGGAACCTTTGATGCAATCCAGACTCACCTGGCACCCTTCCTCTTCCCTAAAATTTGCCTTTTTTTCCATTTCTTTTTGACTTTGAAGAAAAAAGACTGTTTTTACTGGTAAAAAAGGCTCCCGTTCCCTTTTCTTTCCTGTAAATTATGAGATAAGTTTGCATTTCATACCTTTCCAGAAATCTCTGTTGCTTGTGGTCTGACCTCAGAATCATGACTTCTGGGAAAGAAAGTAGGCATCAGAATCACTGCTGTGAGTGTTTGATGAAAGTCTCTGAAGTGGCGAACAGTTTGTGTTGTGGATTTGAGACAGGTGAACAATACCGATTTGTTGCTCTGGAAGTCACAGGTGCTGGGAGATGACAGCCCCTCTGTCCAACTCACCCCAGTGACTTTAGAAATCTGGTTCCAAATACTCGTGTTATTTTTTGAAGATGGTCACGGCTAGTCGTATTCCTCTTTTGTGTAGGATGAGCTGGAGAGAGATGCTCAGAGCTGTGGCTGGTGCTACGACTTAATAATGCCAGCTGGTGCTTGAGCAGCTGCGACATTACCAGCCCCTGTGCGAAGCGTGGTTGAGTGTGTTCTTCACTTATTCCCCACAACACTGCGTGAGGTAGAGATCATTTCCTCCATATTGTGCCTAGGAAAACCGAGGCTCAAGGAAAACCGAGGCTCAAGGCCCCATAGGCAGTCAGCATCGGGCTGAGATTTAAATCCCCTGGCTCCAAAGCCCGCGCTCAGCCTCTTGTGCTGTACCTCTATCTCCCTGTCTGTAACTGGTACTTAGACACCCACCCTCCCCCACCCCCCATACTGGGCCAGAGCTCCATCCTTCCCGTCCCCTCACTGGGGGATGGCTCTGAAAGCACAGCCATCTTGTAGGCTCGAGAACAGCTCACATAATGAGAACCCCATTGGCACCCTTCCCCCACCCACAGTGCTGGACCAAAATGCTCTCCCTCGAGTGACAGGTGATGTGCCCTTCACGGGCCCGGAGGGACCCCAAAAGAGACACTCCAGCAGTTCTTTTTAGGAGGCAGGATATGCTTCTGTTCAAAGATGTGCTCTCACGATTATTTATTAATTGTAAAAGGGAAGAAAAAAAAATAGGGTTTCCTGGAAAGGGATAAAAGTTCAATATGATAAACTCCCTAAAAGCAATCAAAGGCCAAAGAGGGCAGAAAAATAAAGGACAGAGAGAGGAAGAGAGATGATGAATCAAAGCGGCGCCCCGGGAGGGGCCGTATTTCACGGCGGTGGAGGTGCGGCGGCTGCTCAGCTGAGACCTCGGGGCAGGAGCAAAGCCCGGGCGGTGGCGGCAGCCGCGGGGATGCACCCTGCGCAGGTCCCAAGGCCCTGGGCTCGAGCTGCGGATGACAGAAATAGATGGAACCCGTGGGCCATCGGGCTGTTCCTGCAGCACCCCTTCCCCTCCCCCATCTTCATTTATGTGCATTCATTAATGTACAAATGAAGAAAATTGTCAGTGGCAACGATTAAAGCACCAGAAAGGAGAAATCACCACGATCCCCCACCCCAGAAAAGCACAGCATTAATATTTCAGTCTCCTTCGCATCTGTGTCTTCCGTTTTTTTCTTTCTCTTTTTACCCCAATTTTCAGTTATCCGAGAAATACATGAGTTGATTCTTCATTTTTAAAAATGCGTATTACAAGTGGGACCTAGGTCCCCGGTGACTACACCTTTCAGTCCCCCGCGCCTGGGACCTCCCACCCTTTGTTTCGTCTCTTTCCAGACCGTCCTCTGTGCGATCGCATCCCACGTGTGTCCCCGTCGCCACGGGGCAGGACAGGGCCGAAGCCCTTTCTCTGCGATTTTTAAATCCAAAAAGCACTTGAAAACCAAATGATTTTTCATAGCTCACTTTTTGGCACAACCTGCCCTGAACTCTTTATAGGCTGTTTAGAGGAGTTACATATGCCGTTTATTGTGACTTATGTGTGCTTTCTTCCCGCAGAAACTTAGCATGTTGGTTTTATCTGCCAAAGACCCAGCTGAAGGTGTGACCTAATATAATGTATGCGCCATGTGGACTTATAATCCTTAGAGATTCTAAATTCCAGAACACATCTAGCCTCAAAAGCTTAGGAGAAGGGGTTATGCATCTGTAACTGTCTTATGATTTGGGATTCTCTTTTTTTTTTTAAACCTAAACAGAATCATTATTCTGTATGCCCTGCTGAAGCTTGATTTTCAGACACCGCTTTGAATCAAAAATCTTTCTGTGTTATCGTGTACGGATTTCGCGCGTTCCTTTTCATGGCTGTGTAGTATTCCCGTGTAGATATGCGCGTTTCTTTGGCTGCGCCTTTGTTATTTCCAGGTTTTCCCTATCTCAAACAGCACTGCAGTGGGTATCCTCGGACCTCCCGGTCTGTTCACAAGTGCAGCCCAAGATCAGAACTGCTGGGTCATAGGGGCTCGTTTTTAACATCACTATTATGTCAGGAGTGTTTCCTCTACCTAAGCTTCCTTTTTAATGGCTGCATTTAATAGTCCTTTTTCTGAGAATCGGTTTCTTATCACTACCGTAATAAAGTACCACAAACTGAGCGGCTTAAACAAAAGGAAGTTATCATCTCACTGTTCTGGGGACCGGAAATTCGAGATCAGGACTCGGCATGGCTGGTGCCTCCTGAGGAAGAATCCTGCCCCTCTCCTAGCTCCTGGTAGTTTGCCAGCAGTTGTGTTGTTCCTTGGCTTGTGCAAGCGTCACCCCAGTCTCTGCCTTCGTCATCACCTGGTGGTGTCCCTGTGCACGCCTCTGTGTCCACATTTCCTCCTTTTATAAGGATACTACTCATATTGGATTAGGGCCCACCCTACTGACCTCATCTCAGCTAATTTCATCCACAGAATGACTATTTCTAAATAAAGGCACATTCTGAGGCACTAGGGCTTAGGTCTTCAACGTAAGAATCAGGGCAGAGAGACAGAATTCACCCTATACCAGCCTCGTTAGCCAAAATGTACTGAGCTAATCCTCTGATATCAGCCATTTAAGTTATTTCTACTGTGCTATGAATGGCCCTACAATGAATACAGAAATCTTTGCCCGTGTTTCCAGTTGCTCCTTTAGAAATCACTCTTTAAAGGCCCTGGGAATGCCTGCATTTTAAGTCTCTTGATAGCACCTGGCCAGGTTGCTTTCCAGAAAGCAGAGTGAGGGATGCCCATCTGGCCATTCGTGGGCCCCGTACTTTCGTTCCCTGGTGGCTTGCAGAGACGTCAGCCTGCTGGGTGCTTCAAGGCACAACCCTCCTTATAGCGTGTGTGCCCGTGCCTGCCAGCGTGGGCATCTGCATTCTTTCTGTCAGGTCTCATTTTAATTTGATTTCTTATTCCTGCCAAAAAGAGAGAGAGTCCACGGGTTAACAGCAAAATAGAAACCATAGCTCAAAATGTCTGTTTAGGGCACGTTCCCTTGCAACCGCATCTACGAATAAAGATTTCAGAAATATCGGGCTCCCTGGGCATCAGGCATTAAATCAGTCAGGGCAATTTCACAGGGCAGCTTGCCAAGCGAGACCAGGAGAGAGAAATAAGTTCTCTGGTGTAGTTCAGTCCGCAAAGCCCCTGGCAGCCTACATCATCCCACTCGAAAGGCAATCAAATAATGAGCATTAGCTGCTTTGGGGGTTGGGGAGGGGCTTCTCAAAAGCCGTTCAAACAGAGCCAACCTGATGGCGTGTCAGGGTACATCTGGAGAGCTGGGGCCAGATGATGAACTTGAGAAGCAGGGGCTTGGTTCATGGGGCCTGCAGAGGAATCCCTAAGAGAGCCGGAGAGCGTGGTGTGCATGATGGATTTAAACACAAGGCCAGGTGCGGGAGTGCTCCCGCTCGGGGCAGCGTGGGAAGACAGACGTTTCACTGAGCAGGGCAAGGGCCAGCGCCGCTCGCCAGAGAGCAGGATGCAGGGAAGGATAAATTTAGCTGGCGTTTCAGGGGAAAACATCGATCTCAAATGTAGTGCTGTCTTTTAAAGGAAAGTGAGAGCCGTAGGCTGGTCATTGGGGACAATTTCACTTGAACAGATAAAAGCCCAGGAAAAATGAATGCTTGTCACCCGCTTCTCCTGCTAGCGGATCTGGAGGATCTTCCTCTCGACGGGAGAATGGTACATGGTCCACCCTCACCCGCCTCAATAGTTTCCCAGGAAAAGGTGCTGCCATGTTTTCTGGAAAGATTTTGAGTTCATATTTCCAGTCCCAAATGTCCACCTTTACAAGGAATGACGGCGACCCAAGCCCTGGGTTTGCTTGGCGGCCGGCCCAGGCCGCTGACACCTGACGTGCTGCGTGTGTCAGGGCGGGTCCCTCACCAGTCCCCCTCCCAGCTGTCCGAGCAAAGAACATCCAGTGGCTGGAGACGAGGTTGTTTTCTTAAACCGGCATTTCTGACATTCACATGTCATCGTGGCATTGTTTCTACCTGGGCGAAGCCAGGGGACGTGTGTACGTCCCAAACAATAGAGCGGCCGTTTGAATGACGTTTCCGCAGCCTCCCTCGTCCGGCGGCGACAGCATCCTTCATGCATCCTCCCTCCAACACTGCTCCTTTGTTTGGGGGGGGGGGCGGAGAAAGTCCAGTCTGTCAATATTTGGGGCACTAATCATCTGCATTCGGGCGCCAGGGGTCATTGAAAGGCTGAGACGTTTCCAGGAATTCATGGCTCTGAGAACGTGGGCCTGACCGTAAAGGATTCCCAGCAAGGGTAGGAAAGAAAGAAACCCAAATCTCAGCCCCACCCCCCACCAGCCACCCCGAGCATTGTCCATTGTTTCTTGGATTCTTGGGGAAGAAACGGTCAATGTACACGGCGATGTGGGTCCAAGTTAATAATGAATGTGGAGGGAGGAGAAAGGATGTTCAATATTTAAACATTTCAGAGCGCTTCGTTTGGGCTGCCAGTTACTGCCCTCCGCCCACTTCCTGGACGGGTTCTGTAAAACCGGGTGTTCTCTCCCGAACCCAGGAGCTGGCATCTGACGCCGGTACTTCAGCTGCAGGGGGTAAACAGAGCCTCTTCTAGGCAACCCCGCACCAGCAGTATTTCTCCTTGTTTTCTGTTGGCTTTCAGTTCTTGGAGGGACATGACGATGTACAAACTGGGGTTTTTAGGAATCCCGGAGCACTTGCAAGGAATATCTGAGCTATGAGGTCATCTCTAAGGTTGTCTTAATTTTCCCACATTAGCGGCTCCTGGAACTGTCGTGTATTTTAATAAAACTTCGTGCTTTGGTTCTTCCCCGCAACAGATAAAAAGGCTTAACGATGAGACACTGTAGTCACGTTTAGGAAATGTCTCTATCCACCATACCTACTGGGTACGTTTTTTAAAAGTTGCCTATGATGCAGAACTCTGTGAATCAATTCCTTTTTTCTCCTTGACACATTATATAAAAGGAAAAGCATTCCTTGGGGGGCGTGGGCGGGGAGGGAAAACATTGGGCCCCAAGACATAATAAAATCATGCTTAAGGATGCAGCAAACTTTAGTCTCTTAGTTAAAGGAAATCAATACTTTGATGATGAAATATTAATAATACTTAAAAAAAAAAAGTCAAAACTACAAATGCAGAATAGCCAGGATGATTTTAACGTCGAACACATTAGCTTAGCGTTTGCAGGGAGGCACAGAGAGAAAACGGATCCACGCTAGAGAACCTCCGAGAAGCCCCTCCGAGTCCTATCAGCTGCCTGTTCCATCGAGGAGACACGCAGCTCCCCTCAAATGCGAAGCGTTTCCAAGCGTTTTGTTGAAGCTGCTGCCTTTTGGAAATGAAATGACAAATCCAAGCTGGAGAGTGGGGTGCACACACGTGTGCACAGACACACACACACAGTCACACTCAGGGAGAGATGGGAGCCGAGAAGGGAGAGCTAGGGAAAGCTGCTTGTTTGATTACACAGCTGGCTGTTTTCCCTCTGCTCCCTCCACGAATTGTCTTCAGTGGACATCTCTGAGAGAGACGAGTATGTGTTAAATCGAACGAGTATGCGTTTGCCATTTTCGTGGGGGTCACGTTGGTGGGATTATGGGCAATTTCATACGATTCCACCTAATTATTCAACTCTCTAGCAAAGAAATGCTAACAAACAGAGCAGGTTACATGTATCTTGAACCCAAACATAAAAGAATCAAGGTGACAATAACGAAAACTATTTTCTCACCTACTATTTTCATAGAAATCTCTTAAACTTAGATATTTAAAGTTACTTTAGAAAAGCTCTGTTTATTAACGCCAAAAGCCCTGAGCCATGATATGAAACTGAGGAAGAATTTTGCCGGGTATTGTTTTCCCTAAAGAACAGCATCATTCCTTCTGCCTCATCCTCCCATGTATAAAGACCTTTATAAAAATGAAAATGCCCTGTTCTTACCTCATTGGGCCCCAGTTCAGGGTACCATAAGTCATCAAGACAGCTCACCCTAACTGAACTTTCAAGCTGTATCAACTCGTTCAGCCCTTCCGGGCCCTTGGAGTGTGTTTTTATCACCCCGCTTTGCATGTGAGAGCCATAGGCTTGCAAAGTGTGTTCCACAAAGTCAGATGCCCACCCGGGGTGGCTGGACCCTGGGTGCTCACTTCACCCCTGTGTCCTGTGCCCAGAGTGGGAACCGCAAGCCCAGACCCAAGTATTTACTCTTCTCAAGTCTGATGCCTTGTAGAGGACTGCCGTGTGTACACAGCCAGCTGGCCTGTGTCCCCCAGGTCGGCCAGGACGTCAGCTGACAGAGTCCCGTCTGCTCAGCAACCTCAGTTACGGCTTTCGAAGCGTGCTCTGAGCCGAAACCCATCGCGGTGTCTGTGTGGCCTTGCACACACTCCCCGATTCTATCCGACCCACGAAGAGGCAGATAGTATCTCCAGGGCTTTTCGCAGATGATGTGTAATAGCACGTCATCGTCTGTCAGTCTGGCCTAACCCCAGTCTGTTCAAACACAGTGGGAGAGGCTTCGGTGACGTGGCCCAGCTACTGAAGCTAACCCGCATCCTGGCAACACATACAAACAGAACCACGAGCACAGGTGTACGATTCTGGAGTGTATCAAGCATGTGTTGAGTGCACCTGCCTTTTGCAGAAGATCCAGACGAATTCCCTGGCCTCTCTGTGCACCACCACTTGTACAGCACGGGAGGCAGGGCCCACCTGTCAGTGTGGGATACACACCCCGTGGCCTTACCCCTTCCAGCCTGGGAACACAGAGCGGGCCGATGAAATGAGACTTGCTGGAAAGAGTCAGGCAATCCTAGGGCCTGGGAGAACCTCAAGAGGTTGTCCCTTGCTAGCAGAGGGCTGTAGCTGACCCACCCCAGCCCTGGCCAGTAGTTCCAGGTCTGGCCCCCTGGAACCGGAGGAGTGGGGTCACGACCCCGCCCCTGCGTCTGGAAGCATTGCCTGCTAACCCTCTAACCCGCCTCCCTCTCGCTGCTTTTTCAGCCCTTGTTGCTGCCTCGGTAGAGAGGCAGCCGAGACAGCCACAGATGGGCTTTCTAGTGCCTTTGCTGCGAGACTGTTTTGGAGCTCTTTGCTTCCTAATGTGCAGACGGTAATGCCATCGGAGGAGGGCAGGGCTGGGCGAGGCCGGGCCCAGGTCCTTGGGAATAGGGCCACGTTCTGGCAACCTTCAGTTTTAAAAACCCAGAGCGAGGTTGTGCCACTAGAGATCCTCAGAGATGCAGTCCACCCATGCCCACATGCCAGCCGATCCTCGGTGGCCCGGATGGTCCTTACGTCCGAGGCGGCAGAGGGATGCCAGCTCAGCCAAGCACAGCCAGGTGCTGGCATTCACAGCCCAGAGGAACCCTGGCAGCCAAGGGGACATTTAGACCTTGGATCTCTCCCGTGGGTGGCAGTCACTCAGGTGGGCTTCACATGGGAGCACGAACGCTTTGAGGGGCAAAGTTGGGAGAGAGATGACACCAAAAAAGAAAGCAAGATACTGAAAGACCATTTTTTCTTTTCTGCAGGTTTTCACGTATAGCCCATAAAATCCAAGAGGATTTATCCATGGATAAAGAGATATAGGCAAAAAAAAATTCCGCAAGTTCCCAACTATTTTTATATGTTGAACATGTTATCCCTTTCAAAGCAACCAGAAATAAAAGTCTTTAAGCGTTTTGAGGCGCGGCCGTCAGTGACCTCGGAGGTCGCCTGTGGTGGTGTTGCTCAGGCTTAGCCGAGGGAGTGGTAGAAATGCCCCTTCCTTTCCCAGACGCCTGATTTGCTGATCTGTCACTTGGGCTGGACAGGACTTGCACACAAGGAAAATCAGAAAGCACATAGGGTGGCCATGTTGGGGGAGCCCACAGATTGCCTCTGGAGCCTGGCGTTTGTACACGCAACTCTGAAACAATGACTCGTGTGTGACTCACTCGAGGGTGACTGAAGGGCAGGCTCTCTGCAGGTGTCTGAGTCTTCTGCGTTCCCTTAAGCCTCAAAGTGCTAGCAGTGAGTGAGGGGACTGCAGGGGACCCCCCCAAGGGTCCTGTTGGCCGGCAGGGTCGCTGCCATTCTGAACCCCGTACCCATGTTGGTGGATCCCTTCGCTGCTGTGCAGATGGCTTAGAGGAGTGCTCGGTGAGCACACCGGCCTCCCCTGTCCCAGTGGGTGTGCCGTGGTTGGACTTGACTCTGACCCCTGCCTCCTCAGCGCCCCTCCCCGCACACAATGCTCTTTGAACAGTTGCGGGGTCGTTTGGCTTTTCTGGTGTGGTGCCCCACTGCCTAAAGCTGTCACTCTCATCTCCCCCAGGGCGGTGGGGAGGGACCAGCCTCTCTGTGAGAAGCGTGGCGGAGAAACCTCAGTGTGGCCTGTGGACCCTGCAGGCTGCGGTCTGTCCAGAGCCAGCAATCCCGGGCTCAGTCCCACCCCACCCCCCCCACCCCTGCCCCAGGGAACTGGCCGCCTGCACTGGGGGGTGAAAGGGCGTCGCCGAGGCCGGAGCCAGCGAGGGCAGAAACGAGGCCGCGGCCACACTTGCTGTCTTCGGTTCTGTGCGCGGGGTCACGAGGCCGATTGATTTTTTTTACTGTTTCCCAGCACTGAGGGGTGGTGAGAAAATCCGAACACTGCATGGTGGAAACCTGAGCTGAGGCCACGCGGAATGAATTCGCTAATGGAAGGCGAGCTCAGGGCGCCCTCACCGGCCCTGCGGGCCTCGTCCAGGTCAGAGACTGTCAGAAACATGCGGGTTGCTTCTGAACCAGCCCTTGGTGGGTTTTATTTTCTGCTTTTCACTGTGGAACAAATAGAAATAAATGTCGTTTTCTCTCAGGGCAGACAGCTAGCTCTCTCCTCTACATCTTAAGAGCTTTTCCTAAAAGAGATCTCTTGAAAACTGGACTTCTTTGAAGCACATCCGTCTGAAACTTAAATGACTTGGAGTCATGTGCTTCCACCCAGGAAGCCCCACACGTCAGGAGCTTGGTCTGGGTGGCCTCAGGGTATGACACCCAGGCCTCAGCCTGGAGCAGAGGCTGTGGCTGATGGCTCACACGGACAGGAGACACACTCGCTTTGGCTTGCCTGAGGTTGCATGCTTCTTGTTGAAAAAGGGAATGTGAAATAAATTGTCAGCAGTTTTAAAAATCAGGAGCTTTCGCATGAAAATCTAGACACCCCGCTTCTCTTGAAGACCAGGAGACCGCAGCCACACTGGGCCCGTGTCCCCAGGCAGCAGCAGGCAGGAGTGGCTGGGGCGCTGCCCTTGCCAGCCGTCTCCCGTCTCTGCCAGCCCCTGTCGTCCCCCCGACACAGAGGCTGCGTCTGCCTGGCCCCGTGTGTATTTTCCTGACAGAAGAGAACTGTTGCTTAGTGCCACGTCGTACCCAAATGGGAAGACGCTCAGCCCCTCCCCGCCGGCCCCCTCCTCATGCAGCGGTGTCACCCATCCAGCCCTGTGGTTCCCAGGCTTGTCACCCATCAGTGCAAGCCTTTGAGGTCCCCGCTTGCTGCATCTGTGATTTTCAGAGATGGGACCTACAGAGGCGTCACCTGGAAGTGACGGGAAGGCCACCCTTCGTGAGGCACCGTGCGGCCAGGGTGGTTCCGTTTCCCTCTTGTGAAGAGATTAGAGTTTCACGGTTGAGGGAAAAAGTTTGCAAAGCCCTGTGATATGGCAGGATCTTTCCAGAAAGAGGCCCCATCTCCGGTCAGGCAGCTCGCTGCCTCTTCCAGGAAGCTGCCTTCAGGGACCTCACCTGGGTGGGTGTGATGGGATGGGAACCTTGCACATGAGCTGGAATATCTCGAGAGCCAGGTCACCTGGGACAGTTTTCCTTGAGGTCTCGGCTCCCAGGAAGCGCAGAGCCAGGTGGCAACATCGGCTTCCCACAGCTGGAAAGCAGGAATTCCTTCTGGTGCAACTGTTCACTTCCTGCCCACTTTGTATCGTGGGACTCTCGTCATGTAGCTTGTGTTTGCAGTGGCGTTCGGTATTTAGCATCTGTGGCACTTGGGTTTGGAAGCAGGCGGTGTGGATGAGCGTCTGTCGGGGGCGAGGCTGTGGGGTGCGGGTCGTGCCGTTTAGGAGAATGCTGAATCCCTCGGATGAATTCTAAGCCGACTGGGTTCCTTCCACTCCAGCTCTCGAAAAGGTCCCCGTGGGACCCCCCCCCCCCCCCCCGCGGGCTTGGTCGTTTTCACATCTTCCAGTTTCTAACCTGAGAGAGCTGCCCGTCAGTCACGCCTCCCGTATCTTCGGAGGAATCACAGTGTGCCAAACAGCACAAGCTCCGGGCAGACCACAGAGGTCGGCTGGGGCCTCCCTGCTCCTCAGAGATTTAGGAACCCCTTGGCTCAAACCCCCAGGTCTCTGGCCCGTGCACATGCACGCCTGTGGCCTCCTGTGGCCCCCACTGTTTCCAGGCCTTGGCCCTTGTGCATAATCTGTGTGACCTGGTGTGAACCCAGACGGAACTCTGTTCCTTCCCTGGGTTTCCACCAAAAAAACATCCACTTGCAACATTAGGAAGGAGTTGAAGGAGCATTTCCTAAAGATGGAGGGGTCATGGGAAAGTCACAGTCCCCATCGCAGTTGCCCCTTCCCCTCCTCCTCACTCCACTTCACCCAGATGTCCCCCAGGAGGGGCAAGACAGCGTTCCCTCCAGCAGAAGCTCTGGGGCCAGCCAGTCCCTGTCCCTGCATTAACAAAGCCTTTTCACAACTGTCGGTTAGGACGCAATTCCATGACATAGTAAAGAAAAACCTCAAAGAGAAGTTTCTTTCCCTCAGTGGAGGAAACCTAGACGAAGGTAGTGCGGGGCTCCACAAAGGCATTCAGGGACCCAAGCTCCTCCCTGCTCAATTCTCTGCCGTCTCAGTACTCACTAATATGTGATTCGTCTTCATGGCCCAAGATGGCTGCTGGAGTTCCACCCATCATATCCATATTTCAGTAAGCAGAATGGAAGAAGGCACACCTCTCTCCTTTTAAGAAGCCTTCCTTGGAAATCCAACACGCCACTTTCATTTCTAACTCCTTGGCCACAACTTAGTCACATGGCCATGCCTGGCTCCCAGATTCCATAATGGCAGATGAAGGGGAATGGGTTTGGGGAAACAGTTCACAGTATCAGAAACGCTATCCAAAACCTTCTTGACCCCAGAGGATTCCAGGTGCTTGCTGTGAAAGTAATGCTAGTCACTGCACAAAATAGCAAATCATCTTTTTAGTCAAGTTTCGTATGCCCTACCTGGGAAGGCCAATTCCTATACAGCTGTCGAGGCCCCGAGATGGATATGGCAAGCCGCGGGAGCACAGGGGAGCACACAGTTATTCCCTCCAGCTGTGGGAACACTTGCCCAAGCTAGCCGTGAGCTGAGTGAGCCACAAAGGGTAGGGAAGGGATTTGTGGGAACCATAAAGAGGCAAGAGGGAATTCCAGACTGAGGGAACAGCCCAGCCGAGGCAGAAAGAAAGTGGTGCTTGTCACGCAGTCTGAGGCTCCGCCTAGGCTGCCAGAGGCAGGTGGCCCCATCCCAACATGTTCGTCCAGTGATCCCAGGGCGTAGGGTTTGAGGAAGCAGCTGACACGAAAGGCCTCTGGGCGTTGGAACTTCCTTGAGTCCTGTGTTTTTGACCAGGAATCTAAGGATAAATAACAGATGAACAACTGAAATGCCTGGAGAGAGGAGGAACTAGCTCGTCCCGCCCCCAGTGGCTTCCGTGTGAGAATGGGGCTCAGTCATGCCAGATCTTTCTATGTTATAAAAAGCCCAAAATTCAGATTTCTATGTAAAGTCTTCCTCTGTGTAAATGGTGGTACCTAAAACAGACACAAACATGGTGTGAGCCAAGCATATCCCATCCGCAAGCCCCTGGACTGCCCCTCGGCCAGCTCCGGGTCCTGACTCACACAGCACCCTGGCTCTCCACGGGAAGGCTTTAGGGCATGTGCCACCCAGAGAGAAAGGGTGTGTACACAGTATATTTGGGTGCACTTTTTTGTGGCTCCTCATAGAGCTCCAATAAGATCCAGATGTCAGAGGGTCAGGAGCCAAGAGATCCTCACCAGTAGAGGAGAGGGGGGCTTGTCCAAGGTCACAAAGGCATTTGGGCAGAGATAGGACTTGAACTTGGGCCCCCCAACTCCCAGTCTAGTGCTCCCTCTGTCAGTGGGCCTCGAGTAGAAGGCTGATCTTTTTTGTTGTGTTTTTGGACTTGACAAATGACAGAGACTTACTCATGAGTTCATCTTCCCAGAATAACTGGCAGAATGGGGCCGGAGGGCGGCAGGAAGACCTGGCCCACCCCTGGGAAAGCGGGGCCCCTGGAAAGCGGGAGACGCGGTTTGCCCTTAGCACAGGTCTGCGGGCTTCTGGAGCACTGCGCCTCGCCCCAGCTTTGGGGAGGTTCTTTGTGAGTCCCCAGGAGGCCAGCGCAGATCCTAGGGGTGTGTTAGGGACCCGGGAGCTTGAGGCAGCTCTCAGGCAGCCTTGCGTCCCTTCCTTCAGCCTCCCTTCTTTTCCCGGCTTGAAATTATAGCTATAGTTGGAATCCTGGAAAATGTAGGCAAACACTAAAAATAAAAATAAAACTCACCGTCATGAAGCCACTGGGTTCTCCTGCGACTCAGCTCCGATCCGTCCAGCCGGTCCATCCTGCTCCGAGCGAGGAGGGTGGCAGAGCCTGCATTTTATTTACCTTCCTTTGCCACGGTGGGAGTACACGGGACACGTGTTTTCTCGCCTCTTTTTTCATTCACCGCGTCTTGAACGTCTCCTCTGCACTGTATCGTCTTTTAGAGCAGCGTTCTTAGCGGCAGCAGGGAGGGGATCTCGTCACGGAGACGAGTTAGAACCCATCTGGCCTCTCTCTGATGCTTGGGTCTTCAGGTCGTCTCCAGGCCCACAGCAGTGTCTAGACGTCGGCGTGGTCCACTACGTGAATCCACCCACAGTGCCTTCTGCAGCTCCCCTCTGAATTTCTGGGTGTGGAACCACTTAGGCCGTGTGAAAATCCACATGGCCTTTGACACACATGTCATGAGCTTTTCTTGAGACAGACTTGGGGGGAGCCAAGAATTTTATGTGCTGGAGAAGATCTCGGGGAGGCCTCTTTGCCCGTAGCCTTATGCCGTGGCCTCTGGCTCGTCGATGTGTGTGCGAGTACGAGGCAGCCCGTGGGTCTTGACTCAAGCCCAGAAGGGCCCTTGGCTCCTCTGCCAAAGCGAGTTCACCGAGAGGGGCCTAGCCAGGATGTAGCAAGAGCAGGACAGGCGCTGCGGTCACAGGCCCTTGTCCTGAGTTTCCTGCGGAGACCTCCTGACCCTCTGACATACCGTAGGCGACTCAGAGTGGTCACCTCTATTTGGGAAGCAGCCCCTTGAAATTGCAGGGAGAGTCTGGGCACCCGGCAAAAAAAAAAAAAAAAACCCATATCGTCAACCTTTTCTGTGTTTCCAGTGCTATTGGCTGGGGGGAAGGGACAGAAAGTGGGGAAAGAAGGGAGGTGGCTTTTTAGTAGCAGCAGGCGAGGGAGAGACGTGTTTAATCTCCTCCACTCGGCTAGACCCTGCGGATGGGCGGAATCCGAGGTCAGCGACTCTTTTTTCTGTTTAACTCTCGGCGCATACAAATGCTGTGCAGTATTTACTGGCAACCTATGGCTTGACCCCCTGTCCATTCCCACAACGAAGGAACTCTGGTGGCCTGACTACAGCTTCGGTATCTCTGCTGCTGCCCCCTGGCCCCACCCGAGGTGTCTTACGGTAACAAAGCAGAGCATTAGAGAGCTTGAGAGAGAAGACATATGTCTTAAGAGAAGGGGTGAGTGGCCGCCTTGGTGACAGCCCCATCATTCAGCGCCTCGGGCTGAGGCATTGTCGGGAGGGCGAGAGGCTGAGCCTCAGCTCTGTTCCCACACTTGCGGGCCCCGCCGTTCATGGCCGTGATAAGCACACGGCTCAGGAAAAGCTGTCCTGACATTTTGATTTGTTGAGAGGCGATTCATTTTCGAGGCAAGTAAACAGCTTGTGAACTCGAGGGTTTACCGCTCGGAGTGATTAAGAAGTGAGCAGCTATCCAGGGGGTTGTGTGGGGCTGTGGCCGATCGCCCAGGGAGCCTCCTGGCTCTCTGTCACAGCCCCGCCTGTGGCCCCCACCACACACACAGTGTGTGGCACCACGCCTCCTTCTGAGGAGAACTCCAGCACGCTGAGCAGACGCTGGGGACGGGGAATAGCCCCCTCTGCAAAAGAGGGGCTGGTGCCTTCACCCTCGGGGCTCCCACCAGGCCTCACATCCGCCTGCCACTGCATCTCCCCAGACCAGAAGGGCCTGGCTGGGGTGTGAATGGAGACCCGGCTTCTAGGAGCTGATCCTTAGACAAAGATAGCTTCACGCAAACATCGGTACAAAATAGCCCCTCCGTGGTGGCCTGGTGTGTTCCCACTAAGTCCTAAGAGGGGTTAGAGCAGCAGGTCCCCTTGCACGCGCGCACACACACACGCACATACACACCCTCGGCCAGGCCCTGTGCCCACACACCAGCAGGTGAAGGGAAGAGGCCGAGGGAAGTAGAGACTTGCCCGGGGCTCCATGGCCGATAAGCGAGCAGAGCAGGAATAGCAGCCAGGCTTTCCTGTCCCCACAGCCCCTGCTCCATCCTCTTCCAGGCTCCGTTAGGGCCAGAGAGTAAAATACTTCAGACTTTGCAGGCCGTGCAATTCCTGTAGCAGCTGCTCAGCACCGCTGGTGAAGCTGAAAAGCAGCCACAGGTGATATGTAAGCAGAGGACCCTGGCTGCGCCAATAAAACTTCACCTACCAGTCATCGGGCCACAGTCCGCTGACCCCCTGCTCAACACTCTGCCACCTTCCTGAGCTGGGAAAGGGCGAGGCCAGGTTCTAGGGAACCTTCTGGAAGAAGTGTCAGCGGGAGCTGGACCGTGCGACATTCAAGCAGGTGAAGTGAATGAGCTTTGGAGCTGGCCGGGGTGAGTGCGCTCAGGAGGTAGGGAGGTTTGGTGTGACTGGCTAGGAAGGTCGGGGTCCCTCTCTCAGCTAGAAGGAGGACTTGACCCCCCCTTCTGCACCCCAGCTTGGTGCTGCTTCTGACTTAAAGCGCAGAGCACCGTTACCACGGCCCTGCCTGGAGCCAGAACCACCGCGGTCTGCACAGGCCGCTGGGATTGTCCGCGAGACGTTTGTTCCGTGGAGGTTTCCATGTATGCAGTGAATAAAACCAGAAGCTGTGGCCCACGCTTTAGAAAAGCAGACTGCAAGGGTTAATGCCTCTATGTTCATCAGACTGAATCTTTCAACATGAACTTTAGCTCAGTATATTCAGTACATTTCTTGTTCAATGGGTACCGAATAAAGATAATCTATTTGGCAAAACAAAAAAAGAAAAAAGAAAAGCAGACTGTAAAGAGGACAGATGTCGCAGTCTGCAGAAAGCACGTGTCCTCTGGAAAAGGGGCTCCCTCGTGAGCTTGTGCAGAAGGGCCTCGTTTCGTCACCGCCCGCCACACCCCGTCCCGCATAGGAGTTTGATGGACACCCTCTCATCATCTCCCCTCTACAGTGGAGCAATGAGAAGTGGGCGACGGCCCCCCTAGCTGGCAGTGGGGCAGTGACCTTGGGCACGTGTCCCACTGCGTCTGCGTGGTGAAGTGGGGTTTGCCCACGTCCAAGTGTCTCTCCAGATCGTGGGGTTCGTCCACTCCCCTGTTCTGGGAAGGCCACAGCCCCCAGAAGTGTGTTGTCCCGTCTCCAAACCCAGAGTGTCTCTGAGGGTCACGTGAACTGCGCAGTCAGTCGGTCATGCACCGCTTAGCGACAGGGAGACGTTCTGCGAGATGCGTCGTCAGGTCGTTGTGCGAGCATCGCAGGCGACACCAGGCACACCCCTGGCTGTGTGGCATGGGCCGCCGTTCCCGGGCCACCGGCCAGCACAGCACGCTCCTGTACGGAACAGCCTGAGACTGACTCAAGCTCGAAAGAAGACAGTACAGTCGAGAGGTAAACGTGAGATGTGCAAGGCGCTGCCCGCGTCGCGCGGCGCAGTTTTACAGTAAACTTTCTTTTATAAGTAGAAAGAGTGCACTCTGAAATACGATAAAAGAAATAAAACAACGACGGAAAGTAGAGTGAGATAAATACGTAAACTGCAGTACCTTGGTCGTTCATTATCATTATCAGGTATTACATACTGCACGTAATTTATAAATTATACAGCTGGCGGTACGGTAGGTTTGTTTACACCAGCATCATCACAAACACATGAGTAAGGAACTTGCTGGCTGTGACAGCTACGACTGTGTCACTAAGCGACAGGACTCTCTCAGCTCCATTATAATCGTAGGGGACCACCGTCGCTGACGGAAATGTCGTTCTGTGCTGCGTGACCGTGACTGGTGGGTAGCCTTTCATCAGAGCCTTTGTTTCTCTCACACCAAACTCGCCAGCTGTGCGAGAAGGCGTTCTCGGGCAGAGGGAGTCTTGGGGGGGCTCACCCCTCCCGCCCAGTGCTCGGGGCCGGTGCCCTGCCTTTGGCAGAACTCCGTGCGTCAGCAGAGGCCCCGTGATTTTCCCACGAGGCTGCCCACGTCTTGGTGGGAACTTCGCCAGGACTTGGCCCCTGAAGCTCCAAGGCCGAGCATCCCTTTGAAGAGCACAGCAGCACGGTGCTGAGCCAGCATCAGGCACTCAGATTTACAGCTCACAGCCCTGCCCTCAGCGCTGTGGCCGGCTGCCCCCTCTTCCTTGAAACAGCTTTGAAGTGTGACCCGGTCAGTCTCGTGGCCAGTGAGCTGACCCAGACTCTCAGGGTTTAGGTTGGCTAGCGTGGCTTTTACCCTAAGGCCCCAGCCCCGCTTTTGAGGTGGGGGTTCGTCCTACCGGGTCCCACACGCAGTTGGGGCAGATGGCACCCGGTCCTGCCAGGCCTGCTCGTCTCCTCCCACTCACTCACGTCACCATTCTTGTCTTGCAGGCTTTGCCGTGGCCCAGTGCATAAACCAGCATAGCTCGCCATCCCTGTCCTCACCGTCACCATCTGCCAGCGGGAGCCCCAGCGGCAGCGGGAGCACCAGCCACTGTGACTCAGGAGGTGCCAGCTCCTCGTCCACCCCTTCTGCTGCCCAGAGCCCGACAGGTATTGGCCATGTGACACCGTGTGGGGGAACTTTGGGGAACCCTGTCATCTCTTGACACCGAGACTGCTAATACCCAGCTCCTCCTCGCCACTGTGTTTTGGGGACACTGCCACTCGGGGTTCCATGCTCACTGTAACATGATGCTGCCCACAGGCCGGCTGGTTTAGCCGCCAGCAGGGTGGGAATCACTCCTTTTGCAGGCTGGTCCACTGAAGGCCCTCCCTGACCGCACAGCTGGAAGGGATGGACGACAGGCCAGGCCTGAATCCACCCTCTTACCACCTCCAGAGTCTTATGTGTCACGAGGAGGGCGTTCCCGGATGCCACTGCTGAATCGTGTCCTTGCTGATTTTTTTTCTTCCATAACATACCAGTTTCCTCTATAAATGTTTGGTGCGGTACAGTTGTCTGTGACCGTGGTGCACCTTGCTGCCTTCGAGAGTCTGGCAGGATCCGCCAGGGTCATACCTTGCCCTCCTGCAGTTTCCACAAGTGCCAGCGTAGCATGGAGAGACCCCGTGAGCAGGGATCCTGGAATGGGATGTTTGAGTGGACGTCCCCCGCCCCCACACCCCGTGTTCTCAGCTGCCGCGAGCGCCTCACTGAGCTGCATACGATCGCAGGAGTAAAGACGTCAGGCTGTTTCTTGAACAGCATAGGCCCCAGAATGCAGACTGAGGAGCAGGACCCGAGCAGGGACAGTGGCGATGGCCTTGGGACTATGTGAGGCTTCACACCCCAGCTGCGTGACCGCATGGGTGTGCAGGGCCCCGGTGACTGTGGTCCGCACCCCCGTTTGGGGACCCTCTGTGTCCTTTGCTGTTCTTGCAAGGTTCCGTCCAGAGCCCCCACCCATTATGCTTCAGGGCGCCTGACCAAACTGTTTCTAAGCTGTGGATTAAGGGGTCATAACAAAAGCAGTATGTCAGGACACGAGCTACCTCAGTGTCAGGGACTTGAGGGCCCCTGGCTACTGTCCCCTCAGCTCCAGAGGCAGAGATCTCCTTGGGTGCCCACACCACTCCGGAGTTTTCAGCTTCTGCAGCCCCCAGCAAAGGGTTAAGCTGGTGTGGTCTCCGGGCCTGTGGCTCAGGGCACCTCAGCCTGCCCGTACCCCCGCCCCCATCCCACAAGCATCCATGACCTCCATCACCTGTCGACATTCCCAAGGCCCAGGCAGCAAGGTCACCCTCGAGCCAGCTCACTCAGACCCTCTCCCAGGCAACACCTACTCCTCTCCAGCTGGGGGGAGATGGCCACCCGTTCTGAGCTATTTCTGAGCCTGATTTAAGGGTGGCTGCACATCCAAGCAGTTGTCACTGCCGTTCCCAGGCTCGTATCTGGGAAATTCAGACAGAGCTTTCTCCAGAAGCCAAGAACAACTCTCAGCCTCCCTCTGAAGCCTGGTCTCATGATGGCTCTGGGGGCCCGAGTACAGGGTTGTGTGTCCGTGTGCTCGTGTGTGCATACATGTGCTGCCTGCATGTGCACGCTTCTGTGTCTGTGTTGTGTGCACCCACTTACACGTATACTTACGATTGCATTTTAGTTGAAAGGCCTCTTTCTGGTGTAGCTACGTACACCTTTCTTTCATTTTTAATGAGGCACCGCCAATTACCAAGCAAACAAATGAGCCAGATACTTCTTTGCCTAAAACTGAAACCACCAAAGAGCCAAGTTGTCAAAATCGGGCCCCGTGAGCAGATGTCTCCCTGAGCGTGGCACCCGGGGCTCTGGCTCTGTCCCTACCTGCACCATCCCTACACACGTGCCAATGACATGTCCTCTTGTCTCTGGAACACAGGGGCTGTTTATTAGCCTAGCTGTCAGGTAGCTAGGCAGTTCCAGGCAGTAAGTGATGGTCAGGCCCTGCCTGGCATCTGCTCCTGTTTGGTGCGTCCCTGGGAGGTGTATGGAGGTCAGCGTGTGAGTCTCCATTTTACGCTGCCTGAGGCCCAGCCCGCCTGTTTGAATCTCTGCACACACTGAAATAACTGACCTCCTGCTGAAGGGCTGGCCCGTCAGGCAGCTTACGCTTCACTCTTAACCAAGGACCCAGCTGTGGGTCCCTAGAGAAAGATAGCCTCAGAGCACCTGAGCTCCTCCCTGTCACAGGTGCCCGGACACAGGAGCCAGCTCCGCCCCCAGGCCCACGAGCTGGGGTGGCAGGTCTCGAGAGGACCACCATTCGTTCACTTGTCTCTCAGTGCCAAACCTCCAGGTCATCCCTCAGCCTTCCGGCTCCATCCAGACGACATAGGGTTTTCACGGCCTCTGGGCAGGTCTACCCAAAAGGTTCCAACACCTGCCTGGCTTCTTACTGAGCCGTACCGGATGGGCAGCCAAGGATGGAAGAAGGCAGGCAGGTTTTGTTGAGACGGGTGCCCTTCAGCCAGTGTTCTGGGTGACGTCGTCCTGGAGTGGTGACCCAGTGCTGCCTGCTCAGCAGACTCTCCACCCATAGGGTCTGGCCACAATCTGCCAGAGGCGGCGTCCTTGGAGGGCCAGCCAGGCGACAGAGTGGTCCAGGGCCTCTCCCCATAGCCCAGCCAAGAGGCCAACTTGTCCTCAGAGTGGTTTTTGAGGACACAGTGCTGAATCAGAAGCATTCCTATCCCTGTTCGCAGAGCGTCCGAGTCCAGGAAGTCCCCAGTGTAGACAGACAGCAGCTGCCTGGCCCTCTGCGGCCGGAATTCGCAAACTCCAGCAGCTCCTTTGCTCTCGAAGCCACAGAGTTTGCCAGTCAGGTGTCGGGTTGGGAAAGCACCCGAGAGATGCCATCCACCAGAGGACAAGACGGACTCAGTTTTCCATGCCTTTGCTCCGTGGCTTTGGAACCTGGAATTGTGCAAGGCGATCCATAAAGCCAGGGCGTCCCTCACACTCTTTGGACAGCGGATGTGGCATGGCACCCAGTGCACGGATTCCTTGGTGGCACCACTGACTGCATGGGGTCCCAGTAGACACCCCTCCCAAACCCGAGTCCCCGTGTTTCAGACACTGTGCCCGGAAGCGCTTCACAGAAACCTCCACGTCAAACCCCGCCTCCCATTGTGCAACTGAAAACACGGGTGAGAGAGGCCGCGCAGCTTGGCCAGGATGCCGTGGGAAAGCCGAGCAGCCTCACCGTGAACCCGCCTGGCCCTGGCAGCTCCAAAGCCTGTGCTCCACCTTCCGAAACGACCCCGTGGGATATCGGGCTCTCTTCATCGGTCTCGGGTACCTCTGAGGGGTGACCCAGAGACCTGGGCCCCGGGCATAGATCCCGCAGTAGCCCCTGAGGTGCACAGTTGCTCTAGAGCCCAAACGAAAGGCCACAGCCGGTCCACAGACGCCCAGGTCACTGTGCAGCGCAGGAAGCGAAGGTCGGGCTCTGCGGCCCCCGTGGGGGGAAGCCTGGTGGCTCCCCAAGTCAGGGGCAGAGTGGACCCCAGATGACCACATCTCCTGTGTCAGCACAAATGGATTTGTTCCCAAATGATGGTGTGAAACCCTTCTGATGCCCGGTTGTGTTTCTCCCTCCACCTACCTTCTGTCCAGCCCAGGCAACCTTAAACTTCCTGCCTAGGTTTGAAAGAGGCCCGCATGTCTTCCAAATGCAGATTTTGTTAGCTCCCTGTGGGGCCTTTGGTCTGATCACTCAGGTTTTGTGGATGTCAGACCTGATCTCAGTAGGGCCCCTCCTCCAGCTCAGCCCCACACCCACCCAGCCCCGCATCCTCTTAGTGGCTCGTCTCTCTGCACCTTTTCTGCCGTGGCCTCTGTACCCCACCGCCACGGTATTCACTTTTCCTAAACAGGCAGGTTTCTGTTGCACCGCTGCTATGTGCGGGGTGGCAAAGCACGGAACGCACAGGCCAGCAGGGGAGGCCAGGATCCATCAGACACCCACACAGTAAGCGTCTGACGAGCTACGGCAAACAAAACCTGCACGGCACAAGAGACCTCCCTGGAGACTGAAGCCAAAGGATGAGGCGTCAGCGAGGCCAGGGCTCCCCAAGGAAGGCGGCCTTTGGGGTCTCCCATAGAAGCAGCCTGGAATCTTGCAGGAGACAAGCTGATTCCTCTTTACCCATCTCTCTGAGGTATGCCTGTAAAGTCTGCCCTTCCAAAGACAGAGCAGACACAGTCTGTTTCTGAGAAATAATCCCCATGCCCATTAGGGCCGAAGCCTTTGGCCAGGTGGTGGCCGCAGGCCCCTCGTGGCAGGAGCAAGAGTCACCAGTTTGCCAGTTGCCCTCTGTGCTGGGAGCACCTGCTTCTAAGTCTCCTGCATGTGCCAGAGGCAAACCGAAGGCCCTTGTGAGTGGCTTTTTAGCAAGTACCAACCCTCAATTCAGGGCCAGGAGGTGCCCCAGACTGAAGGAAAGGTCCAAACCAGACTCCCTGATAACCGAAGGGATCAACTAGAACGAGTTGGGAGCAAGGGCTTTTATTTTCATCGTCAATGACTTACCTGTTGAAGGTGTGCCATTTTAACGCCCGATGCATGAACTGACCTATTCCCACTGCCCTTTAAAGAAAGTGCTTTGAGATCGTCAAGCCCTCCTGGGGAGAGCATGGTACCCTGCCCTGGGAGCCTCCAGGAACCGGCATCTTGTCGCCCACTCGTCCAGCAGAGCTGGCCCGATGGGGAGAAGATTACAGGGTTGGCATCAGCGCTTTTTTCCCTTTAACATTTATGGTTTTGAGAAACTGAAATTGCAGAGAACTTATGGCGGGAAAGAGAAAATAGGCCCAGCCCACTTTTGGAATCAAATGTAGGACCAGCAGGAATATTTTCAAAATATTTTCTGAGTTATGCCTGTGCACACACATGATGATGGATATACACATGCACTTAACCACACGAATGCACGCTCACATGCTCACATGCAGTCACTAATACATGCATACTCACATAGGTGCACGCTCACATGCTCCCACACGCAGTCACTGGCACGTGCACACTCACACAAGTACACTCTCACATGCTCCCACACACAGTCACTAACACGTGCACACTCACACAAATGCACTCACATGTTTCCACACACACAAATATACTCACATACTCTCTCACACGTGCGCTCAGAATAGGGATCCTCAGAAAATTGCCCCCTCAGTTAAGAGCTCTGTGACTCACACCAAGTTCCTTAACTAGCCACGTGTGCCTCCTGTCTCATAACTTGCATTCCACACGTGTTCTGAATGAAAAGGAAGGAAAATGGTTAAAAATGAAGTCAGAATGAAAGCCAGCCTGCTCTTCCAACGGCCATTCTTAAGACGCATGGAATTACGAGCTGCAGCCACTGTGGCTCTTCTCCAGGCTTTACAGAAAGAAGGAAGACTTTGGTTCCTGGTAGCCCAGTGTGGGGAGCCTGACAGGGCCAGGGCTATATGGTCTACCGGCCCTCCCTCCTCATCCTCACCTGCTCTCGGAGCCAGTTGTCTGAACATACGACCTTCACCCCAGGACGCAGTTCTGTTTGAGCCTCTGAGAGCCACAGGGCCCAAGCTTGCTGTGTGTGTCCCTGAACCTAGGGACCAGTCAGGCAGGACTTCTAAGGACAGCAAGATGTGCGATCTTTTCTCTCCAGTGTTCTCCGTGGCATTAATTTTCTTTAAACTGGGGTAAAATACGCATAACATAAGATGTACCACTTTAACCGTTTTTAAGCGTATTAGGTACAGTGATCAGGTACCTTCACCTTGTGGGGTTCCGGGGCCTTGATTTTAAGCTTTGCTGTGATCCCCAGTTCGTCTCAGAGATGACGGCTCCCTTCTTCCCAGGGAGATGCTCCTAACGTTTCTGTTTCAGCCCCTTAGAAGCCACTCTCTGGCTCCTTGGCTCCTGGTGTCAGCTCTTCCTGCCACCGTTCAATCTTGGTTTTCAGAGGTTCAGATCGCCAGAGCGTCACCTGAAGAGTGTCACCTCGTGGCTGGGGAGGGGGTCTTGGAGCGCTTCGCGCACCTGAGGCTTTCCCAGAAATCACAGAGCTATGTGCTGTTGGCTTTAGCATGGTGACACCGGGAACCGTCAGCCTCAGCAGCCAGATCAGGGATCTGCTTGTTCCACTAGCTGGTTTGGCTTCGATCCCCCAGCCACACAGCCTGCCCTCCTTAGACTGTCCCAGGACGCACGGTTTGCATCGAAAGCTGACGGGCACTTTTGTTCTTCCGTCCCCTGAGGTTTCTCAGCAAGACCAGATGTCGCTGATGACCCCAGCTCTCTCCTCTCCGACAGGACAGAACCTTCGCTGTCTTTGCCCCAGTCAAGTCCCACGAGCAAACCATTTGGTCCTTAGCTGTCCTGACGCCACCTCGTCCGGGGGTGGGGGGCACAGTTGGGGAGTGTCTCACCTGCGTGGCGGGCTGCGCCCTGCGCCCCAGCTGTCACAGCACCCGCTGGGACGCTGCCCCCACGCCCCTCATACTCTCGTCGATGCTTGGTGTCCGTCTCTGCTCTGTGCCCTTCTCCATGTCACCTCTCTCTGTCCCGTTGTTAAAGGCTTTCTATGATCTGTCGCTGTGTTTCCCTCTAGTCAGGAGTGGCAGGAAAGGACGCCGGCGAGTGTTCAGCCTGTCGGAGGCCGACAGTCACGGCGGCCACTGGGTTTAGTGCTTCGAACGGCAGCTGTCACGGCAACTCTGGCACGGTCGATTCAGGCAGGTCCCCTCCGCTAGCCTCCACGGGCCCACGACGTCCCTTCACCACACTGCTCTCCACGGTCAGCAGGCTCAGCATGGCAGGCTGGGCCGGGCTGGGACCCGGGGGCCGTCCCCCGAGTGGGCACCTCCTCAGCTCTCCCCGGGCCGGCTCTCCCATTCCCTTTGTGCCCTCATCTCGTCCGAGGACAGAATCCCCCGGCCCTCAACCCTTAGGTCAGTTCTGAGCCAGACCTGGGCAGCCTGGAAACGCTGTCATTCTCCATGACATACCCGGCAGGCCAGCCTTAGGCCCGGCCCAGGCCCTGAGCCAAGCCCCTCCCCGCTCCCCACCCAGTTCAGGCCACAAGGATTTGGGTGGTAGAATTTGCAAAAAGCATCCAAAAAGTCAGCTTAGTTTCTTTTTCTTTTCCTTTTGTTTTGTTTTGTTTTTTTTTTCCTGGCCTTGCTCAATGATAAGTGGTGCTCAAATTGTAGCAGGGTGTGTCTGGGGGCTGCTGACCCACAGCGGTGTGCTTCGTGGGGCCCCTTGCTACTGCCTGCCAGTGACTTCTTTTAGGGTTCCCACAGTGGCCCCCACTTGGCAGCTGCACTAACCAGGCAGGAGCCCTCTGCCTTCTTTTGCGTTCAAAAGCCGTTTCCTCTGAGCTTTGCCTCGCTGACTTGCTGTGCTGTTCTTCTCTTCCCCACGGCACTCAGGCCCACCTTTTCCAGACTGAGCGCATCAAACCCAGGTTTTTACTGGAAACTGTCCCTCACGCGACAAGGGTCAGCCGAGCCCCTGCCCCAAAGCGGAGGGTGCCCACCCGCCAGGGACGCGACGGTCAGCTTGGGACAGAGCCGTGGGGAGGCCAGGCTTCACTTGTGGAAACCTGGACGTCCAGGATCTCCTACTCTGCCCTCCTGTCGTCTCCCTGGCCCCTCGTCAGGAAGCCAGAATGTTCTCTGAACCCCTCATTCCCTGGGCCAAGCCCCCGCTCGTGGCCTTAGACCTCAAAAACACCAGCCGCGGTAACCTTTGCGGCTCAGCACTTGACCCGAAAATGTGTCCTCGCTGCGTGATTCTCCCCCTGGCCAGGCTCTTCCCCGCCCCCGCCACCCCCTCCCCGCCTTGAGTGAATAAATGTGAAGATCACATTCAGGAAGCAGTTCTTAGTTTCAAAAATAATAACGAAGTGAAAAAAAAAAAGTAAAAGTAAGGCAGCGTTGTGAGTGATGGGTAAGAGGTTATTTTTTTCTTATTATTAAAAAAAATAGAGGCTATTTTTGCGAGGAAAATAACGACCTTTTTAATAAAATCGTTGGTTTTTTTCCCACAATAGAAACCAGTCTCATGTATATGGTAGTGTTCATTGGTTTGTTTTTTTAATACATTTGGTGGCAACTTTCCCACCTCTTTGATTATTCTTATCACCAAAACCCCCGTCCGGGGTCAGGGAAAGCATCTGCCCGCTTTTTCTGAAAATCTGCATGCAAATGCAGACTCGAGCAAAGGGGGAACACTCTTACACAGAAGTTTAGAGAAAAACGTGAAGGAAATGCTTTGCAGCTCTGTCTCCAGATGGCACAAAAGTGCCATTTGGAGAATGACTCATTTCTAAAGTGCCCCATCAGCAGCTCAGCTTCCGTGTGGATTCGTAGGCACAGGAATTCACAGACAAGCTCACGCCCCTGTGAAGGGAGGTGGAGGCTGCCGGGGCAGAAGAGCCCCCCACCCCGCCCCCCGCCCAGAGAACCGCACGTTCTCATGAACAACGAGCAGGTGCTGCTGGGTCGGAACCTGAGCCGGGGCTTCGGAACCAGCACACGCATCACTACGGGTGTCCTTACCGAATGCGTCCGAGCTGTGGAAATTCAGAGAAACCAGAATGCGTGTGGCGTGTTTACTCAGCGCCCTGGGCTCGGGTCACACCCGGCTCGAATCACTTTTTCCACCAGTTCTCACCGGTGCCCCCACTGCCACCCTCCCAGAGCGAGGACACAGTACCTCAAGTCCCACAAAGTGGTTGCCTGTGGCCCGATTTCTCTTTAAAAAAAAAAAAAAAAAAAAGTAAATAAATAAATAAAAGGCCTCACGAAAGAATTCACGGGGACCCTGTAGAGCTCAGCGTGCCTGACAGCCTTGTGGGAAGAGGCACCGACGTGCGCTCTGGGCCACGCTGTCTGTTGCTTGTGCTTCCTCCCCCTGACGGGGACCCACATCCTCCCTCTCCTTCGTCCCATGCTGCGTGCCCTTTGCTTTTATTTCGCTCTTGGTTTTCCCATCCTTTCACTCTGTGTTCAGTTCGCACTTCTGTTTTGTTTTGGCTTTTAACTCAGAAGAAAACACCGACTAAGTGGGATCACGTTGAACACAAGAAAGCCCGCCACCCTTGCCAGGTCCCAGGGGGCTTTCAGACTCGTAGCTGCGCACGGTGTCATCGGCACCTTCTGCCCATGGCTCGTCGACCCCAACGTCTGTACAAATAAGCATTTGCTTTCCAAGCGGGATGCCCACAGCCTTTTCTTATCAGTGTTTTCAAATGACGGGCATGTGACATGCTAGAGGACGTTCCCCACGATGCCTTCTAGTCACAGCTGGCGTTTCTGTCCAGGCAAACCCGTCATTGGAAAGCGAATCAGGCCATCTGTCTGTATCTCATTAAGGATTTTGAAAATCACCGAGAAAGAAATTGCCACTCTGAGACTGACTGTCTCAGGCAGAGCCGCCCGGCCTTCCCCCTGGTTTCTCTCCACAGGAGACGGGAGTGGCCGTGGGCCATCCCTGTCCCTTTCTGATGGCTAGCTCAGCTCAGCACTGAGAGAAGGGCCAGGAGACAAGCCCCTGTTCCAAGTTTGGGTTTGGTTTTGCAAATGGAAAAGTTCTATAGACTTTTTTTTTTTTTTTTTTTTTTAATATTGCAGTGCGTTCCCTTCTGGGTAAGTGTCGCCAAATTTGACTCTGGAAATGGCGTGAAATGATAAGCACACCCAAGCCCATTTCCTCCCTTAGCGTGTGTTATCATCAGGCGGGTGGTCCAGGGCTTGGTCACACGTAGGGCCCGCCTGGGCCGTTTCCCGGCATCCCTGGGCGTCCCTAGTCCATGCATTGATTTTGCACAAGCCCCTCATTTTTCTCTCGTGTCACTAGTGAGGGTGACCCTGGGCGCTGACAGGGTTTCTCCCAAGCCTCGGTCAGACGGCATTTATCAGCTTCTGCGTCCCCAGCAGGAGGAAGTGGAACAAGCTGTTCCCTCAAAACTTCCATCTCCCACCCAGACCTCCCCGGGCTTTTGTTCGGGACAGAGCAGAGGGTGCACGCGGGAACAGTGTCTCGCAGCTAAGTGTCCCTTTGTTTGTCCCCTCCTCCCAGATGACCCCATGACTATGGAACAGCCTCAGCCTAACCTCCCCGACCAGTTGGCGATCGTCAGCGAAACGGAAGCAGGTGCCAGGCCCGGCAAGAGCCTGGCAAAGAGCGCGGATGCCGAGCCGGTCAGCCTGTCCCCCAGCCTCATCCCCACACAGCAGCCCACCATCTCCCTGCTCTGCGAGGACGCTGCCGACACGCTGAGCGTGGAGTCGCTGACCCTCGTCCCGCCTGTCGACCCCCACAGCCTCCACACCCTCGCCGGCATCCCCCCGCCACCCACGCCGGCCGCAGAGGGCACGGGAACCCCGGACGAGGGGGCCGTCCCCTCGGAGCCAGCGGGCCCCGCCGAGCACTGAGTCAGCGCCGAGCGGCCTCCCTTTGTGCACGCAGCCACACCGGTAGGGGCCCAGTGCTCCTCAAAAGACACGTCGGGGGCATCGCGGTTCTCCACGGCCCCCAGGGACCATCTCCACCACCCATCCTTGTGCTCCTTGGCTCCGCTGAATTCCTCTTCTGCTTCGTACCTCTCCGAGAGCAGGCTGGGCCTGGCGCAGACGCCCCAGCGAACCTGGATAACCGAGATGGCCACCTCGGGGGTGGGGAGCTTGGGCTTCCGGTCTCTGAGCCCAGCAGCCCCAGAGGGCAGGGCCCACTGGCACCTCTGTTTTCATCAGCCAGCCCTCCCCCAGGCCCAGCATCCCCAGGGTGCCCGGAAGGAGAGACAGGGTCACTTTAGGTAGAAACTTGTAAAAAAGCAAACTTCGATAAACATCTCCTTTGGGTATTTATTTCCACTTTTGGCAGCAGCTGAAAAGCATTTATTTTAAAAGCATCTATTTAAAAGAAAAAAAAAAAAAGGAAAAGAAGCAATCCAAAAAAAAAAAAAAATCCTCCATGCTGAGGTTTGATGTCACGTAAAAAGTGTAATATTACTGTTAAGATTTCATTTTCGTTTTCCCTTGAACTTCCCATGTTCTGATTTAGAGCTCTCAGTCTGGCTTTCTCCGTTTTCTTAAGTGATTCTTATTTCTTTATTACTCATTAACCCTGCAAGCCTGTAGGACGATAAAGCACCTCCCAGGAAAGAAGAGAGTATTTTTTAAACAACGTGAGGGAGATGCGTGTATTCTCAGGTACGCACAGGGTAGGGAGGGCCAGAGGTCTCTCTGCGAGGCAGCCAGGGGGCCTGGCATTACCTGGAAAGATCTTTACTGAAGGGGACCGTGCAGTCAGCTCCTGGCTTAGAACCCAGTTCCTCGTCTCTCTGGCCTGAAACCAAACAGGACAGTTGTCCAGCATCACCAGAGTTGCTGCCCTCTCCGTCTGTCTAAGAAAGAAGCATCCGGGGCTGTGGCGGGAAGAAAACGCCACGGAAGGCCCCCTCACGGAGCCTGCCGCTCATACTTCTGTGCAGGACACGCCAGCTCCTGACCAGCTGCGAGGGCGTGACCTCGGGGCTCGCAGAGTCATCCCGGGAGCTCAGAGTGTGACTCTTCCTCTTGGATGCTGCTGCAAAGACACAAGCTTGTCTTTAAAATGAAGCCCCCACCAAGTTCCCTGTCCCTCTGGGCTGGCTGTGTGGGGCCAGTTCGTCACCACATCCAGTAAAGCAGTCAAGCGCCCCTCCCTTCCCCCTGGTCAGTGCTGAGACCTCCCACAACTTTCCTGCCCGTGTCCACCAGGGGTGTAGCACACCCTGTGTCGGTGTCGGCCTGAGGAGATGCTCTGAGTGCCCATCATCCATCTATTAGAGGACACGGTCCTCACCGCCCCCTTCAACCCATCTGCCACAACAGAGCCAGCCAAGGCCAGATTGCAACCTCCTGAAGGAAACGGTGATCCCGAGGAGGAAGAGGACGAGTAATAATACCCATGGGGACAGGTGTCTGTCTATTCATCTGGAGCCTCCCAGGTAGCTGTGCCCACCCAGCTTCAACAAAGAGAAGACCCCACTCAGAAAGGAGGCCGTTCAGGCTGAAATTCAGGGGCCCCAGCAAGAGAGACAAGCTCTGACCATCAGCACAGCCAGGCAGGACGGAAGAAGGGGAGGACAGTCCATGAGAGAGAGAAGGTGTCATCAGGAATGATGGCACCCCGATCCTCCAGCGGCCAGCCACACGTCCTGCTAGGATAGAAGAGCGGGCCAACCCCGGGGCCAGGCACTTCTGGTTTTCAGATGACTCTGGGGCAGCAGCAATGAGAAGGCAAGTGACTTCCTGGGCCAGTGGCATTATTGGGAGGAACGAACCCCGGCAGGTAGACCCAGGTCCTTCCCCAGGCCCCCAGCCTGCCTTCCGAAGTCCAGCGGCTCCAGGTGGCTTTGTGGCTGCCGAGGACCGAAGGAGAAAGGTCTGGGTGTGGGAGACAGCATACTGAGGGGACCTGCAGCAGCATCGCCCGGGCCCGGGCAGCTGAGCACAGCCTTGCCTGTCGAGCCAGAGGTGCAGATTGGGACAGGCTTCGGCCCCACGCCCCTGGCTAAGGGCGGCCTCTCCCAGGGCCTCGCAGGCTTGGTCTCACTGCGGCCCACAGCCAACCCGCAGGTCACCTGAGCAGGATGCCTTTAGGTGCATAGGTGGGGACTGCTTTAGACAGGGTCCTAGGATACCTTACTGCTGGGGAGGAGGGTGTGCGTCCTTGTGCTGGAAGTTCTGGGGTCTGGAGGAGGCAGGCAGGGCCTTGGCTCCAAAGAAGGTCCCGCCTCACTAGGGCTTGGCCATCTTGGCAGCAGTGAGCACGGCGATGTTTTCAAGGGCGCCCAGCAAAACGAGCAGCGGGCACACTCCCAGGCTGACAGTCCCTACAGAGCACTGGGTCTCTGGGGCCGGGCAGCGAGGTAGAGCCAGGAGTTCTCAGAGCATAGGGGGAAGGAAGCCATAGTCTCTGACCCGTGGGTCCTAGGCTCAGATCTCCGGGGTCAGTCTCAGCCAGCCCGTCCGGTCCCCTATCTCTGCACCCTACAGAGGCAGGGACTGGGGCCGGCCCCACCCCCCCCCCCCACAGTCCACATTGGGCCTCTGGGTTTGCCAGGTCAGGGGCAGGGTTGGCCACATGAACCCCCAAACCACAACTCTGAAAGTTGCTGCGGAGAAGTGCGTGTCCTTTCCGGTTTGAGGGCTCGAGCAAGTGAGGGCACCTCTCCCCACAGGTCAGACGGGGGAGGCTCAGGAGCTCCCCTGGGAAGAACGGGGGGCCAGCCCCAAAGCCACGCAGATGTCCCCATCCCAGGAGAGGGTGGGCAGGAGGACCCTCCCTTCTCCGCTTCCCCTCCATCGAGCCTGTCCTGCTCACCGCTCTCCTACACACCGGGGTGAGTGAAGGAACACACCCCCTCACAGACATCCATGAGATGTCTCTAAAGTCTCAAGATGCACTGTAAAAAAAAAAAAAAAAAACAGGCATGGGGCGAACGGATTCTCATCTTTTCTAGACGCAATAAATAAGAAATCTTTCCTATAGTCATGTGGACACTACGTAAACTGTAAGTGTTTCTTACGTTCGTCTGAGCTGAAACTGTGTAAATCATTCTTGTCCCAGAGAGGAGCAGGGCTGGGAAGCCTCCTGCTCCGGGGACTCGGGGCTGCTCCAGGGAAGTCCCTGCTCTCGCCAGTGTGACTCAGGCTGCGTGAGGACCACACGGCGGGGTGGAGTGAAAACTGGAACTTCCTTGTAATTTTGAACTTGGCAATAAAATCAAGTTACCAGAACGTGGCTGCTGCTTCGTGGCGCTGAGGCCTTGGCCGGCAAAGCGTAAGGTTGACCCCTCAGCTGCCCGCTGGGTGGGCAGCCCCCTCCTGCCCGCTTCCTGGCCAGGAATTCCCCATTCCTAACGCAGGGCTGAGAAGACTCCTCGGATGCGATGCCCCAGGTCCCATCCGGCACCTGACCCCTCCCACCCTGCCAGGTGCAGCGAGTTCGGCCCACGCTCTGCCGTCTCTCGCCGGCTGCGCAGGTGGGTCGGATGCCGGGCCCGTGAACGGCCCGTGAACGGCGCCGTCAGCAGCCCTGCCCCGCCGGACCAGCACAGGGACTCTGCATCATGGCCGCGTCATGGGGGTCTGCAGGAGGGCCCCCACCCAGGACGGCACTGGGGGGGACACACTAGCACGCACTGGAACGCTCCGGAAGCGGGTTCTTACAGAAGCTCCTGTCGCTCCAGCTCAGACCCGGCCCGGACACAGCCTGAGGTAAAGCCTGAACTGAGTGCGAAGTGAACGGGCACCCCCGCTTGCGCCCTGCGCCCAGGGTTGAGGGGAAGCTGCTGGCAGGTAGAAGCCGATGCGGGGGGCGGGCCGCCCTCCGTGTCCAGTCTCACACTGGCCGCCAGCAGACTTCCCTCCCCTTCTGGCCTGGCTCCGTCCTAAGTCAGGTCCTCCGCAAGGCCGCGGGCCGCAAAGGTGCAGGGTCCCTGGGCTGAGGCTGGACCCCGCGCTGCACTGTGGCCAGCTGGCAGCCGCGGGCGTGTGGGCACGCGTGCGTTCTGATGACTTCCGTCTAGGAAAAGGAGCTAGCTGGCAGGATGCCAGAGAGCAGGTGGGCGACGGGCCTCAGGCTGGCGGAACCAGGGGCAGCAGCTGTGGGGAGACAGGTGCCGGGTGAGGGTAGATGCACAGATGAGGGAACGGAGGCCTGTGGGGCTCAGCCCTACTCCCAGGGTGCCTGGAGTGCAAGCCCAGGCCTCGCATTCTCCACACGGCCCCCGGGCTGCTGGGCAAAGCGTCCTGGGCTGAGGAGGCGAAGCGGCAGTTCTCTGGTGCGAGTGGGGGGCAGACCCGCTTGGAACCGCTGTCCACAGTGCAGACGTGGTCCGTGGCCCCCGGGGTGGTGCCTGGCTGAAGGCCCTTTGCACAGTGTGAGCGCAGAGGGGTGCCCAGTGGACACCCCTGGCTTTTCCTCTCCTTCCTCCCGGCTCTGAGGGAGATGTCGGCTCCCATTCAGGCGGTGGGGTCCCTGCAGCCGTGGCCAGGTCTCCGCTCTGTGCTTGGGTTTCCTCATCTGCAAAATAAGGACAAGAACAGGCCTTCCTCGGCGGTGGTCGGGACGGAGGGAGTCACGAGGGCAAAGCACCCAGGGCAGGTGTTCTAAGGACCTGGGGCTCTGGGCCCAAGACCCTCGGTGGCAGCTTCCTCATCCTGCCTCCCAACCCAGGCTCAAACCCAGTAATGGCCTATGGCCTGATGGTGGCCATGGGCCAGTGACTTTGCCTCTTTGCGTCCCCAGTTCTTTCTTTGTATTTACATCAGAGGCCTCCCCCCCTCCCCGCCCGAGCGTGTGTACCCTCCCTCCAGCTGGAAGTGGCCAGCATCCCCGGAGGCCCATCTCCTGGCCAGCAGGAGTTGAGGGGCTCTGCCCTGGTGGAGGTGCCCGCAGGCCTGTCCATGTGTCCCCTGAAGGCACCTGGAGGGCGGATAGGCAGGTGAGGGTCGTCCACATCCCACACTCAGGGAAAGTCACTTCCCAGCCCCTTCCCTTCCTGCCTCCTGCAGGTCGGTGGGGAAAACCCTTCCTCTCTGAAGGGCTTTTCTCCAAAGGAGAGCGGGTCTGAGGCACCAAACCCAGGACACGTGGGCCCCCCGGGAACTTACTCAAGCGTGCAGCGGGCAATGTGAGGCCACAGGGCTCCACGGCCTGAGCCACCACAGCCCCTGCGCCCCAGAACCTCCACTCCGGCCCCCGCCCACCTTCCCTCCCCCCGAGCCACACACCACCACCCAGCTCGGTCTGCTTTCCCTCCAGATGTCACATGAGCCCACCCAAACCCACATGCGCCCAACACCTGGACTTGAGTCACTTCCTTGACTCTTGACTCGCCTTATAAATTCAGTGTGCAATTGACCCTTGAATAATGCAGGGACGAGGGGCGCCAACCCCCGCCTTTACCCTCCGTGCCGCTGAAAATTCGAGTATAACTTCTGATTCCTCAAAGACGTCACTAATAGCCTGCTGTGACTGGAAGCCTTACTGACGACACAAATAGTTGGTTCACACACGTTTTGCGTGACATATGTATTATATTCTGTGTTCTTACAGTTAGGAAAGCTAGAGAAGAGAGAATGTTATTAAGGGAGAGAAAATACTTTCATAGTATCTATTGGGGGGGAAAAAAATCCACATATAAGTGGACCCACAGAGTTCAAACCCATGCTATGCAAGGGTCACCTGTATTTCAGAGGGGGGCTTTAATGCCGGAAAAGGAAAACCAGCACAGTACCGCCTGCTGCGTTCATCTCCTAGGGCTGCAAAGTGGGTGGCCTAAAACAACAGACACTTATTCCCTCACAGTTCTGGAGGTCAGAGGTCAGAATTCAAGGGGTCAGATGCGTTGGCTGGTTTCCAGTTCCCTCTGGGGCTCTGAGGGACACCCCACTCCCCGCCTCTCCCCTGGCTTCTGGTGTCGCCGGCACTCCTGGGCTTGTGGCCACATCGCTCCAATCCCCGGGGCTTTCCACCCTCTGTACCTCCGTGTCAAATCTCCTCTCATAAGGACACCATTCCTCAGAGTTAGGGCCCACGCTGATCCAGGATGTTCTCATCTCCAGATCCTTACCCCGGTCACATCTGCAAGACCCAATTTCCACATAAAGTCACACACCCAGGTCCCAGGTTGTAGGATGTGTACCTGTCTTTTCAAAGGTGGTGGGTGTGGTCACCATTCAACCCCACTGTAGACTCGGCAGAAATTAAAGATACCGTAAAGGTAAATACCGTTCAAGCAAATCCAGGTCATTAAATTTTAACCGCATCCCCTCACCTGCCCTGGGCTCTGGGCCCATGAGCCGCCCTCTCTCTTTTAAACTGGAGACCAGCCAGCTGGGTAGAGACCTGTTAACACCCAGCCCAGGCTTTTTCCCTTTGATGGGATCAGAAGGGCCCAGCAGAGAGAAGCAGCAGCTCACCCAGGGACTCAGTTATTTCAGTCTGTGTCCTTGTGCCCCGTCAGGTCACCTCAGGACCCCCAGAGGGGAGGCCTTGCCATGGTGGTTTGCGAGGACCTGGCATCAGGGCAGGCAGTTCTGCCGTCAGGTTTTGACCACCGCTGTGAACTGTACTGAGGTCACATTCACATAACATGAAATCAGCCGTTTAAAAGGAACAATTCAGTGGCTTCAGGGTCGTTCTCAATGTTGTGCTACCACCACCTCGATCTAGTTTAAGAATATTTTTATCACCCCCAAAAGGAAGTTCTGGACCCCTTAAGCAGTCACTCCCCCGTTCCACCCCCACCCCACTTACCTTTCTGTCTCCCTGGCTCTGCCTGTTAAGCTTCGTAGAGGTGGAACCACGCAGTAGCTGGCCTTTTGTGTCTGGCTCATTTCACATAGCCCGAAGTTTTCCTGTTGCCCTGTCGTAGGCGGTATCAGAATCTCCTCCCTTTGTTAAGGCTGAATAATACACCTCTGTATGGCTGAATCACATTTCACTTCTCTGTTCGTCCAAGCAGGCTCCTTGCCAGCTCCGACGTCCCTGGGCAGGACACCTGCCCGCCCCCCTCGCCTGCCCAGAGAATTCGCAGGAACTGCTTGGCACTCGCCCTATCTCAGTGTTTTCCCTTGAACCTGCTTATTTCCTGCACTTTCCTGCCAATCCATCCTGACGGGAACAGCCCTTTTGAGGCAGCCACTGCCAAAATACCTTGGGAAATGCACCCTGCGTCTGGCTTTGCTGGCATCTGTCCCTGCGAAGAGGTGACCACAAAACTGTAGGAGGCCCCAATAGGCAGGGAGGGAAAATTTCACTTTCCTCATTGTTTGAATAGTCATTCAGCAAACACTGAACACCTAATCATGTACCAGGCACTGGGGAGGAAGCAGTGAACAGTCAGACCAAACTCCGTGCCTCCTGGGGCTGACCTCCCAGCAGGCAATAAAGAAAAGAAACAGGACAATTCTATAGTGACCAGAAGGTGCTGCATGCATGAAAATATGCAAAGAGATTCCAGAAAGGGAGAAAAGAAAGGGGGGGTCTGCAGTTTTAAACAGGGAGATCAAGGGGGAGGTCGAGCTGAGAAAGGACATTTGAGCAAAGATTGAGGGAGCCTCAGGGATGCCTCTCCACTCCAGCCCCCAGGCGGAGGGAACTGAGATGCCTGGAGGGGGCATGGGGGGTAGGTGCGGCTCAGATAACCTCAGATCACAGGAGAGAAAGCCATTCATCTATTTTCCTTCCCTTCAGTCCTTCAGGTGAAGGTGAAGAGAAAGTCTCCGTGGGTGTATGCTGGTCTTGAACAGCTATTTAAACATTTGCCAATTTCCCTTTTTTTTTTTTTTTTTGCAAAAGAAAGAAACCCCACCCCTAGTCTTCCCCTGGCACAAGAACTGTTTTATTTTATTTTCACGGTGCTTGTTAAAGTTATCCGCTACTTGGTGGCACGCCAGACTGGTGTCCTGCTTGTGGCAAAATTGTGAAATGTCTTTTTGGGTTAAAATGAGCTTTTCGAAGTATTGAGTTTAAAATAAACTTGTTAACCACACAGAGATGTCACTCCGCACTCGTTAAAATGGTCATCGTCAAAAAGACAAGATCAGCAAGTGCCGGCCGGTGAGGATGTGGGGGTGGGAGAGGCAGCCCTTGCACACTGTTGGTGGAAAAGTGGACTGGTGCAGCCACTACAGAAAACAATATGGATGTTCTTTTAAAAATCAAAAATAGAACTACCGTAGGACCCAGCAATTCCACCTCTGGGTATTTATCCAAAAAAAAAAAAAAAAAATTCAAAGCCCTGATTCAAAAAGATCTATGCACCCTGTGTTCATTGCAGCATGATCCACAATAGCCAAGATATGGCAGCCACCTACGTGTCTGTCGATAGACGAATAAAGGTGTGGTACATATATACAGTGGAATATTATTCAGCAATAAAAGAAGGAAATCTTAACCATTTGCGACATGGATGGACCTAGAGGGAATTGCGCTAAGTGAAATAAATCAGAAAGAAAAGGACCAATACCATATGCTTTCACGTATATATATGTACCCTAAAAAACAAATGAACAAACTCATAGATACAGAGAAAAAAATAGATGAGAAAATGCTCAGCATCACTAGCTATGAGGGAAATGCAAATCAAAACCCCAATGAGATACCACTGCACACCCCCTTAGAATGGCTATGATCAATGAGACAAGAAGTAAGACGTGTTGGAGAGGATGTGGAGAAAAGAGGACCTCTTGTGCATTGTTGGAATAGAAGTTGGTGCAGCCACTATAGAAAACAGTAGGGACATGCCTCAGAACATTAAAAAATAGAACCACCCTATGACCCAGCAATCCCACTTCTGGGTCTTTATCTGAGGAAATAAAATCACTGACTCAAAGAGAGATCTGTACTCCCATGTCAATCGCAGCATTATTCACAGTAGCCAAGATAGGGAAAGAAGCTAAGTGTCTTTCAACAGATAAATGGATCAAGAAGATGTATGTACACGCAATGGACTATTCAGCCATAAAAAAAAAAAAAAAAAAAAAAAAAAAAAAAAAACAAGGAAGTCCTGTCACTCACAACAACCTGAATAAACATAGAGGGCATTATGCTAAATAAACTAAGCCAGACAGAGAAAAGACAAATACTGAATGATCTCACTGATATGTGGAATCTAAAACCAACCAGTAGCAAAAGAGATCGGATTTGTGGTTATCAGGTGCAAAACAGGCAGCCCCGGGCCACCCAGGGAGAGAGGATGGGGCTCTGGGAAGCCAGAAAGGATGGAGGGGACGCCACGGAAAGCAAAGGAGGCTGGAGTCCCACCTCTCAGTGGAACACAGAGCAGTCTGCGGGTGGACATGGCCGTGACACTCATGCAGGCTAAGAGAGGGCCTGAGACTGCTCACCCCCGGTGACCGCAGCCTGCAAAGGGCTCGAAGAAACGCCAGAGCTTATCATATGTCCTAGTCTTGAGAACTCCAGAATCCAGCTAAAGGCCCAGCGGTCTGCATCCCCACCTAGGTCACGGCGGCCCAGGTTATACTGCAGGGACAGGTGGCTGAACACAGCCAGGTGTAGGTCTCACCCACCACGTGTTCAGCGTTGGATGCAGGGGCTTTGCCTGTCACAGGCACTCGTGTCCCAGGCTGAGGGAGGCACCTTGCGTCTCAATATGAGGGGACAGAGGAGAAGAGCAGGGGGATCCCAACAGCCCTCATGGGCTTCAGCTCACAGGTGACACATCTGCTCACATTTCGCTGGTCAAAGCAAAACCCTGGAGCACACTGACCTGCGAGGGGGTGTGGGCCCAGGAGGCGAGGAGGCCTAACAATATCTTCTGCACCCTGGAGGACCCGAGACCTGAGCAGCCCGCTGCCCTGAATGAACGCCACCACTGGGCAGGTGCCAGCCCAAGACCCCAGGGACGGGGACCCAGGGACCATCAGAGTTGCAGAAGGCCTCTCTCCCCACAGGATGTTACCCCTGGGAAAAGGGACGGAGTGGGGAGGAAGTGAGAAACAAGAGTCCCAGATCGAAAGGGTTAGCCTGAGAGAGACTGCATCTAAGTCATGAGTGACAAGGTTCTCCGCCATCAGCAGGAATGAATGAAGCTGTCGCTGTTAGCACATCCGAGTCGTAATCATGATCCCGGCCCTGACGGCCCTCACCCGGCCCATTCCAGGCATGTGTACTCATCAGCCCGCTTCATCCTCCTCTGAGAAGGCTCTCTGCCACTCCCCATGTCACAGAGTTGGGAGCTGAGGCCCAGAGGGTCGGCATAAGAATACGCTGAGCGCATTCGTTACCTACATGGTCTCTCACTGCGGCCGTGCCCAGCAGAGTGGGTGCTATTAGAAGTCCCATTGCACAGATAGGCAAACTGAGGGCCTCAGAGAGAGAGTGACCTGCTTGAGATCCCAGAGCTGCTCAGGGCAGAGTTGGGGCCAGGACCCTGTCCCTCTGACCTAGACCCCAGGCTGTCACCCTCTTGATTATATGCCAGTAAAAGCAGAACGTCCACCCAGCCTGGCTCGCTGAGTGGCTCCCTAACAGAGCCTTGGGATGGCCGTGATAAGCAGGGCCTTGCCCACTTCTTTGAAGAAAACCTCAGGGCAGCCTGTTCTTAGAAGGAAAAGTCACACCCAGGGTTTACCTGCCAGGCACCTGTGCCCATGGCCAGGCAGGTCCCGCCACGTGTCGGCTTCCTCGGGAGAGAGGGAGTAGCCAGCCAGCCTCGGGCAGGCACCCGGAGGCACCCCATCCCCCTCCACCCCCCACACAGGCAGGGTTCCTTCAGCCCCCCGCCTCCGCACCTCAGTTTCCTCACCTGATTCATGGACACACTAATTCTTCCTGGAATTGTGCAAATTACGCCATGTGTGGAGCTGGTGTGGCTGTTTCGGAGAACCTGGACATATCCTCAAAGCCATGGGAAGCCCTGGCGGGGGATAAAGATGTAATAAGTAGAACTGATTCTAAAATATATACTGGTGAGCTCGAAAGAAAGAAAAGTACATCCCAGGTGCCAGCAATGAAGAGGGAACTCAAGGCAGACGGAACGTGACCCACGGTGGGGCTGGGGACTTTCTGCCCAGAGGGGGCCAGGGGACATGGCCTTGGTCGAGAACATAAGCAGGATCACAGAACCAGTGTGAGGGCGGGACACTGAAGGTCCGACCCCTCCTTAAGAGGGACAGCCCCAGACCAGGGTCGGGGAAGAAGTATCTCCTAAGAATGGGAAAGTCTGAGACTGGGAGGGTGGGGTGGGGGCAGAGGTCTGGGGTGGGGATCGACCTCACCCCGGGTTGCTGCAACCTCAAGCATCAGCATCAGCGTGAGAACTGGCCTCCAGCTGGCCAGCCCCTTGGGGCATCCACCAAAGCAAACTCAGCACAGCCCTTAGGGATCCTTCCCATCCAGAGACACAGGCGCCCAATCTCCCCACTGAAGATGAGCTCACAGTCAACCTTAGGACCCACCCGAGAGTCCCACCGTGAGGAAGGGCCGTCCCCTGGGCGGCCTCTGCTTGAGGCTCGGCTGCTCTGCCGTCTGCTGCTGATGTCACCCTGAGATGTCAGGCACTACCACTACCAAACCCCCCATCTGCACCCCCGATCCGGGAAGCCCACCCTTCTGAAATGCCTCGCGGTTTGTTTTAAGGAACTCGTGCGAGTGCTGAGTCTTTCACTGGGGTCCATGAAATGAGGAACAGGGAGATCCCGTGTGTGCTGGCAAGACAAATGGGGGGCACCGGAAGTCTCTGGAAGTTCTCTGAGAACTGAAGGGAAGCGGGTCGAATGCAGGTTGGGGGGCCTTGTGGGGCCTCAAGGGGGTGATTGGCTGCATGAGGCAAATCTCTAAGAGCTGAGTGTGAAGACGCCTGTGCTGGGTGAGGGACACAGGTGGCCAGTAAGGTCTCTGCCCTCACATACCAGTTACCAGTAAGGCTGACAGTCACAGTTACCTTAGATGTGGCCCTCAAGCTGCATTGGGGTGCCCTCGGTCTGTTACAGGAGCACAGAGGAGGCATCCCCAGCTCAGCAGGGGAGGCACAGCTGGAGAAGGGACAGTGACGTTTGGTCTACAGATGGTGGTGGCAGGTCGGATTCAAATGCTGACTCTACGTGGCAGGGAGTTTTCCTGGGCGTCACTTTACTCCTCTGGGGAATGGGAGCAGTAAGTAGCCCTTCTCCTGGGCCCTGCGGAGACTGCAGAAGAAACTGCGCTTGGCAGGGCAGCCCCTGGAAGGACAGACCACAGAAAGATGGCTGGGCTTATTACTAATGAATGAAGGGCTGAACCAGCTCATGAGTCACCCGAACGAGCCACGGTGATCGATCTAACGCAATGAATGGACAGATGAGAGGAACGAATCAATGAATGAAATGCTCAGTACCTGCTTTCCAGCAATGCAGAGAGGGGGCCCGATTCCCCAGGGAGGGGAGGAGAGGCCAGACCTGAGTTAGAACAAAGTCAAGGGGCCAGGCAGTGGCGCCCCGTCGCACATGGCGCAAACCCGTGACACCCCACTTAATCACTCCCGGATGGTAATGTGCCAAGGCCTAGCAGGATTCCCTGAGTCACGTTTCCTGCAGGCGGGCCTCCAGGCCTGCAACTCTCAGTGTCCCCTGGCCCCACCTCCTGAGCTGGCAGACAATGAATCAGGGCTTGGTGGGGGGCAGGGCCGGGGGGCGGGGGGGGAGGAATAAAGATCAAAGACTCAACAGGCCAGTCCAGGGCTGTGTCGTGGCCAGGAAGGGCTGGCTCCTAGCACCTCCCTGCACAAGTTTTCAGATCTTGAAGACCTCTGGGGTGGAGCAGGGGTGCCCCCTGCCCTGGGCTGAGCATCAGGATCCTGAGGTGTCGCTTCACAGTTACCCCTCCACACAAACACACGATAAGTAATAGTAATGATAATGAAGCATTTATGGAGCCAGGCACTGCGCCAAGGGCTTCTGTGTGTTTCCTCATTTGGCCTCATCAAGGGAGACAGCTGATGGAGCCTGCGACACCGCCCACATTCCACCCACCTCTGGCCTGCAGAAACGATCGTCGTGCATCTCGTGCTATCTCGTAGTGTCAATATCCACATGTTGCAGAAAACGGAGGCTCAGGATGGCTGAGCACCCTGGGGAGACGGATGGGACGGGGGGGGGTGGGGGGGGAGTGCTGCCTCCTGGCTCTGGGAGATCCTCGGGGAGCCCTTGGGGACCGTGGAGCAGAAGTTAAGAACCCTGGAGACGGCAGGGCTGCCCGGTGATCCCCGCCAGGGGAATTTGGTGCTGGGGTTTTGAGCTGTTGGAGGCTTAGGCTGGGGCTTTCTTGCCCTCTGTCTGGAGTAGGAGTGTCCAGCGGTTGTGCCTCTATTCATCTGTCCCCCACCCGTGCTGAACTTCTCCAAAGGGGTCTACAGAGCCTTCCTGGCGTGTTCATTTGCTTTTGAAAAGGAGACCCAGCGAGGGAGGTCTCTGCCGACCTACATACAGGCAATAGGGGGTGATGGCAATGTTCATGTAGCCATGAGTATAGTTCTGTCTGATGAGGGTGCCTTTCTAGAATGTTGCAACTCCGGGGCCAGCAGCACCGTGGAATTGGCCAACCAGCCCCAGATGGTCCTGGGAATTTGGAGACCAGCCAAACTGGAAGAGATTTAGATGCTTTCTGTGCAGGGGGGTGGGGAGGGGAAGCGAGGAGGCAGCCACCCCACCCCTACCCCAAGCGGTTTCTCCCTCTGTCTCCAACTGCGGTCACACGGGAACCCTTCACTCCTCAAACCCTGACTTCCAGTACGAGTCAAGTAACACCACTACCACCGCTTACCCCATAGCTGGGGCGTCTCCTTTCTGTCTCCGGGGCCCGGTGCTTAATTAAGTGCAGAGCGCAGGGTCTCCAGGAAGTCCCACCATAAAGAGTAAACAGAGGCTACTGCTCTTTCTCCATCTTTCAGGAAACCGAGAGCAGCCAGAGAGGTTGAGTAACTTGTCCAGAGTCACACAGCTCTAGAAAGTGGAGCCAGGATCCGAACACGGAAGCAAAGGATTCTGGGCCCTTGTTCTTTTGGCAGCTCACACCTCGGCTGCCTCGAGAAACGTTTGCTGAAATTATAGACTTGGTTAAGTTCGTTGTAGCCCGTCCATAACATGGACCATCCCCTGGCCATTAAAAGGGTGATTTGGATGTTTGCTTGCTCTGGGGAAATGCCCGTGATGTACGGTTAAAGGGAAAAGCAAGTTACAAGAGTTTGAGACCCCCCCCACACACACACACCTCATTTGTGCTCATTTAGAAAGTGTTTGCGTAGAAAAATGACCAGAAGCCTGTTGTATACTACAATGCTGACAGCAATGACCCCGGAGGAAGGAGAGTCCACAGAGAACGATGACACCCAGCCCATCAGGCACGGGGCCACCAAGCCGTCCTGCCTCGCATGTGACAGAGGCTCCCATGCCCTGGGAAGGCAGATTTCCCCACTGATGGAGGCTGGAAGGCACCAGAGTGAGGGAGAGAGGGGCTGGGACCAGGTGGGGAGACTCAGGGCCCTGGGGAGTGGGGGAGTGGGGTGCAGATGGAGCCCTGGCTGATTCCTCTGCTCCCACCCTGTCTGTCAAACCTGTCAGTGCTGGCCACCAGCTCAGACATCCCCTTTCTCCAGGAAGCCTCCCTGGCTGTCCCCAGCAGGCGCAGGCCTTCCTGGGCCCTTCCCTGGGTTCCTGGTGAGGGACTTAGTGCTTCTGACCTCCTCCCGTTGACTCTGACCTCCTCCCGTAAGGGCCAAAGCCACGTGGGGTTTATTTCTGTAACCCCAGCACCTCCCGCTGGGGCTGCCACTGAGTTGAGCTTTACACCCTCTCGGTAGAGCTCATGGTCACCTCACTTTGCATTTCTCCCCCAAGGCCCTATCCGTGCCTAATTCCGTTTATTCCTCACCCTAACCCCCAAAGGGTGGATATCACTACTGAGTCCCATTTACAGATGCAGAAAATGAGCCTCAGGGGAGCTAAGGAGCTGCCTTAGGTCCCACAGCCAGCAAGTGACAGACAGAGCCAGGACCCAGACTGGGGTCGGGCTCTGTCTGCAGAGTGCCCCAAGGGGTGCTGACCTTTCTCCACTGTGCTTCGTGAAATGTGAAAATCTGGTTTCTCTTTCAATAGCTGCCACGACGAAACCAAAAGCATTGTAACCAAGTGGCAGATAAGAGCTCCAGAACTGCGGTAACTGGCACGTCTGTGGCGCCCTCCCTCAATTTTTCTCCTCCTTATCAATCCTGAGAGATAGGCACACGTATCCCCATTGTAGAGATGGGGAGACTGAGGCCCAGGAGGTCCAGGGCACCAAGGCCACCCGGCTCTGATGCGACTGAGTCCTGGCTTGCCCCCACAGTCTTGGTTTCTGAGCCCAGCTTGGCAGATGGAGTCGTTGGCCCCTGCCTGCACCTGCTCAGGGGCATCTGAGAAATCAGCTTCCTGCTCAAAGTCCAGCTCGGCTTTCCGGAAAGGAGCTGGGGAAAACTGGGAAGAGACAGAGAGGGGCCCCATAGCAGACAGACGTACTTCCTGCAGGAGGAAAGTCTATCCACCACTTCTGGGAACTGGGATGTTTCAGAGAGAGTATATTGCACCTTGACGCCCATGGAGCACCCAGCTGTCACTGTTGGCGGCCCCGCCTCCTTCCTTCCAGGGAGATGCAGCTGGCCTGGCTTGCAGTCTCCATACCGACAGACATCCAGGTCTGGTCGCCAGCTGGTGCTTTGGTCAGCTACGGGGGGACGGGGCTGGGGTGAGCAACCTAGGCTGGGTCTTCAAGCTGAGCCCTGATCCAGCCCGGCCAGGCGCAGCCCCTGTGGATGAGGCAATGTGCGTCCCATTTCCTGTTACTGTGGCTATGCAAATGGGGGGAAATCAGGGCCTCTCCTAGTGCAAGCTTCCTGGAATGAGGCATTGATTGTCCGGAGAAACCTGGTCCCAAGGGGGCCCCTCACGAGGGGGATGATGTAAATGACTGAGATGCCTTTCTCTCCTGCTACAACTCTTCACCTGGGAGTCTGCCTGCTGGGGGACCGCCCTGGGTGGATTAGTCACTTGTCCAGCCCACCTGGACCAGCCTCCCGTGAGAGACAGACTTGCAGCTTCCATATCTCATCACTGCATCCCCAGCTCACGGGGCGGGGAACAGGAAACAGAGCTGGCTTCACTGGCTCTCAGACCCTATCTCAGAGATCACCATGCCCAGCCCCCTTCTATTTACAAATGAGGAAACTGAGGACACCAGACTGAGCCAGGGACTTGCCCAGGTCCCGCCTCTCTCCCACTCACCCCAACACACTCCAGCAACAGTGGCAAACTTCCACTTGTGCACAGAAGCCTACTGAGCCTCTCAATCTCTCTTCTGCCTCAGGTCCCAGCCCCAGCCTGGCAGACCAGGATTCTCGCCACACCTCTGGCTGGCCTCCCCGGACCACCACCCCAGTCAGGCTAGCCAACCGGTCATTCTCAAGCTCACATCTGACCACGTCACTCTAGTTTTTGCTCAAAGCTGGGCCCCACAGATGACTCATAATCAGGTCCCTTCTGCCATGTGTAGCCTCATCTCTTCCCACTCCCCCCGCCTCACACATACCCCAGATGATGCCAGAACTCCCCCCAGTTCCTTCTTGTACTTCTGTGGCTTTGCTCAAGCTGTTGTCTCTTCCTGGGATGGCATTTCCTCTGCCTTTGTTTCTTTAACTCCTATTCATCCTTCCAGACAGCATCACCACCTCCAGGAAGCCTTCCCAGATGCCCCCAGTAGGATCAGGTGCCTCCTCTGGACTCCCCTGCTCCCTGAATGTTCCTCCATTCATTATGACACACTGAGCTGTCATTGTTCCTTTAGTACCTGTCTCCTCCCCTGGCCTGGGGGCTCTTTGAGGAGCTGGGGAGAGGTAGGGAAATGCAGACAGACATAAGGCATACTTAGGACATTCAGCCTGTAGGGGTGCTGCTAGATTGGTCACAGGATAAGGCAGAAGGAGATGTCAAGAAAAGAGAGACCACTGTGTCCACTGTGCCTCTTCCACAACTAGGAATGCCGGGAGTTGGAAAGACAAGTTTTAGTCATTTGCGAGCCCTTTACCCTCTGAATCTCTCTTCCACGTTTAAGAATCTCACTCCTTGCCCACCATGGGGCGTTGGGGCAAGGCAGAGCCGCCTCCCACTGGAGGAGCCCAAGCAGGCTGGCACTAGCTTTCCCACAATCCCTTGCTCCTAGGGTGTGGCCATGTGACCCGGGCTCAGCCAATCACAGGCGCCCACCCTGGAGTTTGAATCAGGAGCTGGTCCTACGAAGAAAGGCTCTGGGAAGGTCTTTCTGGAGGGAGCCTCAGCAATATCAGGCTCCTGAGGTATCTGCAAAGACGCGAGGGCATCACCAGGCTGGCTGGCTCTGTGGCCGAACTGACGTTGGGGTCTTGTCTCTCGTCTTCTGCCTTCTTTTTCATGTGGGCCTCCTGCCTTCTCGGGGGTTCGGTGAGCGCCCCAGTATCTGTTCAGTATGTTCTTTTCCTGTTTAAATAATCTGCAGTCAGATTCTATTGTCTGCCACTAAGAACCGTGAAGGCGTCTCTGGGGAACACCCCTGGAATCGACCTTGAAGGAGGAGTCAGTGTTGACAGGAACAGGAAGTATACTCAGGGAGAAGAGAACAGGTGACCAGGGTCAAGGTCACGCTTCAAGGACAGTATCGGAAATGTTGGGGATGGCCACTCATCTGGGTTTGGAGTGTGGGGTTCAGGGTGAAGGATGAGGTCAAAGACGCCAGCAGAGATCAGATCTCACGTGGCCTCGAATGCCAAGTCAGGAGCAAGTTTGGATACTATCTTGCACGCAGCAGGCACCTAGTGCTTTACCTAGAGGTGTGACTTGGTCAGATTTGTGTTTTAAAAAGCTCGCTGTGCTGCTACGGTGAAGCTAGACCAGATGGGGAGGGACCGGGTGAGCGACGACTGCACTGGTCCCAGCAGAGAGTCCGGGAGCCAGATAGAATGAGGCAGTGATGAAGGGCGAGGGCAGAGCTGGTGTGGCTGGCGACGGGGAGCCTTCCAAGTTCGGGCGACTGGACATGGCCGTAAGAAAGTAGAGTTCGAACCCCATGGCTTCCTGGACGCAGATTCAAAACATAATCCGGCCCTCGGACAGCCCTTACAGCTTCTTGGGGTTTTCCTCAGGTTTTCACCAATCAGGGATGAGATGCCGGGTGACCCCCCCCACCCCCACCCCAAGCCAAGCTGATGTAGACCTTCAGACATGTTGTAGGAATGGAATTCAGGTCTATGAATGCCACACCACTGCCAAGACGTGCCCCTCAGCCATGGGTCCCAGGGGAGGGGCAGACCCAGAGAGTCACCTCAGTCCAGAAAGAGGGACTCAAATGGGGCGGCCGAGACCTAGGAACACATGAGGAAAAGGTCAAAGGGTTGGAGAAATGGAGGGAGGGGCACCCAGCCGCCCCCTGCCAACCCTGAGGGAGGTGGGGCAGGGGAAGGAGCTGGATGAGGCGGCAGATGAATGCCAAGTCCAAGCGTCAGCCCACCTTCCCCCCAAAGTGCACTGGGCTCACCCCTGGGAGTCCTCTGTGCCTTGCAGCTTAGGATGGGGAAGAATGTCTGGGCTTCTTTCCCTATTTTACAATCGAAAACTTGGAACCCAGAGTCATATAAGATACTGGATTTTTTTTTCTTCCCCAAATTACACAATTGAAAAGCCAAGTAGGGGACCCTCATGGGCTCTCTCTGTGCCAGTTTCTTCGCCTCATTGTGCCTCGGTTTCTTCCTCCAGGAAGCGGGGACTTGTACAGCCTTCGGACGAACACCTGGAGGACAGTAAGTATCTTTCAGATGGTTCCTCCTTATTCCTTCCTTTCCAGCTGTCTAGAATAGCCCTAGGGGACCTGACCTCCTTCAGGAAAACAATCTGACTTGACAATCAGGACCAAGTCTTGAAGACAAGGATAAGACCCACCCCAGGGGCAGATTCCACTCTGGGCAGGGTTTGCCAGAGGCCAGGGCAGGGAGGCTGGTCCCCCTGCCGTAGGTGAGAAAAGCAATGTTGGGAGGGGGTCATACCTCAGTGCAGGTACAGGTAGCCTTGGGCATGGCCCTCCCTCACCTATACCATGGGGGAGCCCCCCACTTTGCACCACTGAGCTCAGATTGGACCAAGAGCCTGACTCCCCCGCTCCCAAGGCAGCCGAGGTCAGAGGCTCCCGGGCATCCCAATGAGAGATGAGGGCAGCTGTGGGAACAGAGAGGAGCGAATATTTTCTGGAAACAGAGATCAACTCAAGAGCATTTTGCAGCTGTAGCAGGGGCTGTGGGTGACCCACCCAAGTCCCCCTCATTTCTTTACTGCTTCCTCCTGGAGAACTTTCTGCACCAGAGCCATACCCAGAGAACCGTTTGCTGCCGACAGTTCACACCCCCCAGGGGGAGACAGAAAGAGGATGTGGAGCTGGAAAACTCCAGCTCACACACATAAGAACTCCTCACGGCTCCAGCACCAGCCCCTTGGTGGCGGTGGGTCTGTCCCTTGCTGAGCCTCCTTCCTGCCCCACTGCCCTACACCCTTCCTGGGAATCTGTGGAACCCTCATTTTGGTCTGCTTCTGGGGAAGCCACACCGAGGACAGTCACTGATTAGATTTGGGGCCAAGAAAAAAGGAAGAGCTGAGTCCAGGCTTCAGCTCGGGCAAGGGTGGCCGTCTCGAGATAAGCACTGGTCTGGGAGCCCCAACTGGGGCGGGGGGAGATGTGTGGTGCAGCATGCCCTTGTGGACAAATCACTCTATGGGTCATATTGCCATCCAAAAAAGGATGTCCCCACCCCAGCGATGCTCCCCTCCTAGAAGGGTGCTGACTAGCCTTTTCCTGGTCTGGGCAGGGCTTAGCTGAGGCCTGGACATCTACACAGGGGGCCCACTGGGGGGCCTTCCTGGAAAGTGCCTCCCAAGGGACAAGGCTGGTCCCAGAGAGAATGAGTCATAAGCAAAGCAACCCCATTGAGCCTCTCCACTCCCTTACCCCGGGCCAGGGTCTGCCTCAGAGGGCACAGCCTCCCGCCATCCTCCGAGTCGGAACAGGCAGCCCATAAAACCCACAGGCGCAGAGGATGCACCCATTTGGCAGATGGGGGGGCTGTGCCTCTGCCCTGCTTCCCAGCACCTTTCTGCTCTACTAGGCCAATGCCCAGTTTGCCATGTGGGAATTCCCCAGGTCCCCCCACCCCCATCCTGTAGAGTCATCACAGCACGCCAGATGCCAGTCATCCAAACGCCCTTCCTCCTACAGGAGGGAGAGGGAGTCAAGTTCTGGTTAGATTGAAGCCCAGGGGACCCCAACCTCAGGGCCCCTCAGCCCCTCTCCACACCCTTAACCCTTCCTCTTTTCCACATGATGCCTTGTGGTTGGCGAGCCCCTGCCCCGCCCCGCCCCGCCTGGCCGTGAGTCCTGGAGCAAGGCCAGAAGGCAAGTTCCAGCACTGGACACGCCAGGGAGCTCCGGGAGAGGGCGAGCCCCTTCCTTCTGGAGCGGCAGCCAGCTCCTGCCCTGCAGTTCCCACCAGGCTTTGTGGAGCGAGAAGCTGGCAGCAAGCATGGGCTTCCCCATCGACCGGTCCTGCACAGAGCAGGATGGGCGGCTGGGTGGACAGGTTATCCTGCGTTGGGTCACTCTCTCCCTCTGGTCCCTCCTAGCCTTCATAACCCCCTCACCCAGCCAGCTTCTACCTTGACATGCTGGCTCAGCTGTCCCCAGCGGGCCACCTACATAGCCATCTTCCAAGGGTGAGGACAAGGAGCAAGCTCCGTCCTCCCTTCTCCGAGCCCAGGGTGGGATCCTTGAACCTTAATAATAAGAGCCAGATCTTAATTGTTGACCCCATGCCTGGCCTTTGGCTGAACACTTGGCCCCAGTTGTACTGACGATCTCCATTTTTCATAGAAGGAAACTGACGCTCAGAGAGGTTAAGTGACCCACCCCAAGGCGCACAACTAGTACATGGTGGGGTTCTTATGTGACCCTCAACCCCTGGCCTTTCCTGGTCTTCACAAACCCATGTTGTGGATTCAGCCACACATACATGAGGAGGATTTCTGGCAGCTCAAGAAATATTTGTGGAGTGAAAAATCACAGCTGCTACTCAGGGAGGGCTGTTGAAGTTTTTATTTACTTATTTTGACGTTCAGCTGATGTTGCTGAAAGATGGTTCAAAGTGCCAAAGGGACAACAGGAGGCCCCCCTTCTCTGTCCCTCAGCTCCCTGGCTCCCTGGCTCCCTCCCTCCCACCAGTGTCTTATATTTACTTTGAGAGAGAGTTAATGCATTTATTCTGATGTTAGGAGACTATACACACTGTATTAGTCTCTTATTGCTGGATAACAGATTATCCCCAAATTTAGCAGCTTAAAACATCAATATACCTGTATTTTCTGCCAGTTTCTGAGAGTCAGGAATTAGGGAGCAACTCAGCTGGGCTCAGGGTTTCTCATGAGGCTGCCCTTGAGTTGTCACCTGGGGCTATACTCCTCTGAGGGTTCAACAGGCTGCAGGACTCACCTCCAAGACGGCTCACTTGTGTGGCTCTTAGCAGGAGGCCTCAGTTCCTCACCAAACGGATGCTTGAGTGTCCTCATAATAGGGCAGATGGCTTCTCCCTGGGCCAATGATCTGAAAGGGAGCAAGGTATAAGCCGCACATCTTTTATGAGCAAGGATCAGAAGATACGCATTTCTGCCATCTCCTACCCGTTACTCAGGTCACTAGTTAAAGCGAGAGGAGGGCCTCACAAGGGTGTGAGGAAAGGGAGGTAGGAATTACTGGGTTACCTGCAGGCTGAATCACATCCTTCACCTTGCCTTTTTTTTTTTTTTAACTTAGCAGTCGGTTTCAGAAAAGTTCCATATCAATATGCAGAGAGAGACTTTTTCTTGACTGCATAGTATTCTGTGTGGAAGCACCATGATTTATTTACCCAGTCCTCTATCGAGTCCTCTACGTGAGCTGTTCCCGATCTTTAGCTATTACAGTCAGGGCTGCAATGATTGTCTTTGCACAGGAAATATTTCCAGTATATCTGGAGGAGCGATGCTCGGGGATGGTGGGGAGGAGGGACAGGGTGGCCTGAGAGAACCTCGGGTGCTTGAAACGTCCTAGATCGAGACCCAGGAGGCTGTTCCAAGGTCATATGTCTATATATATATATATCAGGTTGCACACTTTGCATGAATGCATGCTACTGATGGTAGGTTTTCCTTCAATAAACACTTTCAAAAATCATTTAAAGAAGTAGCTTATGGATTATAGGCATCGCAGGAAAGAAGCGCTGATACACAGTACAGCGTGGATGAACTGGGAAAACATAGCACTCAGCGAAAGAAGCTACACACTAAAAACCACGTAACATACGATTTCATTTATATGAAATGCACAGATTGGTGATGGCCAGGGCCTGGGGGAAGGAGCCGTGGGGAGTGACTGCTGATGGCTCCGGGGTTTTATTTGGGGGTAAGGACAATATTCTGAAACTAGATCGTGATGATGGTTGTACAACTCTGCGAATGGACTACATGCCACTAAACAGTACCATTTAAAATGGTGAAGTTTATGTTATACTATCCTACAGTTGTTTAAAAAGTAGTTGATGATCCAACAAAATATTTGAGCCTCACTCTTGATCCACACAATGCTCCGTCACATGATGTCCTATCTTCTTTCTCTGTTTTGCAAGTGAGGAAGCTGAGGCCCAGAGAGATGAGGGACATGTCCAAGGTCACATAGCCTCCCCAGACCTTGGCTGTGAGCCATTGCCACCATTACAGGAAGTGTTCTTGGAAAGCAAGCCAGCCCTGAGTTCCTTGTAGAGATCAGAGGAGCCACAAGATCCCCTGGCCAGGGCAGATGTCCCCACCCTAGATGCTGGTGACACTTCCCCCAGGGAGGCGGGACTGGAACATGCAAGTGTCAGCCCTGAACAGCATGTCCTCTCCCCTCACAGTTCTCGGTAGGTGAGGAACAGTCTGTCCTGTCGAGTTTCCTGTCACCTCCTCTGGCTGCCTGCTGGCAGCAGGGCAGCCACTCCCAGCTGGGCCCTGGAGGGCCTGGTCTCTGGGGTTCTCGGTGTGTGTCTGTGGTAGAGGTGGTCTTGGGCCATCCTGAACTTGGCTCTCCCTAAAAATATGTTTTTCAGTCAACCCAAGTGGTGCATGGGGATGTGATAAAAGTGTATGATACAGGGAGACAGAATAGATGCCTTGTACCTAGAAAGAGTGTGGGTAGCAGTCCTCCCTTCTCCCTCCCTCCCTTCCTCCCTTCTTCCTTCCTTCCTCCCTTCTTTTCTTTCCACAAACATTTATTGAGCACCTGCTGTATGCCAGCCACTCACAATTCCAGGTACTGGAGACACACTAGTGAACAAATCTTGATTTTCAGCTATTGTGCCATTTATGTTCTGGAGGGACTTAGCATACATGCATGCGCGCGCGCGCGCATGTGTGTGTGTGTGTGTGTATGTTGTTGACTATACATGTGGATAGTGGAGAATGCAAGCTAAGATGTTTCTTTAGCACTTACTCTGAGCTGTTCCATATACCCACTCAGCTAATCCTCAGGACACCCCCATGAAACAAACAGAGGCCCAGAGAGGTGAAGTGACTTCCCCAAGGTCACAGAGCCAGCCAGTGGCAGAGCCGGGGTCGAACCCAGGCTGCTTAACCACTGCCCTGAACTGCTGCTGTGACAGTGGCAGCAAAGATACAGACGTTAATAAATCGGTTTCTGTTTACAGCACAGGCTCATTGTTCACTGGCTGTTTTGTCTTGACAGGTTTGGTTCGTCCCCAAATCCTCCTAGCTCAGCGTAGTAGATGCCAGTAATGTCGAAGTCTGTATAGTCAGCACCACCCCCAGGCAGCCTCTTCACCCCATTTCTATTTCCACAGTTTGGGGCATCAAGCCCACCAGCCACATGGGGGCTGCCTGGGTCAGGAGGGGTGCCCCCGGCCTGGCTTCCCAGGCCCAGAGTCACCTTCCCTCCCTGAGGCCCAGTCTGGTTTCTCTCTCCCGCGGCACCTGCAGTCCCCTGCTCTGTCACCCGCAGCTATTCTTGGCCTCTGGCCCCTTTCACTTTCTGCTCTGCCTCTTCCTGCCTCGGTGGTTCCCCGACATCCCCTGCTCCCCCTTGCTGCTCCAGCTTTCTCTTCTTGCCCCTCTCTCACTGTGGCTGGCCCTGGCTCAGCCCAAAAGCCATAGCAGAGGCCAAATGCAGAGCGCCGTGAGCTCTGCTTTCAAGTCCCCGCTCTGTCCCTTTCTGGTTGTGTGACCTTGGCAGGCCTCCTCCCTCTGAGCATCATGTCCCCTCTGGAAAGTGAGATGCTGTTTGTGCCTAACTTGTAGGGCTGTTGGAAGGATGGAGGCTCCCGGGAGAACCTCCCAGGGTTCTCCTCCTAGAACAGGACCCAGCACATAGTAGGAGTACAGGTATCCTTCCCCCGCAGTTGGACTGCCACAGCTGGTCCCCAATGGGCTAGGGCGTGGAGGAAAAGAAAGCAGCAAAAAGTGCAGGTAGGGCAGTCAAGACAGCCCCGGGCTGGGCTCCCACTCTGCTCTGCCTTGAGCAAGTCACTTTCCCTTTCTGAACCTCAGTTTCCATATCAGTGAAGTGAGGCAGCTGGACCGAAGGATGAACAGTCATAATGCAGTGATGAAGGCAGGGTTAGGGGAAGCCCAGGGGACACCTGAGCTGAGTCTCAAAGGAGAGTAGTGTTCATAAGTCACAGAAGGTGGGCCAGAGCAGTGGAGAGAGAGAAATAAGCAGGTGCAAAGGTCCGGGGGCAGAGGATATGGGGCTTAGGGAAGGGCAGAGGGTCAGAATAAAGGAGACTGGTCTGCAGCCACAGAACACACAACCTGCTAAACCTCGATCAGACCTTGCTCCCCAGCCAGTGGGGAGCCATGTTGGGGTGATGGGCTTCAGTTGGCCAAACTGTCTCCCAGCCAGACTGGGGCTTCCTGAGCCAGGCCTCATCAGGCTTCAAATTCTCTGCATCTAGCACAGAACTTGCGTGGAGTGGGCAGGAAGATGCAGGCGATGAATGAACGAATGACATTTTCTACTCCTCTAACAGGCCTAGCTTCCACTGAGTAGTTAACTGTGCTAGGTAGTCAATGCCATGTCATTTGGCCGCTGCTGCCTAACTGGCCTCCCCAGAATGAGCGGCTTAAAGCAAGAAGCAGTCACAGTTGTTCAGGAGGCTGTGGGGCAGCCAGGTAGTTCTGGTCTGGGCAGAACTAGACCCATGCGGGTCGGTGCACTCTTGCATTTACAGTAAGCCGATGGGTCAGCTGGGGCTGGCTGGTCTTGGGCGGCCTCAGCCAGGATGGTTCCTCTCCACTCCACATGACCTCGTATCAGCCAGCGGGCCCGCTCGGTGGTTGCAGAGTGCCAAGAAAGCAAGTAGGAGCCAGAAGGCACCTTGAGACGTAGGTAGGAAGCAGTACAGTCACTTCATTCCTTCCAATTGACGAAAGCCTTGGGATAGGATATAGACTTCCTAACGAGAGGAACAGAGAGGTCATATTGTCAAGGGCATGTATACGGGGAATCAGGGCCATTTTTTTCAATCAGTCTGACACCCTTTCCAGTACTCATTCCATAGCAGTTAAGGAAGATCCAGTCATTGGTCAGTGACTGCTTCACCAATGGGCAGGTAACCCAATTCTGGCCAATAGGATATGGGACGGCTGCTAGGGGTTTTCTGGGAAAGGTTTTCTTGCTCCTGGGAAGAGATGATTTCTTCTGGGTGTGACACCTGGAACTGCATCGGCCATCCTAGATGAAACCAACCTGCAGATGTCAGAGCAGAGAGACAGCAGGAACCTGGGCTTCATTCACGGCGGCCTGGTGGACCGGCCAAATCAACCAGCCCAGAAATTCCCCCTACCTCTGGACTTCCTGTTGAAAAAGATCTTACATTTCCAGCTTCTCTCAGCCACTTTAGACCAGGCTTCTTGTTACTTGGACCCATGCCCTGGGGCCTCGGGGCCTTTTTTGGGCTCTGTGAACCTCTTCTGCCTGAATGGGCCAGGTCAAAAGGTCAGGGGCTCCCAGATTTTCTCTTCAAGGATGGTGGAAGGTCTCAAGTACAGCCCGTAATCTTCTGCCTCTCGTTTTGCAGAGGGACCACCACCTGCCCACCGCACGAAGGGCTCTCGGCCCCAACAGCCAAAGCAGCAGCCGTCAGCCTGGATTCAGAAGCCCTGGGTTCTGGTGAGTCGTTGGGCTCTGTCCCTCTTCACTGTGCAGCACCAGGCCAGTCTTTTAACCTCTCTGAGCCTTAGGTCACTCTTCCATAAAATGAAAAAAGGAAACCTACCTTTTGCATGGTAAATGCCTAATGATGGCAAGTTGAAAATATTTGAGAGGCTCCTTCAGGCAATGAAAATTTGCATCCATATAGCTTTTTATAGTTTCTAATTTGCTTCCTAGTTCTTAAGCAATAATAATAACAACAGTAATAATAATAGCCAGCAATTATGGAGCTCCTACTACTGCAGATCCCACAGAAACTGCGTGAGGTTAATGTTCGTTGCTTTAAGCAGCTGTATGGGTTTTCTATTGCTGTGGAACAAATGACCACAAACTCTGCAGCTTGAAACAACACGATTGTATTTTTATTTATACTTATTTATTTATTTTGGGCGAGGCAACCCTTGGTTGACCTCACAGATTACAAGAACCTTATTAGCTTACAAGCCCTTATTTTGTAAGCCTACAGCACCTGGTCTTCCTAGGTGGTTTCCCATCCAAGTACTAACCAGGCCCGACCCTGCTTGGCTTCCGAGATCAGACGGGATCGGGCTTGCTCAGGGTGGCATGGCCATAGACACGATTTTACTACCTCACAGTTTTCCTAGGTCGGAAGTTGGGACCAGCATGGCTGGATCCTCTGCTCGGGGTCTCACAGGGCTGAAATCAAGGAGTCAGCTGGGGTTTGGGCTCCCATCTGGAGACTCTGGGGGAAAAGCCGCTTCCAAGTTCCTTCTTGATGTTGGCAGAATTCACTTTCTTTGGCTGTACGACTCAGGTCCCCCTTCCCTTCCTGAGTGGTAGCCAGGGGCTGCGTTCATCATAGCAGTGACCAGCATTCCTTGCCCTGGGGCCCATCCCCCACTGCTCTGGCGTCAGCACGTCAAATCTCTCTTGTACTTCAAATCTCTGACTTCCTCTCCTGGCACCAGCCAGAGAAAACGTGCTGCTTTTAAAGGGTTCGTGTGTGTGATTAAGTTGGGCTCCCCTGGACAATCTCCCTTTTGGGAAACCAACTGCACTGTAAAACATAACCTCGTGTGGGAGCAGAAGCCATCAAATACATATCTGGAGGTTCGGCAGAGTGGCAGGAAATAATGGGTCTCTCTTAGAACCCTGCTGCTAAGAATTGGGACAACTTTTTACACAAAAGAGAAAATGAATGCTGTTAGTTGATGGGCTTTTCCAGTACAGAGGCTCACGTCTGTCCGTTTCAGAAAAAATTTTCCCTTCATTTCTTCTGTTCTCTCTTTAACTCCTATTGAGACTGATGTGATATCTTGTGGAATTAGCTTCTAATTTTCTTACCTTTTCTCTTGTATTTTCAATCTCTTCATCTTTCTGGGAGATTTCCTCAACCTCCTCTCCCAATGCCAATATTGATGTGTTTCTTTCTAACTCTCATCTCTCTAGTTCCTTCTTGTTCGTTGAAATGTCCCTTTACACAGCCTCTTGTTCTTGTTTTACGGATGCAACATCTTTCATTTCTCCGAGGGTTTTGTGTGGTCTTAAAGGGCTTCCCTGCTCCCTGCCCCCGCTGCTTGCTAGGAATTCTTTTCCTCTGCTGACTTTGGTCTTTGCCTTTCATGTTATAAGCTTGCTTCCTGTGTCCCGTCGTCGTTGGCTGTGAGTTCAGATTGAAGACAGGAAACTGAAAACAGATCATCAGAAACTCCATGCCTGTGGGCAGGGCATGTGGACAGGTGACTCTATTCCAGGCAACCTGGCAGGATCTGGCTGTCATTGTAGGAACCCAGAGTCAGCATCTTCTGAAGTGTCTTCTCCTGAGCAGTGTGTACAAAGAGGCACCCCTAGGTTCCTACCTGGGGGAAAGCAGGGCTGCCAGCCACCAGGGACTAAGCAGGAGGCAAGGGGCATCTTGCTGACTGTCATGTGGCCTTGGCCTTTCCCTTCATCCCTTGTGTCATGTCCGACCCAAACCTTAATTCAACCTGTTATCCTCAAGTTGGGGGCCTCCAGCACAGTTTTTATTTAGCTGGTTTGTTAATGAGGAGTGTGAGATGAGAGACTGATAGAGGTTAGAGGCTAAGTGCCTCCCAGATTATCCCTTGGCACCTGCGTGCTGCCAGGTGATGGGGTATAAAATGAACCAGACCTGTTCTGCCCTTAAGGTTGAGAACCTACTAATTTCTGAGCACCTACTATGTGCCAGGCACTGAATTTAGATCAGGGTCTTTCCCCTAGAAATATTTGGCCACGTCTGGAGACATTTTTGGTGTCATAACTGGGGCCTGGGGATGGATACTACTGGTACCTAATGCGTAGAGACAAGGGATGCTGCTAACCATTCTGTAATACATAGAATAGCCTGCACAGCAAAGGGTCACCCAGCCCTGAAGGCGATAGTGCCGAGGTGGAGAGACCTTTGTCCAGAATGAGACGGGTTCCCTGACTTCATGGGAAAGGAGCAAGGAATTGCTGTTTCCTTAGTACCTATTATCTGCTTTCACAGCGGCCCTGGGCCTAGGGATCCTCAGCCCCATTTTCTGGATGGGGAATCAGAGGCCGAACCAGCTACGAGGAGGACACAGGCGGTGTTCTTGGCCTGTGCCAGGTTGTGTAGGGGGCACGAATGCCTGCCTTCCTGCCCAGCCTCCTCCTCCCCCTTCAGCCTCTGAGGAAAGCAGAGGGTGGCAGCAGCTGCCAGAGTGTGAGCCGGCCCAGACCTGTGGCCCTGCCTGACGTTGGTCCCCACCAAGCCATGTGACAAGACTAGGCCACAAGAAAGAGGTTTCAACAAGCGTTATCGCTTCCTGGAACTCCGACTCGGTGACTTCCCCGAAGACCGGCTGTGCCTGGCGGGCGGGCTGTGCACAGCGGGGACCAGGCTGCCCCTTTCCTCCTCCACTGTCTCCGCAGCTGCCACCCTCTATCTCAGTCTGACTACCTGGAAATATGCCCCCCCTCCCTGCCCCAGGCCAGTGCCCCTACGGCTTGGCTGTCAGTTCAGCAACCTCCCCAGCAGTGGCAGGCAGGGCTGGTCCAGAGGATCCTTCCGACAGCCTCTGGGATGCTCGGGCTGGGCCGGACCAGGCTGGGCCTCCCAGCCGTCCAGAAACCCACACCTTCTCCTCTTGGCCCCTGACAGGGGCACTTGGCAATCAGGCCAGGCGCAGATTTGCCTCTGTGTGTCTGGCAGCAACATGGACACAAATCTCCCACCGATTTCATCTGCTCACCAGGTGGGCCACCTGGCAGGCCCTCAGTTCTTTCTGTCTTGCTGGTTTGGGCTTAGAAATCTAGAGAGGGGGAAAAAATCCATTTTGGTGTCAGTGACAGAGTCGGTCAGAAACTTAGGGTCTTGGATGCCATTATCTCTGGGTGGCTGCCATGACTCTAGAATAAGTCACTTCCTCAATTCCCCAGTTCACAGAAACCTGGGCTCTAAATATAGACTCGGCCACAATGGGGCGGGGTGGTGGGTGCACCGAGTAGCCAAAATGAGAGGTGGATAAAGATGGGGAACCGAGGACAAAATCTGAATCCTCTGAGCAGGCAGAAGGCTCCAGGCCCTGCCAATGGGGTTTACTTAATCTGTGACATGAAGAAGCTATTCGATTGAACTGTATGAAATTAACAATATGCTTGTGTCTCTGACCTACAAAAACAGCAATTTCATATGACTCAGCCTAACGTGATCTACCCAGAAGATTATTTTAAGAATTAAACAAGATACTGCGAAGTGCTTAACACAGTGCCCGCATATAACAAGTGCTAAATAAAATGCCGCCCCTATGTTATAATACATACTTTATGTCTCCTAGCTAACAATGTATCGCCAATTACGATGGTGACACTAAACACTACCAGTTCCTTTGTGTGTTCTCCCCTTGTTGAACCCATAGCCTCTTCCATTTATTGAACATGTAGCGTGTGCCCAGGATGGGTGTAAGCATCCTTCATTGTCAGCCAACACTCAATGTCACCTATGGTCCCTGAGCATGTGCCATGTGTATACAACATTCGTTGTATACAATGAATACAACATTCGTGTACAAGGTGCATAAGCCAACACTGTCACCGTGGGTCACTTCTTATTCTGAGCATCCTTGTGGGAAGGTCCTATTGCCGGATTAACGTGCAGCCACACTGTACTCGTGGTTAACCTTGAACTTATACTCAGCTTTAGTCATAAAACCAGATGTCAACCTGTATTGAGATAAATGATTTTTTTTTTAACCCCAGTATCGAAGTTTACATTAATACCTTAAATTTCACCATGGCACCCCCTCCATGTCTTAATCCAGGGCTTGTTTAGGATCCTGACTCTGTCGTCCAGTGAGTTCACTGTCCTTGTGATAAGCAGATTATCTGGATTCTTACGAAGGGATGTAGAAAGATGAAAGATGAAAGCAAGGACATAGCTGAGGCCAGAGTGCTGTAGCACACTACTCAAGCCTGTTCAGCCCATTGGCCTCTGCATGTGTGTGTATGTGTGTGTGTGTGTGTGTGTGTGTGTGTGTGTGTGTTTGGCAATGTACACAGAGACCCTACCTGGATGCCGATGCTTCTGTCTGGATTCAGACCTCACAGAGGTCTGATTTTGGTTTTACCATGTGTTAGTTGTGTGACCCTGGGCAAGTCATTTCACTTTTCTGGGCCTCAGTTTCCTCATCTGAGAAATGGGGATCATAACAGCCCTATCTCTCCAGGATGGTAAGAAGGATTAACTGAGACTGTGTGTGTGGAGGTCCCCGCAGTGCCCAGCACACAGCAGCCACTTAGCTCCAGTTCCTCGCCAGGCCAATATCCCTTCTCTCGTGACAAAACTCCCAGAGCCCCTGCTGTGCCCAGGTTCATGACTGCTGACCGGTGGCCCCTCCCCACCCTGCCCAGGGTCCCCCAACTGGAGTGACTGCCTCTCTCTGAACAGCAGTTTTCCCATCCGTGAAAAAGCAACAAAACCTTAGTGGACAACTGAGAACATCTGATGAAATGTGCGTTACAAGGTCAACACTGGACCACTTCACTGGTCTCTCACTCTTCAGGTGGGTATATCGTAAAGGATGTTATCTTTTTTTTTTTTAAAGAAAATATAAATGAATCTGTAGAAATCAAGAAAATATATATGATATAGTCAATAATAATGTTATCGGTGGATCTTTTAAAATCTTAAAAACAGATGTGGAAATTAAAAAAATAATGCGGACAAGGATGGGGTGTTAATAGTGAGGGAGGCTGTGCGTATTGGGGGCAGTGAGTATATGAAACTCTGCTTTCCAGTCGATTTTGAACCTAAAAACTGCTCTAAAAATAAAGTCCGTTTAAAAAATGGGAAGGAAAATTTTTTTTAATGTGGAATTTTTTTTTCCTAAGTGAAAGAAAGTAAGTTATTAAAAACAACCATGAATCAGGAAGTATGGAAGTGTCTGCATTCCAGCTTTCCTTGGTGGCAGACATCAGTGAGAGAGGGGATCACGATGGGACCCAGATCCTAGCAAAACTAGTCTTGCTTCTTCCAGACCAGACAGTTGTTTTGTCCCTTCCTAGGCTGCCTGGCTCCATTTCACTCGCTCGCCCTTCGTCTGACCAGACCTGACCCCTGACCCTTGCTGCTCTTCAAACTCTGATTACCCAGGACTCTTGGGTTGTAAGGGACAGGAACATAACTCAGACAAACATAAGCAAAAAGGAAACTTAAGGTGTGTGTTAACAGGTAAGTCCAGAGGCGGAGTTCAGGCACGGCTGGATGCAGGCGCTCATGCCACGCATCAGTAATCTGTCTTGTGTTCCTTCTCTTCGATTCTTTTTGACATAATGGGCACAATGGCTGCCAGCAGGCCCCAGTTTAGAGGAAATGGTTTGTTTCAGCAGAAAAGTCCCGGAAGGGTCTCTGATTGGCCCAGATAGGTTCATGTGCCCACCCTGAACCCAGGCATGGGGAACTCTGATTGGCCAAGTCTGGTCCATGTTCACCTGTGGCCAGGGCATTGTGACTGACAGCTCCTTCAGGACCACACAGATGAGGTGTGGCAGTCTCCTAAGAACAAAGCACTTGTCACAGTACAGCACATGTGGACCCTGCCTTCCAGCTGCAGAGCCTGTGCATTTGCTGTCCCTTCCCTTTTCTTAGAATGTGGGGACAGAGACCGTCAGCTCAGGTCTGTGTTCTGTGAGGTTCCAGATGCCTCACATAGAGGAAGAAGGGGGCAATTTGGGGTCCCACACAGCTGGGTGAGAATCCCAGCTCTTCCCCAGCAGGTTGCATGACCTAGAAAGGTCACTTTACCTCTCTGAACCTTGTTTTTCCTCCCAACCATGTCTTCCCCACAGAGTGGTACCAAGGATTTAAACGACGTGTGTGGGAGTCCAAGGCCTGGGGCAGAAGGAGTGTTCCAGGTGAGACAGCCATGATGAGGATCCAGGGTAGAGAGAGGTCCAGTGCAGGCTGCACTTGGATCTCCGCTATAGCTGTGAGGTCTTGGGCACATAAATCACTACTCTTCTCTGAGCCTGAGTTTCTTCACCTGCAAAAAAAAAAAAAAAAAAAAAAAAAAAAAAAAAAAAAAAAAAAAAAAAAAAAAAAAAAAAAAAAAAAAAAAAAAAAAAAAAAAAAAAAAAAAAAAAAAAAAGAGAGAGAGAGAGAGAGAGAGAGAACGAGAAAGAAAAAACATGCCTACTTCCGAGCAGTTATACTGATTATGGGAGATAACATAGATCACTTTGCACATACTGTTCCCTCTGGCTGAGATGCCCTTCCCCACCGAGGCTGCCCAGGTGAACTTCTGTCCACTAATACCTGAAGACTCAGCGATCCATCCCGGGGGCCTCTTTGATTCTGAATATCTCTCCCTCCTCCCCATGATTCCTAGGCCTAATTAATTTTCTTGGTGACTCCCACCAAACCCTCCAGGCACCCTCCTGGTGGGGCCTGAATCAGGTGATAAGGAAACGGTGCCTAAGTCCTTTTTTCCTCCTAACTCTCTGAACGGCTCAAATTCATCTGCTCCCTGCACACCTGGCACACGGGAGGCATGAATAAACAATTGTGGAATGAATGCATGAGCCCCACACTTTATGGTCCCCCAACTCCAGCACAGGCCTTTGGCCCCATCACTGCTGGCAAAGTGGTACCCACCAGGGGAGGGGACCTTTGGGTGAGGGAGGAAGTCCAGGCTGCAGCTGGAAGCCCAGGCGGCTGATTTCTAAGAAACCAGCTGAGGGACAGGAAGGCTGTGCCAAAGCTCAGGATGGCTTTCGCTTTCAGTTTTCTGGGGCTGGAGTGTAGTAGGTAGGTACCCAACGTATATGGATAGGAGGGGAGGGTATTGCAGGCACAGGTTCCCAGGGTCAAGTGGTGGTGGCAGAGCTAAACTTCAGGACATGGACCAGGCCTGTAGTCCAGAGAGGTCCTATGTGGCCCCTGTCACAGCTGTGAGGGCTGGCAGGAGCATGGGTTGCAGGGCTAAGGGCCTGCCACTTGGCTTGGCCACCAATGCTTCCTCTTCATTAATTTGCCCTTTAGTTTATAAGTGCCTTGGATTATTTATTTCTTTACCCATTCATTCACTTACTCACATATTCATTGATTCATTCACTTATTCATTCCATTTATTCATTCATTCACTCACTCTTTCATTCATTCATTCACTCATTTATTCATTTATTCATTCACCTATCCATCCCTTTGTTCTTTTTTTCTCTGGCCCTGTTTTCTCTTCCCTTCTTTTTTTTTTTTCCTTCTTGTCTTTTCCCTCCCCTCCTCTCCCCTCCCCAACTATTCTCTCTCCTCTTCCTATCTATCTCTATCTCGGGCTCTTTCCCCCCAATCAATTTCTTTCATTAGTCTGGCATTCCTCAAACCTCATCATTCACCTAAGACAATTTTTAGCACATTTCTTAAACAAATGCCCTGTCCCAACTGTAAAAATTCTATATGCCTACTTCAGTGTTGTCTCAGGCAATAATAACCATAACATCTCAGATTTGATGTGATACATTTTTTCCTAATACCCATTGAAATAAACATGTAAGAGAAATTTTGCATCTTACATCTAACATATCTGAGTGGGGGGGGCAGGGTGGCACACCTGCCCCTCAGGGAAGGGCCGTGTTAGAGCCACCTTCACCTGTGTCCCCTGGTCCATCCTCTCTCTCCTCAAGACTCCTCAGGTTTGCCTGTCATCTTCAGTCACTATGAGATTGATATTCCATTTCTAGAGAACTTTGTTTATACAGGCATGCTTCTAAGCCCTTTACAGCTACTCCCCCTTTACATGCATTTACTCCCCCTAGCAGTCCTTGGAGATAGTGTTGATAATAGTGGGGAAACTGAGGCCCATAGAGGCTAAGTAATTTGCTTGTATCACACAGATAATGGGATGGTCCCTCCTGGCACTCACAGTCTAGAAGACAGAGTGAACCAGTCTTGGCTTAAATGGAGGTAGTGGGGGCCCAGCAGAGTCAAGGAGGGCTTCCTATGTGAGGCAATGGCTAAAGTGGGCTTTGAAGGTTGAGTAGGAGTTTGCCAAGTAAAGCTGAAGCAAGGGAAACATCAAAAGGCTTTCCCCAGGCTGCTCAAAAGGCCTAGGGAATAATCAGAACGTAGGGATGATGGAAGCAGACAGGGAGGATGAAGGGAATGGTGTGGGGCTAGAAATGTACGTTGCGGTCAGGTGGTGAAAAACATCACATCCCATGGGAAAGGGGTCATATTTTTGTATCTAGCAGTCAGGAACCATCGGAAAGCCCTGGAGCCATCCTGATTGGTTGAAACACTGCTTCTACCTCTTTTACCAGCTGTGAGATCATAGACAAGGAACAACCACTCCTGCCCTCATTTGCCTTGACTATAAAATGAGACGATAATGGTACCAACCTAAAAAATGCTAGATAAGGGGGTGCTAATAATAACTCATTTGCAGTGGGAGCTAAAGGATGTGAGGTAATCAGGGATGAAAGGTGAGCAAATTTGTAACTTGACCCAGTTTCTTCCTAGTGCCTGCAAAGCTGGCCAGAGTCCACATCTCTGGTCCTCAGTTTCTTCATCTTGAATCCAGTGAAAGAGAGGCCCACTTTAAGGGTCAAGTGTATGTGTGTACGTACATTCCTCCCCTGCCCCATACCCCTGCTCATCTGGCTGGGAGAGCCTAGCGGGCCCCTCCCAGCTGGACTTGAGGTAGTTTCACTTTAACCCACCTCCCAGAAACTATGGCCCTTCCTGTCACCAGGCTGGCACAGAGGGGATTTGATGAAAGATAAGACAAATGGCACTGAGGAGCCCTAGGCTGGGTGTGTCAGGGTTTCATTTTCAGTGTCCTAAGCTGGGGATAGGGGCAGGGCCCCTGACATAGGGCCCAGCCTGCCCTGTGAACATCATGGCTCTTATAGAAAACAGATACTATGCTTAATAGTTTATAATCATTTCCTTTTAATCCTCCATACCCTGTGAGATCCGGATGCTTACCCCATTTCACAGGTGAGGAAATTGAGGCTCAGAGTCAGTGAAGGGACTGCTTGCTCACGACACAGCCGGCAGCCACTCTGGGCAGTGTTTCCCAGGCATGGGATGTGTGCCCTGGAGGGCCTTTGGATGATGTTTTTCTGTGGGACATAGGGGTATATTTGTAAAGCATTGAGCCCTCCCCCTGCCATGAAACAGCAATTTCTTATTTTTATTCTCTTATAGTCTTTCTGCTTAAGTCAAGGAGAATGTCTCACATGAGTGCTATTGTGTCTTAAACACGTCTCTGACACTTGACACTTCTCTCTTTCTCTTTCTCCCTTCTTTTGCCCCAAACACAGAGCAGACCTCTCCAAGCAGAACAAGACACCAAATCTAGGTAGAATTAATGTTATTCAGATTTCATTGTATATTTGTGGTAGGCAATTCTGGCTTTCTTATATATGGTAATGATTTCTCCCTTAAAAGAAAACTTACAAATCAAGTAACTTGATTTGAAGAAAATTACAATTGAATAACAGAACAGCTGGAACTTGGATAGAACTGGCAAAAATCATAAAAGTGGAGCTCCAGTATCTGACAGTTTGGCAACCTCAGCTTAGAGCTAAAAAATGAGAGAGAAGGGTTGTAAAATTGGGCTGCTTGGCTAGAATCCCCTGGGTTCTGTCACCTTGCTGTGTATAGTAGCCTCTGGGTACTTTATTTAGCCTCTCTGTGCCTCAGTTTCCTCGTCTGCAAAATGAGGATAATAATAATGATTAAAATTGTTTCATATGATGCTGATGAGGATTACATGAAATACTGTACATGAATTACATAGAATGATACCTAGTGTCTAGTGAGCATTACATGTGGGTAAGCTGGTAGCCATGGCTATTTTTAGCAAATGACAAGCTGAGAATGGGACCAGGCCTATCTGACTTCATGGCTATGCTGCTGCTTGAAATACATCTGGGCAACCCATGTGGTGAATAATAATAATTCTTATAATTTCTATATTTGGGTGCTGATTCATTTTGTTGCCACTTAAGTCATTTGATCCTCATGACCCTTCTGAAGCAGAGCAGTGGGTCTAATTGCATCTAATTCTCATTTTCTAGGTTAGGCTACTATAGTCACACAGTCAACAAAGTCAGAATTTGAATCCAGGTCCTGTGTCCCAGCTCTTTCTGCTCCTCCCCACTGCCTCACAGAAGGAAATGTTGGTGGAAGGGGCCCTCCAAGGCTGACTTAGTCCTCTTCTCTTTCATCAGGTGTGGAGGGGAGTGTGTCTCACCACACAGGCCCCTGCAGATCCTCAGGTGGGGGCGGCCCTGAATGTCACCCTTCCAGCTTTGCCCTTACACAAGATCCAGCTGTCTGGCTCATACCTTCCCTGTCCTTGCCTATCTTCATTTGTGCCCATGACCTTCCCCCCACCAGCTGCCAGGGCTGCCCCAGCGCCACTTCTCAGGATCCCTTCTAATTAAGCAGCCCTGGCCAGTGTCCTAGGCTGAATTCTGATGAGGGCATTCTTGGAGTTACCAGCCCATCAGCCCACTGCCTCTCCTAGTTTCCCAGCCTGTGTTGTGAAGAAGGGGCAGGTGAGTGAGATGCTCTAAGCCCTGGTTGGTTGTGAACATCCTCCAAGGTGGTCCTAAGTGTCAGAAATGAAGCATAAACCCATGAACCTTTGAGCTTCGTAGTGGGTAAGATCATGAGCTTAGGCATCAAGCACCTGGAGTCAAACTCTGGCTTGGCCATTTACACATGCATGGGGGCAATTCCTTCACCTTTCTGAGCCTGTCTCCTCAAGATGTAACTTGCATGAATTATAACACCCATGAGGTGCTCAGTAAGTGGTGTTATTTTAAAACAGCAGCAATGCAAGAGTTAAGAAACAGAGAGGGCCAGTTCCACTTTTGGGATAGCTTGACAGGCACCCTTTTACTTAATTTCACCCATGGGATGGGTACAGTTATTAATCTCATGAGGAAAAGAGGGTTCGGGATCTAAGGCTGGGGTGGGCAGGGGTCCCTGTGGACTGGGATGGGGTAGAAGCGCCTTTAGGTCTCTGAAGACTACAGGGGGTGGGGGAAGGCACGCTATTGTGACCTTAACTTGGCATGCTCTCTGGGCCTCCCGGTCTTCTCAACACCCGGAGAGCCCGCGGATGGCCAGCGGGCAGCTCGTTCAGGCCGGTGTTAGAACCCCACGGAAGCAAGAGGGGCCGGGAAGCTCGTAGAGACCAAGTGCGGCCCAACAGAGCTGACCAATACCAAGTTCGCGTCGGGTGGGCTCAGCGTTGGCTGACGTAGAGAGTGGCGCCGTGACGTCATCAGCGCGCGGCACGCGGCGGCCCTGGAGCACGGGAGGCGCACAGAGCCCTCGGGCACCGGCAAAGGCAACTTGCTTTTGTGCAAGCCTTTACTGCCAAACAGGCTGGGAGCCACCACCCACGACACCTGAGGACAACACGTGAAAAGGCCCATAGCAGACGGGAGCGCGGTGAGTGCTGTTGAGGCCAGACGCACGTGCAAGGCCTGCAAGGCCTCGTGGGTCCTCGTGGGAGGCGGGCCTTCGCCCAAGCGCCGCGGGGAAGCCCTGGAGGGCTGGGGCTTGGCGACGCCGATCTCACACTGGGTGTGTGGTGGGGAATGGTAGGGGTCGTACTGACTGGGGTCAATCAGTGTAGAGCGTGGACCTAGGTTTCCCAGAGGTTGTCTGTCAGGTTCATGGCCAGGACCGGGTTAGGCGGTGCAGTTTGAGCACCCACCGTGGGCACCTGCCTGAATTTGTTTTGTTGAAAACTACACTCCCCTCTCTGAGAGACCCTGAGACCTCCCCTAGAATCAGGCCAATCGTGCTGTTATTCCCTGGAATCCTGGAGCCCTAAAGAGTCTCTGAATGATGCCGGCCGAAGCCAGGTGAGGGAGCTGCCCAGGTGAGGGGGATACGAAGCAACCATCCATAGTAGTACTGGCCACACTCACCCTGTGTCAGCCCAGACTTCCTTTCAGGTCCAGCACATCCTCCCCCAAAGTTGAGGCCAGCTCTGCCCTGCACAGATGAACTGCTCCAAGAAGCCCCTTGAGTCTGAGGAGCCATGCCCTGGGGATCTGGTCATACTTGAAGTTTCTGATGCCGGCCCCAGGGCTGGTCACTCCAGGCCTGGCCCACACCCAGTTCCAGCATTTGGCCAGGTCTCAGCATTCCTGTGGCAGTCCCTGCCTTGCTATTGGTCTGACTAGTTGGAGCTGAGGGGTCTGGCCAAAAATGAGCTGCCCCCACCCCATTCCACACCATCCCCAAATACACAAATAATAAGGGAAGAAGCCTAAAGCCACCTCACCAGCCCTCCCTGCCTTAGTTCATCTCTTCCCAGCAGTCAGGGGGTCTGGTCACCCCCATACTCCCTATCACACTTCAAATCCACATTCTTCACCGTGGCCTATAGGGCTATTGCCCCTACCCATTGCCCACCCATTCTACCTCATCTCCTGGCACTTGCCTTCACTGGATCCCCTCCAGCTTGGCCAGCCTTCCGAATTCATTCCAACTAGTGGCCTATGCACTTGCTGTTTTTCTGCCTGGAATGCTGGCCTCTCAGGCTGGCTCTGTCCTGTCATTCTAGGCACAATTTCAGTGTCCTCTTAGAGGAGCCTTCCTGACCCTTTCTTCTAAAACACCCCACCCCCACCCCCAGTCCAACCATCTTTTTGTCTTCATCTGAGCACTGTCACTACTTGGAATGTTCTTATTTCTTTAGTTTCATGTTTAGTTATTTACTGTCTGAAGCCCTGAATGTAAACTCCATGAGAGCATGGATCAGACTCCCTCGATCTGGTTCATTCTTGTATCCTTTAGGCTTAAGGTTAACACCTGGAACACAGTGAATGAGTGTTATATGTTAGGTGCCCAGTGAATGAGTGTTATATGGACTCAGCTCTCATTCATTGAGCACTTCATCATTCAGAGATGTGTTGCCAGATTGTATGCTAAGTGCTGTCCGTGCATCACCTCATGAAGAGGCTTAGTGCTCCATTTCCTGGCTTTGGGACAGTGACAGTTCTACTCATAAGCTTGGGAGGATCAAGCAGGCTGAGATGAGGCCTAGCAATATACATTTTTCCATGATTCTGCCCTCTTCCCTCCCTCATTCTTTATGAAACCAGTTGCCTTTAGAGTGAGATGGACTTGGTGCAAGTCGTGGCTATCACTTTTGAGCTGTGACCCTGAGTGAGTATACTTCTCTGCACTTCCATTTCCACATCTCTAAAATGGGGATCAGAGTTCCCGATTCAGAGGTGGCTTCGATGCGGGTTGAACGCTGTTCCCACACCTGCATACAGTCCCAATCGTACTAAAGAGCTGCCCCTTTCCCATTCTGTATGCCCCATGCTGCCTGGGTAACTCACTCCCAGTGGGAGGATACCTCTGTGGCACCAGGGCCCCCAATCCAGTCCCCCCCCACACACACACAAACTCTCCTCTAACTTTTCATTCTTGTAAGTTGACGTCAGCGCTGCTGAATCATGAAGCTGAGGTTTGAGAGAATCTGCACCGCTGGGGAAGCCACATGGCACACACTACCCGCCCCAGCCCTTTTCCTCTGCAGTGGGACATGCACAGGATCTGTCCCCTGGGGCCTGGAGCACAGCTCCCCAGCGGCTTTCGGTCATTTTAAACCCCCGTATGTTAGTACAGACTTTAAAAAAAAAAAATGACTTACAAAGAGAAGGGGCCAGCTCTGGGGAGTGTGATTAAAGAGGTCTAGCTGTTTTGCTTTATAAGGCTTTATAAGAGAAAAGAGTTTGTCTAATGAAGATGTGGTTTTTAAACTTTTTTTTTAAAGGAGGAAAAAACTCTGAAAATGTTGTCGACTGTCTTAATTCATCCCTTTCGATGAGGACCCATTTCCTCATCTATAAAATGGGGATGTTAATAGTACCTAAATCATAAGGCTTAGGTGAAAGTTGGTAGCTCGGGGCTTGGGATGGTCCCTGCACTGTAATGCTAGATGTAAATGCTAACAACTGCTATTGTTATTACTGGGACCTTGGGTCTGTTAGGCCCTTGTGAGAGGTCATGGTACCAAGTGGTACCCAGCCTCTGAGATAGTACAATCTAAGTTTGAAAACCTGGCTCCTCCACTTGCAGTGCACCCTACTGTGCATTGCTAATCATCAGTTTTCCCACCTAAAATGGAGAGAGAGGTTTCTAACTCACAGGATGGTTGTGATGATTAAACAAGGTAGCACACGGCCCTGCACACTTGTAAGCGCTGTGTGTCTGCGGTATGCCCAAGCACTACCTTCCTGGATTTCTCCCTGTTTCTCCAGGCACTGCCCAAGCTAGGTAGGAGACAGGGAAAATCATAACAAAGACAATCATAACAAGGACAGGACTTGTTCCCACAGCAGAGAGCAAAGGGCAGGGAGATGGTTAACAGAAGAAGAAACAGCGATTCTTTGGAGGCAGAGACATCACTTCTTCCTTCCCTCCCACCCCCTATTAAAGGACGAAATTGCTGAAGCTCTCTGAGATCCTAAATCTCTCCTGGCCATCCTTCACCTTGAGGCCTGGAACCTATTTAATCCCTAAGACAAGCCTAGGCAGCTCCAGCTCTCAAGTTAATTTTATGCTGCACTTTCGAGTCTGAAAGGTATTATTAAGTATTAGGACACTCCATTATAAGCATGTCCAAGGCTGCAGAGGGCCATTCTAACTTCTAAAAATGAACTGCAATGTCTGTTTAACCCTAAACCTGAAAATGACTCAATTCATCGGGTGCGATAGTACAGCCCTGAGTTGCCAGCATGGCTTATCTGCCGGGTGGCCACAGACACAGAGGTGGCCATAAAACCTGTGTTGTGAGGACTTTCTGGTGACATGGGCCAGTCTTACCAGCATCCTGGAGCAACCTTTCCCTCTCGTGGCTCCTGAAACCACCACCTCCTCTGTGATGCATAGACTTCTGCTGCTAAAGGTTCCAGCAACCACCTCCTCTAGCAAACCCATTTTAGAGGTCCATGCTGAGGCCCCAAGAGGGAAAGGGAATTGCCCAAAGCCACCAGCAGGGCCCTCCTGCCACCACAGACCACAGAGCTTCTTTCTGACTCCAAGTTGTATGTTCACCAAAAAGTACACAAGACAGAACAAGGCTGGAAGGAAGTCAGGCCCAACCCTGTATCCCCCCATCCCAACTAAAATAGGTCTCCTTCGATGCTGAGTTTCAGAATGTGCCACTCCTCCTTCCACAGACTCATCAAGCTCCCATACTATCCCCCTTCCTGCAAGTATGGTCACAGAATGAAATTTCCTGTCATCCATTTCAAATAGATTCTGGGGACAGCCAAAAGGCCCGAGTGTCTTCTTTGACACAGGAATGACCACAGGCAGATTGACCCCTGCACTTGTTCTTGTTTTCTCTTCTGTAAAATGGGGATAAGAGCCTTGCTTCATAGGATTGTCTCTATTGGAATAAGTAAATTGAAGCATGAAAAGTTCCGAATAGGGCCAGATATACAATAACTGTTCAAACATGAACTGCCATTTTGTCCAGAAACACACTACCAAAACTAGACCACGGTTGCTCTCTCTTGAGAGCAGTGGGGGGACCAAGCAGTGTTCTTAGTCACAGACATACATGCCTCTAAACAGGTCAGTCTTCGGGTCTCTCTCCCTGGGACCCGTTCAGAACCAAGGAAAACCTCTGACCAAAGCACACACTCTAGAAACCTTTTTTTCTTTAAAAAAAAAAAAACTTTCATAATAAAGTTTATTATCTAAACTGGTTGTAAAAAATATAAAATAGGATTCTGCATAGCAGAAAAATAAAGCCAGAGACCCTCCCCCAACCCCTGGTTTGTGCAAAGATACTGGATATATGTAAACATGAAGAGGTAGGAGGTACAAGTTCAGGTCCTGGCCCCAGATAGTTAAGTTAAGTTGCTGCTACAACCAGGGGGACCCAGAGGGAGCACCAAGAGGGGGGCACGCCCCCAAGAGGTGGGAAGGGGTCTGCACCCTCGTCTCCAGCCGAGAGGGGAGGTACCTCACCCCCCACACCGGCTCCCTCCAACCCAGGCAGGGAGGGCGCCCACGTGGTTCCAGGTAAATAATAATTAATAATAATAAAAAAAAATAAAGCGTCCCAGTTAATGCTGCCTGCGCCAGTCAAATCTGAAAGGGGAAGGAGCTTAAGTAGTCGCGCAGGACGGGATTGAGGGGGATGCGCGCCAGGTTCTCGCGGCCCACAGTGGCCACGATGCGCTGGCGACACAGCTCCTGCAGCGGCCGCACGCGGCGCTGGCGCAGCGGGGCCCCCAGCATACGGCGCGGCGCCGCCACGTAGTGCTCGAGCAGCTCAAAGAGGCAGTCGAAGCTCTCGCGGCTACCGTCCAGGTGGAAGCGGCCGGCTTGGAAGTGCACGCGGATGCTTGTGGGGCCCGAGGCCATCTTCACGCTGAGGGCGAAAAAGCAGTTCCGCTGGCGGCTGTCGCGCACCAGAAAGGTGCCCACGGGCTCGGCGCGCAGCCGCTCGTGCGCCCCGTGCACGCTCAGGGGTCCCCAGTAGAAGCCGCAGGCGTCGAGGAGCGCGCTGGCGCGGGTGATGCGCCGGTACTCGGCGTGCGATCGGAACGTGCGGAAGTGCGTGTCGCCCGGGGCCGGGGCCGGGGCCGCGGGACAGGGCCTCGGACGCGCCGGGGCCGCGGGAGAGGAGGAGGAGGAAGGTTCTGGCCGCCGTCGGGGCTCTGCTGCCGTGGAGATTGCATTGTCGGCTGCCACCTGGTTGTGTGCTACCATCCTACACGAGGGGCCAGCCGGAGGGGTGGGCCATAGCGTCCGGGGGTGCGCTGATGAGGGAGACAGAGGCAGTGAGCGGAGACTGGGTGGGGCTTGGCAGGTGTGGTGCTTAAGGCTGAGTCGATACCCCTTAAGGGCAGAAGGCATAGGACCAAGTCAGCGCGGGCCCCTTTGAACTTCAGTGGGCTTATCTATAAAATGGCTTGGCTTCCTCCTCTACAAAGCACTTCCAGGAGATGGGGCCCGGTGGGGGCGGAGTCCAGCCTCTGGGAGGCCAAGAGTTTGGGTAAGGAGCAGGGCGTGGAGAGAGGTGTCAAGGAGAATCCTGTCCCTACTCCGGCCACCCGGCCCTCGGCTCGCTGCCCCAAGGCCGCCGCCTGCTGGCCAGGCCGGGGAATGGCGCCTCGTCCGGGCGATTTGGGCAAAGGCAGGAGAAAAGCTGCGCTGCGGGAACCTCACGCGCGGGGGACTGCCAGGGTGGGGTCAGCGGGAGCCAGGGAAGTGGCAGTCGCGACCCCACCACGCAGGCCGCTAGGCCGCACTCATACTCGACTGTCTTTTTCTTTCCGTTTCCCCCCTCACCCTCCCGCTTTCTTGCCTAGTGCCCGGCTCACCTGGCGGCGGGGCGCGGGGCGCCGCGGGCGGGGCAGCAGGGGGCTCCGGGGCGGCTCTCACGCATGCTCCGGGGCCGGGAGCCGTGCAGCTGCCACGGCCGCAGCTCGCTCTGCTCCACGCCCGCCCCTGCACCAGTCTTTAAAACTGGCTTAGGGGTGGGGCTTGCAACGGGAGGCTCCGCCCCTTGCCGACTCCACCCCCCTCTGCAGGCCCAGTTCTTCCGCGCCACTTTCGGTTTCTTTTTTGCACACCACTTCGACCTTTTTGCGCACACCGGGGACCCTCCCCGTGGAAGCCCCCTTCCCTGACCTTGCCTTGCACCTGTTCTAGACCCCTCCATCAAGGTCTCTGGCCCCGCCCCTGAGCCCCCTGGCCGCTTCTCGGATGTCCCCTTCTGCCCTGGTGCCCCTACTTTTACCCCTCTGCTCTAGGTCGCAGATTTCTGCAGCCAAGCCCTATAGGCTACTCCCGCTTAGCCCTGACACACCCCTTTCCCCCCGCCAGGTGTCTCAGCACCCATCTCAGCAGATCTCTGGCCTTTACTTCCCTCGAACCAGACCCCTCCACCCGACCACTGTCCCTGTAGTTCCGGAGCGGCCGCCCTCCCCCGCACCTCCCCCTCGCACCCATCGCTATGCCTGGTCTTGGCTTGGGCTTCCCAGGAAGCGGCAGCCTGACCACAGGCTTCAGAGGAACCCTTCAGCAGGGCAGGAGGGGTGCTTGATGGCAGGCCGAGTTCCTCAGAAACCGGGCGGGGCCCGGCAAGGTTCCCCCAGGCTGTGGTTCGTCCTACTAGGCTGAGAAACTGAGGCTCAGGGAGGGGCTGTGATTTGCAGTGACTGGCAGATGGAGGCCTCCGGAGGAGGCACACCCTCCTCACTTTAATTTGTGGAGAGGAGCAGCTGGAGAGCTCAGCGAAAAAAAAAAAAACATTTATTTACAGGTGTGATGATTTCCAAAACCTACTTTGTTTTTTTCTGGCCAGTCCTCCTCTTCCTCTACTTCTTTCTTATATATCCCACTCTGGCTGCTCCGTCAAGTAGCTGCCTTCCCAGGCATCCACACCTTGGGCTTGGGATGGTGGGGGTTGGTGGTGTGGGCTATAATTTATACATCTGTGTGTGATCCAGTGATCCTGTCTGGTGGAAAGCCATAGAGTAGATGTCTGACTGGTACATGTATTTTTGAAGGAAAGAAAGAACAAATGAAGGTTGGAGCTGGTGGGTGGGTGGATAGTCTCAGAGTTCCGAGGGGTCACACAGAAGACAGGACAGGCTGGGGGCATGGTGGCTGGCCTCACGCTGGCACACACTGCCCTCTACAGGCAGCTGTCAGGCAGCAGCCTAGCCAGCTCCTCTCCTTGAAGTCCTGGTGCCAGGTCCTCCTGCCTGCCTCTGTGCCCCCAGGCAGAATCCAGGCCCCCTGTATTTCTTCCTGAACACAAGGACGGAACCAAAAACCAGTCTTGCTCAGGACCCCATCAGCTTCCTGAATTTGTGTGTGACAGCAATTAGTGTCGGTCACTGATGCAGTGGTGTTGGGTGGTGTGCATGTGCAGGCATTCATGTGCAGGGGGTGACAGAAAAGATGCAGAGCCATGAAAGTACCAGTGGTCAGTTGCTGTGGTCATTCCAGAGCACCTGCTGGGGGCTGTGTCCTATGGTGGGTGACGAGGATAATATAAAGTAGTGGTTAAATGCCAGACTGTGGACCCAGATTGCCTGGGTTCCAGTTTTACCTCCGCAACTTTCTAGCCTTGTGACCTTGAGCATGTAATTAACCCCTCTGGTTTTTTCATCTGTGAAACAGATAATAGTACCTCCCTCAGAGCAGTGGGGATTAAATGAGTGCTCATGGGTCAGCCAGGTACTTAGAATAGTCCCTGGTATATAATAAGCATTCAGTAGGTGTTTACTGTTGCTAATGTTCACCCAAGGGTGCCCGTGGGTGTAGCAGCATGTTGGAGCCCGCAGACACATACATGGCTTTATTCCTTATGCTCATCTTAGAAGCCTTAGCCCAGGAAGAGGCATAGGCAGAGTAGAAGGAGGAGAGTTTCACAGGGCAAACCAGGCCTCAGGGTATCACCTCCTCCTCGCTTGAGCCGGGGGGTGGGTGGTGCAGGCCCAAGAAAGCGGCCAGGCTGGGCTGGCTCCTGCATGACTTGTCATCCTGCCAACATGTCTCATTGGCAGGCCTCTAAGCAGAGGGAAATCTATAAATAGCTGATGGTCCATATGCCCTCACCTCCCATTGACAGCCTTGTTGGCTACTTGGGAGAGCCATCCCTTTTCTCTGGGGACTGAGGCCTCCTCTCAGCCCTGCTCTTGCTGCTACCCTTCCACCCATCCCTGTGGAGCCCCCTCCATTTCATGTACTGATACCTGTGATGTACTGGCTTAAGCTGACGATATGGTAAATGCTTTAAAGGCATTAGATCATTGGGTTGGTACACAACAATCTACCCTTTTTCTAGATAAAGAAACAAAGGCTTGGAAGGGTAGTCAGTTGCCCGGGAGCACACAGCTTAGATGTGACAGCTGAGATTCACACCCAGAGCTTTGCCTTTGTCCACTATGCTATAAACTTCCTCCCCGACCTGGTGATCTCAAGCCTTGGTCTGTCTTCTGGAAAAACAGTAGATGCCAAAGAAATCAGAGATTCATTTGGATGCTGAGCCTGCCTGGGGAGGAGTGGGGACAGGTCTGCCAGCTTCCCTCTCATTTAGTAAGCTTGGGGTGCTCCAGAGCTTGGCATCCGAGGCTCCTCTCACCCTGTATGGCTTTGGGTCCTGCTGAGTCTCAGTTCCCTTGCCTGCACAGTGGGACTGGCCCCATCCTCCACCCTAACCAGGTCCTGGTTGTGAAAGCCATAGTGAGTCAGGCCCTAGTTGCTAAACCCACGTGGGTTCTCTTCAGTGCCAATAGCAACGGTTACACAGCTTTGGTTTCATTTTCTGAAGTCCTGAGTTCAAAACGAAACCAAATCCAGATGGCAAAGAGAGAAAGAAATATGCTGATTGACAAGCATCGCCCCCCCCCCCGCCGCCGCCCCCCCCCCGCCCCGCCCCAGACAGTCTCCCTGCAGGACTGATGCAAGACTCAGGGGAAGCTGGGCAGCATGGAAGGCCCGAGGAGCTCAGACTCTATACCCCTTACTCTACAGAAAGACTGGGCTGCATTTGGACTCCAGACCTCCCACCTCCCGGGTGTGTGACCTTGGGCAAACAACTGCCCTCTCTGGGCCTCATTTGATCCATCTGCAAAGTGAGCCCTAGAAGTTTTGTACCTCACAGAGCAGCAGGGCACGCTAAGACTGATTCAAAGTGCCAGGCCCAGAGAACATGTGCCACTCAAGTGACTTCTTGTCACAGGGTCAGCCCTATGTCCATAGCTTGCTAGGCCACAGCCAGACATGTAGATGATTCTCCTCCCCCCTCCCCCCTCGACAGGCCCTGGCAGCCCAGAAGTGAGGGGGCCCAGACAGTTTTGTAATTTTTCTTTCCAGTTCTGGCAAAGTCCTGCTGGGAAAAGCAGCCCCTGGTCAGGATGTGTCATCTCAAAATTGCTGTCTGCCCCAGCGCTCCCCAGCCCTCCTCTTCTATCGCACAAGGCAGCCAAGGTTCCCATGGCAGCCTGAGCCTCTGGGGAGCCCCGAGCTATGGGGTATAGAGCATGGATTCCATCAGCAGGCCTGGGTTTAAATCTGTCACTTAATAAGCATGTGGCCAGGGGCAAACTTCTCACCTACTCTGTGCCCCACTTTCTTCATCTGCACGGTCTACATAATAACATATCTATTTTACTCTTTCAGTATTTATTCAGTAGGTATTTATTGAGTGTTTACTGTTGGACAGCCAAGCACTGGGGACCCGGGGGTCTCCAGCAGACCTAGGGGAGACTGACAATGAATTCACAGGGTCATTTCAGATCTGGTGAGTGAGTTGGGGGAAAGAAATGGAGGAGAGACCAGGTGTTTGTGGGGTGGGAGAAGCATGGCCAAGGCCTCTGGGAAAGCCTCTTGGGGGTGGTGACGTGGGAGTTGAGGTCTCCCTAGAAGCAGCTGATGTGGAGAGCTCCAGGTAGAAAGAAGAGTTGGTGCCGAGGCCCTGAGGTGGGAGTGAGCGGCACGCTTCAGGACCAGAGAGGAGCACTGCTTAGCTGCTGCACAGTGCAGGGGGTGAGTGCAGGGGCGAGGCCTAGGGCTTGGCCCGCAGATCTGGCAGGGCCTTGCCCGGGCAGTGGGAGGGGTTTGGAATTCACCCCGATGGCAGGGGACAGCCCTTAAAGTGCAGGAGGCACCGAAGGGCACTGTAGGATTGAGTGTGGAAAGCACCCTCTGGCCGCTGACCTGGAAAGTCAGGGCTTTAGCCAGGATGACCTACAGTAGGGGTCTTGGGACACACCTCACAACTGTCCCTGACCTTCCACCCCCAGCACATCATCACGCTAGACCCTGAAATGGGTGCAGAGACAGTCCTAAGGGAGAGTCGGGCTTCATAGGAGAGAACACTGCTCAGGGAGTCCAAGACCTGAGTTCTGGGGTCAGCCCTCATTTCCTGGAGACCTTGGGAAAGGGATCACCATTTGCTGGTGACAGTTTTCTGGCATATTGTCTTAGTTGCTTTTCCTCATGGTTCCGTGAGGTGGACATTATGTGTTGCCATTTACCAATGAGAAAAGCAAGACTCAGGAAGCTGGTGGAATTTGGTAAAGGTGTTTTGGGGAGCCCTGCTTCACTGTGTGGGGTAGACCGGAGTCTCAGCCCCTCCCAGAGCAAGAAAGATCAAGTATTTCGGTGTGGGGGTGGGCTTTGCAGCTGAGGACACTGGAGTCAAGGAGAAGGTTCTGACAGAGAAGGCTGAAAGGCCAGGGAGTGATGACATGAGCTGATGGCTGGATTCCAACGTGATGACAGGCTGGCTCCTCAGCGATCCTGGGGAGACATGATGAGAACCTTCTAGCAGGTCCAATTATCCCCAAGTGACAGGTGAAGAAAGGAGAGATTGCTCAGATGTGAAGTAGCTGATACTAACCAGCTTTCAGAAAACAGTCTCTATTATTGTGTTAATAACTCCTAAATAGGAGGGGTGGGGGAGCGGATTCCTGAGAGCACTGGTTGTAGTCTAGGCACACCTGGTTCCAGTCGCAGCTTCCTGCCCCCACCCCCACCTGTGGCTTCAGGCAAATCGACTTAATCCCGAGGCTCCAAGAACTGTCACAAAGCCCAAACTGGCAGGCTCAGAGCTTTTTATCAGCAAATCCCTCCGGACCTTGCTTGGGGCTATTTATTCTACTTTTATATACTATTGTAATAAGCCTATCTGATTCCCATCCTACCCCATCCCAAAAAGTGGCAAATGAGGAGACTGACTGCAAATAGCATTACCAGTTAGTTGCCTTTGGGAGTTGACATAGAAGGGAGAAGGAATTTGCAAAAGCTATGAGACTAGATACAAGAATTGACACACCGCAGGCCAGGGATTTTGAGAGTGGGGGACAGGATGGCTCCTCAGCTCACTGGCCCTTCACTGTGAGAAAGCTGTTGAGAGTGGCAGGCACCATCAGAAGAGGTTGACTTTGGCCCGGTTCTCTCAATTGGAGGAGCCGTCTCATTTTGGGGAACACAGAGCAACAGCAGACTCAACAGTGGCCCATGATGTGAGGAGGCCCAGTGTCTAGTGGCACAAGAGGAGGCACCTGGCCAAGCTGGCAGGGCCCTGAGCAGGCTCCAGGAGGAGGTGATCCTTGACCTGAATTTTAAAGAACAAGTGGAGCTTAGCCCAGGGAATGTAAAGGAGAACTCTTCTGGCAGAGCATTATAGGTGAAGTCCTAGAGACAAAAACGCGAGGACCTGAGTACCAAGAGATGAGCCTACACTAAGCCCCATGCCAGCCACCATAATGGTCTATAGGCAGAGGCTTGGCTGGGGGAAGGTGATGGGCTGGCCTTGACTTCTCCCTGCCCTGGGGCAATGAGTCCCTCAGGAGAGAGGCTTCTGGGTCACCTTGCTGCAAACTAGCCAGCCCAGAAAGGGACTGATGCCATAGGCTTGAAAGATTACACTTACCAGTCACAGTTTATATTCAGCAATCCTGTACTCTGTCTTCAGAGTTACCAAAGCTTCTGGGCACCTACTGGATGCTTCACTGATACTCATTTCTTTTTTTCCTCCTTAATTTGCTTTTCTGTTTCCTCATATAAAATAATTAAAGCACTTCCCCTACCCAGATGTAACCCCAATTACCAGCTTGATCTGTGTCCTTCCACAGAAGGCGCATTTACACACCTGCATTTCCCCCCATAAAAATACAGTGTTGGTTTGCATAGAATTTTTTTCTCTGTAAATGCTATATCTTTCTCCATCTTTCCCTTTTCACCTAACAACATATCCTGGCGACTAGGATAATTACATACAGATCAACCTCATTCTTTTAAAAGCTATAATATATCCTATTTAAAAATTGCATTCTCAGTGAATCTTGTGTGTTCTTATCCATCCGCTGTGGATGGGCATATGGGTTGTTTCCAGGTTTTTGCTCTTGCAAACCTCCCTGTACAAGGGCCTGGCACACATGTTTGAGAAACACTTTGCATACTTTAAATGTTAGTAGACTTTTATGTTAGTTGCCCGTCAACGTGCCTGTGCATGTTTACCCCCTCAGCAGTGGCATTTGACTGTATCTGTTTCCCTGTGCCTTCACCTGTACTTGTTATATCAATTTCATTTCCATTTTCATCCATTTGACAGGTACACAAGTAGCATCTCATTGCTTAATGCCTGTTCTTTGTTTCATTTATTCAGCAAATATTTTCTGAGCTCCTAATATGTGTTGGGACCCTGCTAAGTACTGGGGATTCAGCAATCAAGAATGGCATGCCTCATTGTTGGTGTGATTGCAGATTGGTACAGCTGCTATGGAAGACAGGATGAAAGCTCCTCAAAAAATTAAAAATGGATATACCTTTTAACCCAGCAATTGCACTTCTGGGTATTTATCCAAAGAAAACCAAAACAATAAATCATAAAGATCTATGCACTCCAATATTCATGGCAGCACAATTTACAATAGCCAAGATATGGAAGCAACCTCAGTGCCCATCAACAGACGATTGGATAAAGAAATTATACATATATACAGTATAATTCATATATACAGTGGACTATTAGCCATTAAAAAAATGAAATCCTACCCTTTTCAGTGACATGGATGGACCTAGAGGTTATGAGGCTGAGTGAAATAAGTCAGAGAAAAATAATTACCACATGATTTCACTTATATGCAGTATCTAAGAAACAGAACAAAAAGAACAAACTAATAAAAAACAAACTCACAAATTTAGTGGACAATTTGGTGATGGACAGAGTGGGGGTTGGGAGGCTAGGAGAATGGGGTGAAGGGTTAAAGTTAAGTACACATTAGTAGTTGATAGGTGGGCATGGGGAGCATGGAAGAGGGAATGCAGTAAGCATTACTGTGATGGCTAAGTGGAGGGCCGGGGAGGGAGGATTGTTTTATGGGATAAATTTATTTAAAATAAATAAATATAAGTATAAAGAAGCTTAAGGAAAAAGAGGAATGGCATGGCCCCTGGACCTCTTCACGATGCATTCAGTGCAGATAAGCCTCAGAGAGGTTAAGAGACAGGCCTGGGGTCACCCAGTGAGTGGACAGGGGAGCTGGGGGTTGAATCTGGATCTGCGTGGCTACAGAATTTGAGATATTTTTCCTCCTGAATCATACCTCAAATGGGCATATCAACCCAGGCTTTGCATGCTCTCCCCTGATTACTCCCTCCTCCCCAAGGACTGCTGGGCCCCCTAGTGTTATCTGGGGCCTGCAGGAGTGACAGTGCCCCAGGCAGCTGAGCTGGCAGTCCCACCACAGGCTGGGCTGCTTTGGTTTCCCAGACCTCACCTCACCCCATTATCCTACCAAAATTAACAAGAAAGGCAAGATAGGTCACCTTCAGAATCTGCATAGCCTCTCTGTGGCTGAATTGGGCATCCGTTTCTCTGTTTCCTGAATTTGGGTTTCCAGCAGGCCTGCCCCCAAACTACTGCGCCCCACCCCAAACCAAGCAAGTGAAAGAATGAATCTGTGGTTTGATGTTTTTCCTCTCGTCATCATGTGTCTGACTGTGTGAGAGGGTGGGTGTGTGCCTGTGAATGCTTGCTTGAGAGTGTTTCAGTGTGGGAGGAGAGGCATGTGAGAGCCTGCGTGTATGTATAGGGGTGTGTGTGTGTGTGTGTGTGTGTGTGTGTGTGTGTGTGTGTGTTTGAGAGTCTTCATGTGAATCTAGGTCTCTGTGTCTGAATGGGTTTGAATTGCGATTTCTTTGTATACGTGCCTGGGTATCTGTGTGTGTTTGTGCTGCCTTTTTTCTGCCTTTTGGTTTCAGGGAAATGTGGGGTTAAGGATAGGTCTATAAACCATACATGTGACCCAGTCTGTCTGCTTCCCAGCTCACTTCCTCTATTATAGAGATTTTTTTCTCTACAGTAGAAGATCTGCCTTCAGGATCCTATTATCAAAGGACACTGTTCAGGGATTAGGGAGTTCCTTTGGTGAGTGGAGCTCAAAGTCCCTGACCTTATCCTCAGATCCTCTTTCTCTTCCTCCTCCCTTAAACATGCTCCCTAGAGGTGCTTCCCAAACTCTTTTGTACTGCAGAGTCAGTGACTATCATGGCATTATGTGGCTTTACATTTTTAAATAGGAAACCTGGAGGCTTAGAGCAAAGGTGAATCTCTGATCTCAAAGGGCCCTCCAGGAGACTTCAATCCAATCATTTCACCTCTGAGTCTCAGCTTCTCCCTCTGTAAAGTGGGACCAGTAATGCCTTCTGCTGAGGGTGTGTGGATCCAGTGGAAACATTTATTTTGAAGCATCTGGCTTAAGCGGTGGTCATTTCCCCAGCCTGCTCAGGCCCTTCTCCACATCCTCCCAGAGTTGTGTATCAACCTGAAACACTTCTCTGCTGTGAGGGGAGGTCAAGGGACAGTGCAGACCATGTCCCAGACCCTCTGCTAGACACTTGCATGGTCCTCACCTCACTGACCCCTAAAGGGAGGTACTTAAACCTCTCAGAGACAGAGACTGGGGCACAGGGAGAGGAAATGACTTGCTAAGACCATCCAGCCGATGGTATATGGGCATATAGACATATTGTGTTAGTTACAGCGGATTGATATTTGTGTGTTACAGAGCGACTGCCACAAGCCCTTCTTCTCAGCTTCCTTTTGGTCCCTCTGCCTCCACTACAGACACCCCCATCATTTGCATGCCTGCCCCATCCTTCATGTCCACGTGTCTACCCTGTTCTTTCAGCTCAAATGCCAAGTGGAACACAAAAGAGAGTAAGAGCAGCCATGTGTGGGTGCTGTGCTTGGTGCCTTCACACTGCCTCAGGCCACTGAGCCCCCCGAGGTCGGAATTATTACCCCACTGACAGGTGAGGCAAGTACGCCTCGGAGTGAATGTGACTAGTCCAAAGATGCCCAGCTAGGAGTGAGGGAAACCAAGGCTTGTGGATTCGAAAGTCAGAAGGTAATTTATGTGGGACCCTGGCCATTCCTGAATCCTTTTATCCGGCCGATAGCATTTCTTCAAAAGATTGTCTAGTACTTGATATGCCATATTAAATAGCATAGGGTCATTGAGTACCTACTATGTGCCGTGGCTAGATACCACTTCACACACAATCTCATTGAACCCTTCAGCCACCCACAGATGTTAAGTTTTCTCTTGAAGTAGACACATCTTATCCCTTCATTCATTTGGAAGCTACGTGGGCATAGGGTTCTGTTTGCCTTTGCTTTCCCTCCTGGCCCTTAGCCCAAGGCCTTATAAGCAAATGCCAAATAAATGTATGCTGAAGAAGGAACTCGCTCCCTCAGCCCATCTGTTTCAGAGGATTTCCAGTGCCATTCACCAGTCCCTCTCCCCTGGCTGCACTCCCAATGGCTTTCCTCTTGTCCCGTCTGTCCTCCACAGTTGTCTCCACACGGCAGCCAACACCCTCTTTAAAAACTCGCTAGACCCTGGGTCACTTGGAAGGTTTGATATCTCTACCACTGCCCCCCACCCCACCCCACCCCACCCCACGCTTCTCTGCCCGTCTTGGCATTGGCTCCTGACACTCTAATTAGGTCCCATCACAAGGCATGTCCCTGCTCTGCGTGCAACCCCTTTTCTGCTTTGCGCTTCTAAACCAGGCCCCAAAACACGTGACACCTTCAGTGAAATCAACGTTGACTCAAAGTCCTCCAGTGTACAAGGCTTTAATCATCGTTGCATAGAAATCACTGTAGTAACATGTTCCTGCAAAAAGTGTGACTTCTTCCTTCTAGCATTCCATGTATGATGGTATTTCTCATTTGGAGGAAATCGACACAGGAACAAGCCACAGAGTGCGATCTCAGTTGTATTTCCGCCCTAAGTGATAGGAATGAGAAAGGGACCCTTTAGCAGTTGTCCTTCATGAAGTCACTCACCCTCTCCTTTGGGTCTTGGACTGCTTGCTCATTGTAATCAGATATCAGGCTTGAAATAGGGCTTAGATTATTGTCAAGTTCCTTTTGACCTATGTGAATGTCATCCATTCATTTAAAAAGATGGATGACTCATATCCATGGGTCAGTTTTTATCCAAGTCATTTAATTCTTTCAACTATATCCAGGCCACCCATCCAGTTTCAGTCCAGAAAGCTATTCTTCCATCCATTGGTCCATTCATTTACTCCATTCATCCCATTCATCTACCCATTTCTTGGTCCACAGTCATCTTATCATCCATCCCCCTAGTCAACAATTCAACAGATTTACCATTCACCAGCCACATGTTTTCAACTATATCTAAACTTTTCAGTCCTTCAACTGATGTATTCTTTCATCCATTCATCTAATCCACTTTTAAGCACTCATCTATCACCCATCTCTGTACCTAACCACCCTTCTAATGAATTATTATTATTTATTTTATTTTTTTATGCCTCCAGCACCTGGTCTTCCTGGATGGTCTCCCATCCAAGTACTAACCAGGCCCGACCCTGCTTGGCTTTCGAGATCAGATGGGATCGGGCTTGTTCAGGGTAGCATGGCTATAGACCTTCTAATGAATTATTTATCCACTCAGCCTCTTACCCACCCATCCATTCTTCTATATAGCTAATCTGCCACCTATTCTCCCAATCAACCCATCCAGCATATTCGAAGAGCTAGTCCAACAATGCATCATGTATGCAACTGCCATAGTGTCTTTTCCCTCTTCACCCTTGCCTGTGGTTCCTCTGTGCTCTGGCTTGGTGGCCTTCACCCCATTGTCCCCAAGGTCCAGCTAACAGTTCCCCCTAATTTTGGAGGCCCCCATCTGCGTGAAAGGTACCTGAGCTCCGCCTCTTTGTTTTGTATGCCCGCTGGTTCCTCTTGACCACCTTCCTCCTGTTCATCTTTCTTTCCAGGTTCTTTCTGTTTTTGGAGTAGCTGCAGGAATGGCTGATGGGCCGCATGGGACAGTGGTGGGAGTGCATGGCGTGTCTTTGATGCTTTTGTGACGGGCGGGGGCTTGGACTCTGGCTCTGGTGGTGGCGGCCAGGCGGGCTGCAGTGGCCTGCTGGGCCCTGGCTGGAGCTCCGGTTTCGGCTGCAACTCTGGCCCCGGCTGCAGGTCTGGCTCCAGTTGCAACTATGGCTGCAGTTCAGGCAGTGGTGACAGCAGGTGCACTGGTTGCAGCTGTGGCTTTGAGGCCGAGCGTTGCTATGGGGCTGGGTGTAGGTGATGGGAAGGTTCTGTGTCTTGGTGTCCATGGGATGCCACGCGTGGAGGGGCAGCAGCCTCTTCCTCCTCCTCCTCCTCTTTCAGTACACACCCAGCTTTACAGAGGCCCTGGCATCCCCTACTTATATAGTTGGGGCTGATTGTGATGGCACAGGCCACAGGATGTAACAGATGTGGTCTCGCCGGGACAAAGCCCCTGCCTCTTACTCTAACCCCTAGGGCAGGGCAGCTTTCAGGGGCCTTCTGGGGTAGTCTCATCTGTTGGTTAAGACCCAGACCGATCGTATCCTTGGGTCTGATCGGTCTGGGTCCACATCCCAGAGCTGCTTTTCTTTCCTTATGGTCACTCACCTAGGCATTCACTTCTCCAAGTCCCAGTTTCCTTTGTCGAGTGAGGACAGTAAGAATACCTACGTCCTAGGGACATCAGACAGATGTCCAGCAGTTGGCTCAGGGCCAGCACAGTAAGAGCTCAGCAAATGTCCTCTAAGCATTCCAGGCCTTTTTCTTATTCCACCCAGGCAGCTAGGAAGGCAGGAGCACAGCCTTGACCCCAGTGATAGTTGGCTGGGGGAGGGGGAAGGTAGGTGGTTGATAAGATAGATTCCTAGTGCAAGGATGTGTGGGCCAGCGGTGGATGTTGAATGGATTAGATGGCTTATCCATGGGTGAATGGTTAGAGTGACCCAATGGATTGATGGGTGGTCCTGGGTCCCACCTGGCAAGCCCACTTCCCCAGCAAGATTTAAATTCAGGAGATTTAGAGCCAGGTTCAATTCCAGTTTGTCTGACTTCTGATCTTGGGAAGGTCATTTTGATTTTCTAGGCTTGGCTTCCTTATCAAGGAATACCTTCCTGGTATTCTTATGAGCCCCAGATGCTTGTCAAGCCACAAGCATGACAAGCTTTCTTGATAATTCTCTTCTTCCCTCCCATTCCTGCCTCCTGACGCTACTCCCCTCCCTGCTGATGAAGCCCTGCTTACAGTTGGGATCAGCCAGCCCCACTCAGACTTCCCAGCACCTATGGAAGAAAACCCAAACCCGCATTTGCACATGAGGCCCGATCAGAACACACAGCAGCCCACCCCTCCCTACACCTTCACCAACACCCTTGGCCACTCTTGGGTTGTGCCTCCCCATTCTCCCCCCATGAAACTCCGTGTCTCCATCTCCTGTCCTCTGGCAGGCCCCCCCGTCCGGGTCTAAGTCTCCCTCTCTTGCTCATGTACAACTTTGCCTTTCATTACAAGGCTTTGCTATCATCTGCTTGTTTCATTTATTTAACCTATTAATTGGTCATTTGAAATGCGTCAGCCACTTTCTAGGCACCTGAAATACTTTCATGGACAAAACTGAGAAATTCCTTGCCCTACTTCAACTTACATTTTAGTGGAGTAAGACAGTAAATGGAAAATACAACCTGGAAATTATAAAGTATGTTCTAAATAAGGACATATTTTTTGAAAATATACGTATTCTCAGACAGACTTATATACATCACATTGGGGCTGTGGCCAAGAAAGCGTCTTCTGGTGTGGAGGGAACACTTGGGAAGGCAATTTTCTGGTGTGTCCTCAGGTGGCAGCAGAGGTGGCCGACTGGCCGTAGCTTCTCTGGCTCGGGGAACACAGAGTGCTGCTCTCCCGTGGGAATTCTTGGTTTATCCGAGCTCCGCCTGAAAGACTTCTCTCCTGCATGAACCTACTGACACACGTGTGGGTCTGAGGCCCGGAAGAAGCCTTTGTCACACTCAGCACAAATACATGTCCTTTCATTATCGTGTCTTCTCTAGTGGACGTAACTGAGAGAAATTCATACAGATTTCAGGCCTAGACAGGCCTCTTCCTGCGTAACGGGAAGGGAAGTTGTTTGCCTTAACTAGTGATGTTGTCGTTTAACTGACAAGTTCTGGAAGAAACATTTCCGCCATTTTCTCTACTTTCGTCTCCTTGTCCTGGTTCCTAGGAAGTCCCTTGAGGAGTCCCCCATGGGTGTCCCCATGTTTCCCATGTTTCCCGTGTTGAGATTCAATTGGCAGCTGTTTCGCTAGATGAACAATGACTTCTCTTAAGGGCATGTTCTCAGAAAAGAGGACTTCCTGTCCCCGCGTGTGGCCGTGGACCTCCTTGAGAAAACTGAACTTCAGACTGGGTGCTGCTGGACTGCTGCTCTCATCTGCTTTTTCTAGAGTTAATTTCTTAGTAACCATGTCACATCACTCATGGTGAAAACCACCCTCACTTACTGAGCTTTTTCTAAGTGGCTGGGCTCTGCATCTCCCCTCCCACCCCCAGCCAGACAGTTTTGTCCTTGAACCTCACAGTGACCCTTTATAGTGGGCTGAATGGTGCCCCCTAAAAGATACGTCTATATCCTAACTTTGGAACCTGTCGATGTGGCCATATTTAGAAAAAGCATCTTCATAAAATATAATTAAGGATCTTGAGAGCATCCTGGATTATCCAGGTGGGCCCTAAATCCAGTGACAAGTATCTGTATGAGAAACAGAAGAGAGGACACACAGGGAGATGAGACTACATTAAGGCAAATTAGAGTTATGTAGCCACAAGCCGACGACCGCCTGGAGCCACCGGGAGCTGGGCAATGTGAGGAAGGCTTCTCCCCTAGCACTTCCGTGGGGCTCATGGCCTGCCTGACGCTCCAGAATATGAAGGATGAATTTCTGTTGTTTTAAGTCACCAAGTTTGTGATAATTTGTTCCAACGGCCTTAAGAAACTAATGAGTCTTGCGAGGCAGTTATGATTATTACATTTTATAAAGAGGGAGGAGGTTCAGAGAGGTTGAGTAGCCAGCCCACAGCTAGTTAGTGGCAGAGCCGCGATTCAGATCTAGGTTCTGGACCCCTCTCCTCCAGCTTTGCGGTCACTAGAGGGTCCGAGGGGATTACAGAGGGCACGTGAGGCTCTATTCTCCCAGCTCCGCGGGGCCAGTTGGGGGCTACGCTGTGAAACTCCTCTGGGTCCCTCGACCCCACTCCCCACCTCCACTGCTGACCACCCACCTCACCACCCTCAAGTGCGTGGTGGGGTGAGAATGTCATTAATCTTAAGGCCCATGGTGACTGGCACATACAGAAGGGGCTCGACAGACGTCGGCTGGGTGAACGAATGTGGATCTGTGGGACAAAAGGACAGAGCCCGCTGGCCCAGTTACTTGATCACCCGTGGGGGTAGAATCGGAGACAGTGGAGCCTCTTCCTTTGGATATCACTCGCCTCAGATGTGACCTCCCTTAAGAGAAACCCAGGGCCTCTCCTTACCCTGCCACATCCCCCCAAAGAAGCTGAGGCTTCCCCACCTCCCACCCCAGCAGCTGTGATCAGACCCTTCTCAGGCCCAGAGGGCAGGTGTTGGGGGCACTACTGAGGGCAGAGGGCGGAGATCACATTCTGATGCTTTGTGAGCAGCCAGTGTGGACGCAGGACCTGGGTTCTGCACCTGTGTCTAGCAGCTTCTCTGAACTGTCTTTGCCCATTGCTCTAGTGGGGACATGGCCTCTGCCCCCAGTGCAGGAGCCCTTGATGAAGACAGACGTAAGCCTCTGGGGGCACAGAGTGTGAGAGTGGCAGAAGAGCTGGTGGCTGGAAAGGACTCAGACCCCTCCACATACTGTGACCCTAAACCAGTGCCGATAAGGCAGATGGAGCCACACAACCCCAGCAATAAGACCTGTGTTAAACACTCACTGTGTGCCAGGCCTGGCCCACCCAATATCTCAGTACATTCTCCGGACCCACTAACCTATGGGGTAGCTATTAATCTGACCCTTAAACAGGGTGGGGCAGACCAAGGCTCAGTGACTGGCTCAAGGTCACACAACCAGCAGAAGGAAATTTGAATCCAGGTGTGTTGAACTCCCAAGTCAGTGCTCTTTAAGAACACTGTCCCTGGCTGGAGCAGCAGAGAGGGGTTTGCTGGGAGCAAGTGTGCTGTCCGCAAGATGCTCTCGGCCTGTGGCTGCTCAGACTTGGAGAGGGATTGCCCCTCCTTCCCCCGTCATGCCATACACACCCACCCACACACACACACACACACACACACACACCCTCCTCAGCCTCTGCCCCAAGACAGAACTGGCTGAGATGACGTTGCAGCCCAGGCTACTACATGTGTTCCCCCAAAGCAGGGGAGGGCAGCTGAGAAGTCATGGGGAGGGGACCTTCTGAGAACTTCTGGCTGGACATCAGGAGCAGGGATCACGGATATCTGTTTCTCAGCTTTCCTAAAATGCACAGCACATGCATATGCACATACACACACACACATGTACACATGCACACGCACACACACGGTACCACAGGCATGAGGCCGGGGGGACCACAAAGGAGAATTCCTCTGGAGACTTTATTGACTCTCTTCTGAAAGTTCTTCTCACTGTAACCGCAGCAGGCGTCTCTTCCTGGGTCATGGTCAGGAGTGCATCGGCTTGGGCTCAGGGCTCTGCTGATCCACGGGGTCTTCTTCGTCGCCCTCCTCCTGCTGCTCAGCCTCCATCAGCAGCAGCTTGCCTTGTACCGGGAGCTCCTCTTCCTCCTCTTCCTCTCCTTCCTCCTCTTCCTCTCCCTCTCCCTCTGACGACAAGGAGAAGTTATCCTGACTCACGCAGGCCACGAGCTTCTTCATGGTGGATTCATGGCCCCGGCTGTGGCCCGAGCTGAGCTTGGCACAGCGGGAACCCATTGCCCGCTTTGGCTGCCTCTCCGGACTGGGAGGGAGGGCCACTGTGGGGTGGTGGAGGGGTTGTGAGGCCTGTAGATAGGGTGCTGACATCACAAAGGGGCCCTTAGAACCACCCCCTCAGCTACCTGAGTCTGGGCCAGCACTGACTCGGGCCTCGGCTACCAGCAGCCCTCACCGAGTTCTCACCACCTGCAGGGCCGGACAGAGGCAGAAAACCAACCCAGATCTGAGGCCACCTCACCTGCTGGGTCACCTCTCCATCGGGCCTCGTTTGCCCTGGCAGAAGTTTGCCTTTTAGCCCGGATGAGAGTTAGGAGTAGACTTTAGGGAAGTAGGAACGTGCACAGACTCCTCCCCACATTCCAGAAATATTCAGCCCAGGGGTGCTGTTGCCAGTGTGTGATGAAGGCTCAGGGGAGTGACTGCCGCTGGCATGTGGGGACACAAGGGAGCCTTCTGGTGGGAAGGCTAGAAATGTCCAGTTTCTTGACCTGGGTGGACCTGTGCAGGTGAGCTTAAAATATGTAAAGAAAACCCTACTAACTCTGTCCCATCCTCCAAGTTACCCTTTAAAGCAGCAGCTCCTAGGTTTTGGAGTGCCCATACGACGCAGTTTCAGTATGGGGAGGAGAGCTAATTCCCCTTGGTATTCGTTTTCTAACATGTAAATCAGATCTTGCCAGTCTTCTGCCCCAAATTCTTGGTGGCTATGGATCTTGAGATGGAGAGATTGTCCTGGATTAGCTGGGTGGGCTCTAAGTGTCATCACAAGTGTCCCTATAAGAGGGAGAGGCGGCCATGTGACCGTGGAAGCACAGACAATATTGCAGGATCATGGGAAGCCACGAGACGCTAGGAAGACGCAGGAATGGCTTCTTTGCTGGAGCCTCCAGAGGGATCCCACCTCAGCACTCTAGTGGCCCGTGGGCCTCACGCAGTTCCCTTGCCCTTCATTCCCTGCTTTCCCCCTCAGCACTCTCTCCCTCGCTTCTCCATGGCCCGTAGGGTGAAGAGCCCTGGAGATGTGGACAGCGAGGTAGAATAAAGCCCGAAATCAAAACACAGGACGTCGCCCCCTGCCCTGGCCACCAGCCCCATCCCCAGGCCCCTTTGAGGAAGGGAAGCCATGTTGGAAGACCCTGAAGGCCAGCAAGTTTATCTCAAGCTTTATTTGACAGATGACTCAAGAACTTGTGGGCTTGGGCATCCAGTGTCGGGGGAGTGCCTGTGGTCTCACAAGGTGGTTCTTTGGCAGGTGACTTTCCCTGAATCTCCATCCAGGGCTGTGATGGGCCCAGGAAGGTTTAGTGACGCCTTCGGCATCTCCTCCTTCTCCTGCTCCTTCTGCAGCCTTTTGAAAAAGAAAGTTGTGGTTACAGGGCTGTCTGGGGGGCCTGGGTGGGGTCCCAGGGCTTCATGAGCCCCCACCGCCCATCTGTGCATTGGCTGAGGGGTGCCCGAGGTGCCCAGAGTGTGAGTGAGTGGGATGGGCCGAACCTCTGCGGTGTCTCCTGTGCCTGCAGGCGCGTCTGCGGCGTCTTCGGCAGGAGCAGCGCCGCCGTCTGTGGACCCTGTACAGCCTCCTCCGGGAGCAGTGCCTGCGTCTGTAGTGGTAGCGGCCTCTGAGCGTCCTTCCGTCCACCTGGATGTCCTCGGGGTTTGGCTCTTGCTCTTGTTCCTGGCCCCCCTGCTGTGGAGTTTCACTCTGACTCTTCGTGCGGTGTCGGACCATGGTGATCGCAGGTCAGGCACTCAGGCTGCGGCTGGAGCTGGCCTTGGCAGCGGGGGAGGAGGGCTGAGGCCTGCCCACCTGCTCTTGCTGTTACTGTTGGTCTCGTCTGCCAGCAGCTCTTTGGGGACTTGTATATAAAGGGCCCCCCTACTGTGACTCGGTGGCCCCACCCCACCATTGTCCTCACCTGTGTCCTAAGGTAACACAGAGCTGGGGTCCACAGCCAACGGGGACCAGAAGGGCAAGCCACCCCCTCGTCTTGACCATAAAACACGGCCCCTTGTAGCAGGTGGGACTTTTCTGATCCAGTGTAATAACCCCTCATCTCACCCAGCTGGTAGGAATCCACACGTAGCCATTCCTGAAGCTTCCGCACTACCTTAGAGGCTGTGCCATGGTCTGGGTGGGACTCTTATTATTTTGAAAAATCAGAGTCAAAGTCATCCTGCAAATAGGGAGTAGGCTGGGCCTCAGAGTCCATACCCTTGGCCTTCCACCCGTGGATTTTCATTAAAATCCAGAATCAATCAGCAACTGCTTTCCCTTCCCTAAGTAGAGGTGTCCATGCCCTAATCCCTGTGCCTGTGATGTTTTCTGTGGACTTCCTAGAGACAGGAGCTCATCCTGGGTTATCTGGGGGGTTCAAATGTCGTTGCACGGAGGGAGGCAGGTAGGCCACAGGAAGATTTGAAGATGCTGCTCCACGGCTATGAAGATGAGGTGGGGGAAGAAAGGGACACAGCTCCGCCCTCCTTGATTTTAGCCCTGTAAAGACCCATTTTGTCGGATAATAAAACAAATTAAGCTGTGACATTTGTGGTAATTTGTTACAGTGGCCACAGTGGCCACAGGAGAACTGTAACAGATTTCAGCCTGGTGGTCACAGGCAGCATTAGCGCCCTGAGGCAGGGTAGGCCTCTGAGGGCCCAGCCCCCGTGACACCCCAGACTCCCCAGATCCTTATAAGCCAGCATCTCCATGGTGAGAGCTTGATCTGTCTGTAAAGCCTTTCCTGGGAAAGGGGGGTACAATGTCCAGCCATCTGCCGTCTGGGAAGCCGTCTACTGACTGGGGCCATGGAAGCGGCTTCAGCTCCCTGCTCAGTGTCTTCACCTGAAAGAGACAGGTCGGCGTGAGGCCTGGAAGTGATGAATGCAGAATACCTGTGCATGTGTACCCAACACATGCTGCGGCTCTGACGCGTCTGTGCTCGGTCACGGGTGAAACGCCCTGGGCTTGGCCCTGCCACTGTGAAATGATGGGTTACCTTGTCTCCTCCTTCAAAGGGTTAAATGGGAAAACGTAGCTCAACCACTACCTGGGCAAGTGACCCATCCGGCTGAAATAAACCTGCGGGCACTTTGAGGACACTGTGGGGACTAATGGAATTAGTGATGGGCTTGGCCTGGCTCTCTAGTGTGGGGTCAGGGGGAATAAGCTCTAATTTGTAGCATTTGCACAAATTTCTATGGACATTTCAAGCTGCCAACAGAAAGCCAGAGCACAGAGTTGAGAGAGGGGCTCAGAAACTAGTGTGACCTGGCTCCTGTCCCCACTGGAGGGGCATCTAGGGTGGCTGAGGAGACAGATTTTGGTTGCGACTTGGCAGTCAAGAGTTTGGAATAAGATTTAGTGTGACAACCATCACTCATGTCCCCTCTTCCCGGCAGCCCTAAGCCCTCCTCTCCCGAGGTCCCTCTCAAGGCAAGGAGACAAAAGTGACTTTTTCAACGTTTATTGACAGGCGGCGTTGTTCGTTAGCAGGCTCCTGTTCATTTCATTGGGATGGTGGCATGTTCAAGATGTGGCACGAGGGTCTTGAAGGCTGGTAGAATTCAGGCAGGAGTGTGTGGACTTGCTGAGTTGTGCCTTTAGCATGTTATCTTCTTCTTCTACACCTCACGTAGCGGCGGCAGCACACTGGTGGAACCAAGAGGTGGGAGAGGGAATTTCAGCGTGGGCTGAACCCCCCGCTCCACCCAGCTCCCCAGCTCCCCAGCTCCCCAGCTTCCCCACGCACGGGGGGACCCCTTTTACCTCTCCTCCGCCTCCGACAACAGCGCCTCCTTCGTCTGCGACATCTTCGTCTCCGACGGCGGCATCTGCTCCGGCTTTGGCTGCGGCAGCATCTGTATCTGGCCATGGTGCTGGTTGGGTTTGGTCTAGGTGCTCAGAGCAGGGTACCGCCTTGGCTGAGCCAGCCAACCTGTGAGCAGGTGGAACTTTGTGGGCTGTGAGCCAGGGGCTGCCTCCTGGGCCTCTTATAGACACAGTGGGGGCCTTGGGCATTGTGAGGTCACAGAGGCCTGTACCTCATAGACCATGGCCAGAGCTGGCCTCCATCATGTCCATATAAGGGCATGTTGGAGACCCTTGGTGAGGGCAGGGTGGGGCCATCCCATGGGATATAAGTTGACTTCTCTGTAAGGGCAAGTCACTCACTCACTCATTCAGTCTATGAGCAAAATATTATGAAGTACCTAGTATATGCCAGGCTCTGGGCCAGGTCCCAGCACACAGTGATAAATAAGGCAGACACGTTACTGCCTAATAAACCTTCTAATCTAACTACGGGAAACATGAGTGAAATGACCTCAGAGAATAGTTAAAATTGTGAAAAATGTTGAGAAAAGGAACTTCAGGTTTTTATGAGGGGTATGCTGGGGAGACTTGATTTCATAGGAGGCCCCAGTAAAGCCCCCGAAGGAAGTGCTGGTGAAGTGCATTCCTAAAGGATGAGCCAGAGATGGAGGAGGAAAAAGCATCTGGGAAGAGGGAACAGCTGGTGCGAGTTCTCAGGGAGCACAGAATGTGTGATTCCATTTATATTAAGTGTCCAAAAGAGGGGAATCCACAGACACAGAAATCGATTGGTGGTGCCAGGAGTGGGGTGTGTGTGGGGGTGTGACTGCTTTGGGACGATGAAAATATTTTGGAGCTCTATAGAAGTAATTTTACAACACTCTGAACGTACTCAATGCCACTGAATTTGTTCACTTTTAAATGATGGAGAAAAGTTTCGAGGCTGAAAGATGCTTGGCGGGTGTAAGGAATCAGGGAGGCCCACATGGGTGAACAGAGAGCGCGGGCAAGATGAGGGATGACCCTCAGCTGCCCGTGAACCTTCCAGGTCCCCCAGGAACTGCTGGGATAAAGAGGGTATGAGGTTCAGTCTCTTTGAACAGAACACCAAAATAAATGACTGTTGGATAGAAATTTTGTTTCACTTAGGAAGTCAGAGGCGATTTGGATGGTCGTTAGAATGTCCTTGTTTTGTGGGTATGCACGCGGGAGGATTTAGGGATGATGGGCATCCTGTGTGCCAAGTGCTCTCGGGTGATGCAGAGAGAGAAGAGTGGCAGTGGATGCATATCCCCATAGCGGAAGAGGGAGCCAGAGCATGGAGAGGAGACAAGGGTAGTAGAGGAAATGGAATAGGATGTTAATGATTGACCAGTCTCAGTGATGGGGAGTTCTCCTTGTGGTTCTTGGGAATTTTGTCCCTTTGAAGTTGTTTCAAAATAAATCATTAACTTAGTTTAAAGAAAAAAGGGAGAGAAGTCAGGAGGAAGGCGTGGGGTCCCACACTCATCAAGGGCCCAGGCTTCCTTTATCTTCCAGCTCTGCCTGCAGCATGTGCTGTCTGTCCATCCTCAAGGGTGCCTCCCCGTGGGAAATCAGGGCTGCCCTGGACGCTTTTGTGGACGCTTTTGCAGTTCGTGTACTGCTCAGAGTTCTCAGCCTGGAGATTGGGTGGGGATGGAAATGCAGCACGTGTCCTGTCTGCTCAGCCAGCCTTGCCCTGCACCCATAGGCATGGGTCTGCCCACAGGGGCTGTCTTTTCTAATTCAGCTGCTCACAGTGGAAGTCTTTTTCTAATTCAAGAAAGGCACACTAAGGGCTAGCCTTGGCCCTGCTGGAAATTCATCCATATTCACCGTCAAAGCAGGAAGGTCGAAGAGGAGGGTGGCAAAAGGAGTCATCATCCTGTAAAGAGTCTCCCAGACACCCCACTGAGCAGCTTCCCTTCTGGCCCATTTGCCTTACTGCAGGAGCACCCTGCCCCTCAGGATGAAGCTGGGGTTTCTTAGAAAGGAGAAAAAAGGGTCAGTGGATAGTTAGATAATTTGTACTCTGTCCCAGAGGGGGTGTGAAACCTATAAATTGGAAGCTAAAGTCCATTACGTTTCTAAGAGAGCTGCACCCTGGCACATAGTAGGTTAGCAATAAATTTTCTTTATTAACTTATGTCTAGATCGACTTAAAATTATCACCCCCCAATCCTGTAATACTTAATACTTTTTAAAGATAATCTACATGGTCTCAGAGGAGCCCCGAGAGATGACAGAGTTTGGTATTTACTCTGTTTTACAGGTGAGGAATTTGAGGCATAATGGTTCAGGTTTTTACTGAGCATCTAGTATGTGTCAGGCACTATTCTAGGCAGTGGAGCTATAACATGAGCAAGAGAGATGAGTCTTCTCACTCCCAAAAAGCTTCTATTCTAGTTAGGACAGACAGTATTCAAGTGGACAAAGACATGAACAGAGGACTTTGCAGTTTATCATAAATATGCATAGAATCGGTTGATGTCACAGAGAGTGACTAGAGGGTTACTTTAGGGTGCTTGGGAGAGGCGGGGATGTTCGAGCTAAGAGCTGAGTGATGTGAAGCAGCCAGCTGTGCCAACAGCTGTTCAGTGCGGGTGAGCCCGATGTGGGGAGAGTGCGTGGCGCTGCCCCATGCCGCTGTGCCTCCTTGGGCAGGTAGCTTCCAGCATGTCCCAGATGTCACATCCAGCCACTGGGTGGAGGGAGAGAGGGTAGGGAAGACTTCTCTGTTTCATAACTGCCTTGGCCTGGAAATGACACACTCCACTTCTGTTCCCACATCATTGTTGAGCTGGTCACATGACCCTGTGGGAAGAAAGGCCTGGAAGTCAGGTGCGTGGGCTACTGCTTGGCAGCGACCTCGTGCTGTGGAAAGGGGAGTGTGACTCTTTGGTGCGCTCTCTCTCTGCCACAGAGCTGGAGGGACACGAGAGCAGGTGGTGGGCAGAGCGGCTGGCAGGACACTGGTACCACGAGGAGGTCCAAAAAGGCCACTCTGAGGAAGAAACATGTGAGCTGAGGCTTGGCTAGTCGGGGGTGGACTGTTGGTTGGAAGACTCAGCAGGGGGACGGGAAAAAGCTTAGAACGTGAAAGACAGACCTGTTGCTACAGAGGGAAAAACAAATTTTGGCCTTAGTGAGGGAGATGGCATTAACCAAATTGTCACAAAAATAGGTTATACATTCTAGAAGGAGTTCTTGGAGCTGTGAGGTGGGCATTTGGCCTGGTCTGGAGTCAAGAGGACTTTGGTGGCCTTCTGAAATGTTGGTTTGTTCATTCTAGCAGCTGGTTGTTACCCTAAATAATGCAGCATTGTCACTAACTGATACTTAATGTGCTTGTCTCTAAGTAGAATATAATTTCTGTGGGGTCAGGAACTGAATTTTGCCCATTATGGCCGTCCTAGTACTGCGAATAACCAGTACATAAACCCAATATTTGTTGAAGAACCGAACGATAAATGGATGCTTTGTATGAGAAAATTCTTTTGTTGTCATTTTCCAAATACAAAATGTTGGTATCGTATTCGATTTTGAAATGTCACACACCCTCTCCCTGCCCTCTGCCCCAGTTTTTCTGGGTACAGCCTCAGGCTGAGAATCAGCATTAATCACAGATCTTGTCATTGCAAACACACTGAAACTCAGAAGGATGGGCAGTACTGTCCCCCAAGGTCCTGGTTAGTCAAGTCGCACAGTGTGTCTTGTCTCATCCCCATGTCTGTGATGTCACAATAGCCCCTACACAGCCGCCTCGATCAAGGGGAGACCTCACCAAAAAAGTGAGGCAGGGGTTGGAGCCAGACAGATCATTCTCAGAGGAACGAGAGGACGATTTAGCAGCGAGATGCCAGTGTTTTTGGTGTGCCGTCACACCCACAGTTCCGTGGCCAGGGATCTGTCCCGCAGAATTATCACATTTGTCCTTAAAGGTGTGTGTAGAAGGGTGTTCACGGGAGCGTTGTTTATAGGAAGAAAATGGGCAGTAACCTAATGCTCGTCTTGAGGAAATGGTTAGTCAGTTGTTACGTCCACGTTGCAGAACAGCTCACAGCTGTTCAGAAGAGCCCTGTAGAGGGGGGTGCACAATAAATCATCAACATGTAGCAAGTGACTAGAATGTGGGGCATCACCGGATGTTTGTAAAAAAGCTTTTAAGTAAACGTTCACATGCGCCTAGGGAGAAGTCCGGACTATGATACATTGACTTAGTGGTGGGGAGTGGAATCAGAGAAAGTTTCGTTTTCTGTTTTATTTATTTTTGTGTTATTTAAAATTTTTTTTTACCTAAGGGCCAAGGCATTGCTGAACGTTGAGTTATTTCCATGATTGGAAAAAAAAATAATGAAAACTAATAATACCCATTACTGTATTATCTGAGCATTTGCTTTGTATCATGATCCCACTTAGTTGTGAGATGATTTCTTTTCTTTAGTAGATACAGGGCCTTTGCACGGGCCGTTCCCTCTGCCTGTGATACTCTTCCCAGACATCCTCATGAATGACCCCCTTTATTGCCTGCAGGAGTTACTCAAGTGTCACCTCATCAACAAGGCCTGCACCGATCACCTGAATCGCCACTTGTCCCAACCACCTCCCGCAAGCCCGGTCGTCCTCATCGTGCTCTACTTTCTCTGTTTTCCTTTCAACACACCACATACGTGACTCGCTGAGAATTCACCCGTGCATCAGCAACATGGCGGACACTGGCAAACTTTAAAACAGTCCGCGCGAAGTGACGAGGTACGGAGAGCTGATGGGAGCGGGCCTCAGGGAGAGGGAGAATCGGGGAGCTGGAGAGAGCCAGACCAACAGGTTTTTCAGGGATTTCTGTGGCAGGAAAACAGGAATGTAGCTGGCAGAGGAAGTGGGGCCACAGGGTTTAGTTGGGTTTGGCTTTGAAAGGGGAGAATAGAGCATGATTGTTTTGTGGTGGGAATAAGAAGGAAAAATGATAAGACCGAGGAAGGAGTTGCTGGAGCCTTGTCCCAGAGCAGGCGAGAGGGGCCTGGATGCAGCAGGACCCAGCTGGTGTTGGGCCTGGCCTTAGGAGCGGGTGGTCATCCAGGTATCGGCGGGCAGGGCGACATGTGGGTGCAGGTGACGCAGGGTGGGCAGACGCAGGCTGGCACAGCAGAAGTTCCCTGCCGAGGGCTTCCGCTTTTCCAGTGAAGGACGGAGATCAAGTCTGTGCCAGCTGGCAGGCCTCTGTCGAGCTTTCTGGCTCGTTGGTTGATGGCGGTTTTGTGCAGTCGGGAAGGGTGATAGTCCCATTTATGGGAATGAGGCCCCAAGGTTTAGTGAGTTGCCCAGCTTCTCACAGAGTCAGGATTCAGAGTGAGACCGAGTCCTGCCCTGCCCTTGCTTCCACTCCCAGCCACCCCTCCTCCCACCAGGGCCTAGCTGTCAGCCTAGACCCTGGTCCTGCTTCAGAGGCACATGGGCCTCCGCCTGGAGAACCACTGCCTGAAACGGGAGCTCTGCCGCCCTTTTAATTTGTGCATCTTGCCAAGATGACTTTTTGTTACTTAATAAATAAGGGCATCCTTATCAAAAAGAGTATCAATTCTTACTCATCCAGAGATGGAGTAAACAGCAGAGGCCTCCCTTCACTAGCCTCCCCTCCTAAGGAGCCAGTTGAATAGTTTGGGTGATCCTTCTAGACCTTTGCTGGTACACACACACACACACACACGAGTTGTTTTAAAATGGAGAAATAGTAGATCCCACTACATTTCTGCAACTTACTTTTATTCACTTGACCACATATCAGCAGCATTTCTGCAGGCATCACTGGACTGAGCAGTTCCACCTGCATAAGTCTAGCCCCTACCCCCACTCCCCTGCCCCTGGCCCGGGCCATCCTATGGAAATAGAATGCCAGCCACAAGTGTTGGATGTATGTCGCTTTAAATACCCTGGTATCCACCTTAAAAAAAAAAAAGCAAAAAGAAACAAGTGAAATTTATTTTAATTTTATTTAACCCAGTAATATCCAAAATATTATCAGTTTTACATGCCATTAATATAAAAATGGTGAGCCACTTTGCACCCTCCGTTCCTACCAAGTCCTGACGAGCCCATTTCAGGATATGGGCTCGAGGCTCCCATATTGGACAGTGTGGCCACAGTGATGAACTGTGAACTCTCACAGATGAGCAAAGCATACACACGTGACCAGTTCAGCGCAACCCTGCTGGCGACAGCCACAAAGTTGCAGGCAACCAGTGTGTATTGGCAGGGGCTGGCCCGTAACTTCCAGCTGGTCTGCGGGAACGCTGCAGGCAGTCAGAAAGAGTGAGTTAAAGGACAGCCCTGAGAATACTCACGGGGAGGGCGGCCTCCATATGCTATTGAGAGCTGCCTTTCATTTTAAAAAATGTGAAAACATCCATTAAAGAAAATATTCATTTGGGGATATATTTAAATTAATAGACTATTTTTAGAGCAGTTTAGGTTTACAAATAATTGAGCAGAAAGTACAGAGCGTTCTCATATCCTGTCTCCATAGCCCTCACCTCAGTTCCCACTATTATTAACATCTTGTTATAATTGAACCAAATATTGATACACTGTTATTAGCTAAAACCTATGGTTTACATTTGGGTTAGCTCTGTTGTATGCATCTATGGGTTTTGGCAAACGTATAATGACATGTGACCACGATTACAGCATCCTGCAGACGAGTTTCACTGCCCTAAAAGTCCCCCGTGTCCGTCCCCCCAGTCCTTGGCAACCACTGATCTCTTCACTGTCACCATAGTTTGTCTTTCCCAGAGTGTCACATTCATTCTTTTTTAAGGCATAAATAGACCAAATTTTGCTAGTATATTCAACAAACATTAAGAGTAGACATGGGGTTGAAATGAGAGACCTTCACTTTTAACTTTATATGTCTATGAGCCATTTTTAAAGAGCATGTAGCCATTAAAATTATTTTATTGAAGCTTCTCAGGCAGGCAAAGTACTTTATCTTCAATCTCTGGGGATTAAAAACATCAAACATTTTATGTAGATCTGAATCCTCCCCTTGACTCATTCCTTCCCCATCTCATTCCCTTTCTTCTCTCTCCCCACATACTGGTGGTGGTTATCATTATATTCCCAGTCGGAACACTCTTGTGCTGCTAAAAACTTTGTATGCATCACGTAACTCGCTTTGTTTGTCGGGAGTCGTGTGTGAGACTCACCCCGATGGTCACGTGTGGGTGAGGATGAGTGAGGGCTGAGCTTCCATTTGTGCTGTCGATAACTACCTCCTCATCAATGTCGTCACTTCCCCTCCATGGATGCTTACGGGGTTTCCAGTTGTCTGCCATTGCTAACAGTGCTGCAGTGACCACCTCCACACCTGTGCTCAGCACACGTGTTCGGCACACCTGTAGTTCTTGAATTCCAGCGTGCAGCAGAATCACTCAGAGGGCTCAGGGACACAGGGACACACCCATTGCTGGCACCCAGCCCAGAGGTGTGTGTGTGTTTTTCTTTCTCCAGTTTGTCTGGGGTGGAACCTGAGAATCTGCATGTCTTAACAGTTCTCAGGTGATGCTGATGCTGGGGGTCTGAGGACCCCATTGTGAGAGCCGCTGGCAGTCGTGGAGGGATGTGGGGTTGCTGGATGAGCCCATTTTGAACATGACCCAAGGTGTTAACTGGCTTTGTAGGGTGTTTGTACACACACACATGCACGCACGCATGCACACACGCACACACGCACGCCTCTTCCTCCCCTTACTCCACATCCTCACTAACATTTGGCATTGTTTGGTTTTACCTTTTTTACCAATCTGTTGGATGGCTTGCATTCCTCTTTTTTTTTTTCTTTATTTTTTAAACTAAACTTATGTTGAAATAATTTTAGATTTACAGAAAAGTTGCTGGGTTAGTGCAGAGAGTTCCCCTCTACCACTCACTCACTTCCCCTCCTCGCTCACACTGCATTTACGGACACTGAAAACACAGCATTGGTACACTACTTCTATGAGACTACAGACTTCATTCAGATTTCACATTTTTCCACAAATGTCCTTTTACTGTCCCAGGATCCAAACTAGAGTCCCATATTGCATTTAGTGTATTCTTTTAAAATTAATAACAAGCAAACCCGGGGGGAGTCCCTGCAGGTGGAGGTGTGTTCGTTGGGGAGTGGGGGAGGGGCAGCGCAGTGGCTGGCTGGGTGCAGCTGGGGCCTCGTCAGCCCTGCAGGCCCCGGGGTGGGTGGGCTTCCAGTGCTGCCCCCACGATTAGTGGGATAAGGGATGACCTGGGCTTTTCCATCCTGGGGTCCTAGGAGAGGATGGGGAAAGGGACTTGGGGTCCCCTGTGGTGGAGGAGGTTAGGGTCGGGGGAAGAGGCTCTGGGGGAGCTAAACTCAGAATTCAGGTCTTTTACTCATATAGTCCAGGTTGTAAGGGGGAGAGTAAAGGGGGTCAAGTTTAAATTGCGGGGCGTGGTCCGAGAGAAGTCTCTGCTAAATGACCTTTAGCTGAGACCCCACAGGGCAGGTAGGAGGTAGTTGGGAGGAGCATGAGAGAGAGTTTGGGGGCTCGGAGGACCGGTGAGAGTCCCCCTGCTTCTCCCTTACACGCAGCCAGCTTCACCCCCGTCACCCTGCTGCTGCAGAACCCGGGATCCTGAGGCCTCCTGGCTCGTCTCCCAACATGACAAGGCGTTCCAGCGTCAGGGCCTTTGCACGGGCCATTCTCTCTGTCTGGAACGCCCTGGCCTCATAGCTTTGCCTGGCTGGCTGCTTGTCACACAGGTCTCTGGCTCTTGACAGGGGTCCTCCCTGGCCGCCCTGCCTGGTATTTCTCCTCCTCTTCCTAATCATTATCACTCTCCTGTGTCATTCGTCATAGCCCTAACCGTGATCTGAAGTCTTCTTTGTGTATTTGTTTACCCCTCGACCTTGTCTGCCCTGTTCCCTGCCACGTCCCCAGAGCCCAGTGCAGGGAGTGAAGGTACATTCTAGGTGCTTACCGGGTGAATGCTCTCTGTCCGCTTCCTCGTTCTGCATGGTTACAAATCACTGGTGCCTTCTCCCAGGAAACGCTCTCCGAGGGCCGTCAGAGATGCTCCTCCTCGACCCTTGGAGGGTTAGAGACAGCCTCTGGGGGAATCGGAAGGAAATATGGCCCTTGCCCCAGAGCTCAGTGTTTTGCACACACATTCAGGTGGTCTCAGCTCCTCTGCCACCGGACCCTGCAGTTCTGAGTGAAGATACCTGATACACAAAGAATTCTGGAACAAGTGGTGAACAAACATTGCCAGGTGTGCAATATGGGCTTGGCATACCGGGGGATTTGAGGCAGGCCACGTGCTCCACACACAGGGTCCTCAGATGCACTAACTGTGATAGTGCCCAGTGTTCTTGTCCAAGGGGTGTGACGTCAGGCTCACATGGGCTCTGGACTTGGCGAGGGGTCAGGGGGGAGGCTGTAGTTCCCTGTAACTAGAGGGCTTCATGGAAGTGTGGGCCTTCGAGTGGGGTTTTGAGGGGTGAGTAGGAGTTCTCAAAGCCACTGAGGAAGGAAAGGACATTCATTTAGGTGCAAAATATGTTATTCATGAAAATCTTGCTCCAAATGAAAAGCAGTTTGGGGGTGCTGTTGTCAACTTTGTCAGGCTGCCCCAATCTGATTGCGGAGACACTCTAGCAGAACCACCGAGCAAAGGCTCTGGGGCCAAATAATTTCAAAAAGCAAAATTAGAAGACCCTCTGAAAAAAGTGTGTTTACACCCAAAAAAGAGCTGTTTCATGTGGCTCGTGGGTCGTTCTGCAGGTTTTCTGTGATGTGGAGCGGGGCCTCCTCAGGGAGTCATTCCAGGGCCTTTGAGGTCTTGAAACGGCTCTGGACAGCCGTGCAGGAGAGTGTGCAGCAGTTCCTTCTAAAGTGGAACACACGTCTGCCCTGTGACCCAGCAGTCCCCCTTGTAGGTATCTGCCCAGGAGAAAAGAAAGTGTATTTCCTCCAAAGATGTGTACACAATGTTAGAATGTTTGCAGCAACTTTGTTCCTAACAGCCCCAAACTGGAAACAGCCCAATTGGTCACCCACAGGAGTTGGGATAAACAGACTGAGGTACATCCACTCAGTAGGGCTCAGCAGTAAAACAGAGCACATTGTCCCTACACAGAGCTTCACACGTCATCGTCACACACGTCTGGTGAAAGAAACCAGACAAGAAAGGCTCACACTGTGTGGTTGTTGCTTTGTATGCAGTTCAAGAACAGACAAATCTATGATAATTACAGAAGGCAGAGCAGTGGTTACCTCTGCGGGGTGGCGGGGGCCGGGGGTGGTGTTTGGAGGTTGGGAAGGAGCCTGAAGGAACCTCTGGGAGGCTGGGGATGCCCTTGATCTTGATGTGAGTGGTGGATACCTAGTATAAAGGAGCATGTCAAGCTGGATGTTTAAGGCTGATACAGTTCATATACTTTGTTACGTAAATGTTATTCCTCGGGGAAATAAAAAGCAGCCATGGGGGTGCCTGATAACACACACAGCCCCAGCTGCAGCAGGCAGGGTACGATAAGGTGCTTGTTTGATGGGAAAGAGAAACTCAGCTGCCAGCCGGAGTTAGTTTTCACTTTCCTGCCTGGTCAGGAGTTGGGTTGTGCAAGGGCCGCCCACTAGACAGGGGAGGCCAGCAAGAGATGCTGGGGGCAGCCGCACAGCCAGCTGTTTGCATGTGCCCTTCCCGAGGAGGACCGTACGCAGAGACCTCGAGTGCCACATCATGGCCACTGCCCTGGCAACCAGTGGCCACTTGCCTAGTCCCCAAAATCTCCTCTTCTGCAGTCCCTCTGCTTGAGCTCTCTCCACTCTCCAGGCTGGGTCCTCAGTTTCACCATCTGCAAAAGGGGATCAGAGCTCCATCTTCCAGGGTAGGGATAGAGGTGTTTACAGCATGTGTCTGTGCTCCATGAGCTGATGTTGGGGGCTGTCAGGAAAAAAAAAAGAAAAGAAAAAAAGCATGCAGGAAACATGAATGGTTAATTTTACAAATTAACATATAAAATAAAACTAGCAGAAGCCAAACTATATCCACATATGTTTCATCTGAGGAGAGAAAAGTGTGAAATTCATATTACACCAAATTATTAACATTGTTTTTCCCCCAGAAGGTTGAGTGAAAGAAAGGGAGAAAGCCAGCACTTTAGCACGCCTACCTTTGTCCTGGGTGACATCTTTCAGCCTGCAGGGAGTAGTAGTTTGTGGTTTAAAAAAAGAAAAAGTTAATAATTATGAGAGCAAAAAGTGCTTTGAGAACTATTTATAACTGTCCCCAGACCCTGTGGGTGAGATCCTCCCGGGACATCTGTGACAACGCAGGAGTCTGTGTGTCTAGGGAATGCCAAAGGTGGCTTCTGACGGGGGCAGCTGTGCTGACACTCCTCACGTCCGCTGTCCAGGAGTCGTCCTCAGACTTCTTGAAAGATTGGGAAACCAAGGCCAGCATCGTTTGGAGGCTGCCCCAAGTGCCTGCAGTCAGCTGGCTCTCTCACCCACAAAGCCCCTCTCGGGTGCCCCCATCTTACAGATGGATGGGCGGAGGCTGAGGGAGAGGACCTGGCTTAGCAGAGGTGAGGGCCAGCAGAGGGACTTGGGCCTGAGGTTCTTCTCATTCCCCTGCGGGAGCCCATGGCCTCGCTCTTCCAGACCCTTCACCCTTGCCCTGAAGCCTGAGTTCTCTACGACCCACAGCCTGCGGAGTCTGGCCTGAAATTCAGCTGGTGGCCCTTTGGCTGTCAGGACGAAGAGGCTGGGCAGCTGCCAGCCCTGCCTCTGCCGCCCAGGTGGGTGGGAGGTCATCCTGTGTTTCCCTGCTGGGATAAGGGGCGAGGGTCAGCTAAACCTTCAGGCAGACAGGCTACCAGAGTGCCAGGTGAACACCACTGCGCTGGGCTGCCAGCTTGCCCCTCCCAGGCTCCTCGGCCCCAAAGCCCAGCTTTGGACCAAAGGACTGCAGAGGAGGGAAAGGAAGCCACCTACGGAGTCAGGATGAAATTGAACAGGTGTGTTTAGCCCCCTGAGCCTCAGTTTCCTCATCTGGAAAAAGCTGGTAAGCTCGACCTTGTAGGTTCCACACAAAGGACATTTAACTGTTGATATAGTTCGTACACTTTTATTATGAAAATGTTATTTTTTATAGGGAAGGTCTAGATACAACCCCTGAGAAGGGACTGGGACGTATGGCAAAAGGCAGTACAGGGGGATGGTTATGGCCAGGGGTCTGGAGCAGGGCTACTTGGGTTCAAATCCCAGTTCTGCCCCTATCAGTCATGTGAGCTTGGGCACAGGACTTAAATTCTCTTCTCTCCACCCAGTTCACACCCAGCAGGTGTTTACTGAGCACCTTGTGTGCCAGGCACTGTGCAGGGGCTCTCTTGGCCTCAGTTTCTCTATCTGCCAAATGAGAATAATCATCCTCATAGGGTTGTTGGGAGCGTTAAATATCATTTTATCCACGAAACCTAAGAGCGGTGCCTGGACTGGGGGGTTGGTGTGCTGGTCTGGGAGCAGGGGCCCCCCTGGAGTGGGGGCTGGGTGACCAGCAGGGCAGGGAGCATGGGTTTGGCCAGCATCGCTTTTCAAATCGGGCCTCTGCTTCCTTGCTGGTCTGGATTTTGAAACTCCTTGCTCAGGCTGGCCAAGCCTTCTTGTTCCTCAGCTCTGTCCCTTTACCATAGGGAGGGGGATTACAGGGCCCCCCACAGGGCTTTCTGAAGCCATGAGACTGACTCTAAGACCATGAGCAAGACAGTAGAAATCCTAGCAGCTGTCTCTAATGGAGACCCACTGTGTGCCTGCACGGCGCCTTCACCCTCACATTCAGTGTTTTACTTAATCCACTGGTCATCTTGGACAGATGAGGAAACTGAAGTCGGAGAAACCACAGAACTTGTCCAGGGTTACACAGTGAGCAGTAGATTCGAAACCAGGCAGGCCAAGTGAGGGATCCCCAAAAGCTTTTGATCTCCTTCCCCATAGCAATATAAAATGTCAGCAAGAACCCCTGTGTATACAAACTTGTTAATAAATTATATGCAGTTATCAGTTTCCTGGCACTGCTGGAACAAATTTGCACAGACTGGAGGACCGGCTTCGTTCTCTCACAGTGCTGCAGGTGGGAGCCTGAAACCAAGGTGTCAGCAGGGCTGGTCCCTCCTGGAGACTCTAGGGGAGAAGCCCTTCCCTGCCTGTCTCCCCGCTCCTGGGGGCTGCCAGCAATCCCTGGTGTTTGATGGGTCGCAGACACCTCGTTCCAGTCTCTGCCTCCATCTTCCTCTCCAGAAGACACTTTTCATCAGAGTTAGGGCGCTTCTAATCCAGGATGATCTCATCTTGAGATCCCTAACTTAATTCCTTCTGCAAAGACCTATTTCCAAATAAGTTTGCCTTCACAGGTTTGGGGTTAGGACATGCACACAACTTTTTGGAGGCACTGTTCAGCCACCACACATGAGGTACAGATAAATGCTGGAAGGGATCAGAGAAAGCTGTCGGAAAAAAATGATGATAAGGATTTCTTAGGAATAATGGTAATACCTTAACCTATGACCCAGTGCCAGGCACATAGTGGGCACTCAAAAAAATAATGTACATATATTTACAGAGCTGAAATGTTCTGTACCAAAGAAAATGTTCAGATGCTCCAGTTTGGCCCAGTTTAGAAGTTTTAGCAAATGCTTACAGGTTTGGCTGCAGCTGGGACCCCTTCCCTGACTTTGTTGAAAACACCTTTAGTCTCATTTTCTGTTTGGCAAACAACCACTGTTGCTGTGGCTGCTTCAGGTCGCTGCAAGCCCCACGTGTGACACTTTACCTACAAACCCGGCCCTCTGTTTCCCCAGCCTCAGGTCTTTATTGCGGCCTGCCTTGGCCCGATGCCTCCGCCTCTAGGCTGTTGCGATGTATTTTGTAAAAGTGCTCACTCTCCGGCTGCTCCCAGCTCCAGGAGAACTCGCCTGAGGCTGGCCGGACTTACCGTGTCCTCTTGCCTAGAAAAGGAGCCAAGGCAAGAGGAGCCAGACACAAACATTCGTCAGTGGAATAGCCGAGACCTCTCCCTCTGCCCGTACCCACCTCTCCTCTCCTCCCTTAGAAACCCTGGGGCTTCCTTTCTGTTCCTGGAATTGAAATCCTGTTTCCGCCTCCCAGCCTTTGCCAGGCTGTTGCCCCTGCCTGGAATGCCCTTATCTCTGCAAAATGTCACAGGCCCCCCCACCCTGCCTTCCCAGGCACGGCACAGCTCGGCTTCTCCTCACCTAGGAGCATTCTCTTCCTGCCCCGCACTCTGCACGCTCTGGATGCATCTGTAGGTGTTTTGTCCCTGCCCCCGAGAGCAAGGGTATCTTCTTGTTCACGGCTGCAGCCCCGGCGAGTCAGGCGCTCAGACAGTAACGTGTTGCACGTATGATTACATCGTTCTCTCTCCTTATGCTGAGGGCTTTCGCTTCTTGTGAACCAGTGGGCTTCAGAGGATGGAGGATCCCTGTAGGTGTAAGCAAAATACGGTCCCCATTTAGTATTTTCCGGGACACGGGGTCCCAGCACGTCCATCAGGTTCTCAACAGGGTCGGCACTTTCCAAGGACCGGGACCCACCACTCATTTAGAACTGGTGAAACCGTCACCGACCCTCCCGTCGCTCTCTTTTCCATTTTCATTTTATCCTCCTTGTTATTAAACAGAGGCCAGGCTTTCTGTGCTAGTCAAGGACACTGACATAAAGGAATGTTTCAGGTTTGGAGCTCAAGGTGCCCGCATACAGTCGGAACCTCATTGATGCCGGCCATGTGAAGGAAGGAAGCTGCCCTGTCTCTGGGCCCCGGGGCTGGTGAAGTCCCCTCTCTGAGCCCTGATTTCCTGGTCTATTATTAAGTGTCCCTGTGAGTCCTGCCCTGGAAGCTGGAAGGAGTGACAGGAACTGCCCAGGGAACTTTCTTTACAAATCTTCTTGTCCTGCCCTTACCCCTCCCAACTGTTGGGATTAGTGTGGGGGGGGTGGGGCACCAGCACCAATGTGTTTGAAAAGCTCCCTGGGCATATCACAGAATTTTATTTGGTGATAAAAAGGAATGAAGTACTGATACCTGCTACAACATGGATCAGCCTCGTAAACATGCTGCCTGGAAGAACCAGGCACAAAAGACCACATAGTGTTGGATTCCATTTAGATGGAAACGTTTAAACAGGCAAATCTGTAGAGACAGAACTTACATTCGTGGTTGCTTAGGGCTGCAGGATGGGGGAGGGGATGGGGAGTGATTGTAAATGGGTACAGGGTGTCTTTTTAGGGTGATGAAAATGTTCTCAAATTGATTGTGGTAATGGTTGCATAATTTTGTGAATATACTAAAATGGGTGAAGTGCATGGTATGTGGCTTATATCTCAATAGAGCTGTTACTAAAAAAAAAAATTCCACTAGAAAAAACTTCTCACCCTCGCTGAGAACCACAGAGCTGGGCTGAAGAGCAGGGAGGACCTGGCCCCGCAGAGGTCCCCAGCAGCAGAGGGAGCTGGAGCAAGGTGGGCGGGTGCAGGGAAGCTCAAAGTATGGGCCGCGGCCCCGCCCACAGCCTCATTAAAATGCAAATTCCTGGTCTGCCCATTGAGTCCCTTGCTGTGGAGAATGGGGGCTGGGAATTTGGATTTTCACAAACCTCCGAGTTTACTCAAACTCCCTGATCTAAGATAGTCACGCGTGTCTGAGGGGCACAGATGCCCTTGGACAAGCCCCTGAGGTCACAGACCCTGCATTCTGCCTAGATTTCAGGGGGTTGAGGACCCCTGTGTCCTGGGGTCATTTGGGATTCGTGGGATCTTCCTGGCTGCTGCCCCACACTGTGGAATGACCTCCTTCAGGAGGTCAAAACCCTCTCTGGGGGCTGTGGGGGGTGGGCGGTGATGATGATGAGAATGATAACAATAGCTAATACTGATCGAATGGCTCCTCTGTGCCAGTCGGGCTCCGGCTAAGAGCTCTCCATCATTCACACTGTACAGACAAAGACGTGAAGCTCAGAGGGGAGAAGTGCCTAGTCCAAGGTCACACAGCTGGTCAGTGCCTGGCCGAGTCTCCAGCCCAGTCCAATTCCATGACTTAGCTTTGGAACCCCTGTCCTGTTCCCTCCTCGTGTGTGTATGTGTAATAGTAAAATAAATTGTGCGTTTGCAGACTCATATTCATAGCAGCATTGTTCAAAATAGCCTGAAAGGTAGATGCAGCCCAGTGGCCATCAATAGATGAATAAACAAAATGAAGTACTTCATTATCCAAGGTTTCTCTTTCCGTGGTTTCATCTTCTTGCGGTTAACACATCATCAGAAGCAGAAGGGTGAGTACATACAGTACAGCAAGATATTTTGAGGGAGCGAGAGACCACATTTACATAACTTTTATTACAGTAGACTTATAATTGTTTATTAGTTATTGTTGAATCTCTTACTGTGCCTAATTTACAAATTAAACTTTATCATAGATATGTATGTATAAGAGAAAACAGTGTATAGAGGTCAGGACTATCTATGGTTTCAAGTGTCCAACTGGGGGTCTTGGAATGTATCCCCCAGGGATACGGGGGTGGGACTACTGTGTATTCACACAATGGAATCTTTCTCAGCTTTAAAAAAAGAAGGAAATTTGACCTGTCTTAAAAACATGGGTGAACCTTGAGGACGTTATGCTAAGTGAAAGAAGCCTGTCGCAAAAGGACAACTACTGTATGATTCCGCTTATCTGAGGCACCCGGAGTAGTCAGATTCATAGACAGAAAGTGAATGGTGGCTGCCTGGGGCTGGGGACACCGGGGAACGGGGAGTTATTGTTTAATGGGTTCAGAGCTTCAGTTTTGCAAGATGAAAGCGTTCTAGAGATTGGTTACAGAACAACGTGAATATATTTACTTAACAGCACCAAACTGTGCACTTAAAATAAGAGGTTAAGACGGTAGATTTCATTACACGTGGTTTACTACAATTAAAAATAAAAGAAGAGATTGTGGCGTGACACAGAAGTCGTAGAGTGCCCAAATTGCTGCTGGAATCTTATGCGTGCACACACCTGGGCCACCACCCAGACGGAGAGACGCAGCTCTCAGAGGCTCCCGCAGGCCCCATGCCATCGTCAGGCCACTGCAGATCAGACTCTGTCACCAGAGTCCTGCCCTTGCTTTCGGACATCATAAATGCAGAGCCTGCGGCCTGGCCTCTTGCGTCCGGCTCCTTTGTCTGAGCTCTGTGTCCGTGCTCTCTCCGATGGCGTTCGCAGTTGCATTCGTTCATTCTCATCGCTGTGTAACATTCCGTGGCATGAATAGACTGCAACTTATTTGTTCCACTAGTGATCAGTTCCATATTCCCAGTTTGGGCCGTCAGGAAGCGCTCCTCTGAGCTTTCTCGTACCTGTCTTTTGGTGACCATGCGACCGTGTTTCTCTTGAGCATATACTGAGAAGGGGGGTTGTGGAGTCATAGGGCGTAGGGTGTCCAGCCTCAGGAAACGCTGCCAAACGGGTCTCTGCGCCATTGTACCAGAGCACACTCCCAGCAGCCACTAACGAGGGGCCCAGTGGCACCCCATGCTCACCACACCTGCCCTGTCTTCCTCATTCCGCGCCTTCTGGTGGGTGTGTTGTATGAGACCTTCCCTGAAGCATCTGTGGTCCGAGGCCTTGATGACCAGCTCTTGTCCATTAAAGGATCCGTATGGATAATAGCCACCAGTAATTGGCCTGTTTTGAGAATGTTCTAGATCGCTAATAGCAGCAGTTCTCACAGGGCGTCCCAGCATCACCTGAGACTTGTTTGAAATGCAGCCTGTGGGGTCCCACCTCACACCTACAGGTTAGGGAGCCTGGGGGCCACCCCGATAGTATGTTTTAACAAGCACCCCAGGGGATGCTGGAGTCACTGCCCATAGCTTCATGAAGACGGGCTCTGTCTCTCACTAGCTGCGTCACCTGGATGTGCTTCTTAACCTATCTGGCCTCAGATTCCTCATTTGTAAAATGGGCATAATAACCACACCACCTCATAGTATGTTTTCAAGGATTAAATGAATTAATGTCTATACCGTCCTTGAAATAGTCCTTGGCACCCAGCTAGTACTCAGTAAATAGTTGTAAAGTGAACAAATAAGGCTCCACCTGGCCTAAGGGAGGTTGGCACCAACACATCGGTGCCATATAACTGTTGGTTAAGTGAACACACCGCAAGGTTTCCACCGCCTTCCAGGCCCTGGTCTAGGGCAAAGGTCAAGTCTGAGGGGCTTCGAGTATGAGTGGGGTTGGGGTGGGCACCGTTACCCCAGGACGGTCAGGGAAAGGGTGGCTCCTGGCCCTTAACTCTGGACAGGTAGCTGCACAGCCCGGTCCCCCACTCCCATGGAGCCTCCACTCTACCCACACCTTTCTCTGGTTCCACTTTCAGGTTCTGGGAAAGCGCTGAGCTTCCCTGCTCCGGGCCCCTCCTCTCAGCCCCCACCCAGGACCGGGCATAGGAGGCGCCAGGAATATTGAGCCCCATCCAAAACTGGCAGATAAGAAATGTCCCTGATATCTTCTAAGGTCAAAATCACACACACCAGGGCTGGGCGGTTCCACCTGTGGGTGGCATCCTGTAGAAATGCTCACATAAGTACAAACCAGCCCAAGTGCAAGGTGGCTTGACACAGCAGTGCTGTGGTCATTAGAGATGGGAAGCCACCGGTGTGCCCAGCAGCCCAGAGCGGTGAGGCGACCTGTGGCACATCCACCCTGTAACGCAGGTTTTATGTCCTGACAGGGAGACAAAGGGCAGGGTGATAAAAGCCAAGGCACGTCTGGGCGTAGAATACGCTTCCATCTGGGTGAGGGAGAAAACCCAGCGTGATTCCCATGCGCTGGCACGTGCAGAGCATTTTGTAAACGTATACAGGAGAGATGCATCGCGGTGGTGGCCTCCAGGGAGGACAGCAGGAGGCTGGGGATGGGGTGGGAGGGAAGCTGACGTTTTTTTTCTGCAAAGCCTTGGGATGCTTTGGATTTTTGTTTAAATCATGTGCATGCATTATTTTATTATTTTTTTTTTAAAGGAAGAAAGAAAAGCTTTCTTTCATAAACCAGCTTGCTGTAGGGACATCCTAGAGTGCTCACTTTCTGAGAGATTTAGGTTAGAATTAATTATGATTTTGGACTCAGTCTGGGTTCAAAAACGGACTGCCCCACTTTGTAGCTATCTCAAGGAAGTCACTAAACCTCCCAAGCCTTGGTTTTCTCTCCTTTCAAATGGCACATTATTGATATTCATGTTCATATGGTGATGATATTAATCAATACATCATACCAACATGGATATGATAATAACAGTTCCTGCCTTATAAACTTACACAAGGCAGTGCGTGGGAACGCTCGAGAAAGTGCCAGGCACATCCCCAGCCCCCAGGGTACAAGGGTTCCCACTGCTGTGAGAGGCAGGTCGGGCAGAGCTCTCTGTGCCTATTTGCAGATAGGTAAGTTGAGGCACAAAGTAGCAAAGTCCGGGATGAGAGGCCTGGTGCCTGGCCCAGTCAGTCACCCGCTGTGAGTCCGTTCCTCTGTCCTGAATCGAAAGGAGCTCTGGGGAGCTGTGAAACGCTGGGCCTCCACGCACCCCGTCGGGGTGACAGAGCCTGCTTCCAGGCCCGGGCCACGAACCCTCCCAGGTCTTGTTCCATAGAAGGCGGGTTCGGACCCACTCAGTGCTGGCGAGCCCGGCAGTTCTCCCCAGAGACGGGTGCTACTGGCCTGAGGACCACCCTGAGTAGCCACGGCTTCGGTCAGGCTTGCGCCTCACACGTGTGTGCACGTGTGTGGAAATTCATCAAGCTGTGCACTTCAGATGAGTGCACCTTACTGTGTGTCCCTTACGCTGTGGTGAAGAAGGTCACACACACACAGATGATGTGGGGTGCTATGTGGTCAGAGAATGAAACTTTAAATGACATTGAGACAGAATCCAGACTGTCTTAAAAAGGAACCCACATTGCTCTTCAGCCCTCTGCCTTCCTCTCTCCATCCCCATCTTCACTGTATTCCCCCCTCACCCCACCCCGGCACACACCCATCTCCCCTTCCCACCAGGTGCAGGGGGCAGGATTGGGAGCTCCACACAGCCTGGCTGACCTCGCCTTTCTCAGGAAATGTGTGTGGTCCCTGGGCCTGGAGACAAAGACGCCCACGTTGTTGTTTAGCCCCTAGGAGGGGGAAGGAGAAAGTTTCCGTAGGAGAGGTTCCAAGAAATGGGATTATTGCTTCAAAGGGAGTGCACAGCTAAGGCGGCTTATAACTGCCTGCCACCTCCAACACTCCCTCTGCTCAGCAAGGCCCTGCACAGGCCTGTTCTGCAGCGGGGCCCACCCCTCAGCTGTCCCTTCCTCCCCTGCTGTTGGTGACCCCCGGGCCCTTCTGTAAATGGCCTCTGCCCTCTGCACCTGCTCCCCGCCCTTGGCTGCCGTCACCATGCCCTGCCTGGCGCCTGCCTGCACCCGCCCCGCACTGCCTCACTCTGCTCCTTTATTTCATCCCTGAGTCTGGTCCCCCAGGGCAAGGGGCTGAGTGGTGCAGAGGGCGGGCTCTGGAACCAGTGCGTGAGGTCAGAATCAGCTCCACGCTGACTTGCTGTGTGTCCGTGGGCTGCTGCTTAGCTTCTCTGTGCCTTGGTTTCCTTGGGTCGTTTGTGAGGAGGAAACAGGCAAATACAAGTGGAGCCCTTAGAAGCCTCCACACTAGCACGTGTTCTGTGACCGCCCCCCTGGTGTCCACAGGGTCCTTCGCTCCCCTGATGTTTGCCCATGGCTTCCCCCTCCTCGGGCGTCAGAGCCTTCCTAGTCTAGTGCTGGGAGCTGAACTCGCCCCAGCACCTGCCTCCTCCTGGTCCAGCTCTCTGCCTGTCTGCTGAGGCCTGAGGGGCTCCGTAACAGAATCAAGTGGGGTGCAGGGGTCCCACAGTCCCCACTGTGACAGAAGACTCTGCTGTGCTCTGCTTCTCCGTTCTCCCCCTGTGAACACCGGAACCTTGGCAGGTGGAAAGGGGCAGAGGGTGGGTCAGAAACCACATAGCCTACTCTGCTCCCCTCAGCCCTGGCCAGGTCGGGCTGGGGAGCTGGGGCATGCATGGCAGCTGGGAGTGCCCAGAGGCCCCAAACTGCAGGTCCCCAAGGCTTGGAGGTTCGACGCCCCAGGTTTGAATCGTTGCTGCGCCGCAGGGCTGCTGTGTGGCCTTGGCCTTCGCTTCCTCCACTGTCAGATGGGTGTCCCCCTTCCGCAGAGCAGGCTGCTGTGAGTGGCACCTGGTGTCACTGTCATCATCCCCGCAGTGCCTTCCCAGACCCAAGACCAGGGTTTCCTGGCTCCCTGGGGGTGCCTCTGCCCAGGTGAGGTTCTGAGGAACCCCAAGGGCCTGGGGACGGCCTCTGCCTGTTTCCCTGGCGGGGGCAGGGCAGTGAGATTTCCACGGGAGCCAAGCGTGACTTCCCGGGGGATCCGTGCTCCCAGCGGGGCCCGGAGCAAGCACCTGGCTCCATCTCAGTTCCCAGGAAGCTGTCGGGGAGCCTCAGTTTACCCATTGGTGAAAGAGCTTCAGTGACTTCTGACCTTAGAGCAGTGGTTCCTTGATTTTAGGATTTCAAGGATCAGCAGACATGGTTGGTGAAGTTAACTACCAAATTAAAAAATTTACCAAGTATGGAGTTTTAAATAACCCAACTAATACCTATAACTTCCTAAAAGGAGGGATATTTAGTGTGCACGGGTGTGCGTGCGCACGCGCACGCGCGCACACACACACACACACACACAGTTCACACTGTCGGATGAAAGCTAGCCCCTAAAATGGAACGATTTCAGTGATCAGCACGTGCGTAGTGCCAGGTATGAGCTCGCTGAGGCCATGTGCAGCCCCTTGCGCTGGACATAATCGTTCCCTCCATTTCCAGCCGGGAAGTGGACGGCTGGGGACGTGAAGTCATGTGCCCAAGGCCACACAGCTGTTAGGTGGCACATCCAGGATTCCAGCCCAGGGGGGCTGGCTCCCAATCTTATGCTTTGCACCCCTAGGCTGGTGGTCCTCAAACTTCAGCATGACTCTGCGGTGGCCCGAGAATGTGCATGCCTGACACGCCCCCAGGTAACACTGTCACTGCTGGCCTGGGGACCCCACCTGAGACTGTCGCGCAGGACTCACTTTAGCTAAGGGAACTCCTATTAACTCATCCTGCTTTTCTCTCTTTGCTTTGAAGATGTGGTTGGGGGCCAGACTTAGTCTGAAAGCCAGCACGTGGGACCCTCAGCTGGGGCCAGAACACCAGGTTTGGGGCTGTCCCCCCTCGCCAGGGCTCAGTGTTCCCATTTGACAAGTGGGACAATTGTGACCCCCTCTGTCTCTCTGCAGGGAGGCGGGGAATGTGGAGGGGAACCCAGGGAGCTGCATGGTGAGGATCCTTCTAGGGCCCCCCTCACACAATAGTCAGCGTTCACTGAGCGTGCACAGTGTGCCAGACGCGATTTTGTGTATTTATCAAACATTTCCAAAGAGCTTCCCAGGTTTCAGGCAGGCACTATTCTGAGGCTTTACATCTGTCAACTCATTTCATTTACGTTATGAGCTGAGGACTATCTTATCCTCATTTTACAGGTGAAGAGACCGAGGCACAGAGAGGGTGAGTTACTTGCCTAAGGTACCACAGCAAATAAGAGATAAGGTTAAGATGCCAGGCTCCACAGTTTGTCTCTTGTCCCAACTCTGGTCCTGCTATAGATGTCCCAGATCAGGGCTGGGTTATGGGGCAGGCTCTGCCTGGTACCACCCCTGGCTTACTGGTACAGCGGGTTAAATGCTGGTCCCCCAAAGATAGGTCCATATCCTAAGCCCCAGCACCTATGGACATGGCCTTATTTGGAAAAAACGTTGTGAATCTTGAGAACATCTGGATTTAGGGTGAGCCCTAATTAGACCCAGTGACAGAGTTCTTATAAGAGAAAGTTGGAGGCGGGGTGTGGTTTAGACACACAGAGACAGGGTGGAGGCTGTGTGAAGAAGGAGGCAGAAATTGAAATCATACAGCTCCTAGCCAAAGCATGCCTGGAGCCACTAGAAGCTGGAAGAGATAAGGAAGGTTCTCCCCTAGACCCTCCAGAGGGAATGTGGTCCTGCTGACACCTTAATTTCAAACTTCTGGCCTCCAGAATGGTGGACGAAGACATTTCTGTTGCTTTAAGCCCTCAGCGTGTGGTAGTTTGTCACGGCATTCCCAGGAAACTGAAATGCTGGCTAATCCCAGGCAGGTCCCTTTCCCTCTCAGGGACTCTCTGTCCTCGCCTCAGTCCCCGCCTCACTGGCCCCAGATGCCAGCGAGCCAGGGACCTCTCCGGGGCCTGTGTGGGGTGTGGCGGGTCGCAGAGCTGCACCCAGGGCCTCACTGGGCAGGCCCTGGGGGGGGTCAGGCCTGGTCCTGCCTCCCCGGACAGACACCTGGGCTGGGGTCAGGAGATGTGGGCTCCGCTGCAGACCTTAGTGACTCAGACAAGATGCCATCACCCTGGGGACAGCCGTTTCCACTTCTGTAGGATGAGAGTCCTCTCGTCCCTGGGGCTGCTGTGAACATTCCCGGGGTTCTGCCTGGAAACATGGCAGGCCCTCGATCTGTCCCGAGTTTGTTCTCCACGCGGCCCCTCTCAGGGAAGCAGCTTGTCAGCGTCACATTTGTAACCACCTCGCCTTCAGCACTAAGAGAGACTGAGGTCCAAAAAGGTTGAATCCTTTATGGAAGGCACCAAGCCAAGCAGAGATGGCCCAGGCCTCCCCAGCTTCTGATCAGCTGCGATTGCTGGGGGTGGGTCTTCCTGGTGGATGCGGGTGGCGAGAATGGGCTGTTTATGGTGGGGGGGGGAGTTGCAAGGAAAGGAACACGTGTGCCTTGCATGTGTATGTGTGTGCCTTATGGGTATATGTGCATGTGCACATGCATGTATCTCTGTGTGCATACTTGTGCATGTGTGTGTGAGTTTTGCTTTCACATTTGGTGCTGATTCCTGTAAACCTCACGGTCTAGTTTCCAGCAGACACCACACAGCAGTGGGGACTGCTTGGTCCAGTCTGTGGCTTCCCCTTCTCGCTCGTCTGGCTACGGGGTGTGGAGGGAATGTAAATGAAGGCAGAGTGTCTGTCCCCACTGCCAGCTGTAGGAGTTGTGACATCTGTCTCTTGAAGCCAACCGCAGGGGCCTGAGGGAAGTCACGCACTGCCAGGGCTGGCGAGGGCAGAGCTGCCCCAGGAAATGTGGGTGCATCTTGGGGACTCTTCTTGGGGGTCACCGCGGCCCAACTGGTCAGAGAGAAAGACTCATGAAGGACTCCACCCACAGCATATCCAGCTGTGTGGGCCTGGGTCTCTGTTTCCCCTTCTGTAAAATCGGGGTGGGAAGTCATCCGTGCAGGGAGCAGAGATGACCTGCATGCAGGCGTTAGGATTAGGCGTAGGTTGAGGATTAGGCATAGATTTAGGATTAGGCATAGGCGTAGGCGTAGGCTTAGGCTTAGGTTTAGGCTTAGGTTTAGGCGTAGGCACCACTGCAGTTCCATGTGGAAATAACACTGGCTAGCCTTTGTTGACGTTCCTTATGTCGCAGGAGCTAAATGCGAGCTCCTCCTTTAATCCTGCAGCTACCCCCATGTGGCGGCACTTGTATTTTCAGTCCCATTTTGCAGATGAAGACATCGAGTCCTGTTAAGGAACTTGCCCCGGATCACGTGCTAGGAGGGAGTCAAGTTGGAATTCAAATCAAGTAGGTACTGGCTTTAGAGCCGCTGCCCCCACAGCCCTTCACAGGCATCCTTAGAGGAGGCGGGGCTTTGACTCAGCCCGCAGGAGAGGTCAGGACCTCTGAGCAAAGATGTGGAGGTGGGACTGAACACGGCACAGCCGGGGGCACAGCGCGAGGTCAGGAGGAGAGGCCAGAGGAGGCAGGAGTGTGGAGTCCCGGGAGCTCACTGGGCTCTCCTTCTGGGTGGTAGAAGCTCAGGGAGAGGGAGGAACAGTCACTTCCTAGCTGGGTGACCTTGCTCAAACCCTCCTGGTCTCCGTCAAGGGCACCTGCATCTGCCTAGTTGCTCAGACTCCAGACTGGGGCATCATTTTTTACTCTTCTTTGTCACCCCTTATCAGGCCACCAGGGGGTTGGGATGAAACCAGCCACTTGTCCTCATCTGCCAGATACCAACCACCCTGCTCCAAGCCTCGACCATCTCCAGTTACTGCACTGACGGCCTCTGGGCTGGTCTTCTTGCTTCTCTGCCTCTGCAGTTCATTTTCCACGCAGCAGCCAGGGGCTCTACTCAAAATGAAAATCAGAGCCTCTCCCTCTCTTCCTCTCTCCTTCTCTCTCTCTCCCTCTGGAAAATCCCTCTTGCATTTAAAACAAAGTGTGAATCTCTGCCTGATCAGCCCTGACTTATGTATGGTCATCACCACCCACTACCCCGACACCCACAACACCCACCCACACTGGGCCTTCTGTTACTCAAACTTGCAGGGTTATTCCCACCCCAGGGCCTTTGTATGTGCTGTTCTCTCTATCTCGAGGGCCCTTCCCCTGATCACTGGCTCCTTCTCATCATTCGGGACTCAGACTAAGCATTGCCAGCTGACAGCCTTTCCAGATAAAGACCCGGTCTCCACACCTCCTGGTTTATTTCCTTTACATGCATGCATATCACCCCAAACAGTCTCTGTCTTTCTTGCCCCTCACCAAACTGTAACCTTCCTAAAATCAGGCTCCTTGTCTGCTTTGTTCACTACTGCATCCCAGTGTCTGGCACACAACAGGCATTCAGTGAATACTTGTCTAATGAAGAAAGGAATAAAAGATCAGACTCAGTCTTTCTCCCTGTAAAATGGGACTACATCAAACCTCCCTGGCAGGGGTGTGGCATGGTTCAGAGGTAACATTTGCACACCTCTGAGGTTCTCCCCTCATCCAAGGGCTTCCCTGGCCAGCTCTCCTGCAGCCTGGTTCCCTTTCCAGCTCCCCCAAACTCTCTGTCCTGGGGCCAGGGCACAAGGACCCTCTTGTGAGCTACCAGGCCGGCAGTGCCCAGAACCTCTACAGGCAGTCTCTGGCCACAGGTCTGAAGACAGCTGGAGGGTTGGCACCCAGAGCCCAACCCCAGGCTCATGCAAACTCTGACTCCCAGCCCAGCTGCAGTGGCACCCTAAAGCAGCCTTTAGTTAAGAACTCTGGGGTTGACTCACACTTCCTTTGTCCCCAGCTGGGTTCACTCAAGAATGTCTCTGTTTTGCAAGGCTTTTCTGAGGTTTTTGTGTCCTTCAGAGGACAGTGTCTGGATAGCAGTGCTGTATGCCTCGGTGAACATACAGTGACATTCATCCCCCTCCCCCCACCAGAAAACCTCAATCTCAGGACAGTTAAGAAACTACCCTTTTCTGGCAGTTGAGGCATTCTGGTTTGGAGAAACAGCTTTGGGGCTTTGACAGGTGGTCATGATGTCCGTCCCTCTGTCTCCTAGACTAAGCCCACCAGAAGATTGTGCCTGTTGCTCTTGGGGGGCCATTTCGACACCCCATGTTTCCCACTTTCCCTTCCTGCCCGTGAAATAAGGCATTCCTATTCACTGCCTTGCTTGAAAGTTTCTTTTTTTTTTTTTTTCTGTGCAAATATTCATGGTGATGCTCAGTCTAAATTTTCTAAAACAGTTCCACTTTCACAGAAATGTCATAATTTCAGGAAAAGCATTCATAGATTGGCCTGGTTTTCTTGTTTACACCGCTGGAAGATAAATCAGGTCACACTGCTGAGGGGAAAAGGTATCTTGGATGGGACTCTGTCCCCAGTTTTGTTTTGGAAAAGGTGTTCTTTGAAGCCACACATATACTGATCCGAGGTCATCCACGGCAGAGTAGAAACAGTTGGCCAGAACTTCCAGGTAATGACTGGTCAGGTTTTTGGGTGATAGCCCATTTTATCATGTATGTCCAGTGGAAAGGACTCAAGTTGTGTAGGTGGACTGTCTCAAGGTCAGCTTCCTATTGGCTGTGTGACCTTGGGCAAGTTACTTAACCTCTCTCTGAGGCCTGGCTTCCTGGGGAGTAGATTTACGGCACAGCTATCCCTGGCTACTTTTTTTTTTTTTCTGGTTTGAACCTTTTTTAAAAAATAAAGGGGAAATTTATATAGTAACCATTTAAAAGTGCATAACTCAGTAGCATTTAGTGCATTCACAGGGTCACACGACCACCACCTCCATCCCGTTCCAAAATACTTTGTTAGTCCAAAAGGAGGCACCTGTCAAACAGCCACTCCCCACTCCCAGCACGCTTTCAACTTAACTTACACTGTTGGCTTTCCTGGGTCTCTAGGCTGAGCTCCCTGAAAAGGAAATGGTGCTTTCCAGCTAGGCCACAGCCGGTGACAATAGGCAGTCTTCAGCTATTTGCATGGAGTCACGTAGCCTGGGCCTGGGATCCTGTTCTGTGTGTTGTGTGTGTGTGTGTGTGTGTGTGTGTGTGTGTGTACACGTGTGTACAGATCTTTGAATTTTAACACAGGTAGACGTTCATGTAACTACCATTATAACCAGGACGCAAAGTAATTCCGGTGCCTGAACATTCCTTCCTACTGCCCCTTTGTAGTCTGCCCCCTCCTCCACCTCCCCCAGCCCCTGGCAGTCTCTGCTCTGTGTTCTGCCCCTGTAGTTTTAGCCATTGCAGAATGTCACATAAGTGGAATTCTACAGTGTGTGAATTCTGTGTCTGGCTTCTTTGGCCCAACGTAACACACTTGGGAGTCACCCAAGTTTCTGCGTCCATCAGTTGTCTGTAACTTTTTCTTACTGAGTAGTATTTCATGATGTGGATATACCACAGTTTGCTTTTCCATTCACCCGTTGAATAATATTTGTGTTGTCTCCAGTTTGGGGCTATCAGAGTGTTCACAGATCTGCCAGAGACAGCAGATATTGCCTTCTCAGTAGTTTGTGGTTTACTGAAAAGTCAAGAAAAATGTGGGTAAGGTGTACCTGGGGCCAGGTAGCCAGTAGATGAGAGGGCCCCGCCTTGCATTACTCAGAGCTGTGCTAACATGGTAGTCACTAGCCACATGAAGCAATTGAGCACTTGAACTGTGGCTAATGTGAATTGAGATGGGTTGTCAGTGTCCAGTACACAGTGGATTCCAAAGACTTAGTATGTGCAAAGGCCCTGAGGCAGGAAAGTGCCTAGTGTGTTTGAGGCACAGCAAGAAGGCAGATGGGGTCGGAGTGGAGGGAATGAGGGACAGAGGGGAGGAAATGAAGGCAGAGAGGTGACTTAGTAGTGTCTGTTGCTGTGTCTGTCCCCCTACCTAACTGTTGCTCCTTTTGGGCAGGGCTGGGTCTGCCTTGTAAGTCCCAGCGTGGTGCCTGCCATAGAGTGGGTGCCTGTTACATGCTTATTGAATGAATGAATGCATTGATGGGAACTAAAGGCAGCTGGGCTAAATTGAGTAGCTGGGAGAGTTAAGACTAACTGCCTGCTGTAGGGCCACCAAAGTGTGTGCCTGGATCCGATACACCTTCTGGACTGAGGCACTCTCCCTGGCTGCTGGAAGAGTTGGTGGTGGATGGCTTACCTCTCTGAGCATGGCCCCCAAGTTACAAGCCCACGTCCAGTGACTGGTCAGTGTAGAGCACAAAAGTCTAGCCCCCTTCCCCCAGGCAGGACACTTCTGCAGGGCTGTTCCAGCTCTAGAACTTCCGGTGGGATGGCTTCACACTTCAGCTTCTCTTCTGCTTCTCCTGCTTCCGTCACTCCATGGCAGGTGCTGCCCCGGTACACCTGCTCGGCCTCCCAGCTTCCCAGAGAACCTGCCATGCCGGAACCTTGCCATTCATTCACTTAACAGATGTGCATTGAACAACTGCAGAGTTCCAGGCACTGTTTTGGGATTCAGCAGTGACCCCAAACAGACCAGGACTGTCTGTCTGAGGGATGTGCACCATTGGGTTTTCAGATTTCACTAAGACCGACTCATCTCCTAGTCCCACAATTGTCTTGCCATCCCCGGGTGATCCGACTGTTTCGGCTTCCTGGACCGGCCTTTAGAGGGTGTGGACTTGTGTGGGGACAGGACGGGGTCAGACCCAAGAAATTCACATCTCTGGAGTCAGACCTAGGCTCAAGTCTGAGCGTAGTGCTTTCTTGTGTTTCCCGAGTGACTAATGATGCCGAGCATCTTTCCATGTGCTTGTTCATGTGCCATTTGTATGTCTTCTTTGGAGAAACTTCTGTTTAAGTTTTTTGCACATTTTTAATTTGGGTGTTCATTGTTTGTTATTGAGTTGCAAGTGTTCTTTATATATTCTGGATATTACTCTTGTATCAGATATGTGATTTGCAAATATTTTCTCCCATTCCATAGATTATCTCTCCACTTTATAATGTTCTTTGATGTGCAGACATTTCAAATTTTGATGAAGTCCGATTTGTTTTTCCTTTTATTACTTGTACTTTTGGTGTCATTTCTAAGAATCTGTTGCTGTATTGAAGTCATGAAGATCTATCCCCACGTTTTCTTCTAAGAGTTTTGTGGCTTTAGCTCTTGCTTTTGGGTCTTTGATCCATTTTGTACATGCTGTGAGGTAGGGGTCCACCTTTCCTCTTTTGCATTTCTTTCTCCATTGAATGATCTTGTTGACCATTGTCAGAAAACAACGATATGAGTGTGTGTGTGTGTGTGTGTGTGTATGTGTGTATGTATATATGTATATATGTATATATGTATATATGTATATATGTATATATGTATATATGTATATATATTTCTGGACCCTCAATTTTATTCCATTGATCTGTATGTCTGTCCTAAGTCAGTACTACATGAGTTTGATTGCTGTAGGTTTAGTGCCTTTTGAGCCTCAGTTTCCTCTTCTGTAAAGCAGAGTTGGAGATTCGTCCTTGGCAGCCGTTTGTATATGAAATGAGCAGATGCAGTTATGGCAGCCGGCACCAAGCCCGGCCCTTCGTGGTGGTGGGACACGCAGTTGCTGTTATTATTGCCATCAGCCTGGAAGGGTGGCCCTTGCTTCCGAGAAGTGGGCTTTGCTTTGGGGCTCTCCCGGAGCTGGAAGCAGGGCTGGCCACCTTGAGCGTGCAGTGAGAAAGCAGGTGTCGCCACTGGGACGGGCGTCCTGGAGGGATGGAACGCCGCCTCTTCCCACCAGTCTCTCCAGAGCCGAGCCCAGGGCAGGCCCGCGCCTGCAGCTTCTGTGGCTGGGGCCTGTGTAGAGGAGGACCCCACGCTCTGGCATGGAGTCAAAATAAAGAGTGTCAGTCTGTCCAGCGACCTTCTGATGTTCTGTGAATGAGGAGGTAGGATGTGTGAAGTAGGAAGACTGTGCTGCAGGCCTGCAACCTGTAATCACCCCCAACTCTGTATTACTGAAAGAACTGTGCAGTGAGCACCCATGAACCCACCATTTAGATTCTGCAATGAACAGCTGACTCACCTTATCGCATCTCTGTTCACCTGTCCTCCTCTCTATCCACCCATCCATCCACCTTTCTGTTGCATTTCAAAGTAAATTGCAGACATTTATACGCCCCTCCCACCCCTGCATACTTTCATCTGCATCTTATTAAATAAAGTTCAAGATTTGTTTTTTGACAGAACCTATATTTTTTTAAAAAAATTCTCCAGAGAATTCTTCCCTGGTGATGACCCAAGATCGTGGGTAAGAGTCCCCTTAACCTGGGCCCTGTTTGTTGAAAGATACCTGAGAGGGACCCTTTGCTACAGGTGGGGATCAGAATCCTGGCTCCTCCTCTCGCCGGCTCTGTGGTGGTATCGGGCAGGTCAGATCACCTCTCCACGCCTCAGTTTCTTGATCTATAAAATGGGCTTAAGAAAAGCACTTTCTTCTTAGGGTCATTGCGAGGACTAGCTGAGACCCTGCACGTGATGGAAGCAGCTGGCATGGTACTTAACACAGTAAATGCTCAGCGAATAGCTACTGCTATTTTGAAGACGCCACTGCGTGTCTATCCTTCCAGAACAAATCCCTATTCTTAGGGTGGTAGGGTTTGGTCTTTGATCCTGGCACCAGAAGCGTTTTTGACCTGATCTGCTGGGAACTGTTTATTGGGTAGGTTGAGCCTGAGGCCAAGACCCAGAATTCCCTTTGCCTTACCTTTGTCCTCAGGTGGCAGGAAATCCCCTTTCAGGAGGCTTTGATGTCACGGGGAAGCTGGGGCCCAGGAAGGCCTACACAGGGCCTTCCTTCAGGCCAGGAGTGAGGGTGGTGGGTGGGGACGGGGAGAATCTTCTGTGGAGGAAAGGCTCACTCAGCATGTGCCAACAGACCCCGGTTGTCTGTTCATGACAGTAATTTAAGGCACCAATATTGCAACTCTGGGCGCTGGTGGGATGTGGCAGCCTCTTGGATATTTTTCAGGAGGTTCCAAGGAGCTGTACGTTAGTTAACACACAAGCCGCCCAGGGAAGCAGGAGAAGAGCTTGCATTCAAGGGACCGAGTTTGCAGACTGGCTGCTCGTGGGCCAGAAATCACCCCCTCGATAGCTTTCAGGGCCACACAGCCTTTGTCTGTTTGTTTTGGACTTGAATATGCTGCCAACAATTGTTTAAATGTGGAGATTATACATTAAAATGTCTTGAAAAATGAAATCTGGCAACACTGGGCCCACATTCCCACATGGCAACCACTGGCTGAGTGTGATCGGTCTTTTTATTGGGGCACATGATGACCAGTTTGTCACTTACACCAGGGTTACCTGCCTGGCTGCTTTTGGCGTCTTTGGCGTCTGAATTTGGCTCCCTGGCCTAGCTGGTGAGCCAGATACAGACTCAAGTATTTATGGTTCAAGACAGAGGACAGTGAGTATCCTAGATTAGGGCAGTGGCTCTCCACAAGAGTGACTTAACCCTCTGGGGACTTTGGCACTTTGGGTTGCCACAACTTGAGGTTGCTGCTGGCATCTAGTGGGTGGAGGCCGCCTGCTCAACATCCTACAGTACGCATAGGTCAGCCCCACAACAAAGAATTAGCCATCCCTAAATGTCAATAGGGCTGAGGTGGAGACACTCTGGATTAGGGGTGTCAGCAAACTGGTATGAAAGGATGCAATTGAGTCATGGGGCTCAAGAATGGCTCTCTGAAGAGATGTGGTCTTGCTGGTGGCAGGTACTCAGTGACTAAGCTGGGTTTCAACTGAAAGAGACTGGAGGAAGGCAGGTGAGGCAGAGAGCAGCATGAGCAAAGGTACAGAGGTATCTCTGATGGGAGGATAAGCGACAGTGTGGACAGTGAGATGGTACGTGTGGTTCAAGAAGCATAAAGTTTGGGTTCAGATGGACTTGGCTTTGAGTCCTGCTCTATCCCTCACTAGCCATGTGGCCTCAAGCTTGTCAGTTGCCCTGAATCTGTTTCATTACCTGAAAAAGGAGGGAAAGAAAAGAAGTTATGTAGGTACAGCCTTGTCTATCCCCACTCTGCCATTTGCATTCTGCATTCCAGTTGTCCTGAAATACTAGCAGCTTGCTTAATGCTTCGTGCTCTCTCCTCTCTGGGCCGTCCATGTGCAGTTCCCTCTGCCTAGTGCTCACATTCCAGGTGGATGTCTTATACCATCAGGAGGTTATAAACCAGATATGCTCAGACTTGTGTTTGGAAAGATCACTCTGCCAGCAACAAGGCATGGGGTTTGAGAGTGTGTGTGTGTGTGTGTGTGTGTGTGTGTGTGTGTGTGTGCGCGCGCGCGCGCGTGTGTGTGCGCACGCACACGCACGTACATGCAGGCATGTAGCCATAAATTTCAAGGTCGGGAGGAAGGTGAGAAATTCTCAGGCTCAGACAATGGGACCTGGGAGCCTCTGCCTTTACCCTACCTCTCTTTCCCATCATTTCTCTGGCCTTTAGGTGCCTTGGGGAAGGCCAGTGGAGACACACTGGGCATGAAGGGGTAGGGTTCTCTCTTGGTTAATGTCTCAGTTCTCTTCTCTAAACAGGATCCTGGCTACTCCACAGTTCAAGGTTGAAATGTTGAGGCCAGGACTCCACAGAGGCTATTGCCAAAAAGGCCATAGGCAAGCCACCTAACTTCCCCAGACTTCAGTTTCCTCATCTGAGTAGAACAGTTTACAGAGGGTTTGGCAGTCCGTGGGATACTCCCTACAAAGCTCTTAGGACAGGGCCTGACTCAGTATGTCTTTAGCTGCTTTATAAAAACGAAGCTCTTGCTGACCACCTTCTGTATACCTGGTACTGCAGGAGGCCCTGGAGTAGAGGCTCTTAAGGACTGGTCTTGTGACTTTAAGGATTGGTTTAGGATTTGTGGATTTTGCTGATTGGGGACATCCAACTTTTAGGGTACAATTTCTAGGAATTTACCCGTAACAAGTACACAAAGATTTAGCTCTAAGTAGGTTCACACTAGTGATTTTATAAAGTGAAAAACTGGAAATAGCCTTAAAGTTCAGCTCTAGGATACCGGTGAGATAAGTGATGAGGCAAATAGATCATGTAGTCATTCAAGAGGAAGCAGGGTGTTTGTTGATATGAAAAGATGTTTATTATGAAAGCAAGTTAAAAACTATTCATATATCAAAATTACATATACATGTACATATTTTTTAAACCTGGATGCTAATACACTCAAATATTAATAGTGGATCTCAGTGAATTTTACATTTTTCTTATTCTAGATTTCCCTTTCTAAATTTTCAACAATGAATGGGCATTTCTTTTGTTAAAAATATAGTAATATATGTTATTTATTAACTTTTATATTATTTTGTTATATTCCTTTCAGTATTTACTAGTGTTTATTAACCTCAGAGTACCCTACTATGCAAGGCGATGTCAAGATGAATACTCACGTTCTCCAAGTGATTTGCATGCATGCCAAATTTTGAAGTGCGTTAAACACTGAGTTCTTTACCTCCCTTTATTTTTTAATTCATTTTATCCATTCATGCCCGGCTTGGGGACGTTTGTTTTACGAGCGCATGCGCACTCCTGGCGCCCAGTGGGCGGGGCGCTCCGCCAGTGCGCCCGGATGTCCGAGTTGGCGGGAAAGCGGCGGCGGGGCAGAATGGCGGCGGCTGCAGCGGCCTTAGACCCGGTGGCCGGCGGCGGGCTGGCGGCGGTGAGGCTGCCGCGGTCGCCGCCGTTCAAGGTGCTGGCGGAGCAGCTGCGGCGCGACGCGGAGGGCGGCCCGGGTTCGTGGTGGCTGTCGCGGGCGGCGGCGGGCCGCGAGCCGCTGGAGCTGGCGGCGGTGTGGATGCAGGGCACGGTGGTGGCTGCGGGCGGCGGCAAGGCGCGGCTGCGGGACCCGAGCGGGGCCTTCTCTGTGTGCGGCCTGGAGCGGGTGCCGCGCGGGCGGCCCTGCCTCGCCCCAGGTAACCCTGGAGTCGGACTTACCGCTGACCCTCGTTTTTTTTGCAGCCAGAGGGCGGGGCCTGGCCGTCCCGCCTCCGGGCCTTTGCCAGTGCCTGTCCCTGGCTTAGGACCCTTTCTTCCTGTCTCACCCCAATCAAATGCTTATCATCAAATGGCACCCCAATCGAGTGCCATTTGATGATAAGCATCACCTGCAGCTGGATTTTTAAAAAAGGCTCTTAGGCCTCCCCCAGCCCTACTAGTCGGAATCTTTATCGGAAGGACCCTCAGTATTTGTATTTGTAAAAAGCCCCCTCCCACAGATGATTTTCCCATCAAGTTTTGGAAAATACTGTACTAGGAAACTTCTTTTCATCTTTAACGTCCCGGAAGCCCTCCTGGACCCCTAGGAATGGGGAGCCTCACCTGCACCTCTCCCATGTGGAACTGCCTTAGTCTGTAGGTCACTAATGTTTGCCTCTTTTAAACCAGTGGTGCTCCATCTGGAGAGTGCATCAGACTCACTCCAAAGGCTGGGCTCCACCCTCATGCTTTTCGTGTCTGTAGGTCAGGGTGGGGCTGGAAATTTGCATTTTTAACCAGCCCTGAGGAGATTCTAGTGCTGCTGCCCTGGGGGAGGGAGGTGGCACGGCACACTGTACTAAGGGATAACGGGACTGTCATCCTGACAGCCTTATCTCCAGTCTTAGGTTGAATTCCTGGCTCCGCCCATTTCCTGCCAAGCTGCCTGGAATACTTTTCCTTATCTTTCTGGACCTGCCCTGCTTCCATCAAAAGGGGCTTGTAAGTCCTGCCTGTTGTGTGAATTCAGCACAAAAAGAAAAAGGCCTAACCACTGCTCTTGGTTCATAGTGAGGGGTTGAAAATTGTGACCATCATGCCTTACTATAAAATACTCCTGTTCCTTTCTCGCTCCATCCCCCGCCCCACCGTTCAGCCTCCCTCTCTGCTGTCTGCTGCAGCCATAGTCTAGCACAGGGCCAGCAAACTGCAGGCTGCCTCCTCTTTGCACAAGGTCCACAAACTAAAAATGGTTTTTACATTTTCAAAAGGTTGAAAAAAGTATTTCATGACATGTGAAAAGTATATGAAATTCAATATCCATAAGTAAAGTTTTATGCTACATTTATATAGTATCTAGGGAGGGCTGTTTTCCCATTACAACTACAGACTTGAGTAGTTGCGACAGAGGCTCTGTGGCCTGCAAAACCTGAAGTATTTACTCTCTGGCCCTTTACAGAAAAGTCTGCTGACCCTTGGCCTAGACTGTAAGGCCCGCAACTTGGTGTTTTTCATGTCTGGTCTCAGCCCTGGCATGAGGTTGTCACCAGCAGGTACCTTAGCATTTGAACACATGGGCATTGGTGAACCTGTCTGACTTACCCACTGGCCTGAATACCTGCCGGCAGGGGCTGTGCCACTTCCTTTAGCTACTTAATACCAAGTCTTAAGTGACGAAGCGGGGAGCCAGGAAAGTAAACAGGCCTCTAAGACTCAAATACCTAAGCTTGAGCACAGGTTACTGAGGGAGCAGACAATGAGAGACAACTGATCCAGGCTTTCAGAGTCAGGGAAGGCCTCCTGGAGGAGGTAGCCCTCCCTGAAGGATGTGTTGGAATTATATGTGGGGACCAACCGTCCCAGGTTGCCTGGGACGGAGGGGGTCCTGGGATAAGGGACTTTCACTTTTAAAACCAGAATAGATGGTCACCATATGTCTGCCTGAGACAGGAGATTGCCCGGGTCCATGGAACAGCATGTGCAAAGGTTTGGAGGTGAGAGAGCCCCTGCCTTTGGGGAGCCTGAGGCAGAATGTGAGGTGGCAGTGGTAGGATTCAAAGTGTCCTTAAGCTGTATTCATCACATCAGCGCTGGATCCCTGCTGCTGCCTCCTCTGGAGCATCAGCAGTTTGGTCCATAAACTTCAGGTGCTGCACAAGCAGAACTGAGTCAGAACTCTCCCTGCCCTCAAGTTGCTCCAAGTCTGCAGGGCAGGAGGGGAGAAACAAAGACCTAGACTGCTCTGATCAGAGGGTTCTGGAGGCAGGAGCTGCATTTGAGGAAAGTCACTGCCTTACCAGGATGGGGACAGTTGTGAAGAGGAAGCAGCTGAAAGCAGACCAGCTGGAAACCACTGAAGTGACCAGAGGATGAAGGCCTGATCGAGGGGAGGGGAAGAGGTGGGGGAGACAGTGGAGAGAGGGTGGGTGGGGGTAGGATGAACAGGGCTAATTCCCAGGTTGACCTCGGAGCAAAGTGCTTATGCCTTGAGCCCTGCCCTCTAGTCACATGTGTCTTCGTAGTGGCTGTCCTGTTAACCTCTCCTGGCTGGGATCTCCTTGGGTGTGTTCTTTCCTTCCTGAGTCGTTTAGTCATTTCTCTGAGGGTTCCATCTCTACCAGCACTTTACGGCCATTCAGAGGGTATGTCAGGTGTGTTTTTAGAACTAACCTCTGTCACCGAGGAATCCCACCTTACTTGCTCAAGTAGGATCTGGAGATGAGTTCAGAGAAACCTACGTACATCCTACTAGGCATTGAAAACCAGAGAGAGGGTCAGGTATCAATCAGCCAGCCTGGCTTCCTTCAGTCGGAGCCCTGGGGCCCTCTTGCAAACTCAGCCCTGCTATTAGAAGCCATGTGATTAAAGCAGGGGCATGCAGTGGGAGCTGGCAGCATGCCTGCCCTTCCTGCTGTCTTTGGGGTTTTTTACACAATTGAGTTTTGTGTGGTTAAGACCTGCCAAGTTTTGCTTTCAAGGAGAGCCACTTCCCCAAGGGAACGGGAAGAGAGTCGCAGTTAATATGTCATTAGATCATCCCGATGGCAGCCTGCCCTCTTGTTGATTTGCTTGCGTGTGCCCAGCTGGTGGTCGGGATAAAGGGGGAGATGGCAGAGGTTGGTCCTAGGCAGCTGGAAAGCAGGGCAGCCTGGGGGTGCTGCTGCTTGCCTAGTTTTTTTGGCAACATCAAGGGAAAATTGGATTTACTTTGGGGCTGTCTGGGGGTATCTTTGCAGAAAAAGAACTGGTCCTCTGCACAGAGACCAGTCACATACTCTGTGACATTGATCAAGGAACAAGGACAAGAGAAAAGCTTGTGTTTTCTGCCCTTGCCTGAGAGCAGTCTGACTAATAACTCATACTCTGAAGTGACTCTCTTCCATTCCTTGGGCATGCTCATTTTGTTTGTGATGATAGCTTGCTGCCTTTTGCTTTTTTTTTTTTTTCCCATCATTTTAAACCAGAAACTAAAGAAGATAGAGATGTCACCCTTCGGGTTAAATGTTGGACTTTTTGTCCGTATATATATTTTGACCACTGACCTCCCTGGCACTTTGGTCTCTACTCTCTGCCTTTTTTCTTTTAATATGCCTCTCGGATAAAGTTAAGCCCTCTGAAGGACCAGTCTCTGCTTTGTTTTTTTTTGTTTCTGTCAACGTGAACAATACCATGGGCTTTTCTTCCCCTAGGAAAGTACGTGATGGTGATGGGAGTAATTCAGGCGTGCAGCCCTGAGCCGTGCCTTCAGGCTGTGAAGATGACAGACCTTTCCGATAACCCCGTCCATGAAAGCATGTGGGCCCTGGAAGTGGAAGATTTACACAGGAATATTCCTTAGATGTTGGAGGCGTCCTTAAAAACAACCGAAATTCTGAAACAACTTAGGTTCTTGTACTACGTGGATTTCACGGTCATTGTTCAGTGTGTAACTCTCAAAAGTTTCTCGGAAAGCTTTGGTTTGAATCACCAAGTGATCCACAGTAGGGTTTCTAAATGCTGGGACATTCCAGTTAACTCAGCCCCTGCTGCCCCTTTGCCTCGACTGCTGTTTGCTGATGAGAAGCAGATGTGTTCCTTTCCTCTCTGTTTTCGTTTATGTTTGTTAATTCTCTCTAAAGCACACAGAAATCTCATGTTGCATTTTCCAAGTTTTACAAGTGGTGATGCTTTTCCCGTTACCGCTGTGACTTTAATTTTAAGATGCAAACTCTGAATCTCAGTCGTCGCCCGTGGTGATTAAAGCGTGGTCGTGGGCAGGAGAACACTGCTGAGAGGGATGACATCATGACCCCGCGTCTTCTCCATCAACAACGTCCACATGCAGTTTGCAAGTCAAACGGCCTCTCAGAGACACAGCTCTCTTTCTGCCACGCAGCCCGTTAGGGTCCACTTCCCTGAGATGCAGGGGAGATGGGAGATGCGGAGACGCTTTCAGATTGATTGAGACAACTTTAGGTTTTAACATCCGCCTCCTAACTTTTGCGGAGACACTGTGAAGGAGCGTCCTCCTGGTGTGGAGTGCCTTTGTTGTGATTGTATTGGATGTTGGGTTCTGCCTCTTACCCAACCCTCACTTTTCCTCAGATTGTAGATACCGAGGGAGTCAGGTTTTGTTCCAACATTGCTGTAGAGTTTTGCTGGATTATTTGATTTTCTACCATTAATAAATTGTTTTATATGTTGTATATATTTTTTAAATAGACTTTTTTCTAGAGCAGCTTTATATTTATGGGGAAAAATCAGAAAGTACGGAAAGTTCCTGTATACCCCCTTCCTCAGTTTCTCCTAACATCTTGCCATGGTGGGGTACATTTGTTACACTTGATGAGCCAACATTGATTCATTATTATTAACTAAAGTTCATAGTTCACATTAGGCGTCACTTTGTGATGTACCGTTCTGTGAGTTTTTCATTTATCTACATTATGTATCATACGAACAGTTCCACTGCCCCAAAACTCCTATGCGCTGTGTCTGTTCATCCTTCAGGCTTGGCACCCACTGATTTTTTTGCTACTGTCTCCATAGATTTGCCTTTTCCAGAATGTCATATAGTTGGAATCATACAGTATGTATTTCTCTCACTTAGTGATATGCGTTTAAGAGCTCCATGTCTGGGTAACTTGATAGCAATTTCTTTTTAGTGCTGAATACTCACTCCTTTGTATGAATGTACCATGCTTTGTTTGTCTTTCACCTACTGAAGGACACCGGTTTGATTCCATTTGGGGCCATTATTAATGGAGCTGCTGTAAATATTCGCCTGCAGGTTTTGTGGACATGTTTTCAACTCTGGGGTAAAAGCCTGGGAGCACAACTGGGGGCCATGTGGTAAGCCTGCGTCTGTTTAGCTTTGTGGGAGACTGCCAGACCATCTGTCTCGGTCCATTTGGGCTACTGTAACAAAACACTACAGACAGGAGGGGTGAGGCACAGGCGGGTATGTCTTAAAAACTATCAGAAAGTATTTTCACAGTTTTGGAGGCTTGGAAATGCCAGATCCAGGTGCTGGCAGATTCAAGGTGCTGCTTCCTGGTTTCTAGATGGCTGTCCTCACATGGCAGAAGAGGGAAGGGAACTCTCTGGGGTCTCTTATAAGGCCATTAATCGCATTCGTGAGGGCTTTGCCGTCATGATCGAATCATCTCCCAAAGGCCCCACATCTTCACATATGAATCTAGGAGGACGCACATTCAGTCCATAGCACTGTCTTCCAAAGTGGCGGTACTATTTGCTTTCCCGTCAGCAGTATATGAGCCTTTCTGTCCTACATCCTCACCAGCATTTGGTATTGTCAGTGTTTTGGATTTGCTGTTCTTAAACTATAGCATTTTCTTTTAAAGGTGGAGCAAATTTGAGATTATGCATCATTTTTATTACCGATCTGGGTTTTTTTGACCACTTGAAGTTTGTTTCAAGCAGGTTTATGTTCAGAGTTTGGGGGTTTTCAGGCCTTGGTGCTGAGTTATTGCAAGAGCTTTGCAGCCCTGTGGACCTAAATATGAGCCCCTCATCTGTTAAACTTGCTGTGTGAGTGTACGAAAGTTAACCTGATCTCTCTGCTTTAGTTTCCTCGTCTGTAAAATGCACTGATATGAAGATCATAGCACTGATATGAAGAGTAAATGAAGATGCATTTAAATCACTTTTACATATGCCAGGCATATGGTAGGCACCAAACGATTGTTGCTGGGAGGAATAGTAAATTCTTATTTACATCTGTCAGTTGCCTTAAAAATTTTTTTAGAATAATTTTGGATCTACAGAAAAATTGCAAAGATAGTTTAAAGAGTTCCCACATACGGCATCCAGTTTCCTTGATTATCAACATCTTAGATTAGCATGGCACGTTTGTTACAATTAATGAATCAATACTGAGATGTTGTTATTAACCAAAGTCTACAGTTTATTTAGATTTCCTCATTTTTTTTCCTGCTGTCCTTTTCCTGTTCCAGGATCCCACCCGGGTACATTCCGTCTTTGTCTCCCTAGGCGCCACCTGGCTGGGACCGTCGATCACTTGCTTGTGATTACACTGACATTAGATTTTTGATGTAGTCCATGGGACCTCTGTTACACTCTGTCACAGGATTCTTAGGTTAAAGCTTTATTCCAAAATTATCATGGGGTTCCCAGTAGTAGCCCTTGAGCCGGGTGTGTGGCTACTTACAGCCTTACACGGAATCTGTCCTACTGAGGTTCCCTTATCTGAAACCTGCTTTTCTGCTAGAAAACTGAGCCGGGCTGCCGAGAACCTCCTGCACCATATCCTGCCCAGCGTGTCCTCACCTAACTTCTGGTAAATAATGCTGGATTGCAGATTGCTGATGGGGCTCATATTGCTGCCTGGGCAGTGAACGATCATGAGCATAGGAGGTGGGAAAAAGGAGGGTGCCCTGTGTCTTTTCTGACAGTCCCCACAGCCTGCCAGTGGCTCCCAGCGCCTCCGTGTTCGAAGTGTGCCACCTCAGTATGTTAGCTGAGCCCTTGTGGTTTCCCTGAATATTAATAACTCTCACTGCTTCAGCTAACGTTTCCTCCTTGACATCACCAAATGAAAAGGCACCTCAGGTGGGGGTTTTAGTTTTCTGGTACCAAATCAAAGTGAGTGTATCGGCAAGCGCCCCTTGCCAGACGAGGGCAGGCAGGGTGCTGGGGCAGTGCCGCTTCCCTTTTGAAAGTGGCTCTTTTCTAAGAACTGAAAATAAGCACCCTAGGCTGTGACTTCACTTTTCTTGGAACTGCTTTACATTAGAAGAAAAAAAAAAAAAAAGAAAACCCTCATGTAGCTGGTTTTGGATCGCTGAGTTCCCAAATTCTGTTGCATATTCTTGTAAAACGCAAGTTTTACCACAAAATTCTTATGCATCAGGTGAAGCAGCAAGGGGAAGGGATGACCACGTGAAGTAGTTGAGTCTTTGTCTCCAGGCCTGTCTGTGTATGGTTTATTGGTCGTGGAGAAAAAGAACCTGGAAGACACACTGTGTATAGTTGTCCTTTAAACCCCAGGGGCGTTGGCCGTGATGGCACGGTCCTAAGATCTCTTGGGCCACCAAATGGCCCGTGTTGCTAGGCTGGTATTGCTAAACCTCAGGCCACGGTCCAAGCTCACTGAACAGCTGCCTGCTTGCAAAAATAAGGGGGAGAAACACATTGTCAGCCACTGCGACTGACAGCAGACATCTTGAAGCCTGTGCAAAAGGACGTCTTCTAGGGGCTCCTGCCTGCTTAGGATCAAGGAGAGAGTGGCTTACCCACACACCTGGGCTCTATTCTATGTCCTGTCCTTTCCTGTCTGACCTTGGGCTTGGAGGTCAGTCTGTGAAATGGAGATAATTCTTCCCTGTGGGTTCATGGGAACCATATTAGAGCCCTCTTTTCGGTGTGGATCTCTAGATAGGCACGTTCATCGTTTTGAAATGTCCCTTAGTATCTCTGTCCCCATCGGAGGAGCCTCCAGTGATGTGATCATTTCTCATTTATCTCTGTCTCCACTGAGCATTGGGCCTTGCATGACGGACATGAGCAGTGAGTAAATGTTCAGTGAATGGCTGGTTTGTAGGCAGGAAGGCAAAGGAAATATATAAGCAAAGGCACAATATTCTTGAATTTACTCTAGGCACACAGCAGTTTTCAAATGATAGGGGTGCTTACAATCCCTACCCAGGTGTTCCTTTGAATCATGCACCCAGAGTACTTCGTAACCGGCCCGAGGGTGCTTGCTAGAATGTTTCAGAGCATTCTGAAGTACAGCTAGGGATGACTTGTTTGATAAAGAGAAAAAGAGGAAAAAGCTGAATCGAAAAAAAAAAATTATGTGGTTTGGGCAGAATCTGAAATTCTAGTCCTGCGAGAATCATTAAACGTCTCTTGATAAAGAATGCAAATTCAACCAAGAGTTAGGGCCAGGGACTGCTAGACAGTTTCCCTGTGTGACTTTATTTTACTGTGTCAATGCCCCTAAGGCTGTGAAAACAGCAGCCAAAGGGATGAAGTCCTTTGCCCAAGGGCACCTGGCCAGCAGGCTATAGCAGAGATGGGTGTCAGGCTAGCTGGGGTCCCGCGTTGTAGGGGAGGTGGCCAGGGCCTTCATTCAGAGCTGGCTCTTCCTGGAAAAACTCCTGAGACCCACTGTGGAATCTCATGGTCTAAATTTACCTAGGTGCTAGCGCCCCCTGCTGGCCTCTCCCGTTGGCAGTGGGATGACAGCCAGTGACCCAAGAAAGAAGCAAAGGAATAAAACGGGGCCATGAGAAGCTTTGCAGCTGCCAACCCTAGAAGTGTTACTGAGCTATCTTGGCTGTAGGCAATATGGATGGTGTCGGGATTGGCAACCAGATGGGCTCCGATGGTCGTAATTTAAACCCCAGGAACATCTAAGTGTTTATTAACTGGATGAACTTGGGAGAGTTGCTTGCCCTCTCTGAGCCTTATTGAAGGGATGATTGAAGCAGAGAGATGAAGTAGCTTGTCCACGTGACTGTTATCTAGAACCGAGCAGTCTTAGCAGGTACTCAGAAAATGTCCTGTTCCTTGGTCTTTCTGTCACCAAGCACTTTTCTGAGCACCTACTGGGTTCTAGGCTTTGGGGATACACACAGTGAACAAAAGACATGTGGTTACTCCCTGTGCAACACGCTGTCTTCTTACCTTTCAAATCTCTCCGACCTCCCACTCTGCCTGTCTCTCCTGCTTACAGCCCAGGCTCTGCTTTTAAGGACTCATGCAATTAGAATGGGCTCAACAGGATAATCTACTGAGCTCAAGGTCCTTAATCTAATTATATCTGCAAAGTCCCTCTTGCCATATAAGGTAACATATTAGTAGGTTACAAGGATTAGGATGTGGACCTCTTGGCAGGGTGGGTAGCATTCTGCCTCCCCAGCCTACCCTCTGGCCCCGAAAGATGCATGTCCATCCCAGATGCAAAATACATTCACCCTGTCCCAGGGTCTCTGAATATCTCATCCCATTTACAGAACCAACTCAAAGCCCCAAATCTCATCATCTAAGTCATCTATATCTGGTGGTGGGGAGATTGCATATAATTCATCTGTGAACCTGTGGGACTCAAGAAATCAGTTACTCTGTCACCAAAATACAATGCTTGCAACCCAGAGGGGATGCGGCTTAGCTTTGTCCCTGATCCAAGGGACCAGAGACATGATGTGGGCAAGAAAGATGAAGAAGAAACAGCGAAGCTCTAGCCCGTGGAAATAAACCATGAAGCTTCCTTTTCCTCCTGGGTAAACCGGAAAAGGAAAGGCGTTAAGTCTCTGTCCACTGAGATGAGGAATGAGCAGAGCTAGAGTTATCATTAAATATTTAATGCCAGTTTTAGAAAGCAAGACTCAGGCCTTCCAGTGCATGAGGGTGATGCCCCTGGGTGCAGAGACTCAGTACCGCAGCGCCTGGGCGTCCTGCCTGCATGTGGGCCTCAGGACAAGTCATCATCCGCCCCACCTGGGCTACTTCTAACCTCCTCTCTACTCCTATCTTTAATTAGAATCCACGTGGGTGGGCTCAGGAAAATCTAAGCGTTTAGAAAGCTCTCCAGGTGATTCTTATAACCAGCCAGGTGTAGGAGCCGCTTATGTGCGGCTTCCTGGCCTGGAGGCAACTGGCAGGAGTCAGAGTCGCCCTGAAACCAGTTGGCTGCTGAGCCCTTTGCCTCCTCTGGTGGGACACTGGAGCCCAGAGGAGCTGGGCCTTAGCCAGAGGAAGGACAAACGAACTTAGGACCAGGACCGAGGGGCCACTTGTCCCCCAGCTTCCTTGAGGAAGAGAAACAGGATGGAAAAAGTTTGTACAAAGGAACTGGGCCAGACCACCCGCCCATCGGCTGTTCTGGGTGTCCGGGACCCTCCTCGGTGCTGGGCTGCTGCTAAAGGCAATGAAAGGTACCCTTTTCTAAAGTGAGTCCATTTAAAGGAAGATACTAAGTGAACACTAGTGTGGGTGGTATGTGTGCCTTGGTTTGGGCAGACCGTTTGCTTTTACTTGATGTTCTGGAACAGAGCTGCACTGTCCAAAACGGTGGCCACGAGCCTCGTGTAGCCGTTGAGCACTTGACACATGGTGAGTGCCACTGCTAGGGTTGCCACATTTAGTAAATTAAAATATAGGGTGTCTCTCACTCCTTAAGCGTGGGCTGTGCCTGGTGCCTTCCCTCCAAAGAGAACCCTGTGGAAAGGTGGAGAAACCTGACAAACAGCTCCGCCAGGCGGCCCAGGTCACTGTTGACAGTGATAAGTCACACTGACTGTATGTGTCCTTTGTACAATGAGGATGACCTATGAGGAAAAACAAACAAAATATCTGACCCCAGTCTTCCTCAAAACTGTCAAGGTCATCAAAAACAAGGAAAGTTTGAGAAATCGTCACAGCCAGGGCCAACCAGATAACCCTAGACCTGTGCTGACCAGCCACCCGCCGCTAGCCCCGTGTGGCTATTTAAATTAGGTGGAGCCTCAGGAGACATGACGGCTGCATGTCATGTGGGATCCTGGAGCAGAAAGAGGACGCTAGGGGAACACTAGGAAGTGTGAGCGGAACGCACCTGTTAGTTATAATATGGTGATATTGTTGGTCCATTGACGATAACAAACGCACAGTTAACGTAAGCTACGGACGGTGGTGATGGGAGGGGGGACTGGCGTGAGGTATGTGGGAACTCGGTGCTGTTGTCACAATTTTTCTGTGGATCTAAAACTGTTCTGAAAAATGAATTTTATTGATAAAAAATACAGGCTTCCCAGGTAAATCTTAATTTCTGATAAACTAATACTTTATTAGTGTCAGTATGTCCCATGAAATATTTTGGATTTAGTTATCCTTAAAAAATTAGCCATTTATCTGAAATTCAGATTTAGCTGGGCTTCCCGTATTGCGTCTGGCCATCCTACTCACGGAACTGAATTTGTAGTGGTTCTGTGCAGTTTTCATGAATTGGAGTTTAAACAGCCACATGCGGCTGACGGCTGTGGACGGTACTGGGTGGCCCAGGTCCGGAGCGGTCTGGCGTGGCCCGAGGCCAGCAGTTTAGAAAGCAGGCGAGACAGCTGAGGCCCTGAGAGGTCCAAGATGTGCTCAGAACCTCTGATTCCGGGACCAGTCCTCTGCTCACTGCACTGAACCCCCTTCCTGCGGAGAAGGAGCAGTGCTGAACGGCGCCTGCAGGAGCCCGCTGTGTCAGTGGCCGGCCTCTGGGAGGCCTGGAGAGGCCCTGGAGGGTGCAGGGTCTTTTGATGGGTGTGACAGCTGGGACTGGTGCTTGAGGCCATTGGTCAGGGACCGTAGTGCTGAGTAAAAAATTGGCACAGATGTCTCAGCTTGTCTGACAGCACGATTGGGTTCTTCATTCAAGGCCTCACTGGGCTGAAGTCAGGTGTTGGCTGGCTGAGCCCTTCTGAAGAGGCAGCGGGAAGAATCCATGTCTAAGCTCACTCAGACTGTGGGCAGAATGTGGTTCCTTGCAGTTGCAGGTCTGAGGTCGCTATGGAAGGAACTGCTCTTAGCTCCTGGAGGCCACCCCCATTCCTTGCCACGGATCCCCGTTGTCTTAAAGCAGCAACACTCTCAAATTCTTGTGTTCCCAAGCCCCAATTCCCTCGTCTACCCTCCAGGCCCCAGTTTAAGGGGCTCCTGTGATCACATCGGGCCCATCCCCCTCTAGGTCGGCTGATTTGGGATGTTAATTTCCTCTGCTACCCCTCTATTAGCGTTGGTCAGAATGAGAGAAGGTGTGTGTACCCCAGAGTGGGGGTCTTGCAGGGGGCCCCTCAGAGTCGTGTCCTCCACAAGGGCCTGCCAGAGGCACCAGTGTTAGGGCTGAAGCAAGTTCCAGAGACGGACAACGTGGTGTCAGATCCCAGCTGCAGTGCCACGGGAGGTGTGTGTGGCCTGTGGCACACAGCCTCTCCGAGCCTGTTTCCTCATTTGTCAGGTGGGAATCACAAGGACCTGTTAAACCCGCCGTGTGAGCTGTGTCTGACAGATTGATGTGCTTCTCACTTCCCTCCTGCCGGAGCTGCCCAGTTTGGTCTTCGCAGGCGTGAGGATGGCGTTGCCCCTGCTTCCCCCACATCCTCCGCCTTTCTGGCTCCAGCCAAGGCTCTTTAAGGAGCATGAGCTCACCGGCTTGGGGTCTTGGTCTCCCCACTTTGGCAGGCTGGACCAGACTTGGCATAGGAAAGAAATGTCAGTGGAAAAAATATCTTTAAAAAAATGTGTGCATGTAGGAAAATGTATATCCAATTGCAGCATAAACGTAATTGCCCTCATCAGTGTGTGTGAATGCGCCCAAGGTAGGGATGCTTGTTTGGTCCAAGTTCACGTCCATCCACTCTCGCGTTGCAGGGTTCGTGGAAGATGAGACTTCTGGCGTTAGCCTTCTGGCGGAGGCATTTCGCCCATAAGCATCCTGTTTATTCCATGGTTATGGGCCTTCAGTACCCGATTGGCTTGAAAACCTCGTGAACTTATTAATGGAGAAAGAAGGAGTGGGGAATCTTGGGTAATGTGAAAGCCAGCGGCCAGTTTTGTGAAAGTTCCAACATGGGTGGTTTATAACTAATTGGAAAAACATGCCTCTTCCCTGTCGCCTTAATGCTTTTTGCAGGGCCCACGCCGTAAGTGATCCCAGAAGGTTTAAAGGGGCATAATTGGCTCCCAGGGTGGTCATCAGTGACAAAAGAGGCAAAGAGCTCTTGCCTGCGTCTGAAGCTCCTTTAGGTGTTGCCAGCTCAGTCTGTCACCAGCCTTTCCGGCTAGGACAGAGAGAGAGGTGTCAGGCATAGCCGAGGGCAGGGCTTCATTCTGGTTTTAAATTTAGCCTTCGGAACCAAAGGTTCCGGAGGCCAAGTTGGGGACTAGACGCCAAAAGGTAACAGCCAACGTTTTAGTCCTTTCCGAGCTGAGGACTCTGACTCTTTGATTGTAATAAGCACGGTGTTTGGGTCCTTGCATCTTTTGCAAAGCTGTCTGGAGAAACACAGAAGCTGAGGTCCTGCTTTCTCTTCCTTGTTGGGTTTCTCTGTAAGAGAATGTTCCCAGGGACAGATGAGCTGGCTGGGCCCTGGCCCCACCAGTGTCCTTAACCGAGAATCCTCTGTCAGCAGAATGAAACTCAGTCCTGGCTCACGCCACCAGCCCCTGTGTCTCAGGCGCAGAAACAAGCATCTGACCTAAGGCTCCTGGGTCCGAGACCCGGTGTGTCCCTGTCCCGGCTTTGCTGGTGGTCTTGGTCCCTGGGCCTCATCTCAGAGCTGCTGCGGTGTCATTTATAAGATGGGAGAGCGACATGCTCCCCTCCCCAGGGTGGTTTCGGGATGAAAGGCAGCACATGGAGCCGCCTCCGGGAGGGGCACGGACCAAGAAGCGATGCTGCTATTAGGATTTGAAGGGTTTGTGGTTTTCTCTCTGTCTCCACTTCCTTCCTGAAACCCCAGGAGAGGCTTCGCAGGAAAAGAAGGGCCTTTCAGACCCTGGAGCGCAGCTGGGGATGGCTGTCCCGGGTTAGGCTGGCCAGAGCCCAGCGTGACTGGCTGGGGTGTCGGTTTGGTCCAGCCGGGCCCCTGAGGCCCAGCCGGCCTATGCTGAGCACCAGCAGCCATCCTGCCAACACCACTATCACTTGTGCCTTGGAGGTTCCTCGCGTTGACAAAAGGGATGATCCGGGCTTGTCCTGCTCAGGACAGACCACTGGTAGTAACACCGTGAGGACAGACCTGGTCCTGTGTCTCCCAGAGATTTTTAGCATAGAATGTGCACAACATGTCCCAGCCCTTAGGCTCCGGCCCTTCTCGTTACTGTGAATTCCACAGTTGCTTAAACGGATGGGCTCCCGCGGAGGTGGGCGGCCAGCTATGAAAACAGTCTGGCAGGCCCCATCAGGAAGCGGCTCTGAGGAGGGCATCCGAGACCCAGGGCCTAGAACAACCGGCTTGGAGGGGCTCGGTGGCTGGCCAGCGCCTCGTTTCATGTCGCCCAGGAACCTGCAGGAGGCAGCTCTGGAGCAGGACCCGCTGCGCAGCCTGCAGGGTCCAGTACGGAATGAAAAGTCCTGCGATCCGCCGTGGTGACCGCGGAGTGTTCCGGGGAGCACAGGGGCACTTCTGAGCGCAGGCCTGAGGCCTGGTCTTGGGAGGGAGATCAAGGCGAGCGGCTGGTCTGTGGCCCATGGACAAATTTGGTCACCCTACCCTTCGGGTGAGGTGACATCTTTTCTAAACTGCTCACTGGGTGAGGGCAGTGAGGCGAGCAGGGCTTGCTCTCGTCTAGACGGAGAGCTTGGCTGAGCGTGACCTGCAGTGACAAGGGGGTGGCGTGCAGGGCTCCGGGCCAGCATCTTTTCTCTAGAACAGGTACCTAAGCATGGACACCTGGCTTGTCATCATCTGTCACTGGTTTCAAAGTGAAACCCAGAAGACCAGATACTCCTGCAAATGCTCTGCCCATGGCCCACCTTTGTGGAAACCCAAACTCCTCTGTTTTTAGTGAGATTTCAAAATGAACTTTTGTTGGCTGGAGAAGGACAGTCCTGTTCCTGGAGAGCGATTTGTATTCAAAGAGGATGGGTCAGAGGTTGCTAAGGAAACCATTGTCTGCAGAGTTTGGCTTATATAAGTTATTGACAGAAAAAAAAAAATAAGTGCTATTTTATTCTTTCTCCCAGATGGAATAAGGAAGGGAAGCCTGTGACTATGCAAAGTGATGCTCTGAGCATGCTCTGGGCGGCTCGGCTCCACGAGGGGCTCCTGTCCCTCTCCACTCCGGGCCCCTTCCCAATCTCCCTGCCAGGCTCCAAATTAAAAGGCAAACAAAGGTCTTTTATCTGATCGGGTGGCAGCAGACAAAAGAGTCTCAGGATGGGTGGAAGGGGGACGGAAGTCTGCAGAAACTGAACAAGACTTTTTTTTTTTTTTTTTGGGAAAAGAATCTCTTGTTTTATTGTGAAACCAAGATGTCATTTACAGTGCTTTTCTTTTCCTATGAGTCTTTTTTAAAGAATTGAGATATAATTCACATACCATAAATTCACCCCTTGAAAGTATATAATTCAGTGGTTTTTAGTGTATTCACAAGGTTGTGCAACGATCACCACTATCTGATTTCAGAATATTTTCATCACCCCCAAAAGGATCTCCATGCCCATTAGCGTCATTTCCCCACCCCTCATTCTCGCATTCCTCTCATGCCCTGGGCAGCCACCAATCTACTCTCTGTCCCTCTGGATTTATCTGTTCTGGACATTTCACATATAAGGAATCATTTAACATGTGGCCTTTTGTGTCTGACTTCTTTCACTTAGCATAATGCTTTCAAGGTCCAATCACGTTGGAGCATATATCAGAGGGTCACCCCTTTTCGTGGCTGAGTAGTATTCCACTATATGGGTAGACCACATTTCATTTGTCCATTCGCCAATGGATGGGCATTTGGTGGTTTCTACTTTTTGGCAAAAGGGACTTCGTGACACCTGATGAACTGCAGGAGTCCTGGAGGCAGGCCAGGGACCTAGGAAGCACGTCACTGGAAGTTAGGAAAAATAGTACGGTGTTTGGTATTGCTCATGAAAAAAGCTTTTCTCAGTTTTTAATTGTTCCATCCAAAAGTACTGAAGGGTAGCAGAAGTTCCCACCTCAGAATATGTTTCTTTGACATAGGGATTATTCTGAGAAATGGCAGACACGTGAGGAGCTCTAAAAACAGAGTAAAAGCTACCCTTTTGTAAGAGGACGCTCTTTGTAAGGGTGTCTCTCTGTACCGGAAGGGAAGGATGGCCAAATCATGGGGCGATCTTAACAATGAGCCGAGCACTCAGCTCTGCGTAACAAACTGCTTTTTGTTTACCATGCCTTTCCTGGTACCTCCCCCTAACTGGCTCCCCCTCTTTCTCTTGTCTTCAGCTAAAGATGGTATTTAAGCAGGTGGCTCAAGCCACCTTGGGAGTTAACTCATCTTCCCCGTGTCACCTATGTTTACAGAAGGTATACATGTCAGTGCACTTCTGTTTATCTTTCTCTGGTCAGACTGTCTTTGGTTACACAGGTCTCAGCCACGAACTCACAAGGGTAGAAGAATTATTTGCCCCTCCTTTCAGTATCTGAGCAGTTCAGATGGAACCCGTCAGGGCACTGTGCTTTCTGTGGGGCCTGCAGATGGGATTCGGGGAAACTGGCCGAAGCCAGTGGAGGGTAAAAATTGCAGACAAAAAAGGGGTTCTGTGGAAAGTAACCTCGCAGGGTGATCTCATCATAAATTCCTAGCTGGGCAGGTCGTGGTGGGTACAACTTCTTCAGAGAAAGGTTTTAAGCCGCCCCTCGCCCCCCATTCTTCTTGTGCATCTAGGTTAACACACTTTGGAAATACTAGAAATGATACCCCTGGAAGGGGGTATTAACCCTCAGGAGAGCACATAATCTTATTAACTGCCCCATAATCCAATCCTTGCCTTGCCTTCTACCCCTCCAGGTACGTTCAAATGTTCAAATGCATAAAACAAGCTACAAAAACTGTTATTCTCTGAAGTATTTGAGATCTTGCTCTCTGGCACATATCATCAGTTTAGATCAGATGAATTCTTACAAAAATTCTCTACAGAGTTGGATGTTTCTCATGTTGATGAAATTCTTACCAGAGTCAGCTCTCCTGGATCTCTGTAGTGCCCAGTCGAGAGAGGAAGGTAAAAATTTCTCAACCTTTCCAAATTCAGATGAGCAGAAGAAAAGCATTTGTAAAAACAAGTTCTTTGGATTGTTTATCATCCCTTTACAGATTTGGGCTTCCATGAAGAATCATTTTTCTTAGGCATGAACAATTTCTCTTAATCTCTCTTATGTCGAGAGCCTGGTGTCAAATTCTCTCATCTTTGCCTGAAGTTTTATCTAGCATTCATTTTTGAAGGAGGTTTTTTGTTAGATGTAGAATAGTAGGTTGACGGTATTTTTCCCACCAGTTTCTTCTGCTACTATTGTTTCTAGTGAATTCATCGTTGGTTCTTACTGTTCTCATGACTGTCTTCTTTGAAGATTTTCTCTTTTTCTTTGGTTTCTACTAACTTGATTATGATGTGCCTAGCTGTCATCATCTTTGTATTCATCCTATTTGGGATTACCGAGCTTCTTGGATCCATAGGATGATACCTTTTATCAATTTTGATAAATGTCTAGCTATTATCTTTTAAGATAGTCTCCTGTCCTATTCTCTCTTCTTCTGAGACTCCCAGCTACGTGTATATCAGGCAACTTGACCCCATCCTGCAGGATTCAGACATCTGGTCTTTGTGTCTTCCTTTCTCTTTTTCTCCATTTCCCTTTTAATTCTTGTTTCTTTCTGAAGCATTTATCTTTCTTAAAATTCACCTATCCTTTCTTGGGCTATGTCCAGTCTGCTGTTAAATCCATCTAATGGATTTTCCTCATTCAGCTATTTGTACTTTTCAATTGTAAACTTCTGTTTTTCTTTTAATGTTCCATCTCTTCATCCATTGTCCTCTTTTTACCTCCAAATACTTTAACGTATTGTAAAGTCCTTTTCTGCTAATCCCAATATCTGGGTCATCTGTGGATCTGCTTTTATTAACTGTGTTTCCCAGTTTCACATACCTAGTAATTTTGAATCGTATGCTGAACATTGTGGATGATATGTTGTAGAGATTCTGGACTATATTATCTCCTCCAAATAATGGAGTTTTGTTCTTGCAGACAAATTACTGACTGATCACCTTGAACATACCAAGTCTTCGTTCTCAGCTTTGTTAGGATGGGTATATTTCAGCTCCCTCCCCTTCCCCGTTCTAATACATAGCCCTGCCTCCTATGTTATGGTCCATAGTCTTAAAGCTTAGCCTTTCTGGGATAGCAACTGAATGCCTAGGCTGTTGGAACTGTACGTCCTCTAAAATTTCTGTTTAATTCTCAGTGCTTTCCCCCAAGAGCTGTTTTCCACCAGGCCTCATAGTCTCACCCTGTATGTGCAGAGTTTAGGATCTGGCCAAGGATCAGAGGTGAATGTCCATGCAGATTTCTGGGGCTCCTTCCTGTCCTGTGTCTCGCCTTGCAAGGCCTAGGTACCCTAGCATTCTTGAACCCAGTCTCTGTTTCTTCCATTCAGCAAGGCTGCTTGCTGCTGTGTCTCCACTCGGGAGTTTAGAAAGTGATCCTTCCACGGAAAGCCGTGGCGAACGTGGACTTCATCCCAGTTACTTCCCTCCTCTCCAAGGCCACCGCCCCGTGCCGTGCTGTGCAGTTCCTGCAGACACTTGTCTTGTATGCTCCGTTTAGTCTTAGACTTGTTTGCAAAAGGGGAGGGGTAATCCGCTGGGTCCGGCCATACAGACTTAGAACTTTTTATTTAATCATGTAATAAATAGGATTTTCTGGGCTTTGAGTCATTTTTAGAAAGGACTTTCCTACCAAGAAATGGTTAAAAAGGTTTCTTTGGGTTTTCTTCTACTACTTTTACAGTTTTCATTTTTTATGTTTAGATCTTCGACTAATTCAGAATTCATCTTGATAGAAAAGGTAGAGGGATATAACAGTATTTTTCCAGATGCTTGCTACTCACTTTTTCTAATACCAATTAACTTCAGAGTACTTTTCCCCCACTGATTTGAAATGAAGTCTTTATTTAGTTATATATTAAATTCTTAAATGTATTATATGTATTTCTGAGTTTTTCTTCAGTGTCATTGATCTGTTGTATGAACATATACATGCACATTTGACAGTATGAGAATGTTTTGATATTTAATATGATACTATAATATCTTATTCGGATTTAGTATCTAGGAGAGTTTGTTCCTCATTATTTTCTTTCAGAAATTTCTTGGTGATTTTTTTTTTAATGAACTTTAGCATCAGCTGGTCTAGTTAAAATATTATGCACACACATACACATGCACATATATCTCTGTGGAGTACTTTTATTGATACTATTTACATATAAAATTTAAGTTACTTTTTTAATGGCTTTATTTTTATATCATAAAAATCACCTATTTTAAGTATTAGCAGGTCCTTGAATTTCGTTTCGTTCAATGTTGTTCTAATGTTGGTGAGATGCTGTAGGAACTTAAATTTTTTTTTTAATTTTTAATTATACTTGACATACAATATTAGTTTCATAGATACAGTGTAATGATCAGACATTTATATAACTTAGGAAGGGATCACCCCACTAAGTCTAGTACCCATCTGACATCATAGATAGTTATTACAACATTATTAACTCCTTTCCCTATGTTGTACTTTATATCCTATGACTGTTTTTTTTTTTTTGTCACTGGCAATTTGCACATGTTAATCCCTTCTTTTTCACCCATCCCACCAACACTGTCCCATCTGGCAACCATCAAAATAGTCTCTGTGTCTAGGAGTTTGTGTCTGTTTTGTTTATTTTGTTTTTTAGATTCCACATATAAGTGAAATCCTATGATATTTGTCTTTCTCTGTCTGACTTACTTAGCATAATAACTTCTAAGTCCATCCATGTTGTCACAAATGGCAAGATTTCATTCTTTTTATGGCTGACTAGTATATTCCATTATATATATGTACCACATCTTCATTCATTCTTCTATTGATGGACACTTAGGTTGATTCCACACCTTGGCTATTATAAATAATGCTTCAGTGAACAAAGGGGTACACGTGTCTTTTCTAATTTTGGATTTCCTCAGATAGATACCCAGAAGTGGGATTACTGTGTCATATGGTAGTTCTATTTTTAATTTTCTGCAGAACTTCAGTACTGTTTTTCATAGTGGCCGCACCAGTTTGCAATCTCACTGACAGTGCATGAGGGTTCCCTTTTCTCCGCATCCTCCCCAGCACTTGTTGATTTACTGATGGCCATTCTGACAGGTGTGCGATATCTCGTGGTTTTAATTTGCATTCCCCTGATGATTAGTGATGCTGAGAATCTTTTCATGTCTGTCGGCCATCTGTATGTGGCCAACAGACATGGATTCTGCTCATTTTTTTGATCAGATGGGGTGTTGTTTTGCTTTGTTTTGGTGTTGAGTTGTATGAGTTCCTCATCTATTTTGGATATTAACCCCTTATCAGATATATCATTGGCAGATACTTTCTCCCATTCAGTAGGTTGTCTTTTCATTTTGTTGATCGTTTTCTTTGCTGTGCAGAAACTTTTTAGTTTAATGGAGTCTCATTTATTTATTTTCTCTTTTGTTTCCCTTGCCTGAGGAGACATATCCAAAAAAAATCACTAAGAGCAATATCGAAGTATTTACTGCCTCTGTTTTCTTCTAGGTGTTTTATGGTTTCAGGTCTTACATTTAATTCTTTAATCCATTTCAAGTTTATTCTTGTATATGGTGTAAGAAAGTAATCCGGTTTCCTTCTTTTGCATGTGTCTGTTCAGTTTTCCTGACACGATTAAAAAGACTGTTTATTCCATTGTATATCATCTTGCCTCTTTTGTCATAATTTATCATATAAGTGTGGGTTTATTTCTAGATTCTCTATTCTGTTCTATTGATCCTTGTGTCTCTTTTTATGCCAGTACTATCCTTTCTTGAGTACTATAGCCTTGTAGTATAATTTATCTGGTGGCATGATACCTCCAACTTTGTTCTTATGATTGCTTTGGCTATTCAGGGTTTTTTGTGGTTCCATATAAATCTTAGGATTATTCATTCTAGTTCTGTGAAAATATACCAAAATACTATTGATATTTTGATAGGGATTGCACTGAATCTGTAGATTGCTTTGGGCAGTATGGCCATTTCATGATGTTAATTCTTCCTATCCATGAGCATGGTATATCCTTTCATTTATTTATATCTTCTACAATTTCTTTCTTCAGTGTCATAATTTTCCAAATATAGGTCCTTTACCTCCTTGGTTAAATTTATTTCTAGGCTTTTTTTTTTTTTTTGATGGAATTGTAAATGGGATTGTTTTCTTAGTTTATCTTTCTGATAGTTTGTTATTGGTGTATAAAAATGTAACCAATTAATTTCATATCCTGTTACTTTATGAATTCATTTATCAGTTCAAATTGTTTTTTGGTGAAATCTTCAGGGTTTTCTCTATATAATATCATGTCATCTGCAAATAAGACAGTTTTACTTCTTTCTTTCCAATTTGGCTGCCTTTTATTTCTCGTCTGACTGCCATGGCTAGGACTTCTAATAGTGTGTTGAATAAAAGTGGTGAAAGTGGATATCCCTGTCTTGTTCCTGATCTTAAAGAAAAAGCGTTCAGCTTTTCACCGTTGTGTATGATATTAACTGTGGGTTTGTCATACATGGTCTTTACTGTGTTGAAGTATGTTCCCTCTATCCTCACTTTGCTGAGAGTTTTAATCAATAATGGATGTTGGATTCTGTCAAATGCCTTTTCTGCATCTATTGATACATGATTTTTATCCATTTTGTTTAGGTGGTGTATCACATTAATTGATTTGTGCATATTGAACCAGTCTTGCATCCTGGGAATAAATCCCTCCTAATCATGGTGTAGGATCTTTTAATGTATTGTTGAATTTGGTTTTCTAATATGTTGTTGAGGGTTTTTGCATCTATGTTCATCAGGGATATTGGCCTGTATATTTTTTCTAGTGTCTGGCTGGTTTTGGTATCAGGGTAATGCTGACCTTGTAAAATGAATTTGGGACCCTTTCCAATCTTGAATTTTTTGAAACAGTTTGAGAAGGATAAGAATTCATTCTTCTTCGAACGTTTGGTAAAATTCACCTATTAGCCACATGGTCCAGAGGTTTTGTTTGTTGGGAGTTTTTTAAATTACTTGAATTGATTTCTTTAGCAGTTATTAGCCTTTTGGGATTTTCTGTTTCTTCCTGATTCAGTCTTGGAAGATTCTAGGAATTTATCCATTTCTTCCAGGTTGTCCAGTTTGTTGGCATTTAGTCGTTTATAGTATTTTCTTATAATCCTTTGTATTTCTGTGGTGTCATTTGCCACTTCTTCATTTCTGATTTTACTTATTTGGACTGATCATCTCTTTTATTTTCTTGATTAGTCTGGCTAAAGCTTTGTCAATTTTGTTTCACTTTTGAAAGCCCCAGCTCTTGTTTCCATTGATCTTTTCTGTTGTTGTTTAGACTCTTTATTCCCACTCTGATCATTATTATTTTCTTTCTTCTACTCACTTCGGGCTTTGTTCTTTTTCTAGTTCTTTTCAGTATAATATTAGATGGAGATTTTTCTTGTTTCTTGAGGTAGGCCTGCTATAAATTTCCGTCTTAGACCTGCTTTCACTGCGTCTTATAGATTTGGGGCCATTGTGTTTTCATTTACATTTGTCTCAAGGTACCTTGTGATTTATTTTTTGATCTCGTTATTAACCCTTTCATTGTTTGATTTAGCCTCCATGTGTTTGTGTTTTTTCATTTTCTGTAATTAATTTCTAGTTTCATGCTATTGTGATTAGAGAAGATGCTTGATAGGATTCTAATCTCTAATCCACTGAGACCTTTTTTGTGGCCTCACATGTGATCTGTCTTGAAAAATGTTCCAAGTGCACTTGAGAAAAAAATGCATATTCTGCTGCTTTGGGGTGAAATGTCCTAAAAATAACAATTAAGTCCATCTGGCCTAATGTGTAATGTAAGGCCATTGTTTTCTTGTTTTTCTGTCTGGATGATCTGTCCATTGATGTCAGTGGGGTGTTAGAGTCCCCTGCTATGACGGTCTCACTATTGGTCTCTCCCTTTATGTCTGTCAGTATTTGCTTCATGTATTTCGATGCTCCCGCACGGGGTGTGTAAATGTTTATGGGAGTTGTATCTTCTTGTTGCATTGATTTCTTTGTCATTACAAAATGCTCTTCTTTGTCTTTTGTTACAGCCTTTGTCTGATATAAATTTTGTTCCTCCAGCTTTTGTTTCCATTGGCATGAGCTATCTTTTTCGGTCCCTTTATTTTCAGTCTGTGTGTGTCTTTTGATCTGAAGTGGGTCTCTTACAGGCAGCATATGTACTGGTCTGGTTTTTTTCATTCATTCAGTGACCGTATGTCTTTCGATTGGATCATTTAGTTCATTTACATTTATAGTAGTTATTGATAAGTATGTAATTATTGCCATGTCATCGTTTTCTGATTGTTTTTATAGATCTGTTTCTTTCCTATTCTCTTGCACTTTTCTTTTGTACGTTGATGGCTTTTTGTAGTGTTGTGTTTGGATTCCTTACTCTTTATTCCTTTCTCTTTATATCTCTCTTAGATTTTTGGTTTTGAGGTTACCATGTGCTTCTTATGTACCAGCAGCCTTCCATCTCACCTGGGTGTAAAGCCCACTAGTTTTCACAGCCAGGTGTCATGTGGATTCCTCATTCTCACTCTGGGGAGCCTACTGTGGGACTGGGGCCCCTCGCTCCTCAGGGGGGACCTCTGCGGCCAAGATATCCCTCCCAATTCTTCACGGCCACACGTAGGTGTGAGACCAGCCTGCGCCACGTCTCTGCTCCTCCTGCCAGTCTTTCAGTTTCAGGTCAGACATTTGTATAATTCATGAAGTGACGCCCACCTCGCACCACACGCAGCCACTGCAGGATCATCGACTACATTCCCCATGCTGTTTCCACACGACTGTTTTGTAACTACTAATTTGTACTTCTTCCTCCCTTCACCTTTTTCGCCCAGCCTTCCAACTCCCCCTCCTATGAGCCTTAAAGTGGCTTTTTCTTTATATGATTTATAGGAATTCTGTTCAGCTAGACTTCAAGTGGTTCTCAATGATGGTTGCTCTGTAATTTAATTGTAACTTGGATTTGGTTGTGAGAGGAGGTGAGCACAGCCTTTAGCTACTCTGTCATCTTGGCCAGAAGTCAGGAACTTGGCTGTTTTTACCATGGACTACTGCTATAAACAAGAATTTGGTTATACATTGTTTTACTGGTCACAGAACTTACCTATGACAGTAAGTGAAGGACTAATTGTACACATTCCAGTGGTGTTTAGTGAACTTACACTGAACAGTGTGTGTGCTGCCATCACTACAGTCCAGCTTCCGAACATGTCATTACCCAAGATTCCCTGTGCTCGTGTGTGGGCACCCCCTGCTCTGACCCCACACGACCACGGGCCTGTTTTCTATCTCCATCAAATTCCCTTTTCTGGACATTTCATATAAATGGAATCATACAATATGCAGTGTTTGCATCTGGCTTCTTTCAGCTAGAATGACGTTTTCGAGATTTCTCTCTGTAGCAGGCGTTAGTACTTTATTGCTGCGTGGCATTCCTTAGTGTGGATACACCCCAGGTTGTTCATTCATTCATCAGTAGACGGGCATTTGCATGGACACACGACATCCATTTAACAGTTCATGGGCGTTCGTGCACCAGTCCTCGTGTGAACATATGTTTTCTCGTCTCTTGGGTAGATACTAGGAGTGGAATTGCTGAGCCAAATGGTAAACCTATATTGAACCTTTAAAGAAATGGCCAGACTGTTTCCCAGGGCGTCCATGGCTTCGTACATCCCCGCCGGCACGCGTGAGGGCTCGGCTTCCACATCCTCCCCGGCACTCGGTCCGGACAGCGGCGTCTTTTTAGTGTCGAACCTTTCCGGAACACACGCCTTCGAAGTGATACATCCCGTGGCTGCTTTTAAAAAATTTCTTTACACAGATTGTACACATTTCAGTGCATTTATTTCTGGGGGCTATCTGGGGGGTATCTGTCTGGCAGGGGGGCTGTCGTAAGTGGGACTAACTGCTTGCTGTCCGTGCATGGAAAGGCTGAGCGTTTGGGCACGTGACTTCTGTTCCAGACCCCTTCGTGGAGTCTTCCTATCTGCCACATGTTCTCGATGTTTCTCTTGGGTTTTCCAGAATAAGCGATTATTACACCTCTTCTCTTTAAATTTTCTGCTTTTTTCCCCCTCTTGCCTGCTTTCATCAGCTAGAACCTCTCAAACAAAAAATAGCAGTGATCGAGGACATTCTTTTATTCCAGAGTCTCATGGAAATTTCTGTTGCTTCCACCCGCTGTAAATGATGCTGATTTTGGGCTTATTGGGTGTGGGTGTAATTTTATTATGTTAAGGAAGTATCTCTCTCCCTAATCTGACAAAAGATTTTATAATAAATGGTAAATTTTGTCACATGCCTTTCAACATCTATGACGGTCATGATTTTTAAAAATTTACTAATATAAAGTGAATTAAAAAATATTCTAATGTTGAACCATCCTTATCATGCTGTCTAAGGCTCACTTGATGATTTTTCCTTTTAATATCACATGGATTTTAATCATAAACGTTTTGGATTTTTGCATTGATTTTTATGTAAACGGAGTTGGCCTGTGGCTTTCCTTTATTTTGCTGTGATTTTTGGCTTTTGATATCAGTGTTCTACAGATCCCCAATATAGAATTTGGAAGTGTTTTTCCCCCTCGAGGCCGTGTTCCGGTTTAAATAGCATTGGAATTAGCACTTACCCTGGCTGACTCCCCTGGGAAACTGCCTGTACCTGAGGCTGGTCACCCCTTCCCTTTCTTCTCCCCGCAGGTGGCTCGGGGGGTTGTGGGGTTTTTCTAACCACTTTCTCAGTTTCTTCTGGTATAGTTAGATATTTTATTTTTTTGGTGCTTGTTGGCACTTTTTGCCCCCGCCCCCAAAATATCCATTTCCTCTAGGTTTTCGTTTGTTTGCAAGACAGACAGTCAGCATCGATACCCCACTTCTTGTCCAGATTAGCTTAACTACCGCCACCTCCCCCGCAATAAAACAACTTTTGGATTAATTTTAGGCCATTGTTTTCCTGTTAATTTATTAACCTATGAAACCTTTGACATTTAGGAAATGCATACACGCCTCCAGGCTTTGGTCTGGGAGAAACAGAGTAAGACACAGCTCACGCCCAGAGCCCGGGGGTGGGGGCAGCAGGAAGTTGTTGGAAGGCATTAGTAACCCCCTGCATTAGGCAGTCAAGGGTCTTCTCTCCTGGTGGCTCCACGCCAGACTTGCTGGCCGGAGTGCTACGTACGGTGTGACCTCATTGCTACCCACTCCCTTCTTGTCTTTAAGGGATAATTGAGAAGTGAGGTTAGGCAAGAAAAGCTGACTTGGTTTTTTCCCGCGATGTGTGTGGACGGAGTCAGTCTCTGGGCTTCGGCGATGGTCAGATGTGAGCGGTTTTCCTCTTTCTGTGCTGGCCCGGCTCAGCGGCCACACTTTAATTTGGTTATGACCAAGGTAAACCCGACAGACGGCAAGCGTGGGCGTGGCGGAGGCGAAGGGCTGTGGACTGCCCCTGAAAACGTGTCACTCCGGAGTACGGATGGCTGAGCTGGAGGCAGCCGAGAAGGAGCAGATGGGAGAAGAGCTTTCCACCGTCCCCTTTTTGCCTAAAGGGACATAAGTTTGTAAGGGTTTTCCCCGCCCCTGCCCACTCAGATTCCAGGAGGGACAGAGAGGGTACCCCTGGGGATACCCCTAGACCCAGTCAGCCCCACAGGCGGCTGCGCAACAGGCCCTGCTGTGAACTGGCCCTTCTCTGCCATTGGCGTCCTCAGATATTCACCTTCCCACAGATATTCCTCTTCCTGGTCGCTGCTCTAAAAATGTGTTGTTCCCGTTAAAATGCTATGTAAGCCCACGTTGCCCCCCGCCCCAGACACCCCTGAGTTACGGTCTCCGAGCTCCTGTGTGCGTGCCTGACGCGGGCGCTGACGGACGCGTGTGTTTGTCAGTCTGAGTTACAGGGCCCCGGCCGGGACTCTTACACGGGGAGAGGGGAAAGGTTTTTCCCTCCCCTACAGAAGTTCCTTCTAGAAAATGACTTGCATGCTATTCGCCCTGAAGGTGGAGCTCCAGCTGCAAGTGGGGAGGGGCGCCTGCCTCGTGGAGGCTGGACCCTGTCCTTCCAGCTCCTCCTCCTCGCTCACTGCTGTCCCCACCTGCCCGCTCTGTCCTGTGAACACGGCCCCACTCGCCGCTCCCCTGACCCCCGGTTCCAGAAAGTAGTTCCTCCGAGCCACTTATTTCCTTCCTTCCTGCATTTTCTTTACTGTAGTAAAGTACAGATAACATAAAATGTACCATTCTGACCATTCTTAAGTGTATAATTCAGCGGCCTTAACTACAGTCACAGTGTTGTGCCACGGTCACCACCACCCGTCCACAGAACTGTTCCATCTTCCAGCCGACGCCCGAAACGTCACTTCCCATGCCCCAGCCGCCATCAGCCACCATTCCATTTTCTGTCCTCATGCCGTTGACTAAGTGACTCATGTAAGTGGAGTCCTACAGCATTTGTCCTTCTGCGTCGGGCTTATTTCACTCGGCATTATGTCCTCAAGGTTCTTCCTCCCCGTGGCAGCACGTGGCAGAACTTCCTTCCTTTTCACAGCTGAACAGCATTCCACTGTGTGGGTGCCCTGCTTTTTCTGACCCAATCTTTCACTGATAGACACTTCCATGCAGGACGAGGCGAATCCCCCGCGTGGGGGAACTCGGGCCCTGCACGGAGAGAGAGAAGGGTTCCTGGCTGAGCGTGAGAAAGACTTCAAACGCACGCCACTCTTAGAGTCAAAAGGAAAGTTTCCTGGACAAGGTAATGCTCTATAGGCAGAGCGTGGGCTCCTCGCAGAGGCGGAGTGAGACGGCCTGAGAGAGACCCAGAGGGACAGACACCAGAGAGGGACACAAAGAGGGACCCCAGGTGTTCGGGTAATTCCGTGTTTATGTCTTTCTCCAGTTCCTGTGAATTACAGTGTAAAGCCTTTGCCCTGTCCTTTGATGTGGACCTCCAGTGAGGAAGGAGGAGGGGAGGATGTAGCAGAGAAAAGCTAAGAGGATGTAGCAGAAAGGCCTGCTGGCAGTTCCCAGCCTTTAATCCGTAGGTTCCCCATGGCTTTAGCCACAGAGGATGACTCTTGGTTCCCGATTCCCCTGCACAGTGTGGGGAATGCGCCGTTAGCAAATCCCAGCAGAAACCCTCCTCCGTTCTGCATGTGTCCTGGCTGCGGGCCGAGCAGCACATCGCAGACTCTGAATGTCGCTTGATTGACCATTTTAGTTCTCTTGCCTCCTCCCTGTGTTAACTTGGCATCTTTCCTCCCTCTCTTTTAATTTTTAAAAATCTCTGGAACAAACAGCATCATAACAATTAAAAGAGTGGTTACCTACAGGGTCAGCGCCCTTCCTGTATGGACTGTCCCAGCTTTCCTCTGTTCCCTCCCAGCTTTGGTCCACAAGCATCATTCTTAGTGCTTATTTTTATGCAGCGTGGTCTTCTGCTCTACTCAGAGCCTAATTCTTTTCACGTTAATTCATTGCCTCATGTTGGACTTTCTGACAAATGAGTTCAAGATAGTGCATGCAATTAATATACAACTTTAAAAAATCATTTCTTTGTTGGCTGTTTATAATTTTTCATTTTGAATAATGAAATTATTTTGAAATTTTTTGGAATCATTTCTCTTTCCCTTCCCGCCCTCATTCTGGATAAAGTTCCAGGAGTGAGCTTATTAGGTCAAAGGGATGATTATTTGTAAGAGTTTTGAAACACACCACTGAGGTTGTGCGAATTGAAACGGCCATTTACAGAATTTGAGGGGATTGTTTTGCCCATGGCCTTACCAGTTCTGGTATTATTTAAATGCCTGTCTTGCAATGTAATAGATAAAGTTATAATCATTACTTTCATTCACATCTGATTGCCAGTAAAATTAAACTTTCCACCTAATGTTTATTCCTCAGTTATACTTCTCTCTTGAATTGCCTGCTCTTTTTACCAAATTATCTCGTGGAGACTCACTTAAAAACATTATTTGTACTTGCTGTTTACATGCTGTAGACATAAACATTTTTAGGTGCTTTAAGTGGAACCATTTCCTCTCCTTCGTTTTTCTGTAAACTGCGCACCCACCCACACTGCATTCAGCGTCTCAAAGTGCTAATGTCATCAAGTCTGCCTTGAGAAAGGAGAACCATTTTTTTTCTCCTGGAGGCGGGGGTGGGGTGGGGTGGGGTGGGGTGGGGTGGAGAGGGGGTGGGGGTGGGATGCTGGTGTCCAGCCCACTGCTGTGTTCCTTCCTGGTAAGCACTTGATGGACAGCACGAGGGGGCGGGGCAGGCAGTCTGCTGCAGTTCTCTCTCTGGACCAGAAATCACGGGTCCATGGAGCAGATTTAGAAGCCAACAGGTGTGTGGTTGCAAATGGGGCGCATCACGCTCTGAGCTGCTCAGCCCTCCCCATCCACCCCCATCTCCCACCCCCCAGATCAGCTTACACTGTGAACCCTGTCCTTACCTCCTACACCTGGGCCAGCGCTTCTGACGGTTGTGGGCACGTTTCTGACGGTGTGTGACATGGCTTCTGGGCAGTTTCATGCATATTAGGTAAAAATGAACAAGCAACCAGGTATCATCGCTCAGGACAGGGCTAAAGTTCACTCGGCTCAGAGTAAATGGTAGACAATACGGCACCGGCAGCTGTGAAAGTGGAGGTGGATGACTGAGGTTAGGTGGCCTTGGGGGGCAGACAGGCCCAGAGCAGTGCTGCCAGGCTGGCTGTCTGCTGGTCATATGACCTTGAACAAGAGCCTTGAGCCTGCTGCTTGTACTACATGGGGTCTTCTGTGCCCCATCGGTCCATTAGAGGGTCTAAGAAAAGATCAAACACCTTTAACCAGAGAGCAGTTCCTGGACCCTGGGGCCTTCTGGTCGTAACCCATGATGACTCGGCACACAATAAATCAGAACACTCCTCCCTTCCCTCTCCTTCCAGCGTGTGGGAATGTGCAGGGCCGGTGTCCCCGATCTGTCTGTCTTCTAAACTCTCAAGCTCTCTGGAGTTTCTTCTGAGCTTCACTGAGCACCGGCCGTGTGCTGGGATTTCTGTGTGGGGAGCCCGAGGACCACTGAGTCTGGTGTCTGGCCTCACGTTGCCCCACCTTGGGGCTGACCCTTCACCCTTTGCTCTGGGAGCTGGGCCCTGGGACTCAGGGTGGAGGGCTCTAGGGTGCACCCTGCTGGCGGGCGGGCTCACAGCCTCCCTGCCTCCCCTTCTCCGCAATCCAACGCCTGTGTTCTCGGATTTCACCAGCTTTATTTTTCAGTTGAAAACTCAAGGGAAAAGCCTGTCCCCCCAAAAGTGAACGGCTTTGCCGCATCCTGAGGCCTGTTCACCCAGGTGCCCGTAGCATGTGTCTGTGGGAGCCACAGACACATGAGAAGAAGGCTTTCTCAAGTGACCCCTCAAACATTTAGCTCTAGATTCAAAATCCACCCCAAAGAGGGAAGCCCCCCCACCTACGCTCGTAATGATAGGACTTCGGACCATCAGGCCCCCCTCAGGGAACTGCATGCCTCAGGGGAACCCCCTGCGAGGGCAGGGGAAGCCAACCCCAAGCCGGGGGACCCCAGGGCACTCCCGGCTTGTAGAGTGGGGGCCTCAGAAATAGCTGAGCAAGTGACAAGATATCTTGGGTGAGAGCAGCTGCTGGATGGAGCCCCCTCTCCAGAGGTGTGTCCAGCTGGCCGGCTTGCTTCTAGAAGTGCAGTGTGGAGAAAGGGAATTACCCAGACCCGTGTGGGCTTCACTGTCCCCAGAAGCACTCTGAATGCCTTGGCGAACAGCAAGTGTGATCTCTGCGCCTCCTGGCCCTGTCACATGGTGGTTCTGCCCCAGCCAAGACCCTTGACCTTCAGCACAGCTGGGCTTGTGGGTGGAGGTTAAGGAGTCTGAAATCTTTGGCAGCTTGGTGCTGGCTTAGGTAAAATCTCTACAGAAAAAGGGAGAGAAGTCAGGCTGCGGAGTGGGCCCAGAGGATGGGGCCCCTCCGTTTCCACGAATCGTGCTGGGGGCCCCGTTAGAGCCCCTGGCTCCCTGCAGGCCCAGCCTTGTCAGGCTTAGAGTGGCTCCCCCTCTAGTAGAGCAGAGGACAGTGGCTCCCCGCCCCAGGGGTCCCCAGCACACAGCTGTGGGAGCACAGAGGATGCACCTAACCCAAAGTGGGGGGGGGGGTAAAGGGAAGTTCAGGGGTGAAGCCTGAGCTGAGCCCCAATGGACACAAAAGATATTCAGGACACGAACGCGGCAAGAACATCTGGACGCTCCTGGAACATTCGGTGACCTCTGAATGGTTTTCTCCACTTTCAGAATGAGCCAGCCTCACCCTCGCCCAAGCGTGGATCCCCTCGACGCCGATCCCAGGCCCCAGCCCACTCTCTGCGCTCGCTCCAGACCAGCCGCCCGCCGTCAACAGGCAAGTTTGAAAGTGTTTTTCTTTCCAATCTCTCGTACCGCATTTCCTTCTCTGGACTCGCTGAGTGGGATGGGACCGTCAGTACAGCACGCAGCAGAGGCAGCTGCTTTATCTTGTGGCTGCTTGTAAAGGGACTGCTTCTGATGTCCCACCCCGGCTGGGATCAGGGTCAGGAAGCTCCCTCCCCCTCATTTTCCAGGAGAATTTTTAAAATAAAATATGAGCAGTGCCTTTTCGTCATCTGTTGAGATTACATTTTTGGGTCTTTTTCAGACATGATATTATCCACTTAATAATTTCTAGTTCTCTGCCAAAATTTCTAGTCTGTGTGTGATACGCCCATTTCTGAATTCCTGTGGGTTTGCCTATTGTCTGTGCTGGTCCTCGCTCCTCGATTTGGTCCCCGTAAGTGTGTGTGTTTAGAATTACGGTATTTACAAGTTCAGTGTTGCATCGCCATGCCTTCGCACGCAGCAGGTGCTCAGTTCGTTAACATTTTTAATCGCGGTAAAATATATGTAATAGAAACCTTACCATTTTAACCATTTATAAGTGCACGGTTCAGCACCGTTAAATACAGGTCTTTTCATCTCGCAGACCTGAAACTCTGTCCCCACTCGGGGGTCCTCACTCCCCCTCCCCGGCCCCTGGCAGCCACTGTCCTACTTTGTCCCTATGAATTTGACTCCTCTAAGGGCTTCATATAAGTGGATCGTACAGTACTCGTCTTTTTGCGTCTGGCTTATCGCACTCCACTCAGCATGATGTCCTCCAGGTTCATCCATGTCGCAGCATGGTTGGAATTTCCGTCCTTTTTAAAGTTAGGCAATATTCCACTGTACATTTTGTTTATCTGTCCATCCACTTGGTTGCTTCCGCCGTTTTGGCTGTTGTGAATAGTGCTTTCAGTTCTTTAGGGCATTTACCCACAAGTGGGATCACTGGTCAGATGATAATTTAATTTTTATTTTTTTGAGGAACTGCCCTGTTTTCCACCATAGCTGCCCCATTTTACGTGCCCACACAGTGCACCAGGGTTCCTTCCAATTTCTCCGCATCCTCACCAACACTTATTTTGTTTTTCTGAGAGTAGCCATCCTGATGGGCATGATGCGGTATCTCAGTGTGGTTTTTGATTGGCATTTCTCTCATGACTAGTGATGGTCAGCATCTTCTCAAGTGCTTACTGGCCCTTTGCACATCTTTGGAGAAATGTCTGTTCAAGTCCTTTGCCGTTTAGAATCAGGTGGTTTAGTTTTTTGTTCAGTTGTAGAAGTTCTTTATATATTCTGGATATCAACCCCTTATCAGATGTGATTTGCAAATATTCTCTCCCATCCCTTTGCCTTTATACTGTTGATTGTGTCATTTTATGCACAGAAGTTTTTAATTTTGAGGTTCAGTTTGTTTTCTTTTTTTGCCGGTACTTGTGATGTCAGACCCAAGAAACCACTGCCAAATCCAATGTCATGATGCTTCGCCCCATGTTGTAGCCTAAGAGATTTATAGGTTTGGGTCTTACATTTAGATATTTGATCCATTTTGGGTTAATTTTTGCTTATGGTGTAAGGTAAGGGTCCAACCTCATTCTTTTGCATATGGATATCCATTTTTCTCAGCACCGTTTGATGAAAAGACTGTCCTTTCTCCATTGAATGGTCTTGACACCTTAGTCAAAAATCATTTAGCCATACAGGAAAGGGTTTCTTTCCAGCTGCTCTTTCTACTCCATTGGTCTGCATATCTGCCTATGCCAGTACCGCACTGTTGATTACTGTCGCTGTTAAAAGTTTCAGAATCGGGACGTGTGAGACATCCGCCTTGGTTCTTTTTCAATATTGTTTTAGCTACTTGGGGTCCCTTGAGATTCCATGTGAGTTATAGGATGGATTTTATTTTTTCTCCAAAAAGCACCACTGGGATTTTGATAGGAGCTGCATTAAATCTGGGGACCACTCAGTGGTAGTGGCGCTGTGATGATGTGACGTCTTACAGTCCACGAGCATGAGACGTCATCCGTTCATCTGTATCACCTTCCACTTCTTTCGGCAACACTTCGTAGTTTTCAGTGGACAAGTCTTTCACCTCCTGGGTTAAATTCATTCCTAAGCATGTCATTCTTTTTGATGCTATTGTAAGTGGAATCGTTTTCTTAATTTCTTTCTCGATTATTTGTTGTTAGTGTGTAGAAATGCACCTGATTCTGCAGTTGATTTTTTACCCTGCAACTTTGCCACGTTTGTTTATTAGTTCCAACAGTTATTATTGTGTGTGCGTGGAATCTTTAGGGTTTTCTACATATGAGACTATGTGGTCTGAAAACAGAGATAACTCTGCTTCTTCCTTCCCTTTTATCCCCTTTCCGTGCCCAGTTGCCCTGGCTGGGACGTCCAGGACTGTGCTGAATAGATGGGGGCAAAAGCAGGCCCACTCAGCCTGATCTCGGAGGAAACGTATTTAGTGTTTCACCATTGAATGCGAAGGTATCTGTGGGCTCGTTATATATGGCGTTTATTGTATCGAGGTGGTTTCCTTCTATTTTTGGTTTGTTGTGTGTTCTTATCATCAGAGTGTAGAACTTTGTCAGATGCTCTCTCTGCATCAGTTGAGACGATCATGTGGTTTTTGTCCTTCATTCTGTTAATGTGATGTGCTGCGTTCATCGATTTTCCTCTGATGACTCATCCTTGCCTTTCAGGAATAAAGCCACTTGGTTGTGGGATTTAGAATCCTCTCAGTGTGCTCTTGCATTCTGTTTGCTAGTATTTCGTTGAGGGTTTTCACATCGGTATTGATCAGGGATACCGTTCTGTAGTTTCCTGAAGTGTCCTTGTCTGGCTTTGGTATCAGGGAAATGCTGGCCTCATAAAATGGATTTGGAAGTGTTCCCTCTTTCGATTTTTTATAGGAGTTTGAGGAAGATTGATTTTAATTCATTAAATGCCTGGTAGAATTTTCTAGTGAGGCCATCTGGTCCTGTGCTTCTCTTTGTCGGGGGGTGGGGTGGGTTTTGATTACTGATTCAGTCGTCTCGGTAGTTACAGGTCTGTTCAGATTTCTATTTCTGTATGATCCAATCTTGGATGGTTATGTTTCTAGGAATTTACCCATTTCATTTTGGTAGTCCAATTTGTTGTCATACAGTTGTTCATGGTACTCTTATAATCCTTTTTATTTTGGTAAAAATTGGTTGTAGCGTCTCCTATTTCACTTTTTATTTTAGTAATTTGAGTCTTTTAGTCTATCCAGCTAAAGATTTGCCAGTTTTGTTGATCTTTTCAAAAACCAACTTTTGATTTCACTGATTTTTCTTTTTCTCTCTTGTTTTTCTCTTCCCTATTGCACTTAACTCTGCTCTAATCTTTGTGGTTTCCTTCATTCTGCTAGCTTTGAGTTTACTCTTCTTTTTCTAGTTCCTTAAGCTATAAAGTTAGGGTGTTGATTTGAGATCTTCCTGGTTTTCCAATGTAAGCATTTACAGCTCTGAGTTCCGTTTTAGCACTGCTTTCTCTGCACCTCATAGTTTTGGTACGTTGTTTTCAGTTTCATTTGTCTCAAAATATTTTCTAATTTACCATGTGATTTCTTTGACCCATTGGTCGAGTATGTTGTTTAATTTTGCACAATTTGTGATTTTTCCAGTTTTTCTTCTATTGACTTTTAGTTTCTTTCCATTGTGAGTGGAAAAGATAGTTTGTATGACTTCAGTTTTTAAAAATTCACTAAGACTTGTGGCCTAACATATGGTACATCCTGGAGAACGTTCTGTGTGCATGTGAGAAAAATGTGTATCCTGCGGCTATTGGGTCGAGTGTTCTGTAAATGTCAGTCAGGTTTAATCTAATAGGGTCGGTCAGGTCTCTATATCCTTATTGATCTTCTCTCTGTTTGTTGTACCTATTATTGAAAGGGGGGGTATTGAACCCTCTTACTACTATTGTAGAGCTTTTTCTCCCTTCAGTTCTGTCAGTTTAGTGCATACGCATTTATAATTCTTTGTAACAGTTTTATTTAAAAAGAATTTTCTTAAATTCTCTTTGCTTGATATTAGTCTAACCATCCCTGCTCTCTCTTGGTTACTGTATTTGTATGGAATATCTTTTTCCATTCTTTCACTTTTAACCTCTGTGTGTCCTTAGATCTAAAGTGAGTCTCTTATGTTTTTCAGCCCCAGGATTTTGGTTATTATTATAATATTTTTGATGATATTTTCATTTGGTTCATATATTGTTTTCCTGTTCCCTTCCTTCGGCTAATTGAGCATAATTTGAGACAGCTGTCTTAAAGTCCCTGCCAAGTAAGTCAGAGGCCTGTGCATCTTGAGAGTTGGTTTCTGGAGATTTATTGTGTCCTCTCAAAAGGCCCTATCTCCCTGTTTCTTTATATGTCTTGTCATCTTTTGTTGAAACCCGGCATTCAAAAAGACACCTGCCTCTCCCGAGCTTCGCACAGTCCCTGTGCAGGAGACTTGCACTCGTCAGCCTGGTGTAGAGGCTCGGCACTCTTGCAAGCCTTCTGGGGGTGCCCCTTCCCTGGGCCTTTGTGGGTGCTTTAGTTCTACTTCCCAGGCAGACACAGACGCTTTTAAAGGTTCTCGTTTCTCTAGGAGCCTACCCCTGCTGCTTCTCAGGGGTTTAGATGTGGTCTCCCATGCCTCTGCCCATAACCTTGCCCCCAGCCCCCCACAGGCCCGCAGCCCCCCTGCAGCAGCACCCACCACTGCTCTCGGCAACCTCCGCCCCGTATCAGACCGCACTGCCGTTCTCAGCAGTGCTCCGAGGCGGGAGGGAGCGGCCGGTCCCCCTGGCAGCCCCCAGACAAGCCAGAACATCTCCCCAAGCCCTTCCATCTGGGGTGGGGAGCCGGGAACTGGTCGGCTTCCTCAGACCCGCACTGCAGAAGGCAAGCAAAGCCGCCGTGAAATTCCCTACCGTCTACGTGGCTTTCCCTTGGTCAGGCGCTTGAGCGGCAGCAGCGGCCGTCAGCTGGTTTCTCAGGTTGTCACAAAGCCACCTGGTGCATGTGTTGTTATTCCCTCTGTGTTCCCATGGAGGGGCGAGAGGCTGCAGCCTCCCAGCCTGACATCCTGCTGATGCCACGCTCCTGTCGTCCCCTGGCTTTGGACCAAGACGTTCTCCAGACATTCTCTGCATCTCGTATGGTGTCATTAGCTATCCCCCAGGAGGGCTGTCCTCAGTTACTACCTCAGTGCGTTGGCATTGAACACCAGACTTGGGTTCCGGAGATTAACTCTGGTTGGTCATGATGTTTTGTTAGTTTCTGCTTCAACACACCCGTGTTCAGTGTCAGTGCGCTGAACGTCTGCGTCCAAGCGTGCAGCGGGCTTCTGACGTTCCTCTCCTGTCCTTGCGGGGTTTTCAGATCCTACGATGATACTGACGTCACCAAAAGGAGCGGGAAGAAAAAGGCTTTGTTTTCTTGTTCTGCAGCAGTTACGCCAGGTGATTACAACTTGCCTGTAACACTCTTTGGGACCTGGTGTTTTCATCTTTTAACACTTTTTATTTTGAAACTTGTAGATTTGCAGGAAGTTGCAAAAGTAGGGTAGAGAAGTCCAGTGTATTTTTCATCCAGTTTCTCCCAGCAGTTGCTTCTTCCTTAGTTATAATATCAAAACCCAGAAGTGGACATAGGGAGGATGTGTCTGTAGTTCTGACAGCGTCACACATGTGGGCTTGTGTAACCACTCTCGCCCACCACCAGATACAGACGTGCCCCACCACCCGCGACCCCAGCAGCCACGACTGTGTTCTCATCTTTATAGCTTGTCGTTCTGAGAACTTTATAGGGATAGGACCCTACAGCAGGTGCCTTTCTTCAGTGTGATGCCCTTGGAGTCTACTCAGGTCGTTGCTATGGCCACAGCTTCTTCCCTCTTATTACTTAGTATTCTATGGTGTAGATATACCAAAATCTGACCATAGGGCAATGGAGTCCGTTTGGGGCTGTTAATAATAGTGCCAGGAGTAACCTTGTTCAGGTTTTTGTGTGAGCATGTTTTAATTTCTCTGGGGTAAATGTACGTTCAGCTTTTTAAATTTGGTGTCGCCATGATGTTTTTATTTGAACTGTTCTAATAGGTGTGTACAGTTACCGCCTGTCCCTGATGGCTAGTCCTGGTGAATAGGTGTTCACGTGCTTATTTGCCATCCGTATGTCCTTTTGGGTGAAATGTTTTCATGTATTTTGCCCATTTTCTATTTAGATTGTTTTGCTCTTGAATTCTGAGTTATTTGTATATTCTGGATATCGGTCCTCTGTTAGATATGTGGTTTGCAAATATTCCTTCCCAGTTTGTATTTTGTCTTTCTAGCTATTCACAGGGTCTCTCATAGCCCCCAATTTTTAAATTTTGATGTTCCATTTTCTTTTATGAATGATGCTTTGGTGTCATGTGTAGCAGCTCTTTGCTAAGCACCTGTTGTCACTTAGAGATAGATACATTTTAACCTATCAATTCAGTTGATATAATAGCTTTGATATTTAGTTTTAACTTTCTTTCTCAGATCAGTCTGGGCAGATTGTATTTTTCCAGGAAAAATGTAACCTAGGTTTTGAAATTTATTGGCAAAGTCATCGGGTGACTTTCTGAAATCACTACTTAGTTTAATTCCTATCTCATTCCTCGTGCTGTTCATATCTATTCTCTCTCGATCAGTTTTATTGTTCATTTCTATTTCATTAATTTATCTTTGATTTCTTCCTTCTGTTTTTCTTGGTTTATACCGGGGATCAGCCAACTTTTTCTATAACGGACTGAATAATAACTATTTTAGGCTTTGCAGCCAAAGAGTGTCACAAATGCTGTTCTAACATTATAGTGGCCAGAGGCGTGTGACCGAACGTGCACGGTGTGTTCCTGTAGCGAGTGTCCATAGCGGTAAAGACACTTTCTTAGTTCAGGACTATCTGAAAGTATTTCACCTTAAATCTTAAATAATGGTTGAACTAGGCATAAAATCTAACTCGACAATTTTCTTAATGCTTTACAGATTTATTTCACTGTGGGAGACAGGATATCTTACTCATTTCTTAAAAGATCACCTTTTTTTCCGTCCTCGCGAGTGGCTTTTAGGACCTTTGCTTTCCCTGCAGTTCCGGTCCGCTGGGTCTTGATGAGAGTTTGTTCACACTGTCCTGGACACCCCGTGTTTCCTGAACCTGAGGAACCACGTCTCGGATCTCATTCTGGAAGTCCTGTTGGACAGAAACATACATCATTAATTTTCTGCTGTTGACTCTATTGTGTCTTAAATTTCAGTGAAAATAATTTTGGAATTAGGCTTATTTTTACATTTCCTCATGTCTTTAGTAATCTTGCATTCTAGCAGCCGAAGGCCTCGCAGAGAGATGTTCTCCTTGACCCGACCCCATCGGGCTCCTCAGCGCTCTCGTCTCTCCTAGGCCCCGACTCTGGGGCTCCTGCCTTCGACTCTGCACTGTCCAGCGAGAGTCCTGCTGGCAGGCAGACTCCTGCATCTCCGTAAGTGATCACTGTGCCAGCTGGGTATGCGCCCGGTGCTTTCTGGTTTAGCTAGAATCCCCCGACCACCGACGTTTCCTTGTAACGATTTTCCATCCACCCTTGGCTTAAATTCCTGCTCCCCTACACCTGTCACGACAGCCCCCCGAGCGAAGCCCGCCTTACCTTCTGTGACAAGTGTCGAATAATGTAGCAGGGCCCTCCTGAGGTCTGGTGCAGGTGCTGACTTCCGTGTCCGTGCAGTGGAGTGGCAGACAGGCCCAGTTCTCCAGACGTCGTAGGGAGTGTACGGCCAAGTCCCCAACTGGTAGGCCTGTGGTTATACATTTTCAGGAGGTGACTTTATAGCCACCTGACACCCCCCGCCCTGAGGTCCTAGACTTTGCTAGACCTGGCTTGGGGTGTGTGTAGGGGGGTCTTTGGGGGCTTTTTCTCTTAATAAATACGCCTTTGCACATAACTGACTCTTAGCTCATTGTCTAATTGGTTGCCTGTCCCCCTGGCAGAGCTAAGAAAAAGGACCTGGTTTTCCATCCAGGTTGGAAGGCAGGGGCCCGAGTGCTTGGGGGCCAGGGTGGCTTACCACACCGGAAGAGGATCCGGGGGCACGAAGCTGCTGGCACAGGTGTCCTGGCTGCGCTGGCTGAGTGGGGTGGGGGCCACCTGAAACCCAGCAACCGTCGTCACCGTCCTCGCCTACCACACTCCTGAGAAGAGCTTGGAGGAAGGGCATAGACTAGGTTCGGGCAATGGCCTTCTTCTGTCCCCTGGTCCAGCTACCCAGTGGCCTCCACGGGGGGCCAGGCCCAGCCTTACACTCACCACCCTGCAGCAGGCCTGGCAGGTGGGACACTGTCCTGGACACACCTGCTGAGTCTTCTCCATGGCACTGTCTTCACCACCACCTGGGAGGACAAACACAAGGCTCAGGCCCCCTGCCTGAAGCTCTTTTCTCTCGGGCAGCTCAGCCGAGAGGTTCTCTGCAGAACAAGAGGGGCCCCACGCAGATGCGTCCCCCTCTAGAACACAGCCAGAACGCTCCTGTTTCCCGATCTCCATCCCCAGAGCCCTAGTGATGACAGGCCCTGAGGTGGTCGGGGTGGGGGGTCTGGCCAGCCAGCTCACCTGCCAGGCGAGGGTGAGCTCCTCCGGGCTGTGGGTCGCTGTGTTACCCGGCAGCTCAGCTCAGCACCAGCCTTGCTGTTGTTGGTGCCCTGAAGGCCAGCAGACATGCCTGTGGGGAAGGTAGGACGTACCGTGAGAGCCTGTCCCCTACCTGCACAGCCAGCCAGGGTTTGGGGGCTGGCCGAACCACACCCTCTTTGTGCCTGTCCCCCATAACACTGGCTCCAAACCTCGACCGGAGGGCAAGGAGAAAGGGGACCGAGGAAAGCATTGCAACCCCCTGGCCCCTGCCCGGTCACTGTCCCTTCCTGAGGGTCCGGGGACAGCTGTTCTGAGGCTGCCTAATGGGTCGTGGGGAGCATGAGTGGCACGTCCTGGAGAAGGGACAGAAGCTGGGCTCAGAGCCCTCGCTCCAATCCTGGCCGTGGAGTGTGGGCCACTCGAGCCTGCTCAGGCCATCGGCACTACACACCACACTGGTGACTGCACGAGGTGGGGAGAATGTGCATTACAGCAAGAACGGGGTCAGCAGGCAGCGACCGGAGCTGAACCGCCATTGTGCAGCTGCCACCCCTGGGGACCGTGCCACTGGACATGGTCAGAGCAGAGAGAGAGGGCCTGTGACCCTCACAGCCTGAGCTGACCTCGCACCCCCTCTGGCTGTGAGCCCCCAAGGAGCAGCCTTGGCCCAGGAGGCCCCGGAAGCTGGCCGAGGTCTAGGTGACACCAGCCCCGCTGGTCTGGAGGCTGCCAGTCAGGGCCCAGACTACTACCGTGGGACCAGAGGCTTGGAGTCAGGCCATAAAAGGCCAGCTGGGATGTCACAGGTGATGGGGACGCCGTCCTCACTGGTCAGCTCGATCCTGGGCCATCCATCCTCATCCTGCAGGAGGCAGATCAAGGTTTGGACAGTGCTGCAGGCAGGGAGGGGGCTGGACAGCCTATGGGTCTATGGGCCCGCAGGGACTGGGCAGGACAGGTGACCAGCTCCACGGGGCAGCAGGCTGGAAGGGTCTGGGGCATAGGTATGTGGACGTGACAGCAGGCAGGAAAGTCCCCTCCCTCTGGGCTCCCTGCCCCCTTGGGGGCCAGCCCTTCCCACATGCTCATGCTGGGGTAGAAGACTAGGGTGCTGTGGTCCAGTTCCCCATCAGGGGCGTGAGCCCCGAGGCCCCCTGGCTCAGCGTCAGCGAGAACGTGCAGTGAGCAGAGCCCTCGGCCAACAGCAGCTGCTGCAGTGGGCGCCAGCACCCCAGGCCGGGCCACCGGAGCGTGGTCTGAGGAGAGGCCGGAAGGCAGGTGAGAAAGGCCAGCTCTGCCTGCAGTGGGGGCCCCAGGCCCACGGGACAGCCCAGTGTGCGCAGGGTCTGCTGCAGCCAGTGTCCCCGTGGGCAGCCGGGGGGACATGCAGCCAGCTCCCCAGGTGCCCCGGGGCCTGAGAGGGACAGCTGACGGCCAGGGCAGCACCAGGGCGTGAGGGACTGACAGTCACGTGCATCCGCCTCGAGAACTTCCTGCTGGGTGAAAAGCTGTCACCTATTACACCACCCCCTTTATACAGAGCGTCCCGGATAGGCAGAGCCGCAGACGGACAGTAGGCTGGTGGTAGCTGAGGGCTGGAGGGTGCTGGCTAAAGGGTATGGTGAGCCTTTTGGGGTGATGACCATGTTCTAAACTTGACAGCGGTGATGGGTGCACCCTCTGAATATACTCAGAGCCACGGAATTGTACACTTTAAATTGTGTGGCATATGAAGCCACTGGAAAAAAAGAAACATTAAGATGATGGCCGAAGGTGCAACCAACACAAGGGAGGAACCGCACGCACAGGCCTGGCTCCGCCCTCCGCACAGCGGGCAGAAGGTGGCCGAGGAGGGGACCGTTCTGACCCATCTGGCTTAGGGGGCGTCTGGCTGGGCCAAGGCAGCGCCATCTGTGGATCGCGTGCCCGGGCCGGGCGCTGGCAGCTGCTGGCCCAGGCCGGCCTCACAAGGGGGAACTACAACCTCCTCTGTCAGCTGCTGGAACTGAAGGTCACAGGCCAGCCCAAGGTCACAGATGAGGCCGTCTGTGCATTGGGCCACCTAGCAGTGAGAGGACCCCTGGCTCCAGGAAGGCCACCCAGGGCCTATGTCCCCACATCCCCACACTGACACCAGTCTTTACCCAGCACTTGGTGCCATGTCTGCCCCCCGATGTGAGACCCTCCTGGCGCCAAGGAACGGGGCTCAGGAACAGCACATGCTTGTGACCCGCAGGTGTGAGGCAGGGCCAGCCTCAGGTGTGAGCTGCGCCCAGTCCTGACCGGTCTGCCTGTCGCTCCTCTAGCACGGTCCACCAGGAGGGGCTGGCCTGGAGCCCTAGGCCACGCTCCACACATCTGTGCTAGGCCCCACACGCAGGCTTTTCTGTTCTGGACTGAAGCTGGCTCTGTAGCCCAGGCCTCGTCCCACACGACCTGGGGCCATCGAGTAACCTTGGGGCTCAGCCTGGGGCCAGATGGGCCCAGGCTCCCTGCGGCACCCAGGATCGGCCATTCTCCCCGCCTCTGAAGGTCCTGCTGCTGCGCCCCAAAGGGCAGAGGGGCCCCCAGGGAGGAGGGTGGCGCAGGACTCACCGTCAGAGGGGCTCCCGGCAGGCCGAATGGGAGCGGGCAATGCTCGGCCCGCACGTGGGTCCCGTAGGGTCTTCAGGCCTCCGCAGCAGGCCAGCACTGAGCAGCTCCTGCAGGGAGCACAGAGGGAGCGTGAGCTGGGCCTGACTGAGCCCCACTTCCTGGACCTGGGGTGCAGCGGTGACATAGGGCCCCACATAAACTGTCCCCACAGCAAGCGTCAGCTCCTCTGAGGGAGGGCCCTGGCTTTCGTGGGGAGACCACAGAGAGGTGGAGGAGGATGCAGGCTGGCAGGAGAGGCTGGGGATAGAAACGTCTGCTGTATTTACGAGGCAGATGTTTGGTCGCTGTGTGTGAGGGACGGGCAGGGCCCCATCTGGGCTCCGTGAGCTGCGATGGACCCGGGCAGCAAAAGCACCAGCAGAAATGGGAGCTCAGACCAGGGGAGACCCGGAGCGGCAGGTCTCGGGGATTCCACAGCCAAGCAGAGACTCGCTTGGGAGCATTCTCGGATGTAGAGAAAGGGGATCAGGGCGACCCTGTGGGATCTGAAGGAGCAGAGGGGCCACGGCCCGCACTGGGGTTGGGGGCACGAGGAACATGTCGCACCCTCTGCCGAGCATGCAGGAGGGCACAGGTGGGGACGGTGGGGCAGGCCTGCCCCAGGAGCAGGGAAAGGAATGGATCCTCCCCTCGGCCCTGCCGCACCTGGACGTTACCAGACCGGTAGCATCAGCTCCCTGAAACTCACTCGGACCCCGACCTCCAGAACTATAGGGGAGCACCTGTTGTTTTAAGCCTCTAAGTCTGTGGTGATTTGCTCCGGCAGCCACTGATTCAAAAACGGACCCTCCGCCCTTCCAGTTGTCAAGGCCATAAGCCTCGTGTCATCCCTGGGTCCTCTCTTTAACCACTTCATCCAATCCGTCAGCAAATGCTGCAGGCTCGACTTGAAGACACCCAGAATTGGGCCACCTCTGCCCCTCCCTGCCACTTCTCAGCAGAACCACAGCAGCGGATGCTGGGCTCCCCGCTGCTGTCCACCGGCCCCGGCCCCGTCTGGATCCTCAACACCAGGGACAGAGGGATCTTTTTAAAGGTAGGTCGCGTCCTTGCTCAGCTGAAAAGCTGTGTTCCCGTTTCTGCATAGAAGCCACAGTCCCCTCGAAGGCCCTGGGCCACCTGGAACCCATCACCTCCCGCGTGGCCAGCCATCCTGGCTTCCCTGACAGGGGCCGGACGCACCCCAGCGCGGGGCCTCTGGGTGGCTGCGCCCTCCGCCTGGACCACCGCACGCTCGCTCCCTCGCCTCCTTCAAACCCGCATCAGGTGCCACTCCTCACTGAGGCCCACCGTGGCCACGCCCTCTAGAACGCGCCCCTCAACCCACCCGGCCGCCTCGTTCCTGCAGCATTCGCCACCCAACATACCAGGGCACAGGCGGGTGAGCCGTGGTCCGGCGGTTCACGTCCGCCTGGGTCCTGTGTTCAGACAGCCCGCGAACAAGAGTGGCTCTCAGGTGTTTAAAGGGTTGTTAAAGAACAAAAACAATAAACAAAGACCACATGAGACCATTTGGCCTACAAAGCCTGAGAACCGGCCTCTCGGGCCCTTCGCGGGAAAGGCTGCTCACCACCGGCGTGGACGCCTGGGCCGTGTGTCCAGTGACCGGCCGCCCAGCACACTGGGCTTTACGAGGGCGAAGGCCTGCCTCGTCCACGGCTACGCCTGCGGCAGGTAAGCCACAGCTGCTCAGAGCAAGTGCTCATACAATATAAGTGGGGTGAAGAAGCCTCGGTTTCCTCATCCACAAAGTGGGGACTGAAGGAGCCTGTGGCAGTTGTCACAGGAACATGGGACCACGGGTGTCAGCACAGTGCCCGGCGGGGGCAGGAACGCAGGGAAGGACAGACCTGGATGTCTGGCTGAGAGGCTGTGCAGGTCCAGCCAGGGCTGGCAGAGTCCCCTCAGTGCCCACAAGAAGGCGGCGCTGGCCCAAGACAGCACCCGGTGGGCGGCCTGAAGAGAGGGCACAGCAGGGCCACCGGGGCCACCCCCACCTGGCACATCCTGCCCCTCACCCCTCCTCACCAGCTCCAGGGTGCCCCTTGTGCCCCCCAGGGCTCCCGTGATGGGCCTAGATGCCCCCGGCTCCCTGGCATCCTGGACACCCAGGCTTGTGGCTGCCACATAACTTCCTTAGCCCCCTGCTGCCACACCTTGTCCAGGGGCCACAGTGTCACCTCCAAGTAGGCAGCCTTCAGTGTGGCCGGGGGCCCTGCAACAGGCAGCCACCACCCGCCATGAGGCCTCCGGAGTGCTGGTGGCAGGCGAAATGCCACCGCCCACACCCCAGGCCCAGGCAGGAAACCTGGCCCCCCTGATGACCCAGGCCTCCAGGAAATAGGGCCCGTGACCTGGGATAAGGTGGGGGCACTGGAGACTGCATGGCGGGCCTGAGACTTGCCCCCCCGGGAGGCCCACTCACAAGGTCGCCTCTGGCTGGCGTCCGGGAACCTGGATTTCGGGAGGGCTCCCACCATTCCCAGAGCTGGTGGGAGGGGCGCACTGTGCCTGAACCGTACGGACAGATGGTTCGAGTCCAGAATGGAGGTACGTGCCAGGCAAAGGCCGCCTGCGTGGCCGGCTCCCCGTAAAACTCTGGGTGCGGGGTCTCTGAAGCACTCCTCAGGTCGGCAGCATGTCACATGTGCTGTCACAGCTCGAAGCTGGGGAAACTGAGGACGTGCTCTGCGCCCCACTGGGAGAGGCCTCTGGAAGCCTGTGCCTGGTCCCCCCGGGACCTCGGCCCCACGCTGTCCACTTTGGGGACCTTGCTCTGCGTCTTTTCTTTGTAACGAAACACAGCTGCGCTGAGAACTGAGCATCCAAGCAAATCACCGAACCGGGGGGTGGGGGGCAGGAATCAGACCTTGGGGACTGTGGCAGAGACATAAGCAGGGGCGAGAGCACATTTAACAGCCAGCCAGAGGGACGCTGGCCTCGGTGCCAGGCAGGGTCTTGGGGGCTGGCGCGCTGGGGCTGTGGACAGGCCCGAGGTCCCCAGCACCTCCGGGAGGACGCTCGGGGCAGCAGCAACTCAGTGAGCAGGACAGAAGCCTTAACAACCATTAAGCCACACACACGACCAAAAACAGGTGCCAGGTCCCACAGCAGTGGCCTAAATACAAACAAAGCTGCGCATCCAACAGAAACCAGATGGGGACGGAAGGAACGTGGGCAGCAGTCCCAAAAGAAATAAGCCAGGGAATAAGGGACATTAGTAGCTTCAGGAGCGGAGACGGCATGCTGAAAGACACGAAGGCTACAGTATGGGCCCATGAGAAATAAGGCGGGAGAGTCTAAGAGAAGCTGGGCTGCAGGCCCACCCTTCTGATGGAAACGGTGCCCCAGGCCAAGCGTGAGGGCCCGGGCTCGGGGGCCCTGGGGTTAGGGTTGGATTTGGGTGCAGGGCCACACCTGCCTGGCCCGGCTCCGGCCCCACAGCTCAGCTACTGCCCAGCCCCACCTGGGACAGCTGCAGGAGGGGGCCCACCGTGCTGTCCAGGGTGCCTGCTGGCCACACCTGGGCGGGGACACTGCGGCAGAATCAGTTTAAGGCCTGAGGCACAGAAGACCCTCATGCCTCTGAGCAGGGGGCACAGGGTGGGCCAGAGGGCCGTCCCCCCCACCAGAGCCCCCTGCCCTCTGTCCCCCGGGCACTGGAACCTTCTCACAGAGGCGCCAAGCCCCAGGTCCTCTCCTCCAGCTGGGCTCGCCCCTGAGACCCAGGAGTGTGACCCTGGGCTGCGGACACGGACAGGCTGGGGGCCTCTCAGGGATAAAGTGGACAGAAGGTCCTCGGTGCCAGCAACAGGGACCAGGACATGTTCGTCACCTCTGGCTTTCCTGGCACTGCTAGAACCAAGGGCTCAGGGCTCCTGGCACTGTGTCCTCTGCCCCAGAGTGGGTCCCCTGACCCCAGCTCTGCCACCTCCATGGGGCCCAGCAAGGTCCCCCGGCAGCAGTGCTCAGCCGAGCAGAGGCCCTGGTTGGCAGCCTGTGGGGTCAGGCCTCCTAGGGGCTGGCCGGGCTGCCCGCTGTCCTGGAGCAGGGTCTCGGCCTCGGCTGTCCACTTGTGGGCACACGCCCTAGCACCAGGCTCCCTGGGGCCAGGAAGGGACCTGCTGTTGTACCCCAGACCCATTCATCTACCTCCAGCTTGCTTACTCTTCACACCACAGCCTTCTGTAGCTCCCCATTGCCCACAGGCATTCAAGGGCCTCAAACCCTCCTGACCCCCATCTCCCGGCCCACACCCACCTCAGGTCTGCCTGGCTGGGCCCTCCCCAGCCTCTCCCAACATCACGGTCAATACAGGTGGCCGCAGGGTGCTCATCATTGCCTCCTAGCTGGGGCGGGGGGAGTGCCACCAAGTCCTAACAGGGTTTCCTTTGACTTCTGACCTCACTCCAATCTCTGTCCTTTCTTGGGCAAAGTTGGGGCCCAGCCCCAGCTGACTCCCTCCATGTACCCCTCTCATGACCCACAGAGGCCTGGAGGCAGAGGACACTGACAGCCTCACCTTCCCCTCCTGCTGGACCAAAGTCCCAGAAGGCAAGGCGGAGGCCCACCCCAGAGGGCCAGGCTGAGCCTGGGGCCGCAGAGCTGGGGAGGGGGCCGAGGCCTGAGTAGGACTTGCCACCAACCCCTGGTCTCTGTCCCCTGCCAGGCCCGGCCGAGTTCAGGGAGGGCTGGCTAGGGAGACTGAGGCTGGACCTGTAGGAAAAAGGCTGTGCCCACCCCCACCTCCAGGGGTACTGTTTCCCCGACACCTCACGCCCAGGCCACAGGGCTCAGAATGCTACCAACTGCAGAAAGTGCTATTAAACTCCACCTCCAGGGACCTAGCAACCGGCACACCCTCTGTCCAACAGCTTAAAGACTCCTGATGCCCAGGCCTCCCCCCAGAGATGCTGACTTCACTCAGCCGGGGGGCCCTGGACGTTGCTAACATCCCCTGCAGGCCAGGTTTTCTGTGAGGGCCACTGTCAATGTCTCGGCAAGGTGGAGACACGTGAGGAGCACCTGGCCTAAAGCCAGTCACTGAGCCGTTCATCCCAGTCCTTGTGGGCACCAGCCTTGCAGGGTGGAGGTGGGGTGCTCGGGACAGTTAAGCTCTGGTCCCCACTAGGGTACTGGCATGCAGTTTCAACAATGGCCACTAGATGGCAGGGCTGCCCAGGCAGCAGTGCGCCAAGGAGATGCGCCACGGAGACGAGAGGCGGGCGGACAGCTGGCAACACTGCCAGTGCTGATGGAGCCCCGACTGCGTGTCTGTGCGGTGTGGGCAGAGGGAGGGGTGCTCAGAAACCCACCAACTACCCCATGAAACACATCTGCTCCTCACTCACAGAAGAGGAAACCGATCGCTTGGCCAGATGAGGGCAGAGCAGGCATGGGACCAGCTCCACCCGTTTCTAGCTCGCTGGGCTGCCGGGAGGCAGGAGAGGCTGGGTTGGGTGACAATACTGGCTAATACTTAGTGGGCGCTTTGTGTCAGGCACCATCCTCAGTGATCTACAAATTCACATACTAATCCTTGCAATATTAATCCCGTGGGAAGTAGGGCAGGTGCAGTCATCACTCCCCATGTCACAGGTGAGGAAACCAAGCACAGAGAGGCGAAGCAAGGTGCCAGCTCGGAAGAGGCTAGGCTGGAATTCAAACCCAGGCAGTCCAGCTGCTGCCTCTCTGTTATAGGAAGGGCTGGATGTTGGGGTGTCAGAGCTGAAGACAAGAGACTCCCCACAAGAGGAGAGCATGCCAGAAATCCCACCGTTAAAGCCCTAGTCAGCCAGGCCCACAGTTAAGCAAGCTCTGGTCCCCACTAGGGAACTGGCCTGCAGTTCTGGCAATGTCCACTAGATGGCAGGGCATCCATGCCCAGGCAGCACTGGGTTCCCTGGCCAGAGGAAATCAAAGGGAGGGAGGTCACAGCATCTTCCCAAGGGGCAGGCAGCCCCAACACAGCCACTCACCTCTGGCTCCTGGAAAAGCAGGGTGTCTGGGGCCTGCTGTGGTTGCGTAGGGTCAGGTTCAGGTGCAGGCCGCAGGCCGGGTCTGGAGCAAGGCCTGGGTGGCAGTCTTGACCTCAAGGGTGTGCCCTTGAGGACAGAGGACCTGGGACGATAGAGTGGCACGTCAGGGGTCAGGGAACCACAGGTGCACAGCTTCCTCTCCCCACCACGCCCTGATCCAGGCTATGGGGACTGTCGTAATAGCCCACTGGCTCTCCCAGCCTCCACTCCTGCCCCAACCCATGGCCTCTCCTCTGCTTGGCAGCCAGAAGGGTCTTTAACAAAATGCAAACCAGACATTTATTATTCCCCTGGTCAAAGCCCACTGCCTTCCCGAGCACTTAAAGGAGAAACCGGTCTCCTTGGCACAGCCTGTGGGTCTGGGTTGTCCTCCTAACCTCTTTTCCTCACACCCTCTGTAAAGGCCCCCCATATTCTTCAGACACCCTAAGCACACTCTACCTCAGGGCCTTTGCACTGGCTGCTGCTTCTGCAAAGCTTGCACTAGTTAGCAAGGCCCCCACCCATTCTTCTCCAGCCTGGTGGCCAGTCCTCAAACATGCCAAACTCATTCCTGCCCCAGGCCCTTGGCACGTGCTGTTCTGTTTGGAACACCCTTCCACCAGATTTTCAAGTGGCTGACACTTGGCTTGTCATCTGTGGCTAGCTTGAATGTTATTGTTTTAGTGAGGCCTTCCCTGGCCACATAAATAATTCCCAGTCACACCCACTGATATCACCTGTTTTGTTTTCTCTGTGGTATGTCTCACCATCTGGTATGTTTTCTTATTTACTTATGTGATATTTTGTGGGTACACTTCCTCACTAGATTGTACACTTGATGAAAGACTCATCAGTCCTGTTCTACGCAATGGCCCCAGCTTCTAGAATGGTACCTGCCTGGTACCTAGTAGATGCTCAATAAATGATGGAGAAGGAAGGCAGGAGGAAGGGAAGGGAGAGAGCTGGAGAGAGGGAAGAGAGAGGGGCTGCCGGGCCCTGGCTGTTCTCCCGCTTGATGATGGTGTGACTGGCCTTGCTGGTGCCGATATGGAAATGATGTCCCCCCACACACACACCCACTGGACGAGCGAGCTCTCAGCCTCGCCCTTGGAGCACAGTAGCTGGGCCAGAAGAAAGGCCAGCGAGAGATCCCCTCATTCATTCTCTGATGGAACATTCAGGAAAATGCTGCTCCAGGCTATAGGTTCTGCCACCCAGAGCCCCAGGACTGAGACCTGTCACCTCCTGGACTGGACGAACTCTGATGAAATAAGGGTCAGTCCCCGGGCTCAGTTTAGGTCACCAACAGTGGCCATGACAACAACCTTCCTATGTCTTTCATGTTATAGCTACTGGCCTGGGGGGGTGGGGCCGGCAGGCAAGGCCTCTGGTTGTACTGCCATGCAGACAGCAGGGGGCAGCCTAGCGCAGAGGACAAGGCACAGGCATTGCTGCAAACAGACCAGGCCTCCGGCTAGTTCCTTGACTGCTTGAGCCTCTACTCTCCCACCTGATAAATAGGGAAAGTGATACCTACTTTATTAATGTGTTGACATGTGAAACTATGAAATAATGTGCTGACTAACCTCCAGGATGGCTGAATAGCTGAACCACACAGTGCACTTGCTAAAAAATACAGAGCTGAAAAACAGAACCTCTGTGAACAGGGTTGAGAACTGGCATGTTTTAGATCTCCCCAGAAGCATCGTGACCTTAGCGATACCCCACCCCCCGTCAGAAATGTTCAACCTGAATCTCATCTCGAGCAAACAATCTGACAAATACAAGTGGAGGATGCTTTGCAAAACAGCTGCCTGGACCCTTCAAAACTGTCAATGCAGAAATTTTCCTTTAAGATGGTTTATGACAAGGAAATGTTTAGGGGGAAGTACATCAATGCCTGTAAGTTACTTTGAAATGCATCAAAATTTCAGATGGATGGAGGGCCAGGTGATAAAGCAAGTGGAAGAAAATATAAATGAGACAATCTAGGCGGTGGGTATGGGGTGTTCACAATAAAATAGTTTTAATAAAGTTTTACTAGCATATAGCCATGCCCATTTATCTACATACTATCTGTGGTTGTTTGGTTTTTTTTTTGTTGCAAGATCAGAGTTGAGTAGTTGCAACAGAGTCTGTTTTGGGTGAAAATGCTAAAATATTTTCTATCTGGCCCTTTTCAGTAAAAGTTTGCAGACCACTATTCTGGATTAAGAAACTGAAGAGACGAGTGAGTGTCCTGCATGAGCCAGGACCGCCTCACCCAGTCGGCCATGGTCCCAGCAGGGGGGTCAGATGACACACAGCACCACCTCCCAGGCATCCCATCTACCTTCCCGTGGCCCAGGGTCTCTGCGTGTCGTCCTGCCATCGGCCAGGAATCCCATTCCTACCTGGAATCCTCAGGGACAACAGCAGGACGACATGCATCCTGGATGTAAAACAAACAAAACAGCTTGAAAGAACATTACTGGGACAACAGGGAAATTTTATCATGGACTGTATAATAGTATTACGTCACGTTCCTGAATTTTGTACTTATATTGTGTTATATGAGAAAAATATCCTTCTTATAGGAAACACTCTCTGAAGTATTTACAATAGAGGTAAGATGTCTCCAGAAACATCTCTGTATCAATACTCAATGATACAGAAAGAATGTGTGTATGTGTGTGTGTGTGTGTGTGAATATACGAATGTGTATAACATATATAAGTTTAACAGAAAGATGTCACAAGATGTCACTGTCTTACAATAACTTTTCTATAGGTTGGAAATTACTTAAAATAAAGACTAGGGAAACACAAAGCAGTCCCCTGAATGCATGCACAGGTTTGGGGAGTGGTGAAGTCATGAGTGAACAAGCTGGTACAGAGCCTGGCACACAGTAGGTGCTCTAGAAACAGAGGCTGCCTGGGCCAGGGCGGGCATTTGACAAAACTGGGGGGTTGGAGGGAGAATAAAGTGACCAGTGGGCATGAGTAACCACTCACTCCCGCAGTCATTCATTCATCCATTCTCTCGGTATCTTTCACTGAGCATCCCCGATGTGCTGGGCCCTGGGCCAGGGGTGGGGCACGCCCTCCGGGAGCAGACAGAGAAACGGACCAGCAACACAGAGGGGGCATCCCAGCCCAGGCCTCATCTACTGCCAGATGCCGTGCAGAGGGGAAACACGTGACTGAGGGATGTCCTAGGGGTTCCAGAGGCCAGGTAGAAACGGGATTCATGGACCAGGTCAGGATGACATGCAGAGACCCTGGGCCATGGGAAGGTAGATAGGACACTTGGGAGGTGGTGCTGGCTCAGCTCGAAGGCTGTGTCATCTGATCCCCTTGCTGGGACCATGGCCGGCTGGGTGAGGCGGCGCCAGGCGCCAGTCACTGGGCAGGCAGGCTTCCCCTGGCTCCCAAGGTTTCATGGGCCTGGCTGGGGGCCACAGGAGCTGGCCCAGGAACGAAAACCTGGGCATGTTTGGGAAAGCTGGAGCCAGGAGTTTCCGAGAGTGGCCCGCGGGGGCATGCTGGAGCTCCGTGGACCAATGTGGATGTGGATGTGGTAACACTCCCCAGCGGGGCCCGGCTTCGGCCAGGGCATCTGGAACCAGTTACGGGGCTCAGGGTGGCCAGGGGCACCATTACCTTGGCCGAGACGGAGGCTCCACTGGGGTGGCAGCCTAGGAGGACGGGGAGGTCGTGCCAACCTGAGAGCTGCAGCCCTCTCTCCTGCTGGAAGAAAGGAGAGTGTGAGGCGCCTGGCAGGAAGACGCCCCGCCTGGGGCCGGGGTGCAACCAAGCCAACCACCCCGACAGAGGACCAGAGGCCCACAAATACATCAGCAGCCCGAGGAAGGGCCATGCCTGTGCCCACAGCCCGAAGGCTGTGCAGTGGTTAGGGACGGAAGCTGGCGCCAGGAGACCTGCTTGTGGCTCCCAGCTCGGCCTCTGCCCAGTTCTGGCAGGCTGGGCAAGTTCCCCTGTTGCCCGCTCCGAGCCTCAGTTTCCCCTTCAGTGTAGAGGTGACAGCGGTTCTGGGCGGCGTGTCTCCCGTGGGCTGCTCCCGGCAGCCCTGTCCGCACGGCGCCCTCCCCACCCCTCCGGGCCAGGATGCTGGCACTGCCCACGGTCGTAGTGCCCAGGTGCTGCCCCATTCTGAAGGCCCCTCTACAGCAGGGTGTGCCAAGCTCAGCATGGCTGACACCTGGTTCGTAATTCACTGTGGGCTGATCTGTGCGCTGTGGGAGATGAACAGCATCTCTGGCCCCTGCCCACCAGAAGCCAGCAGCTCCCCCTCCCCACTGTAACTACCAGAAGTCTCCCCAGCCACTGCCGAATGTCCCTTGGTGGGCAAACCCACTCCTGGAGAGAAACACTGGTCTACGCTGTTAACAGGTGGCTTACTCATCCCCCAATGACTCCTTGAGTGCCAGAGCCTGGCTGGTGGCGTACTCGCCTTCATATACATGTAAGACCACTGGGTACTGTGCCAGGCGCCCAGTAGGACCACAGAATGAAGAGCTGTAATAGTTATTAGCATGTACTTGAGGCCTGGGATGCCTTTGGTTTGGGGGACCAAGTACTCCTCATCACATCCTGATCCCAAAGATGAGTTATTTTATTAGCTGTGTGACCTTGGGCAAGTCACGGTGCCTCTCTGAGCCTCTTTCCACATCTATGCAGGGGAGTGGCTGCAAATCCAGACACGGCTTCAGTTCCTTGCCACTCACTTCCTGCTGTGCGGCCCAGTCTCTAACAGGCCACGGACCAGTATCAGTCCACAGCCCTGGGGTTGAGGACCTCGGTTCTAAAGCATCAGCTCTACCCACGCACCATCCTAGGTGCGTTACTGGTGTTAACTCACTTGATCATCACAAACCCCATACTATTGGTGCAATTATTATCCCCATTTCACAGACCAGGAGACTGAGGGAAGAGAGAGGGTAAAGGAGTCGCCCAAGGTCGCACAGCCAGCACGTGGCAGTGGTGGGACCTGACATCCAGAGGGAACTCATAAGAACTGTGCCACCGTGCCTCTCACTGGGGTGTTAGGAGGAGAAAAAGAATCAACCCAGAGAAAACCCTTAGAACAGTGCCGAGCGCACAGCAGCACCCCTACAGAAGGAAGCTGGGCCTGGAGTCTGACTGAGGAGTGGAAGGGCAGAAAGGACACGGGGCCAGGAGCCGGAGCGCAGGCTCCAGGAGGCCAGTCCGTGCAGCCTCACGGCTGGGATGCAGAGGGTGCGCAGCAGATGCTGGTTCCAACTGTTGTTATTATTAAAAAGCCTTGACGCACTCTGCAGTGCTGGAGACACACAGAGCAAGAACACGCCCGTCAGTCGTGCACACAGTGGGTCCGCTGTGCACCGGGAACCAGATGAGAGCTGAGGGGACTGGGAGGGAGCCCTGCCCCTGCCTGTGTCCCTGGCCCACCCACTCCCCGCCTGGCAGGCGGAGGGCAGGAGCCTACGGCTGGTATCCACCACCAGCTCCAGAGTGCCATTCAGCGTCGGGCCACCAGGGCTGCCACGTCCATGCCGACCCCACCGTCCCTGCCATGGAAGGCCACACTGGCCTGGGCCTGGGCCTCCAGAGGCAGAGAATAACACGGACTACTGGAGACTTAGGCTCGCCTTCCTTCTCAGCTCAGGGACGCTCCTGAGACTGCACAGGGGCTACACCCTGTGGATGCCAGCGGGGCCGACCCTGGGGAGCGGGGCAGCCTTTCATGCCTCTGAGGCCCTGTGATATCCCGTCATGAGGTGTCCCTCAGGCTTGGCCTGGCCATCTCCTTCTCTCATTGAGGCTGCTGCTTAAATGATACCTCCTCCGAGTAGCCTCCCCTGATTGCCCACCTAAAGCACATGCCGACCCTTCCCGCTCCCTCCCCGGCCAGGTCAGTCCCCCGGGGCAGGGCCTTGAGTCTGATTTTTCCCTGCTATGTCCCCAGTGCTTAGCACAGATCCCAACACACAGTACGTGCCCAGTACTCACTGAAGGAATGGATGAATGAATGAATGCTTCTTTCTGGGGTTGATCAAATATCAAATCAATAGCAATTTATACTGACCTGCAGCTCACCTAGCCCAGGCTAGAAGGTCCCTACCACCTCTCACCTGTCTCAGGCACCTCTTCCAGTCCCTGCCTCTGAGCTGGACCACACCTCGTCTCTGGGGGCAGGTGGAAACCCGCCTGAAGAAGGGGGCTCCAGGATCTGGAACCCCACCGTCAGGAGTATGTTTCTGACAGTGTTTGACTAACACCCCTCCATCTGCAGTTAGAAACGGTTCCCTGAGTGGCCAGGTTCCCGGGGGCGGCTCACTGTTCCAGCCCAAGCGCCACCTGGCCCAGCCCCGTCACCTGCCTTCGGGGCCGTCAGGACAGGTGGCACTCCGGGGCAGACGTGGACAAGCCTGGCAGCTGAGCCTCAATTTCCGCATCCATAAAGCAGGCGCAGCCCGCCCGCCTCGAAAGACGTCACCAAGATTAACTAGAGAAACACCTGAGAACATCTGCCCTGGGACACAGGTCTCAGAAGACGTTCGATTATGCGATGTTCCACCACGCGCACCTACTATGTGTGAGGCACGAGGCGGGAGGGGAAACCTGTCAAAGAGGGCACAGTCCCCGTGCCTGGGGAGGTTCTCGATTGTTGGGGACGCGGAGAATGTTACCCCCAGACAGAAAACGTCTCCTGAAGGGTAAGGAGGGCCAAGTGTGGATGGCAATAGTGGCCATGCAAGGTCACCGTCCTGACAGCCACCACACCAGGCCTCCTGGGGGCAGGGAACTCAGGTGGTGTGGACAAGGCCGTCCCTGGAATGACCGTCCCATCACTCACTCACCAGGCCCTTAGAGCCGTCCCTGAGGTCAGCTCACACGGACACAGACCCGCTTCTGCTCTGGGTCCCCACGGACCCTGCGGGAGGCTGAGGGCCAAGGACGGAGAAGTTTGTAGCCAGGAGAAGACGACAGGGGACTGGGGTCCACCAGGGGCCCTGATCTCCACAATTGACATGGGTCACGGGGTGGCTCTGGAGTCACCTGACTTCTTCATTAACTAGCTGTGTGGCTTGGGCCAAGTGACTCAAGCTCTCTGAGCTTCCCTTCCTCCCCTACAGAATGAGGACAGCATTACTGAGCCAACTTCAAAGGAGGTGAGGGAGTGAGCCGAGCAGCTGTGCAGGGGACGAGCATGCCAGGCAGAGGGGGAGCCTGTGCAAAGGCCCTGAGGCCACACACCCAAAGATCCCAACTATGTGCCACTCGGGAAAAACACAAAACCAGAGACAGTGCAAAGCTCAGTGGCAGTGGGGGACACAGAGGAGGGTGGGAGGAGCAGGTGGAGCGTTGGGGGTGTGTGGGGCGCTGAGCCATTCTGCGTGAGAGAGTGAGGTCGGCACATGACACTTTGCAGTTGGCAAAACCCATAGATGTGTACGACATGCAGTGAACCCTGTGGAACTGTGGACTTTAGCTGATGATAATGATACAGTGACACTGGTTCGTCAGGTGTGACAAATGTGCAACACTAGGGCCAGATGGTAACAATGGGGAGCTGGGTGGGGGCGGGGGTGGGAACGCTGGTACCTTCTTCCCAACCTTTCTATAAACCTAAAGCTGCTTTGAAAAATGAAGTGTATTATGTTGTTGTAAGTATGCCTGGGACCCCCTGATTAGTCGACTCAGGATCATGGGTCGGGGAGCCGGGTATGCTCTAACACCCCAGGGGATTCTGCATGTGGCTGGGGCTGAGAACTTCCGGGCTACACCCCCATTTTCTCCACCTGGCCTCTGTGGGCCCGAGGGCTCCTGAATGGGGGTGCTATCACTCCAAGTGCAAAACTTGGCTGGTGGGACGTAAAAAAACTTACTCTTTTTATGCATGCACACGGCACATAAAGTATATCTGTAGAACTAAAACTTCATAAAGGGGGCGATTAGGGAAAAAATGTCTAAAAGCCTCCTTTAGAGGGGCAATAGTGAAGATTAGGTTGAGAAACACTTTGAAGAGGCTGAGCTTCTGCCCCTCCCTCGGCCCCCATTCGCCCCCAGAGATACTGCAAACAAAGAATTCAGCTGCTTCAGAAAATAACAAGAAAGTCTTCCCCTGTTAAGGGACCCATCAGCCGAGCTTCCAGCGGGGCCCTGCCTCTCCCGGATCAGTCCCAGGAAGGATGTGCTTGGTGACCTTGGGCAAGTCGTGTCACCTCTTTACGTCTCAGATTCTCATCTGCAGAATGGTGTGACAGCGGCCTCACGAAGGGTCCGTGAGGTGATCGTGCGAAGGCTGAGAGCAGAGCCCAGCCCGGGACAAACACTCAACAGACAGCAGCCCCTGTTACGACTGAGCACGGTGACGGCATGGCCTCGGGTCCCAGACACCCTCAGATGCGCCCGGTTTTATGGACCATCTTGAAAGTGAACGGCTGCTAATGAAACAACGAACCCGTGTAGGTTTGAAGACGCATCCTGATCTCAGATGTGTCAACACGTGGGAAAACGTACATCTCAGAGTGACCCGTTTCCTTGATTCTGAGCCCTTCTCTGCTCCATCTCGACACCCAACGGCTCAGGGCTGAACGCATAACAGGCATTTAGAAATTGCTGTTCAATTCCAGGCCTCATCACCGCAGGGTTACCCGTCTACACCTCCACCTGCCCGGCCCACTGCCTAATTTCTGTGTACACAGCGCACAGCGCCAGCTCAGCGAAACAACACACATACTGACGCTCTCTAAGCGCCGTGCCCTGGGGAGCCACGCACAGCATCCCCACCTGGTCCGTCCTCCACCCCTTTATTCCCCTGCAGAGTGACAGCCTTTCCATGTTTCTGCCCTACACCGGGGTCAATAAAGGATCACGCGGGCTTCCCCCAAACACAAACACAGCATGGGGTTCAGAAGACAATTCTGTTTCTCTCCATTTTCAAGGGTGAAACGTGATCCTTTCACCCCCCAGGGAGCTTCAACCCCTTCTCACCTAGACAATCACTTCCAAATGATGGATCTGGAAACCGCCCTGCCATCTGTTCTTGATTCTGGAGGGGCTGCCTAGCTAAGCCCGCCCATCGCCCCCCTCCCCGGGGCCTCGTCTCCCTTCCTTCCGCCCCATCTCCCAGCAAGCTGGCTGCCTGAAGACAACACCTGGCAGGCAATCCAAGGTCATCCCAGAGGGACCGTCGTCCGTACCTGCACCTCTGGAGGAAGTGTAGGTCCGGGGGGATGTCCGAGGGGGAAGACCACCACTACCACCTGGGAGTGAGACCCGCTCAGCTGACCCGAGGCCTGCTGGGAGTGGGATGGAGACGGGGGTCAGACGGAGCAGGGGAGTGAGCTGAAGGAGCCCAGGAGGTGGCAGGCATTCAAGAAGGGACAGCTCATCCCAGAGTTTGTCCCAAAGCCCAGGCCCAGTAGCAGATGCCAGAAACCACCATCCTCTCTTGGTGTTTCTCAGCCCTAAATCTTACTCAGGCCGCCTTACTAGGAAGCTTATGAAGGGAGGTCCTAGGTGTGGGGCTGGGAGGATGGCTCTGGGACCCCAGGCCCCCTGCTTCCCATGCCTGCGCCTCCTATGCCTATGTTGTCCCTCTGTTTGACTCTGACCTCGAACCTGGCACTACAGTTCTGGCTTTATAATTATCACCTCATCTAGTCCACTGTTCCTGGAGGCCGGTGTTACTATCCCAATTTCACAGCTACAAAAACTGAAGCTCAGGGGGGTTGGGTAATTTACCCAAGGTCACACACCTGGTCAGCAGTGGAGCTAGGATTTGAAATTGAAAGCTCCTTAGAGATGGGGACAGAAACACAGTCACATGTGCATCCCCAGTACCTAGCCAAGAGCCTGGCACACAGTGGAGACACAACCTGTATACGGTGATGAACAAATATACCTACAGTAGCCATGTATATATTCACCATGTATATATTCACCTAGCTACCACCTGTAGCTAGGTGGGATCATGTGATATATTCTGGCCAATGGAATGTGTGCAGGATTGATATGGACTACTCATGAGCCTGGCCCGTGAAAACCTCCTGCAAAATTCTCACCCTCTCCCCTCATCCACCAGCCAGCCAGCAGGGTAGAGCCACAAGGTGGAGGGAGCCTGGGTCACTGAGTGACTGGAGCAGAGTCCCACTGAACTGTGATATGACTGGGGAGTAAACTCTCATGGTAAAGCTAACTCATATTATGACAGTCAGAGCATCCCAATTAATCACACGTACACTGCCAAAATAAGGACTGTGCTATCGACTTTCCAGGGCTACCCTGTCACCTCCTCAGCCATTCCATATGGGACACCTACACTCTCACATTAAAACCCTTCCTCCCTCAGCAAGAGGGCAGAGCTCAGCCTCCTCACCTGGGATGTGACATTGTGGCTTATGGTAGCTCTTGCGTCCATGCTTCAGTTGAATGCTCCCTGGGGACTCCATCTGAAGACAATGTCCCTGTTGAAACTCAGGGCCTGAGGGGACCTCATCTGGGAAGAAACAGACAGCATCTTTTACTTTCACCAACAGTTGAGCTCTGCTTGGACGCCACAGACCAGCATGTTCCAAACCTGGGGACAAGAACCTGATAGAGTGAGCCACGTCCAAGGCCACGCTATGCCAGGCTTGCCCATGCCAAGATCTGTCATGGCACATCCCTCTAAGTGAAGCACAATTCTCTGGTTGACTTTCAAAGTGGCCTCGATCTCATGTTCTTAGCCTGGGTGTGCCAGAACCAGAGGCACTGAGAGGAGCTGCCTGCCACCTCTTAAGCACCTGCAGAGGCCACCCCTGGAACATAGCAGTCAACAGAAAGAGGTCCCAAGATAGAAGGGTTAAAGCATAGTCCATACTGCTCCATGCGTGGGACAGAAAGTGGGGACAGATGCACATGGGGTCTTTCAAACAGGGATGGTAAATGCCAGCGCCCACAAGTCGGGGTAGTGGGGTGGACTAAGGGGGCAAACTTGAGGGCCTGTGTCTCATTCAAAGGGAGTGCCCAGGCGTTAATATCTTTTATTCACTGCTGCTTCCTAACACTCAGCACAGGTCCTGGCACATAGTAGGTGCTCAATAAATATTTGAAAGACTGAAGCAGCACTAATTGTAGTCTGAAAATCCAAGCCAAAGCCATGCTGGGTGGAATGTTTCATTCATAGTGTGGCAGGCAGAGCAGCCACCCTCCCAAAGATGACCCTGTCCTGATTCCTAGAACCTGCGAATATGCGATCTTACAGGGCAAAGGGGACTTTACGGTTAAGGATCTTGACACAGATTGTTCTGGATATCCGGTGGGCCCAGGGTAACCACAAGCATCCTTAGAAAAGGGAGCCTGGGACATCAGAGTCAGAGAGACAGTGGAAGATGCCGCCACTCTGCTGGCTTTGAAGATGGAGAAAGGACCTTGAACCACCAAACGTGGGCGTCTCTTAGAAGCTAGAAAAAGCAAAGACACAAATTCTCCCTTGGCGCCTCTAGAAGATACATAATCCTGGGGACACCTCGATTGTCACCAAGTGAAACCCATTTCGGACTTCTGATCTCCAGAAGTGTTTTTTAAGCCACTAAGTAAGTCTGTGGAAATTTGCTATGGCAGCGATAGAGAACTAATACACAGTTTCTCAGTCATACTACTCAGCCACTATTTAGCGCCTGCCGCAGGCCATGTGAACAGTTGAAAGCTGCCATCTTTCCGTGCCTGTGTTGACTGAGAAGTCGGTGTCTGCCACTGAGTCATCGCTGGCGCACGTCTCTGAGCAAGGACATGGTTTACTTTAAAACCAAGAGGGAGGAGGAATGAGGGTCCAAGAGAAGAGACGATGTGTAAACAAAAACGGGGTTTAAAAAAGGCCAGCCAGCCAAATTAAACGGAAATTAAAGGGTCCCCATCCACTTGGTTCTAACCTTCCCAGTGGGTTTTTAGGCCCAGTGGGTTTTTAGGCCCAGTGTGTCAGAGATTCTAATTTTTTTAAAATTAGAAGCCAAAATCTGGGTTTTATCCCAAATCTTCTGATTTTAAATGTTGACAATTAGTTTAAAAAAAAAATTAAATGCTAAGCCGGCCAAACAAAGCACACCTGCTGGTGGGACTGAGCCCACGGCGCCACGTCCGGTTTAAGAAACAGCAAGCACCTCTGGGAAACACTTCTGCAGGTGCTCTAGGCTGTCATCCTGCGTTTAGGTTTCCCTCGCAGGCTCCAAGGACTTCAGCGACCAGCCCTCTGGGAGCCATTCGCAGCCGTGTCTAACGGCGGGGAGGGAAGAACCAGCCACGGAAGGACGGGGCTCGGAGCTCGGCAGCTGGCTTGGCTTCTCCCTCCTTCCGACAGATGTTAGTACATCCTGCGAGGGAGAATCGCCACTCTCTTCCTTTCCCAGGGCCCAGCACGCGGTAGGTGCTCGATACGTGCTTTCTGGAGAAAGGGGTTATCTTCTCGGGCCTCGCCTGCTGGAGGGGTCGAGGAGGAGACTCGGGTGAGGGCCTAGCAGGCCTGTTTTAAGGGAGATTATGATGTTACATTTGGATTCTCACAACCACTGCATAAAAGATGAGTACTGCTGTCTCTATTTTATAGACGCAGAAACTGAGGCCCACAGACATAATTTTCTAAGGACACGTAGAAAAAAAGACTTTAGCTGCTAGGAAGACTGACGCCAAGACTCCCTAAGTCAGGGGTCAGAAAACCACGGCCATGGGCCAAACCTGGCCCGTTTGGGTAAATAAAGTTGTCTTAGGCAATGCCTGCTGCTGTAACAAAAATACCACAGCGGGGTGGCTTAAACAGCAGAGATGTCTCCCAGGGTTCTGGGGGCTGGTGTCCGAGATGAGGGCGCCGGCCTGGCTGGGTTCTGGCGAGGACTCTCGCCCTGTTTGCATGCCGCCATCCTCTCGCTGTGTCCTCACATGGTGGAGGGAGGGAGGAAGGAAGGACTGGCCCTCTTTCTCCTCTTGTAAGAAGGCCCGTCTCATCATGGGGCTCCATCCTCGTGACCTAATCAACCCCCAAAGGCTCCCACCTCTCAACACTGCCACATTGGGGCCTCAGTGTATGCATCTGGGCTGGGGGTGTGGGGGACACAGCAGAAGTTTCATGGGAACAGTCGCATCCCTTTAGTTATGGATTTTCTGTGATATTTTATGCTACAGCAGCAGAGATGAGGGTGAGAAGTCGGGATGTAACTCTCAGTGTCACAGGACACCTTAAAGGTGTGAGTCAGCCAGGCAAGCAAAGGGAAAGGTGTTCCAGGTGTGTGTGTTGGGGGTGGGGGCAGCCAGAGGAAAGGCCTGGAGGCCAGGTAGTGGAACTGCTAGACCCAGAGACTCCCTGTGTCACACTGGCCTTCGTTACCCCCTCAGGGTGGCCCAGGAGGTGTCCCTCCACTGCGAGCCCCCCACAGAGGGCACTCCTGTGCCTTCGGTGTGTGCTGCTCCACCACGTGGCGCAGCTGAGCATGGTAATGCACCTGCCTCTTGGGCATCTGCAGCATACAGCGGAGAAGACCCACACCCAAGATGCTAATCAGACCTAGAACATTCCATGAGCTCTCATCTACAGCCAGAGGTTGGCCTGAGCTGGCCATCAGGAACTGCCCAGCCACTCCAAAAAGAAACCCTGAATCCATCAGCAGTCACTTGTCACTGCCTCCCTCCCACTCAGCCCCTGGGAACTATTAACCTACTCTCTGTCCCTATGGATTTGCCTATCCTGGACCTTTCCTATAAATGGAATCCTACAGTATGTGACCTTTTGTGTCTGGCTTCTGTCACTTAGCATGTTTTCAAGGTTCATCCATGGCGTGGCATGTGTCAGTGCTTCATGCCTTTCTATTGCTAAATAATATTCTGTTGTATGGATAAATCACATTTTATTTATCTATTCGCCCATTGATGAACATTTGTGTTGTTTCTACTTGTTGGCTATTATGAATTATGCTGCTATAAATGTCTAGGCACAAGTTTTGTATGGATGTATGTTTCTAATGTATTTGACAACCTAGACTTGGTGGGTCATCGGGAAACAGCAAACTGGTTTCCCAAACAGTCACACCATCTTATGACCCCCACCAATATGTATGTGAGACTCTAATGTCTCCACGTCTTCACCAACACTTGTTTTTATGTATTTTTAATTTCGGCCAAGCGAAAGGGTTTGAAGTAGTATCTCACTGTATTTGAATTTCCCTAGTAGCTAATTATGTTGAGCAACTTTTCATGTACTTATTGGCCATTTGTATACCTTTGACTAGAGAAATGTCTAGTCAGATCCTTTGTCTTTTTCTTGTTGAATTTTAAGAGTTCTTTATATATTCTCTATACAAATCTCTTACTAGAAATAGAATTTGCAGATGTTCTCTTCATTGTGTTGGCTGTTATTTCACTTTTTGGATGGTGTTCTTCCAATCACAAATATTTTTAAATTTGATGAAGTCCACTGTATCTATTTCTGTTGTCATGACTCATACTTTCAGTGTCATATCTCAGAAACCATTGCCTAACCCAAGGTCATAAAGATTCACTCTTACGTTTTCTTCTAAAAGTTTTGTAGTTCTTAAATTTAGGCCTGTGGTCTATTTTGAGTTAGTTTTATGTATGGTATGAAGGATCCAACTTGATTCTTTTGCACCTTTTGTTGAAAAGATTATTCTTTCCCCTCTTCAATTGTCTTGGCACCCTTGTTGAATACCAACTAACTACAAATATAAGGGTTTATTTCTGGACTTCCAGCTCTACTCTATCGGTCTATATGTCTATCCTTAAGCTCCTACCATACTATCTTAATGACTGTAGCTTTGTAGTGAGTTTTGAAATTGGGAAGAGTGAGGCTTCCTTCTTTGTTCTTCCTTTTCAAGACTGTTTTATCTAGTCTGAGTCTCTTGAAAATCCATATGACTTTTAAGATCAACTTGTCGATTTCAGCAAAAAAGACAGCTGGGGTTTTGAATGGGAATTGAATTTGTAGATCAATTTGGGAAGTATTGCCATATTAACATTCAGTTTTCTGTTCCAAGGACATTTTCCCCATTTATTTAGGTTTTCTTTCATTTCTTTCAACGGTGTTTTATAGTTTTCAGAGTACTAGTTTTATATTTTTGGTACATTTTTTCCTAAGTATTTACACTTTTTGATGCTATTATAAAGGGAATTGTTTTCTTAATTTCAGTTTCAAGTTTTTCATTGCTAGTGTTTACATATGCACACTATTCACCCCTACACAGAAACAGAGGCAGGCTCCCATCTCTGTCCTCCTTCTTTTGCTTAGTGGTGTGTCCTGGCAATGGTTTTATCTAGTCTTTATCAGAGGCCACACAGTGGTGGCCGCAGTTGTCCCAAAGTGCTGGATGACTATAGAATTTCTCATCCAAACAAGAATACTTCACAGTTAAAGAGACCATCAGTCATAACTGAGATGGCTCAATGGCAAACGGGGGGTCTCCAGGCAAGCAGGAACTTCAGGGTACCCCACCACTGCACACCCAGGGAGGTGGAGAGGGGCTGAAACATAGTGCACCCCCCACCCCATTCTAAAACCCCATTGGCTGAGCTGAACCCTGCTCTTCTGCTTTGCATTTACGAGCACATCTGCCTCAGTTTCCTCATCTCACATGGGCTACCGAAAGGACTAAGGAAGGTACACCCTGGGCCCAAGGTGACACCACCAAAACAGGCTTCAGAAAGTTCCAGAACTCCAGCCTTTACCGTTATTGTGATGGGTTCGGCAGCTAGAACTGGAGTTTCTGTAAAGGCAAATGTGTGCAGGCTGCAGACAGCCCTCCGAGAGCAGCAGAGAGGTCTGCGGGGAGGTCGAGGCAGTGAGCACGTGTGCATTCGGCCAGCCCTGGGAGGGTCACGGACACCCAGGGAGGGAGTTTGGATTGATCTGTAGCCTCAACAATCAGGCAGCTGGGCCGTTCAGAGGAAGACGATCCCCCCCTACCCCCACTCTGACCCCCACACTTGGTCTTCTCCCGCCCTGGGCAGGAGGAGGGCTGGGAGTGGAGAGTGTGTTCATGCAGCAGAAATTCCAGCCCTAGCTCCAGATTCTCAACTGCGGACCTCTAAGACGACACCGGACCTGGAGACTGAATCACCAGACTCACCGCCACAGGTGCCCGGAGCTCCTGCCGGAGGAGCGAGTCTGAAGCCGGCGCCTCCGCCCTGTGAGAGTCGCAGACCTGCTTGAAGGTCACCTGGACGATCTAAACCCTCTCGCCAGAAGGCCGGGCAGACACACAGCCACACACGATCTTAGGGGCTTCAGTGGGCCCACGGAGACGCATAGCAGGTACCCCTGGTTAAAAACCCTGAGAAGTACCTAGTGAGGGAAAAATGCACACCCTTTGGTCCGGGAATCCCACTGCTAGGAAGCCACCCTGCCAAGGAGGGCATTCGCAGCAGATGCACGAGACCAAACTCGAGACCCCTCACTGTGGAACTGGCGAAATTCCATCCCATCGACGGTTAACACTGCCTCTCCCAGTGCATGGGAGACATTCCCATTTTTAAAAAGGTTAAGGGTAAATATACCAGTCCCCATTTGCTGGTTATAGGCAGATTTTCTCTGAGAGGAATCACTAAAAATAAAGTGGTTGGCTCTGGGGAAGGATGGAAGAGAGTTTTGTTTGTTTGTTTGTTTGTTTTTAACTCTATACCTGTGCTAACCAACAGAATCTTCTGCAATGATGGAAATATTCTTGAAAAGTGGTTCGTGCAACCAGTACATCACATCTCTAATTTTCTTTCATTCTAATTCACTTAAATAGCCATGTGTGCTAGTGACCACTGTATTAGACACTCAGTTCTATCCCCTTTCATGTCTTTTGAACTTTGAATTACTTAAATGTATGACCTACTTCCTTAACTAAATACAATTTAAATGGCGCCGGCACATGCTGGCACAAAAAAAGTTTGCTAAGGTATATTTTTGAGTCAGAAAAAACAAAAAGCAAAGTACAATAAATAAAAAAATAGGGTGTGATCCTTGCATGTAAAAAAAGGACTGAGAAACAAAAACTGAACTCAAAATGAAAAGGTTTTGCAAATATATAGTATTATGGGTTGAACTGTGTCCCCCTCAAAAGATGCTAAGTCCTCACCCCGTATCTGTGCGTGTGACCTAATATGTAAATAAGGTCTCTGCACATGGTCAAGGTAACGTGAAGTCACAAGGGTGGCCCCGATCCAATATGACGCATACTGACTTATAAAAGGAGAAATCTGGACACAGACACCCGCAGAGTGAAGATGCAGAGAGAGGACGGCCGTCTACACGCCAAGGAACGCCTGAGGCCACCAGACTCTGGGAGCACGGAACCTGAGCTTTCCGGTGTGGATGGGAGGAGCGGATGAAACAGGACTTCCTCCCTCCCACCCATCGGACAGAACTGGCCCGCCAACCACTCTGACTTCCAGAACTGAGTGGGAGAAATTTCTGGTGTTTTAGCCTCCCAGTTAGGGGCGCTTTGTTAAAGCAACCCTAGGAAACTCATACGGATTTCTCACTGACATTTCTTCTGGAAAGCTGGAGACAGGCATCTTTAGCTTTCCATTTTTTCAGGCATTTTCCTGTGTTATTAATACTATCGATTCTTTTTAACATCAGTGGTAGTGGGATTTGAGCTCATATTTTTCCTTCTTCATACTTTTTTTTGGATAACAAAAAGTCAAATGTTATTGGTAGGTAGAAGGGGAAGAACTGTGAAAAACCCCAAAGGAGGTGGTGATTATTAAGCAGGGACTCTGGGACCAGGCCGGAAACACCCGGCGAGGTGGCAGGTGCCAACACAGATGGGCTGAGGATAGGAACCAAACCTTGATGCAGTAGAGTCCTGTCATCCGGTATCAGTTCCAGGTGACTCATATGGGCACTCAGAGGGTCTTGATCCTCCCTGAGGGAGAAAAAAAAAAAAGAGGTTAGAGACCAGAGTTTGGTATCCTGTCTGTCCCTGCATTTGCTAGGGGACATCCTGCCAGTTTCCTTATTTCTGGGCCTGTAGCTCCTCGCCTTTAAAATGGGGCTGGATTTAGTGCTGACCTCAGAAGGTCGCTGGGGGACCATGAGTGAACATGCTGCAGGCGCCCAGCCCTGGGTCTGGCAAGGGGCAGAGCGAACATGGAATGGCACTGTCATTACCACCCAATTAGAGTTTCTTCATGGAGAAGCGTGGGTCAAGCTAGGGCCAACATCCACCCCGACATCCTTGGGTGCGCCCATAAAGAGGTAGGCTGGGACTTCCTGAGGGAGCCACCTGTCTTTCTGGAAACACAGCAGAGTCCTCAAGATTGAGGACCCCACCGCAGTCTTGAGGGTCCCCTCTGCTCCTGAGAGAAGACCCTCCCCATGCTCAATGTGCAAAAACCTGAGTTATTACTCATCTTTGACTTCACCAGACAATTTGGGGAAGAGCAAAGCCCTGCAGGACAGACCACATCAACAGGGTCCCAACTCATGTGGCACACAGCCAGGGGAAAAGGCACAACACACTCCACTGGCACACTGCCCAGATGCCCTCGGAGCCCTTACCCAGCTCTGTGTGCTCATCTCCCAGCCTCAGCCCCTTAGCTATGAATGCCTGGCCCCTGGACCTCCAGACACGGTCACCCTCCCGTTTCCACAGGAGTAAAAAAACCCCATAGCTCCTCAGCCTCAAGGGACCACACTCAAAGAGGCAACACAGGCTCCTGGTCTCAACAGGGACCAGGCCAAGGTTGCCACTTCACCTGACATCATCCCCTCCCTCCACTTCCCCTTCCCAATCCTACTTTCTCCACGCCCTCACTGAGTCCTCCTGGAGCCTTTTCTTAATCAATCACTTTCACCCAACTCCCTGGCTCAGGTCTGCTTCTGTGAAAATGCAGGCCAAGACACAAGCCCCCTTTAAGATCCTGCTCAATGTACATTCATTCACCACCACTGAGAGAGGAGACAGTGAAGAGGCAACGGAATATGGCCCAGTAACGGGGCAGAACGAAGTCCCCTACACACACACACACACATGCACACGCACACTCACACACATACACACACACACGCAGAGATGAGGAAGGAACTGGGATACAATGAGCGAGTATCAGAGTGCCTGTGTCCTGGGCATGTGTGTGCCCGTGCCTGAGTGTGACCCAGGGAGTGTGTGTGACCCTGTGTGTGCACACGTCCCAGTGTATGCTGGTATGTATGTGTGTTTCCAGCTGTAGTGGATGTCCTCATGTGTCCCTGCGTGTGTCCTGGTGTACATGTGCTCATGTGACATGGCTGTGCATGTACATCTGTGCGTGTGGGTACGTGTGTGTGAATCTTGGCGTGTATGTCTCCACCTGCCCCTGTGTGAGTGTGTCCCCATGTTCCCATGAGTTCTCAGGGTGTAAGCATGTGAGTCTCGGTGTGTGTGTCTCCACGTGTTTTCTTGGTTAAAGTAGTGTGTGGCTTGGAAAAGCACATTCACTGTTATTCTAGATTTGGCAAATGAAAACAAAGTCTGTTTTCTTAATACGGGGAGGGAAAGCAGGTCTCGGCCGGGAGGGCAGGGGTTACACAAAGATGGAGCGAAGCCGCCCAGACACGTGGCAGGAGGCTTCCCGCCTGACAGAGGCCACCTCTCACAAGGGCGAGCAAGAGCCCCTTGGCCCTATGGGAACTACAGGGGTAGGACAGCACCAGGCCTGACTCCCCAGAGGGTCAGTGGCTGCCCCGGGGGTCCGCCCAGAGCCTCCAGCCTGTCTCCATGTCACAAAAAATTGGAATGCCAGATCTTAATGCAAACATCTCTAACGTAAAAAGGTTTGGTTACACTTCGATTAAAAGTCTGTTTAGAATGGTCCCTCTTTTTTTCATTTTTAAAGATCGAACGATAAAATTATCCCCAGACCCACAACCCTCAGACAACCAACCGATTTCATTTTTCCAAGGGAACTTTGATAGTCGCTCATCTTGTCCCAAACTCAGTTCCTTCCTCACCTCCAAACCAACAACCCTCTCGGAAGGTCCACGGTAAAGCTGATAGAAAACAGGTGGCATCGTGATCTGGGAGAGGGAAACACTAGCTAGGAAAGGTTGACAGCTAGGAAAGGAAGCCACCAAAGCCAAGATGTTCTATTCTTTCAAGGACACCACTGAGAGAGGAGACAGAGACAAGGCGATGGAATATGGCCCAGTAATGGGACAGAACAACGTCCTACACACACAACACACACACACACACGCACGCACGCAGCATGGATGAGTCTCGCACAGAAGAATGTGGGAGAAAGGAGCCGGACTCTGGGTTCACATGAGCCCATGGTGTCAGTGTCAACAGCACACAAAACCACGCGATGGGCCAGAAACCATGGCCTTTGAGGTCACCAGCTGGGAGGGGGATTTCTGTCCTCTGTCTCGTTCTGGGGGTGGTTCCGCAGCTGAGCACGGGTGCAGAAACACCCAGCTGAACACTGAAGAGCAGTGCGGGCTCCCGAATGAAGAGTTTAAAATGTAATTGAAAAACGCACACCCAGTAGGAGCAACATGGTGCCCTGGGCGGGACAGACAGAGGACATTAGTGGGAAAAATGGTGGGAGCCAAACAGCTGGAGTTTGGTCAATAGTCAGGGACCGATGCCAGTTTCTTAGCTGTGACAAACACACCTCACGATGGAAGATGCCAGCGGGGAAAGCTGGGGGAGGGGGACACAGGAACCTGCTGTACTATCTTTGCAACGTTTCTGCAGATCTAAAATTATTCCAAAAGGTGCATTAAAATATTCTTGCCTTCCTTCCATCTTATTCCCTCCTCTCCTCCCCCACTCCTTCTCTTCCCTCTTCCTCTTTTTCCCCTGTCCCCTGTCCCCTTCCTCTCCGCCCTCTCCTGGCTTTACAAAGCAAGCCTGCACCCTGGGCACACCCCCAGCACATGAGCATCTCGTGGGTGAGAGTGAGGAGTCCACAGCAGTGCACACTCTGGTTTAGAGGAACAAGGACCCGCGTGAAGCAGGTGACAGAAGATCCCGGGCCCCCGACTGCTCTGCTCTCTGTGTGTTCCTGACGAGGGGTCACAGCGGCGACACCAGCCGTGTGCCTAACACATGATGCATGTCTGAACTCAGTCATCTGCACAGTCATCCTGTGAATTACCTCCGCTGCACAGACAGGGAAGCTTAGGTGCAGAAAAGTGGCCCTCCGAGGTCCCTGGTAAGGGACAGGGCTGGGATTGGAAGCTGGGAAGTCTGCCCTCCTGTGGACCAAACACAGGAGTGAGAGAAAGGAAAGAAGGCCGAGGGAGACGTTGTCTCGGAGGCTGACCCTGCCCAGCCCGGGCTGAGCCCCAGCAGCTCCTGGGCAGCACTGGCGTCCTGGTGGCCAGAGTGTCACCTGCTAGGCTGTGAGATGTGGACAATGCCCTTTAGGGCCCAGCCCAGGCCCGTCTGTGACTCAGTGCTGAGTGGAGCCAACCACATGGCCTGCCTGAAGGCCCCACAGCAAATCCTGGGTCAGGGGTCAGGCCTGGGGTGAGTGCCCCCTGCACTCTGCCTGGAGGGTAAGGCAGAGCCGGACCAGCATGAGAGATAGAGAGATCCTGCTGGAGACCCCGTGGTCCAACATAGGGGTCTCATAGCCCAGGGGATCCTGGCTGGCCCACCGCCAGCTCTCGAGTGACCTCTGAATCCCACTACCAGGGACAGGGTGACGAGCAACAAGTGACAGCACCCCCAGGTAAGTGAGGACATGCCCAGTGGTGAAAGGAAAAGCAGCAGTACCTCCCCCACCCCTGGGTGAGCTGCCCTGCCTCACGGAGACACCGTGGGGGTGGAGGAAAGCCCAGTGTGTTCGAGACCCGAGGCCGAGCTTCGCGCACTTGATTAAACGCGTCTGTTTGCAACAGCAGCAGTTCTTATTCCGCGGGCTCGGACTCTGGCCAGACAGCAGGACTGCTTTACGCGCACCATGAGCCTGGGAGGGAGGTGCTGCTTCATCGCCATTTACAGATCATTAAACAGGCTCAGAGAGGGTAAGTCACTTGCCTGGGACCACACACAGCTGCGAGGAACATTGCTGAGACTCAAACCCAGATCTCTGACCTGCCCCCACTGGTCCTATGAGGGGCTGGCACAAAGTCCGGAGGACAGCACATGGCTCCCTGTGTCCAATTAGTAGCCAAGCTGGGCAGGGATGACATGGGGGCAGGGGACTCACCAACAGCATCGCATAGCCCGCGACCAGAGCTGTGCCTGTCTCATCCTCCTCTACCTCCCTCAACGTGACGAGCTCATTCATGAGGCCCACTTGGGGCTCGGTGCCACAGGAAGGCAGGGCGCCCACCAGTGGTTGCCTGAGATCACGAGAGGCCCAGAAAATGTCACAAAGGTGGCCTGCTTCTTGTAGAGGCCTTAGGGCATCACAGGAGAGGCACAGCAGGGCCACGCCCACACTCACGCCCAGAAGGGGCCACGCTGGGCCTGCGACCCAGGCAGCCTGGGTTCTCAGGACCCACAGGGCCAACAGTGCCCAGGTCAAAAATTACTTATATTTAAGCCCATAAGAACAGGATGGAGAAGCACAGACCACCTGGGTTCAAATCCCAACCCTGCTGTGTGACTTTGGGCAAGCTCCCTAACTGCTCTGGGCCCTGCCTGCTTTCCTTCTGCAACTATAATTTAGGAATAAAACCACCTACTCATGGGGTCGTCGTAAGGATTAAATGAGCAAATATAAATAAAAGGCTTGAAACGGTCATCATGAATTTGCTATTATGCTTTGTAGTCATGCAATTAGACATTTGGCAGTTATTTGGCAGGGTTTTTTTCTTTCATATTTTGGAGTGGATAAAAATTTTTCAGGTCTCAAAACTCTTTTCTAGAGCATCTGAGAAACTCACAGGCTTGATATCTGGCTCCTAGGGGCCTGGCGAGGGGTTGGGGTCTGGGATGCACCCCAATCCTTCGCTCCACACAGCACTGGGCACACAGAGTTGGCTCCTCAGAGGTTCCCCTCCACGCTTGGGGGTTTCTCTACACCCCTTGCCGCCAGGCCCCGTCAGCAGGGGCCAGTGGGGGGATCCCCGCCCTGCCCAGCAGAAGGTCCTGAGGGGCCATTGTAATGCTAATTTCAGCTCTTAGCAAGAGGGTTCCGGGCAGGGAGGGAACAATGGCTGCCTTCATAACACCAGGTCCTTCTGGAAGGCTCGGGCCCCATGGGAACCTTTAAGCTTCCCACTTAATCTCCTTCTTGACAGACGTCCCCACACTGAAGGATCTGTCAATAACACAGGGAGGAGATGAGACATCACCACCATCTATCTCTACATGGGGAAGTGGGACAGTGTCAAGTCCACCCAGCTCCCAGGACCCCCAGCCAGCTCCTGGTCCACCCCCCTAGCCAGGGAGAGGTCACTGCCGCTTGTCTCGGCATTTACAGAGGGGCTGTGGCCACGGTTCCATCAGCTCATCCTTGCACAGGCCCTGGAGCGCAGACACCAGGGTCGGGAACAGCCCTGCGGCCTGGAGGAGCTGGGCAGTGCAGAGGACGCACAGGAAGCAGGGATAATGCTAGTACCTTTCACCCGAGGTGTCACAGAGCCACCGAGATGAGGTCGCACGCCTGGGTTTCTCGCCACTGAGTCCTTGCCCCTGGCACACAGGCTGGGCCGTTTTTATTCTTTAATTGACAAGTATTTATTGGGCGTCTACCATGTTCCCGGCGCTGCACTAGGAGCTAGGGACAGGGTGGCGGAAAACAGCATGGCAGCTGCGTCTGAGGGCTTTACACGCTAATAAAAGCTCAATAAATGTTCACCATGATTATAACCTAGTAATTATGATGAGCCGTACCATAGTTCACAGCTAGTGAGGTGACACTCTTTTCCAACATTTTTAATGGAAAAAACACATAAAAGATTTTCAGAATTACAATCAGTGATGGCTAATAAAGGGTGGTTTGTGGTTTCTGTCCCTTGTCTGAAGTCTCGCGTAGAACTCTCTCAATATCGGAAAACTTCCAGGGAAAGAAAAGACTCTTCAGAGCACACGCCCTCAGGTTTCAGGAGATGCTGGGTTTGGTCCTGGCTTCCTGCTGGCAGGCCCCACGCTTACCCAGGCTTGGCCAAGGCCAGGACCCTAGCCCCCTACTCCTCACATCCCCCAGCCGGGGGTTCACTGGTGCAAGGACTGGGAACTGAGTCCCCGGCATACACAGCTCGACTCAGCAAGACGCATCCTGCAAAACAGGCCCCTCGTTGGCCGGTTCGGCCCACCCGCCCCTCCCGCCAGCAGGTCTGTGCCTCCGGAACCAGACAGCATTCCCGTAACGTGCCTTCCGTCGGTGGAGCTGCTGTCAGACCTGAGCTCTGCCTTTCCTTGCTTGTGCAGGGCACAGAAGCCAGCCTCACTGTGCGGGCCGACTGCACCGTCAGCCCCAAAGGCTCCCTGTGAACCCGGTTTGGGGCAGCTGCCCCGGGGACTCTCAGTTCCAAGACTGCTGCCTGCCTTCTAGCTGGGCTCGGCTCCACTGCTCTCCGGCTGGTGGCTGCCAGGCCCCGGCATCACCAGACACTCTCTGGGCTCAGACACACGTGCTTTTAAGGCCTCCGGCGAGTGTGCACACTGCTGTGCCTGGCTGGGCGTCTTCCCACCGGGAGAGGACCAGGTGTCCTCCTGCTCCAGCCCCAAGTACTGGCTTCAGAACTAGCTTTCCAGAGCCAGGCACAGCAGGGGTGATCGCAGCAGCTCATCCTGGTTTCCCCTCCAGCATGGAGAAGAGGATTCAAAAGTAGAAAACGGGTGGGGATAGGATGGCTGCAGGACGGAGGGAAGGGTTCGAGGCCTGTGGCCACGAATAACGAGAACACTCAATAACAACAACAATACCACCAACGGTTACTTCATACGGGGCCATGTGGTATGCCAGGCACATGCTCCATCTCATCTGACCTACACAACATCCTGTGAGGAGCCACCGTCACTACAACACTTAACAGAGGAGGAAGTGACGTTCGGAACATCTAAGACAGGTGTCAGTGCTGTCACAGCTACTAAGTGGCAGAGCCAAAACTTGAGCCTGGGCCAGGCCATTTAGCTCCTAAATCCACACTCGTGTGTGTGTGTGTGTGTGTGTGTGTGTGTGTGTGTGTCCCCTCCACTCGATGTCATGGGGGGACAAAAAGAAAGAAAAAAGCAAGCGTTGTATTTTTAACATTTGCCAGTTTCCATGGTGTAAATACTCCCACCATGCCCATGTCAAGCTGTCACTGAACACAGCTACAGTCGCATTGCAAAGGTAACAGTAAAATGTAGTCAGATAACTGGGTAGTGACAATTTTGAGTACTTGTTACCTTTGTTTCTAACATGATTCATTTTCATTGTAAGATGGGACAACTTCATCTTTTGCAATGGCTATGTTTAACAACCAGCCTGTAGGACTCTTGGAAATGCCAGCTCTTGCAGGCAGCCTCTAAAACGCCTTGTTGTACACAGCTGGCATTTAATAAATGCTTGAGACTTGGGATCCCTGTTCTTAGAAGACCCAGGGGTGGTCATGAGCTGTGCCCTCTCCCAGCCTTCACTCCTGAGTGATGCTCTTGGCAGTCCCCATCCGCTGCCCCCTTGTTGAAATGCTGGGCCTCTCTGCAGAGTCAGGCTGGGGGATTTGCTCTCTGCTGAGCACTGAGTCTGCCTTTGTTTCTAGACTGGAAAACCAATCTTGCCTCCTGCCCATTGACAACGGGAGGGGCGAAGGCATTCCAGCTGGAGCCCGCGAGCTTGGTCCCCCAGCACCCAGGGGGACCGCGGGGCTGCTCGTGAGCACTAAGGCTTCTCTGAAAAGCCATTTCTGGAACAAGGCACTCAGACACTCACTCCCAGCTTAGGGGACCTCCTCAAGGGAAACAATTTACTTCCTTTCTCATGGTGGATATACAGGATAGCCACCCTGTGCCCTCTGGGGCTGGCACTGCCAGTCTCCAGGAGAGGGAGCCAAGGCCCACAGTGCACCTGGCCCCGATCTACCTCTGCCAGGGAAGGGCCCAGCCAGGGCCCAGAGGGTGCGCTGGGCCCAGGTGAGAGGAAGCGGGCCTGTTCCTCCCTGCGTTTCCTGAGGTTTGTCAGCAAATGTCAGGAAAGAGGCATAGAACAGAGGTTCTCAGGGGGGCAGCCATGCTCCCAGGAGACACCTAGCAACATCTGCAGACACCTTTGATTGTCATGATGGGGGTTGCGGGGTGAAGTGGGCACCTGGTGGGTGGGGGCCAAGGATGCTGCTGAGTATCCCATGGGGTGCAGGACAGCTGCCACAATAAAAAGAGAGAAGCCAAGGAGAGAAGCCCTACTGTGGAGCCAGGCTACCTGGGTTCACATAGCTTCTGTCACCGACTAGCTGGCGAGGCAGATGGCTCTTTGGGCTGCTCTCTGGTTTCCACAAGGACCCCCAGGGCAAGGCCCACTAGACCCAGGGTTCGAGAAAGCAACAAGCTGGGGTCCTGGCTCCCAGCCCCCAAAAGAGTGAAGAACCAGCTATAAATGAGTCTCTTGGCCATATATATATGTATATACATAAAATGCATGAGTGTGGGTTCAGTATGCATTCAGTACATACATATATTATATATAGTCTATACTACACACACACACACACACACACACACACTCTCTCTCTCTCTCTCTCTCTCTCTCTCTCTCTCTCTCTCTCTCTCTACTATATACTATATACTATATACCATATACTATATACCATATACCATATACCATATACTATATACTATATACTATATACTATATACTATATACTATATACTATATACTATATACTATATACTATATACTATATACTATATACTATATACTGGAGGTTTGGGCCAATGACCTCCCTCTGCAGTTGGAAATCTGTGTCTAACTGTTGACGCCCCAAAAACATAACTACTAATAGCCAACTTTTGACCAGAAGCCTTACTGATAATATAAACAGTTGATTAACACATATTTTTTGTGTTATATGTACGATATACTTTGTCCTTACAATAAAGTAAGCTACAGAAAATGTTAAAAGATCATAAGGAAGAGAAAGTACATTTACGGTACTGTACTGTATTTATCGATACTGTAAGTTTATGCCACCTGTTTTAGGCTACACAGTCCATCTGCGAGTTTTTAGAACTGTCGATTGAAAAAAACCCACGTGTAAGTGGACCCGTGCAGTTCAAACCTGTGCTGTTCAAGGGTCAACTGTACATACACAAAATGCATAGTGTGTGTATGTGTGTGTGCGTTTAATATGCATTCGACATATATGTACATGACAGTCTACATAGACACAGTCTCTATCTATTCAGTGTATGTATTCTATATACATTCGACATATAGTCAATAGACATACCCTCTCTATACACACAATATGTTTTCCGTGTGTCCCTGGACCTAACCCTTCCCAGCCCTCCACTGCCACACAGACCACCCCTCCCTCATCTCCCCTGAGCTGCTACAACAGCCTCTTTACCGAGCTCCCAGCACCCACCAACCCCGCCTGTTCCCACCCCAGCCAGACTGCGGGCATTGAAACGTGTATCAGGTCAGGACCCGCATCCTCTGCACCACACCCTCCCCGTCTACCCTGAGAAAAAGTGATCCATGTGCCGGTCCCCTCTCCCTCCCCACTCTGCTGCAGCCGCAGAGGCCTCCTTGCTGCTCAAACTCAAGCTCGCTCACAGTGCAGCTCCCACCCCAGAGCTTTGCTGTGGCCTCACCCCATCCTTCCCCACCCTGACTCAGCATGAAAAGTGCCAAGACACACAAAGCCGTGCACCCAGATACCTGGTTCCCAGCCCAGACCTGCCGGGTCAGGATACTGAGGCCTGGGATCTGTGCGTCTGTGAATCTGAGCAGCCCCACATCCTGGCAGGCTGAGCTTCTAAAGGGCAGGAGGTGTGCCAGGTACAGCCGGCGCCATGCCTAGAACTGGCGCCTCCCACGGGGCCCAGCGCAGTCCATACCCTGAACAACCTACTTCTGTTCACAACAGTCCCCAACACAACAGTCCCCAAGCCCTCAGTCCCACGAAAGCAGCCAGTGAAGCAGGTATTCATTTAGCAGCATCCCAAGTAGACAAACAAGCATATTTTGAACACTCCCAAACTGTCATGGGGTCCAAGAAAAACACTCATTTTCTCTCCCTGCACACAGGCCCTAGGGTCTGAATCAAAAAAGTCTCAGCATCTTTAATGCCTTCCACGAAAGGCCACATTTCTCATGCTGAGATAGGGCAGAAATAACAGGCACAGTGAAAGTCCTCAAAACGTCACCGGTGACATCCAGCCTTGAGCTGTGAATGGCAGCGACGGTACAACAGAAATGGCTTTGTGCCTAGAATGTTCTGGAAGTCATCCTGACCATGAGGTCCTACAGGAGCTGGCCCTGCTGGCCTCACCATCTCGTTCCCACGAGGCTGGCCTGCCTGCTCCCCAGACACATCTACTGTATGCAGGCTCAGGACCTTGGCCCTGGCCAGACCCCCTTTTCAGAGCAGTTTCCCCCCAGATTTTCAAGGGAGCACCCCAGGTCTCACCTCCAGGGTCTTCTGCTTTAGACCCCTGGTCTGATGTGGTCACTCAGCCACATCCCAGCTCTGTTCCCACAGTGCTCATCAATAACACCCGTTTGTTTGCTGTGGGCACCGTCTGTCGCCCCAACACTGAACTTTACGCTACGTGAAAGCGAGGACTATGTGTCTCGTTCATAAGGGCCAAGAACGGTGCCTGGCACACAGTGAGCTCCATGTCCTGCTAAACAAACCGGAAGTTCACCGGCTGGGTGCATCAGCCCCCTGGGCCCTGCCCGTGGGACCAGGGTCCCTGTGAACACGGGAGGGTCTGTGAGGGCAGCTGCATCTTCTCTCAAGCTCTCCTGCAGCACGTGGGCGCAGGGCTCCGTCTCAGAAGGCACTTCGTCACAGCGTGACCTCGTCACTCTCAGAAACACGGTCACCAGTCACAAAGGCGGGAACCAGCCAGATGTCTCGGAGCCTCTCTGGTTCAGAAAGGCTGTGTGGCCTTCATGTCACATCCATGCTTGACTTTAAGCAGCTGGGAGTTCCAGGGGAGGCTTGGGCCATGTGCCTCTGACTTGTTTGGGACTTGATGGGATGTCCTCGGTGCTGAGTCCTGGGTACGGCTAGACACTTCCTGAGATCTCTAGGACAGGCCAGGTTCAGGAGGGTAAACTGTTAGCCCACGGACAGGTGAGGAAAAGGCCTCCTCTCTGGGGGAGCAGGCCTTGCACACACTGGCTAGATTCCTTCCCCTTCTTTGCTTTCGCAACCAGGCACAGTTGTACAGCACACAACCCGCTCAGCTGTCCATAGCAGCCCTGGTATGGAACATCAAGAATCTGGCTGGAAGAGGACAGTGTCCCAAGGACCTTGGCTCAGGGCAGGTGCTGGCCCGGGGCTGGAGAAGCCACTTAACCTCAAAGCCCATGGTCTGAGCCAGGCACAGCTCTGTCACTGACGCGGCCACTGTAGCCGGGAGAGCATCCCCTCCCATTCACACCAGGCTGCTGGGATGAAGTCTCCATCGCCTGGCTCTGAGACGGGAAACGCTGGACAGGTGACCACATGGGGCAACACCGGAGCGAGCCAGAAGGCCTCCGGGAGCTGCCCCCACATCCTGTCACTGTCTCCTTCAGCATGCCACAGGCAACAGATGAGGGGGACAAGCACGAGAAAAGTCACCGCAGTGTTGCTATAACAGCAAAAGATGGGAACCAACCTTTGTACCCACCAGTGGGGGATGGTCAAGTGAGCTGTGAGGATTCGTACTTTCTCCAACTCCCCAAACACCCCATCCTTAGCCTCAACACTCCTTAGCAAAGGGCTGTGCCTCCCAGGTGCTGTCCCACACGCTCTGCCTCTCCTGTGTCTGTCTCCACGCAGGTGCACGTGTCCATCCACCTGTTCCTTAGAACCCTCCGTGGCCCCAGGGCATCTGGGACACCTGGGGCCCAAGCCTGCCTCAAGTCCTGTGCACTCCGTTTTCTCCCTGGATGCTCTTTCCCACAACCTCCCCAGCCGGCCCCTGCTCGCCCTTCAGCAAAAACCATCACTTCCTCCGAGAAGCCCTCTCCACCATCCCGCCTGGGTCACCTGCCATCATGTGGCTGTTGAATTTCATTCCCACCGCCTATCAGCATCTCTAACCACCTTGTTTTTACCTGCTGGTGGTCTCTCTCTCCCAGAGGGTGTCAGCCCCATGGTGACAGAGATCCAAACTGCTGTGGTCACAGCTTTATGCCCAGAGCCCAGGCACACGCCTAAATACCTGCCAGAGGTCTTTGGATCTAGGGAGAATTCCCCCACAAAAGCTTGGGACCAGGACATTTGTCCCCACACAGGAAAACCAGGAGGAAAGGACTAGATAAGCCAAAAGCAGGCTGGTGTCACTGCACTGTGATTTCATTTTATCCATGTTGCCTAAACCCCAGTTCCTCTGTCTTTCCAAAAGCAGCCTTTCTCCCCCGTTAGAGGGTCTGTCATCTCTCCGGTCGCCCAGGCTTGAAATCTTGGGGTGAAAAACAGTTCGACTCGGCAGCGAGATATTGTCCTGGACAGTGAATGTCTTAGCCACGTTGCAAGTTCCCCTTGTTGTCCAATATCTGACCACGTGCTTAAAAACTATCCACTGTCACTGTACTCCGTATGTCCAAAAAGTTAAATAGAGACATGGAAGATACTACACACTTTTTACTGCAAATAAAAACTAATTTAAAGAAAAAGGAATAAGGTTCAGATACATGTTACAGTGTGGATGAAGCTCAAAGACACTGTACTAAGCGAAAGAAGCCAGACACAAAAGGTCGCATATTGATTATGATAAAAGTGATTGCACTTATGTGAGGCACCTAGAACGGGCAAATTCACAGAGCCGGAAAGCAGGAGAGAGAGAGAGGTTACTAGGAGGAAGAGGTGGGGAGTTAACATTGAAGGGGTACGGTGCTTCTGTTTGGGATGATGAAGTTCTGCAGGTGGATAGCGGTGATGGTTACACATCTTGATTATACTAACGCCACTGGACTGTACACTTAAAACAGTAACTGTTACATTATGTGTATTTTCCCACAATAAAAAAAAAAAAAATGAAAAAAGAAGCCAGACACTAAGAGAACATCCCGGATAATTCCACTAAGGAGAAGTTTCAAAGACAAGCAAAACCGATCTGTGGTGCTGGAACCAGGTGGCTTCGGGAGAAGTGACCAGACGAGGAAGAGAGAAATTACAAGGGTTGTGTTTGGTTTCTTGATCTGGCGGTGGCTACGCAGACCTGTTCAGTTTATGAGACGCCCTTGTTCTGCGTGCTTATTTACACACACACACTCATTTAAGTGATTGCCTCCTTTGTGGCTGTAAAATTTCCATTTTCACTGGAAATCTCCAAAATAAGCCAATTCTTTCTACCCTCGCCAACTTCTGACATTAGCAATTTTTAAAAGGCTAAACACAAAGTGAACAAGTAAAACTGAGGCGGCACACAATCGGCTTTGTGGAAACCAGCCCTGCAGAACAAAACGGCCGGTGTTCTGATGGGCATGGAGGGTGCGACGCCTCGAACACCTGGCAGCTCTGACCGGGACCGACGTCTCGGACAGTTTAAGACGTTGGAGGCCCCACCCTGTGGTCTTCATTAAACATAACAAAACAGGTTTTGAAAAACTGATCTGCAAGCTTTCCAGCTCATTCAAAAATGCTTTAGTACAAGACCTTAGTGGAAACTAAGAGGCTATTTGGGCAGGGTGGGAGGGTTTGTCTAGAAAACACACGAGAGGCATCGGAAAGGGGGCAGAGGAAAACGGACAGGCACTTCCACTTGCAAGAACATGACGGAGCTTCAGGAAAGTCTTGATGAAAAGAAACCTATAACCACCAAGATAGTGTAGCTCGTCACTTGGCCTTGACTGAGCTCAGGACAACGACCTTACTACTCACCTGTAACCAGAGCTTGTAGACCCAGGTAGTGGAAGGTCAGTGTCCAGTACGAAGGACCCCGGGGTGGGCCTGGAGGCCCCAACCAGGCCCTGAGTTCCCAGTTGCTCCTTGTCTGCGAGGCCCTGGCCTGGTTTGATTTTGCTCACCCCTGAGACTGACAGGTTCCCCAGTTGTGACCCTCATTCCTCCCAAGGACACAGCTTGTCCCCATCCTGTGGCTCCACCTGTTCCAAGGAATGCCCTCACTCCTTCCTTAATCCTTACTACTCCCCACTGGACCCACCGTGGCACCTCCTACAACCACAGTGGAGCCACGTCCCCGTGTTCCTCTCCAGCGCCCTCACCTGCCGAACTAGAGAAGCCTCGGCAAGCTCCTCTCCGTTTATTAGACAACTGGGAATCTGAGGGGCTGTGGCTTCCACTTGGCCCTCCCCAGTGTCCATGTGACCGCCTGGTTGCTCAAAGACATTTACCCGTAAGGCCATCTGGCAGGGGCCACATTCATCAAGGGTGACCAAGCCTTGGAAGCTAAGACCACTCCCCCTCACTGGGGCCCCCTGCAGGCCGGTGGAGATGGAGAAGTGACAGATGTATCTGGTGCCCACGGAAAGGTGATTGGCTGACCCTGGAGGGCAGACAGAAGGTGCAGTGTCACTGTCTTGACAATCTGTCACCCTCTGGGGTCTAACTCCACCTGGACTGTTTAGACATCCTTGCTCCCTCCTCCCTGTTGCCAGCTGGGCCACAGCTGCCTGCTGCCTGCTCCCAGCCCGAGGGAAGGCTGGGTGGCTGCATACCTCTATGAGGGTAAAGAAGAGCATAATGATAATAACAATAAGTGCTAAAAAAATGTTAGCCAGTGTTATCGTGTGTTGGGTCCTCTTCTAAGAGTTTTATACACAGCAGGGCTTCTCAGCCTTGGCACTACTGACATTTCAGGCCATACAGTGCTACTGCTGTGGCAGGTGTCTTCAGCACCATAGGATGCTCAGCAGCATCTCTGGCCTCCAGCCACTAGATGCCAGCAGCACACCCCAGTTCTGACAAGCAAGTGTCTCCAGACATTGCAAAATGTCCCTGGGGGGAACAACTGACCCACCTCTACATTAATTCATGTAATCCTCATAACCAACTCTGAGGTGGGCACTTCTATTTCCCCCATTTTATGGAGTTGAAAATTGAGGCTCAGAGAGGTTGGTTAACTTATGCAAGGTCACACAGCGATGATCCAAACCTAGGCAGTCTGACTCCTCACCTGCTGCCTTGGTGGATACTGAATGGGGGCAGTTGGTGGATGGAGGAGGTCATCCTGATCTTGACAGAAGACGGAGCTGTAAAGCTGGCCAGACTTGGGGGTGTCGGAGGAGGGGAAGGGGAGAAGTCGCTCTGGGAAAGATCTAATTTAGGGAGCAGAGAGGTCTGTGATTCTCTAACCTACTGAGACCAGGGCACCAATTGCAAAACACAAAGGATTAACTGTGACATCTTATGCTCCTCCTTGCAATTGAATTAGCATCTTCTTGTCAATTTCACTGAGCTCCAAGGTGACCAAGCACACCTCCCATTCCCAAAGAGCTTCTCCCTTTGCGGAAGAATTTGCCCCAAGGTCTCTCATTTGCTCCACCCCAAGATGCAAATGAAATCACTCCGCTAAAGACTTTTATTCTACCAGGGGGCTCACAAGGGATGAGAAAAAGCCCCAAGGCCTGGGGGCTGGGGTGGCTCAAGGCATTTTACCCGGAGTGTGCTGTTTGCTCCTCTAAGGGCTGATGACTGGGTGGCTTTGCAGACTGGACTTGCTCCTCCGGGTGGCTTCTCTGGGAATGTGGGCAAGGCCCTCTGGGGTTGTCCCTAATTATACCTTGCAGCTGGTCGGCATCGGCCCCCACTCCAACCACCCCAACCTGTCTGGTCACAAGAGGTGTGACAGGTGTCCTGAGAGAGACTTGCTCACTTGCAAGGAGGATGCTGTCCCTCTGGCAAAATCTGGGATTTATGAAAAAAATCTGGGATTTATGAAATCGCAAATCAGATGGAACCAGGGCAAGGCCAGAGGAAGCAGGGGACAGCCCCACCCCATGGGCACCGATTTGCTTATAAAAGAAGACATTAAGGGTCCAGGGGGCCAAGGGGCCAAGAACAGATGATACCAGCTCTCCACTCCCTCCGAAGGATGGTACTGACCTCCCCACCCACCAGCCAAACTCTCTTTTCCATCCTGGGCGCAGACACCACCTTCCCCTCCTCACCGCATCACTCAAGCCAGTAACCCTGCAATCATTAGTGCTTCTACTCTTTTCCCTTATCATCAACTCAAGTTCAATGTTAGCAAGTTCTGTCGCTTCCATCAACAAATGCAGGTCTCCCTCCATCTGTCTAGCCTTCCCTCTGTCCACCTCCTTCTCCCTGTCTGTCCTCCCATCCTCATCATCCATCCCTGCATCTATCCACCCTCTCTCCATCCATGTGTCTCCATGTCCACGGCCATCACACGAGGCAAAGCCATATTTTCTCTTGCCCAGACAAGTCCAGTAGCCCCCTAACTCTTCCCTGTGTCCACAATTCATCCTCCACAGCTAGAGTCATCTTTTAAAATCCTAAATCTGATCAACATCACTTCCTGCTTGACAGCTCCCAAGACATCCCCCTCACTTAACTATGTTCCCTTCCTCCTGCTCCTGTGTCCTTGGCCCCTTTAGGCCTCAGCATAAACACTGCTCCCCCGTGGGGCCCTCGCTAACCCCGTCCAGAGCAGGTCCCTCACATTCCAGTCTCCTAGTGCTTTATTCTCTTCATTGTTGATATTGTGATTTCATAATTATATGTTAATAATTGTTAAAATGTTATATAATTATTTTAGTTGTCTTATTTAACACTGTATTCCCCGCCACCTGGGAAAGCATCTGGTCTCCAGTAGAGGCTGGAGTGAATAAACAAATGAATGAATGCGTACAACTATCACCTACATGGTGCTTTCTGTGTGTCCCGCACTGTTCCAAACAATTTACATATTCCAGTCCTTTGATCTCCCAACAACCCCTGAGGTAAGTGTTATCACCCCATTTTAGGGATAGACACTGATGCACAGAGCCCTTAAGTGATTTGCCCAAGGGCGCATGGCTAGTGGTGGAGCCAAGGTTTGAACCCAGACACCCTGGCTCCAGAGTCCACGGCCTTCCCCACTACATTACCATGATCCAGTCGACAGTGGGCGAATGAATGAATGGATGAATGGATCAACCAACAAAGGCTACACCAAGAGGCTGCAGGAGTCAGTCGTGGAATCTAGCACTGCTCTCTGGTGGGTCTCATGACACCCCGTTTCCCCTGCCACCTAAGCTGCACAGGACAACAGAGCACGAACAGAACGGGCCTCCTCGGCCCTGCACCTCAGACCTCTGCAGGGGACCGACCGCCAGACCCTCTTCATGGCGAGGTTCACCCTCTTTCCCTCCGCCCCGCCCAACCTGAAGCCTCCCCACTCCCTCCTACTGTCAATCTCGTTTGTCCTTCCCTCCAGCCACTTGCCGGTATCTCCCCTGGGCACCATCCGTGCCCTCCCCGAAAGGCCTCAGCCAGGCGTCCCATTTTCATACAATGGCTTATTAATTGCTATCCTCGAAACCACACCACCGTGCCTCAACTGATAATCATCACACGTGCCAGTTGTTTAATCCCTCAAAGACCAAAACGCTTCCCCAAATGGGGGTGGAGGTGCATTTTACACTGTTTGGTTTAGACGCCCTGAAACACCAGAACACGGCAGGATATCGGGCAAGAGTCATCTCCCTGAAGATTTTGGCTCATCCAAGCAAATGCTCTTGGCATTCAAGCCGAAAACGTCATTAAGCCCAGTGGATTTCTCTTCCAACGTTCCTTCGACTCGCTCACCACTTGGATTCTGGGCGCCAAACCGAACACGTTGACACACGATCGTTAAACCCCCAGTCGTGCGCAGACCCAGATGCCGCCTGTTTGCTCAGCAGACGACAAGACTGATAACCTCTAGGTGGGCGGGACTGCGGGGCCATGCAGGGGTGAAGCCTGCCCGCCTGCCCCCACCCACCAGCCGCTCCCAGCCCCTGGGCCCTGAGCGCCTTCTGCTTGAACTAAGTCTGCTTCCCTTCCATTTCTCAGGCACCTAAAGACCAGTCAAGAATGCTACTCAGTAGATGGACCATGGAGGGGAAAACGCCAAGTGTTGGGAAGTAATCCATCTTTCCCTCAGAACCTTCTCACTCCCAGGGAGAGATGGGAAAAGGACTGACATCAGCATCCTCTCTACAGCCGGGGAATGAAGTCGAGTCTCATTTCAGCTTTCTCGGATGTCTGTTCTGATCCGCGTTCATTCACTGATCCAGCCGCCACAGATTCGACACAGACCAAGTACCTATTGTGTGTCAGGCCAGTAGGCGCTAAGAACACAGTGAATAAAACCACTGGGACCAGACCTGCACCGTCCAGTACGACAGCCGTCATCCACGAGTGCCCTGTGAGTGTCTGAACTGTGGCTGGCGTCAACGGAGAAGCTTTTCATTTCGTGTCATGCTAATTAATTTAAAGTTAAGTGAAAAATTGAGACTCAGGTCAGTTACTAGAAAACTTGGAAGTATGTTTGAAGCAACTTAGTATATGATACTACTTATTCCAGTCTACATTTTAGGAAGTCTAAATCCAGATCAAATATTTGCAACGAAGATTTAGCATCCACATTGAAATAGGCTCTAAGTATAAAATATACACAGGATTTAGAAGAATGGAAAAAGTATCTCATTAATCTTATACTGACTACATTTTCTAATGATATTTTCGATATATTGGGTTAAGGACAACATATTAAAATTAACTTCACCTATTTTTTAAAATATTTTTTAAAAATATGGCCACTAAGAAATTTTAAATGACATATTGACTTGCATTCGATTTTTCTTGGAGAGCACTGCCTCAGACCCTTCTGCAGCAAATAGGCAATAAAAATATTTTTCACAGCCATTAC
>PVKZ01000891.1:0-321311 GCA_004027375.1 Macroglossus sobrinus
ATCAAAGAGGTGGTTATGAGTTGAGAGATGAGAGAGAGAAGGGGCACTAGAGTATCTAGGGGAAAGACATCTCTTATTCTCAGAGTTGCCCAGTGATAAAGGTTGTTCTCTAGGCTTGCTACCTATCAACTCTAGATGTGTGAAACTGAATATACTTCCTGATCTTTTCTTCACCACTTCTCCTGACTGGTAGTATTGCTTCTTCTTCTTCTTCTTTTTTTTTTTTTTGTAATTCTCTAGCTTTTCAAATAGCTTAACACCCTTCTTCCCTTGTACAAGTCAGAATATTATAATATAATCTTAAATTTTTCCTTTCCCTTTACTTGCCATGTCCAATCAGTGATAGAATTTTCTTCTGTAATAAAGTTTGACTCTGCACAACCTCTCCTTTCTCACCATCATTACTTTAAATTAGGGCCTTATTACTTCTTACCTGGGTCATTGAAATAATACTTACTGCCCCCCACTGCCTTCCTTGCCACCTGTGTAGCTCTACTCCAAAGAATAGTCAAGGTGAATTTTATTCTCATCATTTGGAGCTTGTACTTAATATATTTCAAAGGCACGACTTCCATATATGGCTATTCTCTACCTATTTTTCAGTCTCTGGACCTACTCTTGCTTCTCCCTCTTACCATTCTCCAATCACAAACAAATGAAAAGAAATTATATTAAAATTCTATTGATTTCTCAAATGTGTCATTCCCTTTGTTTTTGTTTTTGCCACTCCTTCTGCCTGGAATATCCCCAAGAACCTCCACTTCCAATCATAAATGGTCACCTGGCTAACTTCTAATCATCCTTCCATTCCCAACATGCCATCACCTCCTCTAAGATTTCCCTGATCTCCTCAGCCTTGACTGGGCACATATTTATTAAATCTACAAACCTTATCAATTGATATAGTAATAATTTATTTATTGACTATCTTCATTCTAGGATGCAAACTTAAAGTCAATTATTAGATATTTCCTTTCTGTATTCCTAGTGTCAAGCATAGTGTCTTCACTGAGTAAGTGCTCAATAAAAAGTTTATGGACTAATCAAGACTCATAGTAATAAAAAGTTTAATCCTCTGAGCCTCTTCACAAGTGAGACTTTTTGTAGCCAATTTAAACAATTAAATAGCAATAAATTAATACTGTCTGATTATAAGTTTGTAATGTCTAATATATTCACATACCAATATCAAAAAGAAAAGTTTGTTAATAATATTTCCTATGACTAAAGCAGAGTGCTTAAGATAATATTTATATTTTAAAAGAACTCTCTAGTTTTCAAAGTGCTGTTATATGCATTATCTTTGAGGTTCATGACAACTGTGAAGTAAATAACACAGATATTATTATCCTTATTTTACAAATGAGAAAACCGAAGCTCAAAAAAAGAACTGGTGTAAGTAAAATCACTCACACAGAAGTAAAGTAATTTGAAACCCTTTTGAGGACTTTAAAAATATAAACATTTAAGCATTTACTACATGCAGATGTTATTTCCACTGTGTCATACAGCTCTCACATTACTTACAATCAAGCTGGGGAACATATAGAAAGAAGTAAAATGTATTAATTTATAGAAAAGTGCCAGGAACTTATGGGCATGTTCTTATTCAGTACTCAGAATAGCCTTGGTAAGTAGGAATTATTAATCTATTTATAGATATAGAAAATGAAGTTCAGAAAAGGTAAGTTGCTAAAGGTCACAAAGTTATTAAGTGGCAACATCAGATTTTGAACTGAGATTTGTCTAACTTCAAAATTCAAAGAAGCTTAATACAAAAAGGAGGTGCCCAGTGGACCAAGGAAACATGATGTCCTTGGGTTTAATCTGAAATGGTATTCATATCCTTTGAGTCTGATCTGGTACATGGAAAAGACCAAACTCTAGGAGATTTTGGGAAAAGCTTGGAAGTAGCTTCAGCTCAGGACAAAATAACTAGATTGTAGCAGGACTCCAGCCACTAGCTGGTGATAAAAAAAAAGTGCCCAGTCTCTAAAAACAGGCTTGTTAAATGAAGTCTTACAAACTGTTTTTGGGTACCAACAAAGTGATCTTAGGATTTAGAGCTGGGCTATCATTTCAGCAGGGAAATGAGGTGGGAAGCAGGAACTAGGACAGAGACAAATCATACAGAGAGGGCACATAGGAAAGGGTAGTGGAAGAAGATGCAGCTCGTTTTCCTGAGATGTGCTTATCTTTCTTTGCACATCCATTCAGTTTTCTCCTACTTTTATTCTCAATCCTCAGGATTGTACTTACCATTTCTATGTTGATATACACCCAAATGTCTACAATTCCTACCTGAGATCCAGACTTGTGTAACCCCTGTGTGATGGACAGCTCCGCTTGGATGTCTGCAAACACCTAACACTAAATATATATAAAGTTAAATTTAACATATACTGCTTTCATAAAACTCATTTTTCATGTAATCTTTGTTTCAGGAAAATGTTGCACCATTTAACCATTTGCCCAGTCAAGAAACTTGAGTGTTATCCTTTACTTCTACATCTCATTAACTTTTCCCTGCTCTTATCCAATCAATCTCTGAATCTTATAGTTCTTTCTCCTTAATGGCTCCTGAAATTGTCCCCTTCTCTTTGCTATCCTCAAGCTCAGGCTTTTGAAGTATCTAGACTAGATGATTGCCTTTAGCCTTGTTCAGCTCCACACCATGCTCCACAGTGAATTCAGAGTTATTTCTAAAATGCCCATCTGGTCATGTCATTCCTGTGCTTTAACACCTTCCTCTGTTGCTCTAAGGATGAAGTCTGACCTCTTTAGTGTGAAGGGCAAGGACCTTCCTGATTTAGCCTCTGCTGACCTTATTAACCTCGCAGGTACTTCCCTGACACAGAGTTTATTCATACCCTCTAGGCTTCGGACAAACATTTTAAAGTCCCTGAAAGTCTTCCCTGACCCCTCCCCCAAAACTGGCTCTGGTATCCTTTGTAGTCCTATTGCATTCTTTGTCATATTTCCCTCTGACAAAGCGTTTACCATATTTTATTAAAATTAAGTTTTGATCTATCCACTGAACTGTAAACTCTTTAAAAGAAGGAACAGTAAGTATGTTTTACACTGTTGTTGCTCCAGAACTTCTCAAGGCAGCTGGCATATAAAGGTGATCAACCAATATTAGTTGAATAAAGTAAATGAGTTCCAGAGAGATTATACTAGCTTGAGATCATGGGCTAATTACAAACTCACTAACAGCAAGAGGTAAAGAGTCTGATGACAGAAGTGGTTTGCACTGACGGAATCTGCCACTAGATGTTCAGTACCAGCAGCTGGCCAAAGCTGCATAGGCAGGCACAGCAGATTTTAGACCAAAAGCTGATATCTCTGACCTAACTATAGTCTTTTATTTTTTGTGTTTATCTCTGGAAAAGCTAACGCAGAGATTTATCCCTTCTTTGGGCCCTGGTCCATGCTAAATCTTACAAGCTTACTTAGACTGCCTTCCTTTTTGTCTTATCCTTTATAAGCCCTGTTTGTAATGAATGATTTCATAGGCTGAAATAGAGGAACAGTTAGTGCTATCAGATAAAATTAAATAAATTTACAGATCTTTTAGAATTTATTTTATTTGGATATCTCTCATATTTCTCATTTGAATGACTCAAATAATGCATTTGGTTGGCTCACTTAAAAATAACAGGTTCATATTTCTAATTTATTAGTGGGCCACATATCCAAAAACTTGCTTTAGTATGCACAAAAGCATCATAGAAAAAAATCCATCCATTGGCAGTGGGTGGATTCTGAGTTTCTTTTTTTGCCACATAATCCCCTGGCTGTTTCTTTGATCAGCAGTGCAAATCCTAATTAATGTTTCATCTGATAATTTGATTTCATGATAAAGATCTATTCTTAGTTAGGAGCTTTGCCTCCTTAAATTCCTGAGGTTAATGAAAATTACTAATCCAATGGATAAATAGGCAATGGGAAAGTCAAATCATAACTTTTATGTATTCAGAAATACTGTGATTGAAGGGTTTTTGGAGGCTCTTACAACAAAAAAAGGTTGAGATGCAAATTTCACTGAGAGGGGAGAAAACTTCCTAAGTGGGAAAGGAAATTATGTAAATGATATTGCTGTATTAAAAGTACAGTGTTTTCTAGTGCCCCAAATCTCATATGTGTTGAAGTAGTTCCCTTCCTAAGTGACAGGAGAGGATAAGAAGGTGAAATCAAGCCTCATAGAATAAGAACAGTGCAGTGAATTCTGAGAATAAAAACTAGATTCTGGCTTCACATCTGCTTGTCATGTGGACCTTGAGTTTCCATTCAGGCCCCTCAACTCTGAATCTGATCAATGCCCAGTTCATCAAGAAAAAGTTACATTCTTTCATCAAGAAACCAACAATGAGTAAACATGGGAAGTAACTTGATGGATTTTTCTTTTCAGAATCCTATTCGTTCTGGGAAAATTCCAAAAGACTTATGCAACATTCCCCAAATGACCAGAGCTAATAGCAGAGTTCAATATATTAACATTCAGCAGAATGAATCCATATTTATTTCATGAAATTTAATTTTATACCAGAAGAAAAAAAAGAACCAAGAGGGATATAATAGAGATAAAACCAATGTACTAAGAAAATAGGAAAGAGATAACAGTTTCATATATAGCTGAGAGACAGTAAGAAAGAAAATAAAACAGAAGCTACATTTAAATATGTCTGTGACCACTTATTTTGAGCACCACTATGACATGTTGAAAATCGCTTACCAAATTTAAGGCAAATCTGTTTTATTTTTTTTCCATTTTGTTTTTTTAGAACCTTGAAAAACATTTCCTTTATAACATCTAATTAAAACAAACTGTGAAGAAAAGCACACATACAACACATATGTACAAATGTTACCCTCAAAGTCCAGATAAAAAGTAAACTAAATCTGTTTGTACACTTTACCCAGAAGGTCAAAGGTCACTGGTTCTAATTTTTCTAATTTTCTCTTATAATTTTCTCTTATAAGAATGCACATAGATAATTCCAAATCATTTAGGGGAAGACTTCTTTCTTTCTTTTCTTTTCTTTCTTTCTTTCTTTCTTTCTTTCTTTCTTTCTTTCTTTCTTTCTTTCTTTCTTTCTTTCTTTCTTTCTCTCTCTCTCTCTCTCTCTCTCTCTCTCTCTCTCTCTCTCTCTCTTCTTTTTCTTTCTTTTTTTTTGAGCAGGGGAGCTGGGAATAGGATAAAAAGTATAATTTCTATTTAGACTTACAGAAACATCAGTAATGATGACAGAGTCTCTACCTACTGCAAGCCCTCAGGTGTGCATTGTGAATAAAGTTCATGGCTTGAGGCTATGTGGAAGTGAATGCAAATCATCAGTCATTGAAAAATCAGATACTAATTGAGTTTCTTGTCAATGTACAGATAAGAATCACGGCTTTCTTATTTAAAAACCATGGCTCCTTCCTAGATAGAATATTAGGAACATATAACATGACCTAATAATGAAAAAGAATTTATTCTTCATTGTCATTATCATTCCACAAACAAAAAACAGCCTTGACTATGACCTCAAATCTGAAAACAAGGTGTGTGTGGTGGGTGGGGGGAGAGGAGATGTTGCATACATAAATACTTTTGAGCCAAGCACTTAGAGTTCTATCTTTTGTGGAAAGAAAGCCACAAACAATTTTATTTCTATAACACATCCAGAAGTTTAACTCACTCATTTTTTAAAAAGTGGTTTTACTTGTCTTTTTTTCTCTTTCAGATACAGCTCAGGGCCCATCTAAAACTAAATGTCTTAAATTATGTACAGTGGACTCTAAATAGAGTAGATCTAAATGCAAAGCAGTTTCAGAAATAGAACAATTGGGTCATATAATAGATACTTTACTTTAATCTAGAAGTAAACAACTCCTGCATAAATAAACACTGTGAGAATTATTACTCCTACCCCACAATAAAAACAGCTTAAATTTTAGATGCAAGAATATTTGCATATTGAAGAACTTCTATAAATTCAAAATCACCACTAAAATTACCTATGTATGTGTATCAGAATAAGGTGAAATAGTAAATGTTTACTGAGATTCTATGGCAAAGCATGCTGCTAGGGTGAATAAGAAGGTACAGTATAATGTCAATGATATCAGTCCTTTAATGATACAAATATCTGTTCTAAAACAAACACTATTTCTAGTTACTGTAATAATCATACAAACAAAAGGGAAAAATGTATTGAAGCAGTTCAGAACAAGTCTTCTCAAAATGTATCACTATGATGTGTGGATTGTTTTAAGCTGAAGGCAATCCAAACCCAGCAGACTCAAAAAAATTTTACCTCTTCCTGAACTACCTAAAATAGTATAAATAGGAAGCTTAGCTCAAAAAGAGAGTATTCTTAGAGATAACTTTTATCTACATGACCTATCTGTATGGCAGGACAAATCTCTAATTACCAAACGTCTGTTCTTATTATCCCTTGAATTACCTTCCTACCCTTGGAAGCTCCAGGCTCTATTCCATTCTTTAGTTTGGGATGGCATATTAGCCTCAACTTTCTGACTCGCTCTTGGGTCTCATATTTTTTATGGGGTTTCTGTACGTACAAAATTAACATTTATTTCTCTCCTATTAATCTGTTTTATGTCATAATTATTAGACCAGCCAAAGAGCCTATAAGGGTAGGAGAAAAAAATTTCCTCCCTAACAATATATATAGCAGATAGCACACTCATAAGATATATGGATGTATAGATACATACATACACATTCTACATAATTGAGAGGCAGTGTGGTACAGTGGATAAGGGCACAGATTTGAGCCAAACTGCCTGCATTTGAATCACAGCTCTATAGCTTTATTGCTATGTGATCTTGGGCAAGTTATTTAACCTTTGAGTATCTCAGTTTCCTTAGTTATAAATCATAAACAATAATAATGTCTATGACACAAGTATTATGATGCATAAAGGAGTTAATCTAAATCTCTGATATATATATGTATATATACTTGTGTATATGTATATACATATATATATACACACACACACACATACATAACATGTCTCACTTTTGACCAATCAGCACCCAAGCTCCCAGCATGACCCCTACCCGCTAACTCACAGCGTCTTATGATTTTGCCCTATATAATGGGTAACCTATGCATGATAAGGGGTTTTGGTTCCAAGCATTAGCTTCCCATTCTAATGGATGATGCCACTCATCAATAAAACAGCCAATTTTTCTCCACTACAGTTCTTGATGTTTAGCATTTGGTTCTGCTAGTGCCGGGTGGACAAACTCTGTTCTATAAAACAATGTAGAAATCTAAATCACAATATCTGTTGTAAAGTTTCTGGAGAGCCAAAACATCCTAACAGATACCTCCAAACAAAGGTCTTACATTCCGAGAGAGGAGCAGAGATGCATTTTAAGCAATGAGAACATTAATAGTACTCTTTTCTTTGCAGAGGACAGAAACCCAATTTTTTAAGCAAAGAAGAGGAAATGTTTTAGGGATTATGCAAGAAGGTATTGCTTGCTACTAATCTGGCAGTGCCCATTAGTTCACGTGAATAACTAGCTATTCTTAGAAATTAGGTAGCTGGCAATCCTAGGTGTTCATTTTAATGACAAAACAGAAAGGTATAATTTTCAAAACAAAACCATGGCTATATGAAAGTGAGAGCTTTCAAATAGTATGTGATTAAGGAATCATTAAAAATAATAACTAAAACTGCTATATTTGTTGTTGCTTAATTACTTTATTCTTGTTGGGAGGGTACTTGACTTAAAAAAATTAAAATTATTTTTTCACATAAACTTTTTGCACTGGGCAAGAAGACTTTATTCAAGACTACTGCACTGAAACAAAGGTGGGAGTTTAAAAATGCTATGATGAATTAGGAAAAGCACTGGAGAACATTGGTGGAGAGGCCAGTCAATGTGTTTGCTAACTGGCACTTACTGAAGTTAGGTTCCAATCTCCCTCAAAGACTGGGAGATGGGAGAGTTGTTTTGCTTGATGATTATATTTCAAAGGGATGGCTCCCAAGTCCTTGGGGAAGACTTTTCTAGATTATAGACCTAGCAAGAGGCTGGACAACATTTACATTTCAAAGGCTCAGAAAAAAGATTCACACAAAAAATTGCAAATTTTTTAAAGTAAATGCTCTAAGAAAATTGGGGTCAGGGCCTATAGTCAGAAAGAACTAGGTGAAGTTTAGTCAAGCTGAGGGGAACACTAAGGCTGTCTTGGTCAACTTTAAATATGAAAAGTTAATAATGCCCTTTATTATAAATGAAGTGGAAAGAGCATGACATTTGGAGTAAAAAAGATGAGGGGTTCAAATTCTGGATCTTTATCATACCACTTGTCTGAATTCTTGTTCAGTTGTAGTAAAAACAATTATGATAAATTGAATTAATAGATAATATATGTAGAGTGTTTAGCACAGATCCAGATATAAAGTAAGAATTAAATATATTTAGGCCCTGCTATTATTAAAGTGAGGCTGAAATTCAGATTCAGCAAAAGTTTCTGGTGTCTGGTGATAGGATGCATTGAAAAGAACACAATTTTACCTCTGAGGTATTTCTGCCAAAGGTGCATAATCTGAATCTAATCAAACATCAAACAAACCCAAACTGAGGAACATTTTTCAAAATAACTGACCTGTACTCTTAAAATTTATCCATGTCATTAAAGAAAGAATGAGGAATGGTTTCAGACTAAAGAGACATGATATGAGCTGAGACTTTCTTTTGCAATAAAGGGACATTATTGTGACAACTGGCAAAATTTGAAATAAATCTGTAGATAAGCTAATAGTATTTTTTAAAATTTAAATTTTAAATTTTAAAATTAACCAATGTTAATTTTTCTGATTTGGATCAATTGTATGGTAATTATATAAGAGAATGAGCTTCTTAGGAAATATATACTGAGTATTTAGAGGTAAAAAGACATCATGTCTGTAATATACTCTCAAAAAATTCAGGAAAAAATAATATGTATATGCAGAGAAAGAAAGGAAAAGAAATGTGGTAAAATGTTAACATTTGGGAACTATAGATGAAGAATATATAAAATTTTTTTATACTATTTGTGGTAGCAGAAATACGTCCCCTAGCCCCAAAAGATTGTCCATGTCCTAAACCTAACCTGTAAATATGTTAACTAACATGGCAAAAGGAACTCTGCAGGGTCTTGAGAAGGGGAAGATTATCCTGGATTATCTTTAAAAGTGAAAGAAGGAGGCAGGAGAGTTGGTGGTAAAAAGAGATTTAAAGATGCTGTACTGCTGCCTTTCAGGATGTAAGTAGGAGCTATGAGCCAATTAATGCAGGTGGCTTCCAGGATATAGAAAAGGCAAGATTCTCCTTTAGTCCCCAGAAGCAACACAGCCTGCCTGTACCTTGACTTTAGCCCAGTGAGACTAAATTTGTGGTTATTTGTTACAACAGCAGTAGAAAACTCATACACTATTCTTGCAACTTTTCTATAAATCTAGAATTATTTCAAAATAAGTTTTAAACAAGGGTTCTGGTAGATATTTCTTAAGAAAAGAGTAATCTTTTAGCTGTCTTGGTCTAAATGTTCAGAGGTAGGATTTTAGTTTAAATCAGAATAGTTATAAAAACTAAAAAGCAATCATACCAGAATCTCAGTCAGCTACTCAGTGAGTCTACATTGATATGTAGCACTGAGCATATTTTATTACTATTTTTAACTTATTTTAATTAAAAGCCAGCAGGCCAGTGAATATTAACATTCTAATTAGCATATCAGAGATATTTATAATTATCTCCTTATACATTTTCTTTTCTTTCAAACAGAAATCAATTGGGATCAAGTTCCATTGTATTCTTACCAAGTTCCTACTCCCTCTTCCAACCAAAATAACTACTTTTTTGGACAATCATTTAAAACTTTTTTCAGCACCAATTAAAATAAAGAGTAGTCTCTTACTCTCTATTTTCAACCAAGCAGGAGAGATGAGATGGTCAAAATCACACATCTGAATACTTAAAAGATAAACAGACACAAGGATAAAATTATTGTTTCAAAATGTTAAAATTATGTAATGATTCAAAAGTTGAGGGTAAATTGTTAGTGAATAACAGAGCTTCTTTAACATATTAGTCTTAACCTGTGATTTGAAATAGATGAAAAGTGTGCTTTAGCTTCTCATAATATGGTAAATTGGTGAAATTAGTATAGGCCTGAAAAAAGCCTGAGAAGTGGCTAAAAGAATTAAGCTGAGAAGGCAAGGTTAGCTGATTCCAGGGTTTTATAGACATATAACCAAAGATGAAAGCAATTATGGAGTGATATTAATGTCAAAAAAGACTTAGAAGTTAGGATTGATTCTGAAGTCAGTGGGAATTTAAATCCTAGAGATTATTTCAACTCTTGAAATTATACTAAAATATCAATTGCACTGGGTTATTTCATTTATAGTAAGCCTAAATGGTTTGTCATTTTGCTGTTACTTCCCAGAGCCACAGCTAATTACCTATTAATTACAGGGGATGGAAATAAACGCATTTCCCAAATCAGTTTGTGCAGAGTAGCAGACAAGAGAAACAGGCTACTTCTTCTTTAATGTGCACTTAAACCCTATGGTGTTGAAACCTGGACAGGCTCTCAGCAGTGTGAGAGACCTCTGAAAATAACCTTGGCCCTGAAGACCAAATGTGAGGGTGAACATTTCAGCTTTCTATGCGGATGTTTGAATCTTTGTTGGTTTAGGCTAGACCTTTGATATTATTTAACATGGTTTATGGTACATAATTAGATTCTAATTTCTGGAGGGAGAGACATTTATTTTCAGCACTGAATTGGTAATTTGAGTGAGGGTAGTTTTAAATCCAGCATAAGCGTTATTCATACTGTATACTAACATACTTCAGAGGTAATTGTTTCTACTGCTTTTTAGGACACAGCTTGATGAATAAAATAAATTTGGAAAAGGAGACACACAAAATGCAGAAATATAGACCATTTAAAAGCTTATAAACCCACAACAAATACTTTAATTACATTGGGTGAATGTAAATCATGAATGCCGAGCAGCTGGATGCTATGAAAATGTAAATGCAAACTAATCAGTGGAAGTAGAATAAAGCTGGAAGCAGTATAAATCAAAATATCCATTGGCAAAAGCAGAGGGGCTGCCATCAGGCATTTTTATATAACCACATACTGGACATTCCAGCACGTATAGACACATGCATATAAGATAATAGCAAGATTTTGGATCAGGCATCAACTTTAAAATGGCTCTGTGGATTCTTATTTCCATAATGAGCTTACTCAAATGTGTGCCTGATTTAATTTTTATGAAGCCACTAAGCCACCCTAGCTATTTTAACGATTTGGCTGGACCTGAAATTTAAAAATTGAGTTTTCCTGGTGGTACTCTTAACTGTGAACAAAGAAAGGAAGTATAAAGTTTTCAGAATATTCTTTATCTCATTAGCATACCTACAGTCAATGCTAGTCATAAGGGTAGTCTAAATAAATATGAAGGTTACCAAAATTCTTGGTTAGTCTCTACTGTGTGATTTTAACCCTCAAAACAACTTCCAGTTCTTCAAAATCCAAATGTTACCTTTCCTATGAGCCACTCACTCCAAAACTTTGCCTTTCCTCAGCTTTTAAAATTTAAACCTTCACCTTTTCATCAGCACAAAAATCCATTTCTCCTACCAGAGACCTTTCCTCCAAGCAGTCCCTCAGCCCTGGCTGAATTATATAACATGTGAAAATAAAAACAAATAGCAAAACATGTTCTATTTTTGTCTTACAGCATTCAGTGCAACAAAAATCTTTCCTTTTATATTTCTGCAGTATTTACACTGCCTAGTGATCCCCAAACCTGGCTGTACATTAGAGTCACCTGAGGAACTTTTAAAACTACAGATGCTTGGACCCCTTCCATTAGGGATTCTATTATTACTTGATAGGTTGTATGGTTTAGAAATCAGACTTGTATGTTTAAAAGCTCCCTGTGTGATTCTAATGTGCCCCATAGTTGACAAAAGTGCTTCAGGTTTCATGTCTTATGAAAAATGTCTTGTTTATGAAAATCATCTGTTTGTAAAGCATTCCATGGAAGAGAAACTTTATCTTTATTCTGATTTCCTGTTCTTTCCAGGAAAAAAATCTTTATCTCTGCCCAAGACCCAATCCTTGATCTATGCTTGTGATTCTGGCAAATAAGCATGGTCTCCTATCCCTAAAATGACTGTTTCTTTCTTTCTTTCTTTTTTTGGTTGTTTTCTGCTAAGCTCTCTATAGCTCAATACCTAGAGATTCAGCCATAGATGGCTTGATATTTAGCTATCACAAGTCATGGTCACTAAGTCCATTTCTGGACTAGCAGATACCTGCATCAAAGTTTTTATTAATAAGCAGATCACTGCCTAATAACTCCCTAAATGCTATGCTTCTAGTAAATTTCATTGGACTGAGATACTTAGTGCTAAGGTTATTCTGGGGTTTTGCCCTTATTATTTTGAATCTAAGTGTCCATTTAACAGTGAAATATGCAATAATGTGGATCATATATTTCCAAAAGGCAAACCCTGGGCCCTGTATGGGCATGCAAACTCAGGAGGACAGGAAGTGGCTGTAGGTATTGGCACAGAGGATAAAAGAGAAGGCAGTCTTACTGGCCTTTAAAGTGGGGGACCATAAACGCTGATGAAATATGATTTGTAGAATACCCTGGACTCTGACCAGTAAGACTAGTCACTCCTCCTATGGTAGAGCCCGTAAGGGCTGGACATATTAGCAGAAGTTTTCTCCTCTATAAACAAAGATGGAAAAGTAGGGGAAGAGGAGCCTTCTGATTTTCTATGGTAGAAAGCCAGGACATCTATTTTAAAACATAATGAAACATATGGCACACTTGAACATGTAGTATGTATTTCTATCAAAGAACATAGAAGAGTTGATAAAGCAGGGAAAATAATCTTTTGAGCCTAAGATATGAAACTTTAAAGTCATAATAAATTAGGCTTGAAAGATACCCTAATATAATCTGTTTTATTGATAAGTGATATTTCAGTCTGATCCATTGAGCTCTAGGGGTTCAAAGAAACTCAATTCTGGGGCCACTGTAGGAGGAACCACAGGGAAGGAGCAGATGAGCTTCTAGACCCTTAACTCTCTCTTTCAGTGAGAGTTTTTCAAACTTTAACTTTGTTTAGATCTATTCTAAACATTGAGATATCTTTTAAAAGGAATTTAGAAGACTTTCATTGAAGAATGACCAACTTAACTACCAAGAAAATTAGAGAACGAATCTCTGTATAAGGAGCTGTAGACCTTGAGAGACTTTGCAGTGCATGCAAACATTGTTCTATAGTAAAATATTGCAATACTACTCTGCTTCAGTAAGGTGAGCACCACGAGTCCAGTTAAGTCAGGAAACTGTAAAGAGGCAAGAGAGGTCTCCTGAGTTTCCAGATTCTCATTACTTTCTGATTGAGGGATTAAGAGGAACTTTTCCCTAAATTAAATCGCAGGAGGGTTGATTTATAGCTCTGTTAATAATAAAAAAAAACTTTAGCTAACAAAGCTTCTTCCATCTAGAAACATTTTCTTCCTTTGGTTTACAGAAACTATACTACTTTGACTTTTTCCCTCCTTACTAAATTAGGATGAGCCATGGCTCAGCTTTCAGACATTAGTTTTCTAAGTGGTGCTTGTGGGCCATCATCTATATCAGGGGTCAACAAACTTTATCTGTTAAAGGCCAGATAGTCAGTATTTTAGTTTTTGCAGGCCGCATGGTCTCTATAGCAACTACTCAGTTCTATAGTAGCGGCAAAAAAGCAGCCATATACAATATGTAAGAGAATAGGCATGGCAGAATTGGGCCCATGGCCTGTAGTTTGCTGACCTCTGAGGTATATAAGAAGGCTGTTTCATTCATTAAACTTTTCCATTTTGTGCTCCAGTAGTTACACAGCTGGTAACATATTTTATAGAGGAACATGCCTCATAAATCTACAAATTTCTGACTGGCTTACCATTAGCAAACCTGGACATGCTAGGTAACATGCTGTTTACAGCATATCATAGATAAGGGTTTTCTATTAGTAAATACCACCAAGTTGACTTGTTGATATTCCAGTTTCAAAATTTTCTTTGGTCTACTCTTAGCATCACCTGTCTTCTTGTCTCTAGTCAGGTTTCCAAGCAAACAAATGGTAAGATGGAGAGTTACACACAGGAAGTTTCTTCAGGAATGCCTTTGACAAGATCTGTAAAGGAGTGAAGGAATCAGAATTGGGAGAAGGTGAACTACAATGGAATTGTAGTTAATCTTTAGCTCATCCCATGGGGGAACCAGGGCACTGAGATGGCTATTCATAGTTGTCCAACTTGTGAAAAGTGGGCTGGGCTTTTTACCCTTGCACCAACCAGTAATCAGTAGATATGAGTTGCCCCTGGGAAGGGAGTGTAAACTTAGTAATGCAGATCCCCTTGACTGAGGAAAATTTCTGGTTGGAGGGGATTCAGCTGTGAGCCATCAGTAGGCAACATCCTAGAAGGTGGAAGGAATGAGTTTCTTCCTGAATGTGAATATGAGCTGTGAACCAAAACATCCAATTAAGATACTGATAGTAGAAAAGAAAAGGAAGGGGTACATTTGAAATTTATTTAGGAAGAGCTTAGACAGTAAGTTTGAGGAATCAGGGAAAGGAAAGAGTATAAAGTGGCACTAGATATTTAATGTGGGTGACAAGTAGAAGAGAAATGCCATTCATGAAAAAGAAAACATGGTAGGATTAGTAGATTTTTTTGGGGAAAAGGCAATAGTTACACTTTGGACATTCTTAGTTATCTGTGAAACATTTAAAGTTTACAAGATATTTGTAAAAAAAAATCTGACAATTATGAAAGATTATAACTGGGGAATTACAGCTATCAATTTAGAGAACAAAATTTGTGAAGAGTATACATAAAATATATGTCAGGGGAAGAAAGAAAGGCCAAGGGCAGAATCTGAAATATTTAAAGTACAGATGAAGAAAGACAGCAAAATTGTTCTAATTAAGATCAGTAACAACCTCCTATTGACAACTCTAATGAACATTTTAAAGTTCTTGGCTGGCCAAAATGGCTTATCACAGTTGTCACATCTGGATGGATCTAGGGCTCCCTGTAAACAAGAAGCAGGCACTACATACTGGAGCTTGAGGTGAGACGATCCAGATCATAGACACACTTAAATTACACAAATTTACTCTTTCTTTTTCTTCCCCTTTCCTTCATGGATAGTTCCTTCTTAACCACATTAAGTGGGGCAAGGTATGCTGTGCTTCCTTGCCTGGGGCAGGGAGGAGCTGTGGTGGGTCAGAGTGCTGTACTAAAACCTGATAAAGGTGAGGAGGATATTGTCATGAGAAGGCAGCCCAGTGTGGGCTGTCCAAGCCCAAGCAAAGTGCAGAGAGGATTCATGCTTGGGGGTGATTCTGCATAGGGTAAAGAGGGCACTCTTTGTGGACAGTGGCTTTGTTAATTATTAGATATGCAATTAGAATGTGTATCAATTAATTATATTTCACCTTCATTTCACATTTAATACTACTGATAGCTGTCATTCTTGAAACATTTTATTTCTTGGCTTCTGGGACAGTTTTTCTTTCTGGTTCTTCTATTTCCTTCATATCTCCTTCAGATTTCTATTCTACCTACCCTTCTGTAAGTGATAGTTTAATTCTCTGTTTTTTGTTTTTCATTCTACCTATGCTCTCTGAGTAATCTTGTCAATTCCCATCTATATACCAGTGATTTACAAGTCCTATATATATCAGTTAACAGTTCCCTGCACCAGTTTGGAACAAAGAGGGCACAATTAAATACATATAAAAACCTGCAGAACCTTTCTGTCCTGATTTCCAGACCTAGATATCTCAACTATTTCAAGCATCTTATTGGGAAGATGCTTTCAAGATTCTTCAACTTGTTGTCACTTCCGAACTGCTATTTCTTTATTTTTTTTCCCTTTTATTTTGTTAGATAGTACCAATTTCTATCCAGCTCCCAAAGCCAGAAACCATGAGGATTATAACTATATCCTCTTCTTTCCTCTCGCACTTAGTCAATCACCACATCTTGATTTTACTTTGTATATATCTCTTGAACCTATCTATCTCTATCTCTCTTCTCCATTTTTATTTCTACACCTCAGTACATGCTCTTTTCATTTCTTACTGAGATTATTGCAAATGTCTTGGTCTCCAATCTTGTTTCCTCCAATTCATTCTCCATACTGCTTCTAGTTACCTTTTTAACCAAAAATGTTATTGTACCATTCCTCTGCTTAAAATTCTTCCACAGGTTCCCATTACCTAAATAAAACATCCAAACTTCCTAGCATTGCCTACAGGATTATCATCTCACCCCTCATGATCATATATTTGGCTCAAATAACACTTTATGCATTTGAATTTGAATGTGATGATTTGAAACAAGTTTTTATTGAGGTATATCTGAGTTCTGACAAATTTCTAAAGGTAATTAATTGTCTTAATTTGTAAGAAAATTTGCCCTTCAAACAAATGTGAAAAGTGTACAGAATATTTTATATCCTAAGTCAATGAGTATTTGAAGTAACCAGAATTGTATGCTAGGAGCAAGAGATGGACCAGCAATGACTGCAAACCTACCAATCTCTCATAATTTAATTTTGTGAACTTGATTCTATAGATAAAGAAAAAAAAAACCTTTAAAATCATTTTTATAAAGTAAAATATGCAGTTACTTACTTCTACAGTGAAAAATAGTGGGGAGAAGTAGAAACATAGGAATAAGGCATCTCCCCACTCCTCTTTGTGGCCTAGATAAATTTTGAAATCCAAAATATCTTCTTTTGACTATTGCTTTGTCCTCTGAGATGTGTTCTGCCTCTTCATGAGATAGCTTAAAGTAAAAAAAATAAGTGATCCAGTCACATGCCTGCAGACAGTATATTGAAAGTTTGTAACCATTTTACATTATTTAAATTAGATTAAAATTCTTGGCCATTACCTGACCTTAGCAATATTCCAGTAACAAAAATATTAGGAAGAAAATTAATTCATTTATGAGTCTTCAAGCTTATTTCCATTGACCTATACTTAATACTTCTCAATGGATTGTTACCTGGCCATTTCTGCTTATCCACATATAGGAAGGCCGCAGGGAAGTAGAATTTGATGATCTAAGCATATCTTCTCCATCAATTTCTGGTCACATTTTTGCAATCTTTGAATCCATTTTTATAAAATTAGATTTATTTTCTTAAGTGATGGTATATTAGCAAACATTGAAAGCTACTTGTTGGTCAAGACTATAGATTTATTTCACTGTGTCCTTTACAGACCATATGACATTGCTTGAGCATGGTGAATGTTCAATAAATAATAAATACTTGTGGATTCAAGTTTAATTATATTTCACATTGTTTTGTAGGAGAGGCCTGACATTTGGAGTTTTAGCTGTGCAAAGGTAATTCTTTTATCAGAGCATTTCTGTTTTTCCGATCTCTGTGGATGCACAGAAAATATAACAGCATATTTGGTATCTTTACAATTCCTAACATTAGAATTCACTGACGGTATTGCCAAAAAAGTTCTGTCTCTCAAAAAAAAAAAAAGTATTTTTACTTTATTGATAACTTGAGAAGCTGCATGAAATCAAAGAAATAGAACTAGGAAATAGGATTTGAAGGAGTGCTCTCAGAGAAAATTTCTATTCAAACAAGTGCTCAGATTGCCTAAGCAAAGACACTGAAATAGTGCACAAACTTACATAACAAGACATAGATGATGGTAATTGAGGACTAGTGGTTCAGGAAACTGTGTCTGACCATTCTGTGCCCATGGATATAGCCAAGGTGCTGATTAGGCTTCATGAAAGGCATCCATTCTCCTTGTATCTTTTTTTTAACCTTAATTATGCTCCTTCAACTTGCATTCTCAAAGTATTTGACTAGACAATGACAATCTAAGCACATTTCCCAAAATGTGCAATTTCCATAGGAATCGAAAGAGCATTTGTAAATTTAAAGTTCAGCTTCTTGCTGATAATTTGATACTTTATTTCCCACATGGACTTAAAGTGCCCCACTTGCTTATGTAGCTGGGAATGAGTATACTAAGACTAAAATTCCCCTTGCCTTTATAAGGAAGTGCCTAGTTACTGGAAAAGATACCATTAAAACTTTAACAACTTTTTCTTCTTTCATTTAAATGACCTCTGTAAGGTCAGTTTTTTTTTTAAGTTTTGTGAGCTGTACTTTGAAGGACTGTGTGTAATTATTTAAGACTAAATTAAAGCATGACAAGATTTTAAAAAGAACATAGCTTATTGAGGTAATTTATTTTAAAAAATCATATCTCAGAGAGCTTATACATTAACAATAAATTCTCTAGAATGGTTATCTAAGAAAAAAATGAGATCTAACCCATCCAGATTTTCTTGTAAATTACTTTGTCTGTAAACACAACCATTGTCTTCCACCATGACATCCCCGCTCTCTGCTCTCCCTTCCTCTTCTTACTAGAACATACCCAATTTAAGATATGAAATATCTATTCACACAAGAACTGTCTACTTTACCCCAAATAAAACAAAACTAGGGTCGTAACTATCATTGCCTATAACATAAAACCTGAAATACAGTCATCTCAGACAGAAAATATACTGTAATTTTTCACATAAGATAGGTTACTTTATTGAAGTGTCCAGAAATCATTGGTTTTATCTCCAAGGCAACTCCCTAACAATGGTTCTATAAAGAACATTCAGTTATTCAATAAGTATTTTCTAAGCATTTATTCTACATCATGTACCATTCGTAGACATGGATAGATAGGCATTGAGTTCACATTTAATCGACAGTAGTGACTGGGAGGAAAGAGATGATAAATATGATGCTGGCAGGTTGAGACATGTTATATAAAGGAAAATAAACAGGGTGATGTGTTACGTGATGTTCCAGTTTTATTTTGCTGCACAAAAAAAAAACTAAACCACACTTAGTGGGTTAAAACAACAATAATAATTTATTTTGCTGACTGATTGTAATTTGATCAGGGCTTACCTGGGACTGCTCATCCCTACTCTACACAGTTCCAGCTGAGCTGACTTTACTTACATGGATTGCAATTTGGTACTGGCTGTAGGCTGTTCTTCTCCATGTGAGCCTTCATAGTACTGCTTTGGCTTCTTCACAGCTTGGCAGCTGGGATCTATGAGCACATGTCCAAAGAGACAGGAAGAAGCAGCTGCCAGTCTCTGATGGTGTGAGCCTGGTACTAGAAAAGTATCATTTATTCTGTGTTACACTGGTTGAGGAGTCATGATCTGCTCAGTTTCAAGGAAAAGGCTTTAGACTAACCTATTAATGAAAGAAATGACAAATAATTTAACTTAATTTTAAACTTATTTCAGAGGGTAAATGGAGGGAATGATCAGAAAAAAAAAAAAACACTTTGAGGAGCTGACATTCAGGTTGAGATTTGATGGGTGAAAAGAGCCTGAGGATGAGGCTGATTTAATATTCCTTCAGCAATAATTATCAACTATCTCTCACAAGGTGCTTTTAAAGGCACCATATATATAAGCATGAATAAGGTATTGCATTTGTCTTGAATTTTATATTCAAATCACAGAATAAAATATGGAAAGGAATAATAAGGTAATGTGGTAAGTACTCCAAAGCATGAGTATATAGGGGTTGTGGAATTACAGTGGAAGGGATTATTAAACCTGCTTGGAGAATTCAGAGATGTCTTCTCAGAGAAGGTGAAGTCTGAGCTATTTTTTGAAAGGCAAATCATCATATGAGTAGGGGAGAGAGCAAGAGAGGGATATAGGAATTATCAGTAAGGAATGAGTATTTGCAGAGGATGAAAATGACAACAGAAAGAAGATTTAAGTAGTTGGTTAGAGCCTCAGTTGTGAAGAGGAACTGAAGCTGAAGCTAAAATGAAGGGTATGGCTAGACCTTGAAGGATTTTCAACACGTGGAATGTGGTGCCTGTTAAAGAGGTATTTACCTTGGAGGTTAATGAAAAGCCATGTGAGGTTCTACCTTTAGCTATAGTGCATTGCTGGGATCAGTATAGCTAATAGAATTACACCTAAGTATGTAAAATGTCTGATTTTCCTTTAAAAAAATGTTGAGTGCTCAGTTGAGACCACAGCTCCTGGAACCAAGTGATTGAGTTAGAATTCTGGTACCATGACTTTCTCACTGTGACCTTGAGTAAGTCACTTAATATCTTTGTCTCAATTTCTTCCTCTGTGAGACAGAAAGAGTATTAATCTCCTTTCTCATCAATTTGTTGTGAGAATTTAAGAAAATCATTTTATGTAAAGCATTTAGATAGAATAGCAGTTGGCACATAGTAAATACTCAGTGCTTTTACCACTATTCTACAGTGCTAGGTTCCCTTCCTGAGACTGTGTGTCACACCTACCTCCTGAGCCCTCCTCTGAGTTAAGGCAAAGCCTGCTGGAGTACTCACACTGCTGAACTGGTCACCCCATGCTTCTAGAATTAAAATTTGCCATTGTAAAGAGTCAATTATAAATATAAATTAGAACATTTATCTACCTCTTTCACATTTAATATAAACAAAGATATTATTTTGCCCTTTAGAAAACCTTCTGGGATGAATTATATTCTTCCAAACACCAAGTCAGTTTAAGCACAGCTGGTAAATAGACGAGGAAGTAGCCACACACACTTGCAAAAAATAGTTTTGGTTTAATTTCCCTCATTCTGACCTTTAATTCTTCTCTCTGAATCCAAGTCTTATTCCACCCTTTCCTACCTTCCTCTTTTGCCTTCTCACCAGACCCCTTCATTTCCTCCCTCCCACATATGCATTTCCCTTTACATTTATATTTAAAGATATCTGTTAATATCTTCAATTAAAAAATGTCCAGTGGCCCTGTAGTTAATTTCTAATTGACAACAGTTATTTTAATTTGGAGCTAAATTTCTTTCTCTCAGGTGCTAAGTGGCACTTGGAATATGAAGAAATCTTTTATCTGAAGATTAAACTTTAAAGTAGAAAAAAAGCATTAAAAGTCCATTTCAACTCAATAATTTTAAGCAAATGCTGATTGGTAGACAGAACTTTTGGCTAGGTCTCTGGTCATTGTTAGAGACCAGAGAGGGCTGTAGAAGAATCCATGATGTTTCTTTTCCAACTCCCTCTGGCACACTTCTGTGCTCAAGTGGGTGACACACATGCCAGAGGTAATGATGTGCATCAGGTGGCTGGGCAGTAGCTTTTTGCTGTCACCTTTGTGTTCACATGTGTGTATGCATGCATGGAATTTCTCATCTCTAAGAGCCTGGTGCCTCCTGACCCTGTGTCAGATGATCAGGATGGTAGCTAGTAGCAGCTGCTTCGTGGACCTTCTAATGCATCTGTCACCAACAGGAGAAAGACAGTGTTGGGACGGGAAAAGTTATCAAAAGCCACTGCCATTAATATATAGCTCATTTTTTCTACCTCATATTTTGAAATTAGAAACTCTACATGGTGAGTATTTTTTTTTTTTGGTTGTTGTTATTTAACATTTATTGAATGACAGCTGTGAAATAGGCTCTGAATGGAATATTAAGAAGCTACAATCTCTATTTAGTGGACAAGCAATTTAAATAAAACAACCCAATAAGCAATGAGAGGAGTGGATTGACTCTTACCTACAGAAGGTGGTGGTAACTGATTTCTCTTTTTTTCCATGAGTCCTTGTATTTTTCAGACTATCCTCCATCAGTCGCCTCCGTGGTATGTTCATGCAATCCAGCATCACTCCTTGTACATCAGCCATAATGAACAAGTGCTTTGAAGGAAAGTAGAACTATTCAATGCTGCTGTGTCTTGAAGTGCTGACATCGGCTTTCTAGGGAACACATTCTGTATTGATAAATGTCAGGATCCAAGGAGCAAATTTAATTCCAGGCAAGTCCAAATTTGACTTCTCCAGATAATGGCGCAATACCCAACTTCACTGAAGACTGTGCAGATAGAACTAATGATAAGAGTGTGGGTGTTTTATAGTCTTGTAAAGATTCAAAGGCAGTCTATTCATTGTTCATCATTAGCCACTTTGGCCATTTTTACTGTTGTTTGTCTTTAGTTGATTCTCCCTTCATGTTTGATTTGTTTACTGGAATTTGAGATATATGTTCAAGCAGAAATGGCACATTTATTTAATGCAAAGCAAACGGTCTCCTTGTATTTTTTATTTAGATCAATAAAAGGATATCTTATGCATTCTTTGCCAAAGGGCACAAGTACAAATTTTAAAACACTGGAGTCAGCAGCATTACAAAAATCTCATTTTAAAAGCGATTCTTGTAAAACAGCCCCCTCTCAAGGATCAACAGTTTAGAAAGTTATGCCCTAAGCTTTGCAGGTCACCTGACCAAGGTTCCACCCACAAAAACTGAAAGAGAATTCTATAAGAAAATGAAAATATGAGATATAAAATAACAATGACTGAATATAAATATTTACTACTTATCAGAAATGTGGGAACTAAGTTATGTTATGTCTTGACACATGGCTTTCCAAACTGTTAACCTGTGGAACTAAATGACTTCTCAAAGTTGGTCCATAGATCCCTAATGGTGGTGGTGATAGTTGAGAACCTGCAAATTATGCTGAATGAGCTTAATAAATGTCTAATACACCAAATCAGAGGCCTCTTCTGAGCATGAAAATTTAGCACAGTGGGGCATTATATCTGAAACAGACAAAAAGATAGCCAATAGTTTGTACAAAGGGAGCATATGGTAGGGAATGTCTCTATACATACAATTCCCCAAAGGAAGTTAAATTACGATCACAGGTTTTCCTCTATAGGTTTTCTTATAGGTGATCCACTTCACACCTTATACTTTCAATTCCATACCCCACTTTGGTCACTTACTTCCTTGGCCATACTATGTCTCCTTTCTTCTGACTTAAAATAGAATTCCAAAGAGCCATTTCTTCACCTAGAACCGCTTCATGCCCCAAACCAGAAATGCACATTTCAATTCTTTCAGCTTGTTCACTCTTTACTTCATTCTGAGTGTGGGCCTCAGACTCATCGAGACCTCTCTTCCTTTGACTCTCGCTGTTCTACCACCATGCTTGTTTCCAAAGCTACTCATTCTCTGGATTTTTTCCCTCCACATTTAAACATGCCTAAGCTTCTCTCACCTAAAAAAAAAAAAAAATCTGTCAGTCTTAGGCTCCTCCATAGGTGTTACCACATTTTTCTCCCTTCCCAACCTGGTATCTTGAAAGAGTCACTTACAGGAAAGGTCTCTACATCCTCACCTCTTTAACCCCACTGACATGGCTACACTGGAATTGTCCTGGCCATTTTAATGACTAATCTAAAAGTTCCTTACCTTTCATTGACAGTACATGTATCAGCTTTGTCATCATCCATGGAGGTGGTCAGGAGACCTGATTATATACACTGAGGCTTCTGGAAAGCTCTTCCCTGGACAATGGCCTTTCTCACACAGTTCATTCTACTCACCAGCCCAGCTCGTTTTATACCAGCTCTGCCCTACCGTTATGCTGGGACTGCATAGTCTTCATTTTAACCCCTTAGCTTTAATACACACTCATCTTTTTCAAAACTTTCACCTTCCTTAGCTTCCATTGATACCTTTTAGTTCTGGTTTTCTTCCTTGGTTGCAGCTCCTTATGGGAATAGCTTCTAAAAGTAATGTGTAAAGAAAAACTGTCATATAGTAAGAAGTTACCTTTGATAAAAACTGAAATCGTCGATGAAATGTAAATGTGTCCAGATGTTCACACTGTAAGAGGCATGTAGGAATTGAAACCTACTGAGAGAATAATCATGTCTTTTAGTTCATGCTTAGTTAAGGCTAAGTCTGTTTAGTGGAGTCACCTGCAGTATTTGTATTATTGTTCCCCCTCCACTCCGCTTTTTGGCTATTTACAGAGAAGAATTTTTATATTTTCATAATATTTGAAAAAATCTCAAACTTACAGAGGAGTTGCAATTACAATGTAAATTTTTTTCTCGAATGATTGGAAAGTGAGTTGCCCACATGATACACCCATCACTAATACTTTAATGTGTTTCCTACAATCCCAGACATTCTCTGATATAACCATAACATGGCCAGCAATATTAAAAAATGGTGGGAGCATCTATTTTCGTCTCTGAGGATTTCATAGTTTCCCTATAGGATCAGTTATACGTAACTCCTGGTCAGAAAGCTAAAGTATAGCAGGATACAGAAACCCGGTGACCAGTCAGTGATTAGAATCATCAAAATTCATCATTGCTGGAGTCACAAACAAGAATTAATCAAAGAATGAAAACTGATTCCACATGAGCCGGTGAAAAATAAATTGGTCTAAATAGTTTTTTAAAAAGTTGTCAATGTGATTCTAGGTACTGACTTCCCATATATTGGCCATTTTTTAGTATTTTATAAGCACCATTGAAGATTTCATTGGGGTTTGATATTTGTGGCCATTTTCTCAGAATTAACCATTTTAAGATTTTTATTTATCTTTCAATCAATTATGTCTGTTTTGCTTGTTTGGCTAATGACACTGTATTTAATTTTTTTCTTTTTTGGATTTAAATCAATAACTTTAAATTAATAGTTCTCAACTAATCTGAATGTCTGAAAATATTTTTGGTTGTCACAACTTGGAGGTTGGCTGCTACTTGCTTCTGATGAGTAGAGACCAGGGCTGCAAAACATCTCTCGAATGATTGGAAAGTGAGTTGCCCAGGACAGTCCTCCAGTCCACAAGTCAAGGGCTGAGGTTGAGAAAACTTGCTCTATAGCAAATTGGTTCAAACTGAATATCTTTCAACCTCAATTCAACATATTGAGAGCTTAAACACCTCTATAGTACATTTTGAAATGGGTTTTTCTGCTTTCTAAATTAGTTATTTTTAAAAATTTGAGTTTAAGTTTCATATAGCTTATGCTGGCCACACCTCACAGATGGGGGCCCATGTAGCCAAACAGACATCTAGAGCCAGTCCCAATAAGACTTGGCCAGACTTACATCAATTTTTGGTCTAATAATAATAATAATAATAATAATAATAATAATAAATGTAGATATTTAAATCAAGGGAAAAGTCAATCCTCAGAAGTACACTGTGCTTCTACTGAGAAAATTTCCAAATTTGTACATGCCCAGGAGGCAAAAAAATGGAATGGGTTGAGATATTGCCACTCATGAAGTGTATCAAACTGTTATGTTTTTGTAAAGACGAAGACCCCAGACACCCAGAACAAATATTTCCCCCATAGAATTGTTACCATTAGCAACTATATCCAGTTGCTAGGCAAGTTCAGGTCAGCTCTGGGAGTGAATGAGCAGTCTCCAATCACAAGAGGCAGGACAATAAATGATGTACAGCTCTCCATGACCTGTGAGGCATATTTCAGCAACCACTGGTTGGTTACTGCACAGGTGAGGGGAATAGGTTTGTTAGAGGTCCCCACTTGTTACACTCATCCATGCTTTCAAATATGAGCTGGCTTTGAGGACATCAGAGGTTGTTTTTACATAAAGTCTTTTGCTGGTTAAAAAATTTGAATGCTGAAATTAAATCAATAATGAGAAACAATTTTCATTTATCAAATAGGTAAGACATATATTTTAAAAATACAAAAATGTTTGGGAAATCAGCATGAAAAAGAGTAAGAAATGTCATCCATAGCATTATAGCTCCTAAGGCAAACTTATTTGAATAATCAATAATATTTTCATTGGGGAAAAATATTTTAATAGCAAGGTTCAAGCTGAGAGTAAGCCTACACTATTATGATATTATGATAAATATGTTAAGCCTTTCTAGCAATGAAAGAAACTATATTTAAAAAATAACAAAGCACCATATTCATCTACCACCTTGGCAAGCATTCTTTTAAAATAAAATTGTTCAAATTTAACAAAAATTTAATGAAACAGGAACCTACTCATGGAATCTAAAGAGATACTATCTATGTTGAAATATGTATCGGAAATCTTGCAGTACATAAATTCAGACAGTGACTCTGCTTTTACATTTAACTACAAAAATATTTATTGCTGTATTATTGATGATAATTAAAATCTAAAACACCTTAAAGTTCTAACACTTGGAGATTTATTACCTACCTATGGTATGTCTAGAAATAGAAATATTCTTCAGCCATTTAAAATAACTTTTAAAGACCACATTTAAAATAAAATATATTAAAATATTAAGTATTTATATCTGGGTGATGGAATTATGAATGATTTAAATTTTCTTCTTTTTACTTACCTGAGTTTGCTAAGTATTCTCTAATGAATATGTATTATATATTGTTTTAAACTAACTGATGTACATCAATTATGCTTAAAAACCTCCTACTCACAGAGGACCGAATTAAGATGATCAACTACTTGAACTAGAGTGCTAGTGGATTAGCGCACCAGAATCTTTTGCATTTTTAATTGGTACCTTTATGGTCTTGACAAAAAAAAAAAAAAAAAAAACTTTTAAAATGGTACACATACCAGGAGCTTTCAGGAAATGAATAATGCTTACATCCTTGAATCATCTCATACTTCATCTTCATGCATCATCTTTCCATTATGAAAAGAGAACACACATACTCACTGTCTCTCTAGATAGCTGTATACACACACAAACACATGTGCACACATACACACACAGATAGGTGTATATACACACACAAAGAGACATAGATAGAGAAAGAGTGTGTGTGTGTGTGAAAGAAGGAGAGGGAGAGAGAGAGGGAAGAAAGAGAGAGAGAGAGAGAGAGAACGAAGACGTGCTAGGACCTACTGGCTAGCTATTAACTAGGAGCCACGAGGTAGCAGTAAGCAGTATTGCTAAGATAAAAATTAAAGCACATGTCCTCTACAATTTCTATTATGACAATCTTTTAAATTAAACACACCTACGTAGGAATTAGGCATTTAGTCCCTCTTTTGTCTTGGAGCAGAGGTTATTCAACAGGATTCTTTGGATCTCTATAATAGGTTCCTGGGCATCAGAATGTTTACAAACTACTAAAATTATAGGTTAATAAATTACCTTGGTCTAAACAACATTGTTTTGTTTTCTATCTTAAATACATTTATCTTTTTCACTAAGAATTTATTTTGTTTTAAAGTAATTTGGGACAATTAGGGAAGAAAGAATCTAGATTAATTTGTTCAATCATCCCATTGCTATTCTATGGTATATCTACAACAGATAGCTGCAAAATATATTGTGTTCTCTTTCATAGAAATATATACGAATCCTAACCTAGAGAAGTAATAAACTTATTAAATGAGAAATCTGAGAGATGCAGAAAAGTTGATCCATTCAGGGTTCTTTATCTTCATGGTTACCACCCTTAGTCCATGATCATTTTTGGGTAGGGTAGGACAACTGCAATGAATTCTTTAGGACTAGCTACAGCTAGTTTTGTTACCCTAAGCTTTTCCTGTATAAGTCAGCAGATCTATCCTTTAGAAATGCAACTTTGGTGGTGTCATTTCTCAGTTTAAAATTCATTAATGACTACTATTGCCTTAGGATAAGATACAAACTGCTTAATTCATCTTACAAAACTTGGCCTCCAATGTTTAATTTCTGCCTGCATTTCTACTATCCATTTATCCCATCCTGCTCAGACTTCTCATTTAGTTCATTCCTAAAGTATACCTAGCACTCTCAAATCTTTATATTTCCTTTTCTGACTAGTAATGGCCCATTTGATGAGAGCTATGATTGAGGTACACATCAGGTACATGTCATGAGGTACATGAGAGTACAGAGGAGGGAGATGAATGACTGTGCATGGAGAAGCTGAGAAAAGAATTGGAAAGCAGGTAACACTAGAAAAGCTCGTAAGGATCCTGTAAATATTGTACCTGACTCAATAACAACATTTTAATATAAAGAGTCACAGACTGAAAAATAACATGGATTTCAAACTCCTTTTTGATATAACATAAGGAATTTAAGTCAGAGCCATAGCGAACACTTTCATCCATTCAACATTCAGTATATATTCTTCAAGTGCTGCTAATACGTCATATGTTCTTGTAGGTCCTGGAGATAAAACATTGAATGAGAAGTAGTCCCTGACCTCATATATCTAACATTCCAGAGTAGAGACAAACAATAAACAAAGAAATGAAGAGCTACACAACATAAATCTAGTGGTTAAATTGCTATGTAGTAAAATGAAACAGGGTATTAGAAGTAATAACATTGTGTGAGAAGAGTTACTATTTTTAGACAGGAAGTCAGAGGAGGTACATCTGAAGGGAGGTCACATTTGATGGGAAACCTGAATGACAAGAAGGATAGAGTGATGCAGCTCTCCAGGAAGAGTGTTCAAGGTCAAGGAGCATGCAGCTACCCTGAGCTGGAACATACTCAGCAGGCTAAAGACACAAGCAAGGACAAGGAGTGAAAGGGAGAATGGTAGCCAGTGTCCGTTTCTAGGAGCATACAGGCCTGGGAAAGGACTTTAGATTTTATTCTAAGAATGATAGAAGGTCAGGGGAGCACTTTAAGATGGTGTGCATCTTGATCTGACCACTCATCAATGAATACAGTTTGGAAATGGCAGGCCTAGTGGTAGAACTAGGATGAATGTATGTCCAGAATTTCCAGGGAAGTCCTAGTTTGCACATATTGTCCTAGAATACTTAGTAACAGTAACCCCTTCACTCTCAATTATGTCCTGGTATGGACTGTAAATTACATGGTCATCTTGACTAGCACCCAAGCCCCCCTTTTCCCTGGCCAGTGATTTTTCTACTACACTGTGTAGTTCATATAATCTGTTTGGCACCAACATTTCAATCTATTCTCTCTCTTTTTTTTAAATGAGGGGATCTATTTCTAAATATATAATGTAGGATTATAATAATAAGATCTACTTTGTAGAGAATAGAGCTGTTAGCTCACTTGGGGGAATATGGAATGCAAAGTAAGAGGAATTGATGTGAGCAGCAGGTTGATCCCACATACCTTTTGACCAGACCCTTTCCTTGCCATCATGCCTTCAATGAAGGCTTTGGCCAGCTGGAATTAGCCTGAAAAAGATTATGATTATAATCTACAGAAAGAGAATTTACTACATCTTCTGAGTGCAGGGACCACGTCTAATGCATTGTTTGTCCACCAGAGTGAGGCACATTGCTAGGCACATAACAGACTCTCACTCAGTATTTTCTAATAAATAGTTAAACAAATTAAATAATATCAGATCCTGAAATTTAGATGCTGAGTAGGGTTTCAACACCAATTTTATTAGGTTAACAGTATTGTAACTACAGGATTAATATGTGATTAAAATCACATTAATATTAATATGTGATATAAATATCTTATTGCATTCTACCATTTTAATGAAGTGTGAAATTTCTAAAGCATTGTTTTGTACATGGTATTTTCTTTAAATATGATTAATATTTCAATTAATAATTGATAACAGTTAATAAATCACATTTCCTAGACATAAAGGTAACTGATAAAGTCATAAAATTACTCAGAGAAAGCATTATGTGAAATTATTATAACACTGTGATTTCTGTTCTTATTGTTACATGTGTCCACATTTAGTGGTTGACCATATTAAGTGGAATAGTAGTATAAGGAGACACATGAATAGTAGTTTATGATATATGTGGTCAAAAATTTAGTCCAGAGTTAAACATAACAACAGCCATGGGTTTTTACAGGTAGTCTTTGAAGTATAATTGTGTTTCCTCACATTGGCAATTCCTGTTTGTTCTTTTCTCTAGGTTAGAAGAAAAAAGGGCTTCTCAGATGAAGTACTTGTTTTATGGAACCAGTTGTAACTTAACACACCACCGTAGTTTTCTTTCTGCTTCACTAGTTTTTCTTAATTAGTGTTGCTGACACTCGTTTTGGAGGAAATATGTCTCTTTGCAAAGACTCTTGGGATAAATAGAAAAACAACAATGACGACAACAAGACCCTGGGCTAATTCATCCTTCTTTGTAACATCACCAACTTGGCTAATTATCTAAAATATCAAATTTTAAAAATTTGCTGGAATGACTTTTCTCCTTGCGTATCCTGAAGTCTGTTCTCTCGTTAGATGCAAAGGCCATTCTGGCATTCTCTCCCACAGACCTGCTTTCACACACAAAAGTGCTTATCAGCTCTCGGGCTGTCCATTTCATTGACATAGTACAACATGTTTTTCTGAGTTTCCAAATGCAATAAATCTGTTGTGAGAAAATGAGTGGAACTCTTGGAGTCTAGAATAGACTCTTTGGTACTGTTTCAAGGTGTGATAGGAAGAGCACTGATCTGTGGGCTGAAGTCAGAAGCCCCCAGGTTCTAGCTTGACTGTCTCCCTGGCAGGCTGTGTGACCTTGAATGAGCCATCTGAGCTCTCATATTGTATCAGTTCTCTCACTTCTAAAATAAAAAGGATTACAATGGATGATCTGTAAGGTCTTCTCCAGTTGTAAAAAAATTTTAATGCTCTATTTAGTTTAGAAATAGAGGCCTTTAGTTTAGAAATAGAGGCTTTATCTGACCTGGTGCTCTAAACCTTTTTGCCTTGCAGCTGATTCTCTATAAAGTTAAATGTTCATTCTTGTGTATGTCATGGTTTATTAGAAATGAGTGTCAGGAAATGTGGAGAATCCTATATTTAACATCTTGGAATTGGATACTAGTTTGATATAAATAGCAAGTTGTTATCTGAGTAGATTACAATGGATTTACTATCAAACAAATTAAATCACCGAGGACAGAAGTGTTTTTAGAATTGTCTGAGACAATCAATCTGTGCGTAAGAAAATTTTGGTACCTGCCAAGCTGTCCTGTATAATTCAAAGATATGTCACCCAAGCACTTTCTTTTCTGTGGCCAATAGAGAGTGTTAGCAGAAAAGGAATGATCAGAGAGGGAACAAGTATATTTTATTCTAAATTGTATACTTTAGGCTTTCTAGAAGTTGTGTAGCATTTGGAAAAATGAGTTAAAAAGAAGGCAACATGATTGATAACAAAATGTACAGGAAGGAGGCAAGGAAAATGGACATAATTTAAAGTAATATTGGATGGCAATGAAGTATCTAAATTTCATGCAAAGAGAAAAGGGGAGCATATGGTAGGAGGATTGACCAAAGTCATGAGCAAAAAAGATAATCTACACTCATTAGATTGAAAGGAAAATGGTAAAATGAAGAAGTCCCATGATGAAAATGTGGTAACTGCACAAATGTAAAATGGATTAGAAATATGTATGTTGAATAATCAGTAGAAAAAAACAAATACTTTATTTTTCACAATGCTTTCCCAGTGAGATTTGGGTAATTATTACTAGTGGCAATATTCTGGTCTTTACATTTAAGACATGACAAACTTTAGCCAATTAGAACCATATTCTCTGCCCCAGAGAAAAGATTCTATCTCTAACCAGAGCATCCTTAAAAGGTGTGTTTGGAAGAATAGGAATTAGCAAACTTACTTTGTAAGGAAGAGAATATAAATATATTTTATGATTTACAGTTGTGCTACATTTCCTGCTGCTGCTGTAATAAACTACCATAAACTTAGTGGCTAAAAACAATAGAAATTTATCATTTACAGTTTTGGAGGTCAGAATTCCAAAAATCAAGATATTGGTCGGGTTATACTCCTTCTGGAGGCCCTAGGGGAGAAGCCATTTTCTTGCATTTTTCAACTTCAAGACCACCTATATTTCTTTGGTTGTGGCCCCTTTCTCCATCTCATAACCATCAAGAGAGCATCTCTGCATCTCTCTCCTTTTCTGACCTTGACAATGGGCCCATCCAGATAACCCATGATAATCTTCCTCTCTCAAATCCTAATTTAATCTCATTTGCAAAGAGTGTTTTGTCATATAAATTAACATATTCACAGGTTTCTAGAATTAGGACAGTATATTTGAAGGCCATTATTTTGTTTACCATATGGATCCTTTGGTATCTTGTTACAAATGCTCAACTCTGACATTGTAGAGGAATAACAGCCACAGACAATGTGCAAATCAATGGGAGTAGCCCTGTCTTGATAAATCTGCATTTACAAAAACAGACCATGAGCTAGAATTGTCCCTTGGGTTTTAGTTTGCCAATCCCTAGGGTAGGTTTCTATTTTAAAGCTGCCATCCTAGATATTTCAAGCGGGAACAAATATAATGTCGAGAATTAGAAGCTTGCACGAGTATTAGAAGAGCTAAAAGGAATGAAGAGAAGAGAAGGCTCTGTAAGCTTTCAGAATACCCAGAGGGGCAGAAGCCCTAATGAAGCAGATGATTTTAGCTATCTCTGGCTTTGGATTGGCTAATTTCTAAGAGGAAGACTGGAAGCCCTAGAAGTTCTGCCTTCACTCATACAACTGCTTGTAGCTGGTACTGAGTCTGAGATTGTAATTTCCTGAATTTTAGCCTCTTCATAGGAGAGCTTAAAAGAGTGTGGGTGGTAATCAGTGGCAAACATGATGAAAAGTGATTTAAAAAATAATAATCTGAAATGAGCATGAAGAGAGGCCACAAAATGCAGATACACCAGAGAAAGATCTGTTGGAAAATGACTGGGATTCTTTCTGTTAGAGTTCCCAGTTTCATAGTTTGATTATAAATGATAAGCATGTAAGTATTTCTGTTTTTGTCTGCTTTTGTTTTTACCAGCTGGACATGTGCAGCATGCTATGTCAGCTTTGAGATCAGTCAGAGCTGAATCTCGTTCCTGCCTCTACATCTTTCCAACTATATGACCTTTAGTCACTACCTCAGTATCAGTTTCTTCACCAATAAAAAATTTGTGATATGACCTGGATAGGAAGAGAATGAGATAATATATGTAAAGTGCCTAGTATAAAGATGTCGCTAAACAAATAACTATTATCATTTACCCTTTCTCCTTAACTCCTGAGACTGAATATCTAAAAGAATTTTAATTAAAGGATGGGTTCTCCATTAAATGTTCTTGCTAGGGAAAATTCCCCAATTTGTTTGAGAACAGTTTAAACACCAACTTTATAAAGAAAGTTATCATCTGTGACTGGCAAATGTTAAGGTCAGGAGCACCATTGTTTATCTACCTTTATACCTATGACTGTGCAAAGGTAATGACCTCCAACACTCAGATGCTCTCAGAAGTTCTGGTAGAAGAAGCTCCCACAATTTTCTTCTTTTTCCTTCACTAATACATCTCTCTTCCCATTCTTATTCACCCCATCCCATGGAGGAAATCCCCTCTCTTCAGGTACAAAGGCTCTCCTGTATTTAGGTGATAAATACAGCTGAAAAACCAGGTCAGGTTGACGAAGTCCGGGTCTGGCCATCCCTGAAGGATAAGAAAATCTCATTTTGGCCGTAAGTCCCTGACACATTCTCCAGTTAAGCTTTGCCATCAATCAAGCTGAAGTCTGATTCTTATTTGATTCAATTCCTTTGTTCAGACCCTCTGGTCAGAACTTGGGCTATGAGAGAAAAGTGTTAGGATTTATGCACCAAACTCTACATTGAACAATTTGCTTGAGACATTTTCTTTCTATTTTTTTTTTGATTAATAATGACTTTCATTTAAAAGTTTATTAACATAAAGCTAAAAAAGCATGCTTTACTTTCGGCTTATTATTCAAAGATAGGTAAAAACTTCACCTAAAATAGTTATTGTTTCCTTATGTTGTGCCACACTAATTTCTTTTTTAAGAAGATGTGTACATTTACAATATAAAAATTTGGCAAATAAGCTTTAGTAGAGAATTACAATGGTTTATGAAACAGAGAAGTCAAGCATACAAAAATAAGCATTTATGCATTTGACTTATATGGCACATTACATATTTTGGTTCAGTGGAAGTTCCTGCTTTTATTATTATTCTTATAGATGAGAAAAACTGAAGATATATATCTTGTCCAAGGGACTCACTACTGATTTTAATGGTGTCATAAGAATTAGCCAGAGATGGAAACTTAAATGAAGAAATACTCCGCTTTGCTTTTTATGGTTCTCATCTTCCATTCAACTCTTTACCATCAATTGTGGCACAGAAAAGTTCTTCACATAGTCATGCACCAGAGCTCCTGGCAGCTCTCATGCACAGAGGAATCCTGCAGTGAGCTGGACATCAGCAGTACAGCTAGGCTGAGAAACCTTCCCCTGCCAATCATCCCAGAGGCAAGAACAAGTGAAGAATATGCTGTCAGCTCCTGGCATTTCTCTCTGTACAGAAAACTTGAGTGCCAGCTAATAGAGGTCAGAGGTCTCTGTAGCCTTAGGATGAATTCAGGGGTTCAGTCATTGAATAGTAGAAAGGAGAGAACCTAGCCTAAAGGAGAGTAGTAAAACCTCTCCTATGAAGCAGAAAATCAGCTGGAACAACCCACTCATAAGTAATAAATACTTTGTTCCATATTTTATCCCACATAAAGCTACCAGAATCATCTTCCTCTAACTTTAGTCAATGTATCATCCTTGTTGAATAAGTAAGTACATTCATAATATTAAATATCTCTGAATTAAGATCTTTTTTACCCTTTTTTTCATTTTTAATATGTTCGTTAGGTTATAAACAAACAAAATATTCATTGTCCCTCTACACACCTTCTTAACTCTTGGATATGCCATCTCTCCTAATTTTCTTTCCATTCTTCTCCATTAGTACCAGGCAGTGTCCCAACAAGAATTAAATGGCATACTCAGAACAGAATATTCTGGAGAGAGGGTTTTTTTGTTTTGTTTTGTTTTTTGTTTTTTTTTTGTTTTTTTGTTTTTTTTGTTTTTTGTTTTTTGTTTTTTACAAAGGAACTATTTACAGAAGTATAAATTTTGGAGAACTACATATTTGGTGCCGGCATCTGGGGTTTAATATGAGGTTGGCTGTTAGACCCTCTAGGTCTGAATAGATGAGAACTCATCAGAATCTAGAAGGGGAAATCATGTAACGTTGACAGCCTTGAGAAAAGCAGTCATATTTGAGCCAGGGCCACAGAGCCAGTTGAATATAATTTTGGTGGAAAGAAATGAAGGGGATGAATATCCTGATCTCACTGACCTCTCTCCATTTAATCACCTTTTTGAGCTTTTCATTCACAAAAAAGCCAAAAGTCAAAGGAAATGGAAAGTCATTCATGTGGCTGATATAGGTCACCCTCCTGTGGCAAGGAACAAATTGGAGAAAGATAGAAGTATGTATGGAGAGGAGCAAGTGGAAGGTACCTAATATGACAGTCTCATTTAGCACTTTGATAAGACAAAATGTTTGGAAGGAGTCTACAGGTAAGTGTGCCACCCTAATTGTATCCCAACCTCCTCTTGCCTAATATAGTCAATAAGACATATAAATAGTAATTGACTGACCAATGTTTTTTAATAACAAACAGGACTAAAGTTCTGTTAACATATAAATGAAATATATAGTATTTGCAAGACAATACATGCAATAAATTTCTGAGATTCATTTATGTGGAGCTATTGTTCATTTATTTTCACTGTAATAAACTGTTTTATAAAATGATTATTTCACAATTATATATTCATCCTCCTTTGACAGACACAAGTATTGTTTATAGTTTGTTTCTGTTGAAAAAAGTTGTTATGAATATTCCTAGCTATGTCTCCTGGTACTCATGTGCAAATGTTTCTCTAAGATACATTATGTAGTACTGGTAATACTGGATCAGAGGTTTTTAAGGTTTACTAGATAATTTTATTATTTTGTATCATTTTATTTTCCCAAGAAACAGCGTTTTAAGAGTTTTAATTGTTTTTGTCCTCACCAAACTCTTAGCTATATCATTCCAATTTTTGTGAGCCCAGTGTATGTGAGAGGGTATTCCATTCTGGCTTTGTTTTTGTTTTTATTTTGTTTTGTTTTAGTTTTCAGGTCTGTAATTGCTAATAAATTTGAGCATCTTTTCTTCCTTGTTTTCTCCTGTGTAAAATACTTTTAAATATGTTTTTCTCATTTGGGGGGTATTGTTTTGTTTTTCTTTTCATTTATTAATTTGTAGGAGTTTTTTGTATGTTCTAGACATGAACATTTTGGTAGTTGTGTTGTAAGTATCTTCCCCTAGTTTGTACATTTAAAACTGTCTTTAATGTCATTTTTGGGAACCAGAAGTTTTTAATTTTATATAATTAATTTTACTGATCTTTTCCTTTTTGTCTTGAACTTTTGTCTTAAGGAAAAATCCATCTCTTTCTCAAAAGTATAAAGAGAATATTGTTTTTTTGAAAAAATTTTAAAGTTTTGCCTTTTAAGTAAGTCATTAATCCACTATATTTGTCCTCTTCAATAATATCATTTTTCTTGGCCATTTCTCTTCTATATAAATTTTTAAAATTTTTGTTGAGATTAATATTGGAACTGCATGAAATATATCTTTGAAAATTGAAAGAAATTGTATCTTTAGTACATTTAGTCTTCTTATTGATTTTTTAAAAATTATATTTTCTAGCTCTTTATTCTGGTGGATAGAAACAAAGTTAATGTCCCCCCCCCCACCTCACCCTTAACTTACTTACTTTTCGTTCAGCAAAATTACCAGTCTCTCTTATTAATTCAGATAATTTGTCTGTATACTCTTTGGGGTTTTTGAATGCAGGGAAAACATCTGTGAAAGTTGTTTTGTTTCTTCCATTCTAAACCTTATACCTTTATTGCTTTTTCTTTTTCTTGCCTTATGATGCAGTGTAGTAGCTCCAGTATGTTGAATGGATAAGGCAATTAATCTTGTTCCTAAAGTGAAAGGGAGTGCTTCTAACATTTCACCATTGGGTAAAATTTGTACTGTAGATAAGCATAATGCTTTGAAACTGAAATTTCATAACTCACCTAGATCATTTTTTTGTCAATTCAGAAATCACAGTTATTAGGAAATATTGATAGTTAATGTTGCAGAATTTGATGCTACAAAAGTCTAAAACTAAGCTTATGAAGAAGATCTAATACTCAAATAGATTTAGAAGAAAACTGGGAGAACAGGATATTTAAGTCTCTCTCCTCCTCTATCCTCCAGGGCCCTAACCCACATCACTCAATTATTATTACATGAAGAATATAGAATAGTCATTGTTTGATATAGTAAAGATTGTGGGAGCAATAGGTTTGAGGATGAAACATTAGGAGTTCATATTTATGTGTTTAATCAAAACTGCTTATTAAACATAAATATTTAAGTGGTAATGTCAGATAGGCAGCCAACTGCCAAGTCTGGAGTTGAATAGAAGTCTAGGCCAGTGATAGAAATCTGGGAGACCTCAGCATATATAGATTATATGTAAAGTCATAAGACTGGATGGAATCACCTAGGGGTAGACAGAGCAGAAAGAATCAAGAACTGAGGCCTGGGAACTCATAATTCACAATATGGAATATGAAGTAAAACCAACCAAAGAGACTAAGAGATCAATGAATAAAGAGAACCAAGAATACATGGTTTACCCAAAGAAAAGTGCTGAAACTCTTTCAAGAAGAAGGGTACAAGTACTTAGTCAGATGATGCCAATAGGTCAAGTAAGAAGAGGACTAGAAACTGAGCACTTTAACAGAGAGGTTAGTAACCTTCACATGGTTTGGTGAAATGGTTGAGGATAACTCCAATAGAGAACAGGAAGATAGAATATCATTCCATATGTGGTTGTGTGACCTAATATTTTCACTTAACTATATATTATAAATAATTTCTATGTTCTTAAGTATTCTTTTATGTCATCAATTTTAATGGCTGAATAGTATTGGATATATTGATTGTTTCCTTTCTCTTTTTGTTTCTAAACACACACTGGGATAAATATTTTAAAGTACATTTTTCAATTTCTGAAACTCCATGTTTATTTTCTCAGGTTAAATTGCCATAGACAGACTTGCTGGCTCAAAAGATACATGACATAATATAGTATATAAAAATATATCATGTTATGATATTTTGCAAAAGATTACAAATGGCTAATAGTGAAATTAAGAACTATGTTTATCTACTATCAATCCAATAAATGCAAATTAAATCTGTTGAGAGGATGTTTAATCAGAATTTTGAGAGCTATTCTAAGACTTCCTGCTTAAGTGAAAGTAGTTGAGAGTCAAATCTGGTTAAAATTTCTTCTTGTTTTTTTCTGCCATCCTTTTATTCAAGATTTTTTTTTTTGAGTGGTTATCATATGCTTGACCTTAGGGAAGACAATAACTATCAGACAAATAATCCATTTGAACTATACAGACTTATATCATCCTGCATTTTCTTTACTGGTAAATAGTATATAAAATAACTTTGCCTTTATCTCTTTTTTTGCCAGTTAAGTAGGATTTATGTAATTTTGGTGTTTATCTGATCTCTTGATGTGGGATACAGACCATTTATACTAGTGATTCAAATAGAGCCTTGATTGAGCTGGAAAATGTTGCAGTAGTCTCATCCCTTCTATTACTCTTAATAAATACCCTGCCATTTATCATAGGATATGAATTTTATATTTTGAGGGTAGGACATGCAGAATAAATGTCATGGAATCATAAAGTGCTCCAGTGTGGACTGTTTGGCTTTTATATTTTGTTGGTAGTTATTGAAGGTTGTAGAGTAACGAGGGTGATTTATTAATTTATTTAAGACATGGTTAAGTGAAAATAAGGTATCCCTTTGATCAGCGCTTGAAATATACATAGTCTACTTCTGGGAGACAAGAGACAAAAGAGAGGTCAATAAAACCGCCTAAGATTCTTCAAGGCAAATGCACTTCTGTCCTCTCTGTTACTAAAAGAGCCTAATTGGTTAAATATGGAGCAGTGTTTCATTGTTGTAACAAAAACACAATTACCATTACACTGGTAAAGAGAGATAGAGGAGGAGAGAGAAAGAATATGTTTGTTTGGAAGGATGCAGGGGAAAGAAACTCTCATATACTGTTAGTTGGTCCCTCTCTGGGGAGTAATTTGGCAACAAGTTTCCAGAGCCTTAAAATGTTTTACTTTTAGCACTTTATCCTGGGAAAGTATTTGGAGGTATTCTTAAAGATTTATGTATTGCAATGTTTATCACAGTGTTATTTATAAGAGTAAAGAGTTGAAAACAATATAAATGTCCACCAATAAGCCTTGGTAAAATAAATTAAGGTGTATTTATGTGATTTATTACTATGCAGCAGTTCATAATCATATTTTTAAAGACCATTTGATGGCATGGAGAAATATTCACAATATAATGCTAAATTAAAACTGTCAGATACAAACAAACAGCATTAAAGAGCAACCACTTATTGAACATTAATTTTGTACTAAGATTTGTATTCAGGGCTTTATAAACACCCTATTTAATAATCCTCCAACAAATCTATAAGGTAACTATCACTATTCTCAATTTAACATTGTAGAATTTAAGGTTAGAGAGTTAAGTTGCATTTTAAGTTTATTTAGTCCTATTAAATGGAGTATTTTCAAATATGCAGAGGCACTAGAGGAAAAATATTTTTTAAAATTAAAAAAAAATTTATGTGCTTCAAGTTTAAGGGAGAAAGTTGCAGATTATGAAACAAAGTTAGAATTTGCAGAATGTTATATCCCTCTATATGTTAAAATTACTATGGTAGGTTATGAAGATACTTTTAAAGTTTTTAAGGAAAGGAGTGAAATTATCTTATTTCTGTTTTAGAATGATGACTGAAGAACTATACCAGGGATGAAATTGCAATAGTACACTTGGCAATATGTTTAAATACCAGTTGGTAAAGATCTCATCTATAGGGGGTAATACTGGAGATGGAAATCAGGTGACAGACTGGAGATAAACTGTGGGTACAGAATTAAATAGGCTCTGAGACATAAGATGTTAAGTTACCCTGTGGCTATATGCACAGCAATAACTAATGAGATAGGAAACCCTAAGGAAAGTTCATATGTAAGACAGGTGACCTTGAGTTTGATTATGTGAGGAACCACTTTAAGGAGGCAATAGAAAAGCAGAAGGTTTTTGAGTTCAGGGAGAGAAAACTATGTTAAAAGTATAGATTTGAGGGTTATTTTAAAGTTATTTGAAGCCATTGGAGTGAGTGAGATTTCTAACAGAAAGGATATAGAAGAACATAGCTTCTAAAATGGACATGGATGGGTATATCAGACTTGCCTGTAGAGAGTCTCCAGATTATACAGTTAATGTCCACTCCAGAGATTGTTATGTCATTCCCTATTATAGGGGATGGGGAGACCATAGTTTGAAAAAGCACATAGGCTGAGCTAATTTTTTTAAAAATTTTGATGCCAGCCATATTAGTAGATGCTTACTAGAAATTTATTAAATAAATGAAGAATTTATTAATGCAGTTAGAATTCTCAAAGCCATACTTTCTGAATGAAGTGTCAGGGTTAATATAACTCTGATCATGTACCTAATTGGTGAAGGAATATACCAGGAGAGATATTTCCTTTATAGGAGTATAGCGCCTGAAAGAAATCATTTATCATGGTTAAGCTTACATGTGGTTTGCATTTCAACATTGTATCTATAATTAGATATTAAATATTCAAATTCATTTTTCCTTCAGAATAGTTTCCAGGCAAGCTTGTAAGGGTCTGTTTCATCTCCAGTATATTCTCAAAGAAAACTGGTACCAAGTCCCATTTTTGTAATTTTGGTACAATATATTAAACAAAACAGAGGAACCATAAAAAGCAGAGAATAGATTGTATATACAAGGTGATACCTAAGTTAAGACAATGAAAGATAGAGAAAAATGGAAGTCATATAGGTGAGCTATTAATGAAAATAAAAGAGATGGGAGTGAGGCTGGGAATCTCAAGTGGTCTCCTGGGTACGGACTTTAGTCCAGAACATCTGAGATGCCAAAACACCTCAGTACAGAATACCACATCTCTCCAGAGTAGTATAGGTAATGAGTATTAAGGAATCAGATGTTGACACTGGTCATCTCTTTATATGAAACATTTGAAGATATGCCCTTTATCTTCAAATGTTTTTATTTAAATCATAAAGACCAATTTCTGTGTGGATATGTAGGGATCAGAAGAAGAGCATCAGAGAATAAGAAAAATTACATGGAAACTTGTTATTCCCCACATCTTGGCTATTTCAGTTCTTCTTGGTTTTAATGTGACAGGATATTAATAATTATGTATTCTCAATGTTGTCTGTATATTAGAAAGGAATAGTGAATTATAAGAGCTGCAATTTCCTTGCGTTATAGCTTCTAAATCTTTCTTCCAGGAAATAAAGAAATTTGAATAGTAACTCAGTAAAATTTTGTGCTGTTATATTTGACTATATCAGAAAAAAAGAAGACAATTTTGTCATTAAAAAATTTTAAACAATTTTAAACATACCAGAATAAAAATGAATAAAAGTATAATTAAATATAGTTTATACGTAAGGTGAAGCACTATGTTAATCCCATGTAGGATATAATCATTTTAGAAAGTTAGATTCAAGGACACGAAATGAACTTCTAAGGGCACTATTGTAACATTTTAAATACCAGTTGATGGATGAGGATCTGGACTTTAGTTATAATGGAAATGGAGAGTAGAAGACAGATAGGAGACACAGTTTAAGGGTGGAACTAACTAGGCTCAGAGACACCCCTCCCACACAGAAGTTTGAGAACACATGCATAAACACACAGCAGGTTCTCATAATTTGTCTTCCAATCTGAACTCTCTCATGAGGGATAGATTCTGAAGCTGGATACAGCACACCCAGAAGTCTGACACTAAGAAGAATAGAAGGTAAATATTTGGGTTAGCTGGGGCAAGATGTATCAAAGCCAGGATTCATTTGGAATGAGAAAACTAGTGTTGGAAAAATCATTGGAATGAAAACTTTCATCATTTTGTAAAGCTCCAAATAGCATTTATTCTTTTGTCTTCTAGTATGGGCAGGAAAACTTTATGAGATTGAAACCAATTCTATATGGCATCTCTTTCTTTGATGTACTTCTCTGACTAGTTCTTGACTTTTATGAGTGTGTCCTAAAGGTTAATCTCCAAGGTCTTTGACTAGAGCATGAGGAGCACACATTCTCATATTCAGATTATTAAACCATGAATTGGCATAAACTATTTGAAGGGCAATTTGGCTATATTTATCAATAGCCTTAAAGATACATATACTCTTTGATCTGGAAAAAGATTTAATGTGGCAGGTGAGCACCTTATCTGACACTAAGGCTATGGTTCAAAAGACCAACCTACTTGAACTGTACTTGAAGAAATTTTTGAAAAGAGCTTGATGCTATTTGTCACTGCTCTCCTAGCTACCCCATGATCCTCAGCTTATTCTGGTTGGAGACCCATGACCTGTACATCTCCTAGAACAGGGATCCCCACCCCTGGACCGTGGACCAGTACTGCTCTGTGGCCTGGTAGGAAGCAGGCCACACAGCAGGCGGTGGTGAGTGGTGGGACAGTGAGCAAAGCATCATCTGTATTTTCTGTCTCTCCCCAGAGCTAGCATCATCAATTCAGCTCCATCAGATCATCAGGTATTAGATTCTCATGGAAACACTGGTTCTTGGTGCCAAAAAGGTTGAGGACTGCTGTCCTAGAAGACTAGGCCCTCTATGTTACTTTGAGTTTCTGCCACTGGTATTGCTTAGGTTCCTAATCTGAAGTATAATTCTTTTTTGTCAACTTTATGGTTATATCATGTTTTAATTATAAGAAGACATTTATTCTTAATCATGGAGGCAAAAAATTCCCATTATTTTCTTGTTCCCAAATCTCACTGGAATCTATAATCCTAAACGGGTAATCATTTCGTTATTGTTGTTGTTAAGGTCAAAGGCCTTTATCAGGTCCCTGAGCATTCTCATGGGAAACTCAGTGAACAAACACAAAGAGAAAGTTCTATTTATCAAAATAGCTTCATTGTAAACAGATACCCTTTCCTATCAATCTTTGTTTTAAAAAAATCAAACATCTGGTAAACCCACAACCTAATTTTATCCTAGAAAGGTAATGAGGAAATGAAACTGCTATTCAGATAAGCCTTGGTCAGAATGAGTACACTGTTTTGCCATGTACCCCTTAGAGAAAGTTTTGGTTATAACCTAGCTTTTGATCATTGTAATCTTGTTAATCTGAATTAAAGGGCCATGGATCTTGGAATAACACTCTGAAGAGAGAATACTAAATACTTTCTTTCTCCTCTCTTTCCCTTGATTATCCCCAAACTTGAAGCTTAGTAACCTAGAACAGCCCTACTTAAAAGAGAACAAAAAGCTCTCTGGCTCCCAGATGAGATTTTGAGGAGCAGAAGTAGAAACAGTGACTGTTAAGCTCCATGCATCAGAGTGCACTGAGTATAGTTTCAGCAGCTTATTTGGATTAGTATCTAGTAGAGTATCTGTGGCTTGGGACCAAAGAAGGGGGCTGCTGTAAGCTGAGGATGGAGATATAGGGAATGAAGACAAATTTTAGTTAGCTGTGATGAATCTCCTACAGGTGGCAATCTAAGAGGCTCTAAACCCTTGGGTATGTGAGGCCTGGCCTTCTGAGCATGGATGTAGGGTCCAGGATAAGGAAGAACCCCAAGAATAAGAATCTAAACTGTATTCCTGAGCAAATATGGAATCTGAGGTGGGAAATAGCCAAAGAAATGGGTTTCTGAGCTGGAGCCAGGCTCAAGGCTTGAAGAGAACTTTTTTTTTTTTTTTTTCCTATGGGTGTGGGATATGGAGATAAACAGGGAACCAGAGAATGGAAGATATATCTGAGAGTGGAAGACATCGCAGGACCAAAATAGACTAAACTAAACCTCTGGTTTTAGGGAGGAAGGTAGGAGAGTTGGGAAATGGGGATAAGAGAGAAAGAGAGAGAGAGAGAGAGAGAGAGAGAGAGAGAGAGAGAGAGAGAGAGAGAGAGCTTCCAGGTACTGTTATAAGAAGCTAAGGCCACTGTGTAGGTGCTTGTGGACTTGCCCATAAGTAGTAAGAAATTGCTACAGGGCAGAGATAAGGCACATGGCTTAAAGGAGAAAGCACACAGTGGGGAGCTTAGCTCTAGATGACAATACTGCAGAGTTTTTAAGGTTAAAGAATGACTGAGAATAATATTAGATTTTCTTTCTCTTAAATTTCTCAAATGGAGAAAAAAATATTCTTAAAAATTACTCAAAAGAAATAGTTTAAGTGGTATGGAGACTATCTAGAGTACATACACAATTTAATTTTTAAAAGTGTTTGGTAGTATGTGTGTGTGTGTGTGTGTGTGTGTACATGTACACACACACACACATATAGTTTTCAGGTATAACAATTATTAGAGCAGCTTTGATGATTAAAAAAATTGAAATTTAAAAAACATTCTTAGAAATATAATTTCTGGATGGGAATGTAGCGGTTATCAATGTCATCTCCACCAAAACTTTTAACTTTTAAAAATAGTTTGAATCTTTTATGATCTAGACTTTTGTTCTAGTTCTGAAAGCCAGCCCCCTGCCCAGATTCTTCAAACCCTGTTGACCTGGTGAACTACCAGTGCTTTCAATAATGACTGGACATGCTCACTGCCTGGGGAGCTTGTTAAAATGCAGGTATGATTCTGGGGATGGGAAGAGGGTGCAGGTAATGATGCTGATATTCATGTGAAGACTTAAGTTTGAGTAGCAAGGCATTAGGCTACCTTTGTTATATCAATTATACTCATATAAAAGGCATACTCTACAATATAAGTAACTGTAAAATTAACATCATCCCTCCTGCCCAGTCATTAATCTGATCTGCATCTTATTTTTGTTGACTTTAGAAGGAATCTGTGCTCCTTGGAGAAATGCGACTAGGGAAAAACAGGCGTGGGTGCATTTGTCAGAAGCAGGGCAACATTATTGGTTTCTCCCAATAGGAAATTTTCAAGCCAGAATTTCTCTGGACTTAATTTTTAGAAACTCTGAAAAACATGTCATAGTCATTAAGAAATTGTACGCTTTGTCCCACCTGGAAGAGGTGGTGTGAAGCACTTCCCTTGCCTTTCAAAGCATAACATTACAGCAGTTCTGAAGTACCTGAAAGAGTCTTTGCATTAAGGCAAGGACCTGAGCTTCCTAGAAGCCTGTGCAGTACACTTCAAAATTCTTCTTCCAAGAATGTCAATGTCCTTTGCAAACCTCAGTTGAATCACCATCATTATTACAGCTCAGACAATAAGCATCGGAATATCTCACAGCATCTTTTTTTTGCAGCATATGAAGGGAATTTTAAGTTGTGGGAGTATTGTATTATGGCTGGGGGGTCAAACAAGGCTTTTTCAAAAGAGAACACTGAACCCAGTATCTAACACGAAAATTAGAAAAGTAGTTTCTGTTTAACTTGTCTAAACACTCCTTACTGGTTGACAGAGGGACTAAAAATTCCTACAGGATTTTGCAAGCATGACTTATAGCCTCGAGGTATAGGAATTTACAAAAGATGGCCGGGAGGATTCTGGTTTGTGTACACCAGCATGTTCTCCCAACAGATCATTTCCCAGTCTTGTGATTCTGAGAAGTTCATCTTAACTCCTTAAATATCCCTGAAAGGCACTTAAAAGTCTTGTTTTCTTGAAGAATAGTATCTCCAATTCCAGACAAGTATTTATTTGCCTGAATTTATTATACACTTGAATTTAGCCAATATTCCCTGCAGAAAACAAAGAAACATGGCCCCATGTTAAACTATCCAGAGGACAAACTGTTTATGTGTTATCTCAACATGTTTTGTCATCTCTGCTAACCTCTGGTATGTTTTCTGTCAATAGAATATACATTTTTAAGAGGTGAGAAAGTGGTGTTTATATTGCACTTTGAATCCAGAATGAATTCAAATGTATTAATAAATGACATTGACAATCACCAACATTAAGGACATTTGGAGTGGCTGATCTCTGGTTCATGAATAATGAGTTATCTTGATTTTAATAATTTACTTTAAAAAAAGTCTTTCCCTCTATTCTTTATCTGTGAAGTTGCAAGAGCTTTCTACCTGACCTTAGATGATTACTAGTTATGTTCCTAGAGGGCAGATATAAGTTAATTAGCAACAAGGGAGGGGATAAGGAAGCAAGAACAAAAACAGCATATTGCCTTCAAGACTATTAATGTCCCTTTGTGGAGGATGGCAACAGCTAATGTCTGGCAAGAGCAGTGGAGGAAGAAATTGCTGCAGGTTCAGGTGGGAGAGTGAGTCACCTTGAGGCCGGCACCGCTGATGAGGTTTGGAGAATAATCTTTCCATTAGGAGTGGGTCCTCCTTCGAGGATGGGGGTGTTATTAACGTCTGGTACTTGAGGTGTTTGATTTACTTCCTGTGTACTGCACAGGAACAAAGCATTAAAAGCTCCACACATCACAGATCCACAGAGGTTTTCTGAAAATGCATCTATTCTCAAAAATGTTAGGAGATTTTAGAGTGTGGGGGCATTTCTTTTGCTGTGTGGGTATAAATCACAGATGTATGTTATTTGAATGGATAGATATCTAGGTAGGTAGATAAATAGACAGATAGGTAAGTATATAGATATATGTCATCCCTTGTGATTTTTAGTAGAAAAATATCATCTCAGTCACCTGTCTCTACTGTGCTACTTTACAAAGTACCTGTTTATAAAAAAATTGTTTAAATTTAGATATCAAAATAGTCATTTCTAATATACTCATATATAACCACAAAAAGTGTTTAGTAGATTTTATGAATAATAAAAGTATGATTTTTATAGGAATAGATTTGAAATTGTGTGTCTACCTTAAATGTCAAGGTATTATAATGAGGTATTAGCTTGCCTTAGCTTAAATTTGTAGATTTTATTACTCACTTTTAAATACCTTTTCTTAATCCTTTATTTTTGGCTCATTTGATATGATTATCATTCCAATTTCTTGCCTCCTGAATAATAGATTCTAAATCATTCTCATTTTGGTCTTTGATTCCTTATTAAAAATCCTGAAGTCTAACAGCTAATGATGCTATTGATGCATGGCAAACGCTGCCTTTAATCAAGGTTTTTTTCTTTATTGCTCAGTATCCCTTTTACTCCATCCCTCTTACTCCATCCATGATAAGTTTTGTTTTGCCATTGCATTTTCTCTTGTTATTTAAGAAGGTAAAAATAGATATTTATAGATAGCCCCCAAAATGATCTTCTACATAATAGATGGTTTTACTTCTAATTAACATAATTTCATCGATGACATTTGTTTCTTGAAGAGGCTTTGGGTAGTTCTGTATATAGGTGTTTTATGTCTCTCTATTGCAGTCTATAGAAATTTACATAATTAGGTATTATTTTGCATAGAAGGCAAGTCATTTCAGACACAGGCTATCTAGTGCTCTTAGAAGCTATACCAATTCTGTAAACTTATAGAGCATATTTATTTCCCAAAAGAGCTAACCATTTAGAAGATGCCACACTGCCCCATGTGAGATAGCTACAATTTGGTTTCAGATAAGTCAAATAGTTTTCAAATTGGTCTTATTTACCAATTACCATAGTTAGATAATAGTTTAAAGACAATCTGTGATCAGTTGGCTATCTTAGGCATATAAGCAAAATTTGTACCTTGTTTAAAATTTTGACATCTTTAAGGTTATTTTATAATGAATCATTCAAAAAATATTCCATTGAACATAAAGGTTCTCATTAAACATTAGTAGATGTGAAATTCATGACATGTATTTAGCTAACTAAAAATACTCTGATCAGCTATGAGAAAGTACTGAGCTCTTACTGCTAAAGAGACCAAAAGTACTGGTTCAACCTGGGTTCTCTTCTCCCATTCCAAGCTATAAATTGCACAACTGAGTCCTGGGGTCACTAGGAGAACCATATCACAGTATAAATAAGAGAAGGAAAGTCCATTCTACTGGTGGAAAAATCATAAAGGCACATTTTCTACTTATTGTCAAATAGGCATTACACCAACTTATGAACAAAATTAAAGAATTAACACTATTTTGCATTTGCAAATGATAGCTATTAAGTAGGTATAAAGTACTGGAGAGGCAGGAGATGTTTCTAGCTGACAGAATCTTTTCCTGAACCTTGCTGATAAATTTGCAGGGGAACAAGAATTTCAAAAGGGCTAGACAAATAAATATCCCCCTTAGATGTAAATTCTTAGTCCAACGTGCCTCTTTTTTTCCAATGACTTACTAATAAAAACCAACAGAAAATTAATGAAATTAGGAACATTCAAAAATCATTTTAAATTGAGTGATTTCAAGAACAAAACTTGCTGACAGCCAAGCTGGTAATACTACATATCTAAAGAGTATGTGCAATACATAAGCAGGTTGGTTTGTGCAGAATGTAAACTGCTGTAGATACCTATGCATATCTGATGTGTATACAACACTTTCACTGGGAGCAAAAGTTCGAGTCCTTGAAATGACCCAAAGGGCCCTGGCCCTCATCTCTCCAACTTCATCTTCTTATCCTTTCCCTTACTCACTCTATTCGAGCCACACTGGCTTTCCTGCCCTTCCACACACCACATACACTCATATCTCAGAACTTTTGCAATAGTCCTCTGTAATAAGAATCATCTTCAACCAGGAATCTGCTCCAAGTTTTTGCTCAAAGATCATTTTCCCAATAAAGCCTTCTGTGATCATACTAATTTAAAATTATGCTCCACTCTATAAGCACTCTCAATTCTCTGTACTTTGTTCTATTTTGTCTACTTTTTAAAATTGCTTTCTAACACACTTTCTTATTATTTGTGTTACTTATTTTCTTTATTGTTAAAACATAAGCCCCTTAAAGGTGAAGATATTTTGACTGTCATAATGTATAACAAGCTTGCACGTATCTGGCATTCAATGAACATTGAGTGTATAATAAATGAATCTAGTAAAAATAAATGTATAATTAAGAATTGTGATAATATTTGACATAAATATTGATCACTATGTACTGGCATTGTTTTAAGTGCTTTACTTATAAATTTACATAAAATTACCCCTATTTAATTCTTAAAATATGAGAAAGATAACATTATCTCTATTTTAAAAAGGAACAGTTGAGACGCAGAGTCTTGACCTACTCATATGCTAGTAACTTGTAGAGTTGGGGTTCAAAGTCAAACAACTAGGCTCCTAAGGAGGCCATACTCTTAATTACCACTTTCTTGCTGTGATGATGCTAAGTTAGCAGTGTGAAGAAAAGGTATGTATAGCAGAGAAACTGGAATTGATTTGAGGAGTCAGAGGAGGCTTCCTAAAGTCATCTCAGCTTTGAGTACCCACCCCACTTACACTTCTCTTCATTTTCATGGGAACCCTTCACTCTAAGGATTAGTTTGTAGCAACTCAGCTAATGCCACTAGGTCAGTGAGTTTCTTATTGGTAACGCCTCCTCTTTTCTACACTGTGGTGGTGTCAGAAGGGACAAAATCATTTTGTGACTTGGTAAGTTATCAAATGGCTTATGTGGACAATTCTTCACATTGACTGCATCAATTAAGTATAATGTCACTCAGCTTTTCAAATTATAGGACACCACATTGAGAAAGCAACTTGAGGGGAGTCTTATGCGTTCTGTTAAGTAGACTGGAGAGGGTGCTGTTAACAGTTGATTATGATCCCTTGTGACTGAGTGGGTTTCACTAGCAGGACTAGGGCAATAGGAAGAAACTAATTGGTTCCTGGAGGTGGCTTTGACTGCCTCAGAGAAAGCCTCAACTGCAACTACTCTGAGAATTAACAGCATGAGGCAGTGGGTAGACCATGCATTTATATACCTGTGCTTAACTGCAAATGGGGAAAATAACTGGAGCATGTACATACAGAGAGTCTCAGATGGGTATGGCATCTGGCATCCTTCTCCCAGTACCCACCCCTCTTATACTTCTCTCCATTTTCATGGAACTTTCATAAATATTTACTTGTGGTTCTGAATGTTCTCCTACAGGCACAGGAAGTGAACCACAGTGAGTTCCCAAGAATTATATTATAGCCTACACTCCTAAGCATTCCATATTCTTGTTACTTTAAATGTCATGTGATTTATTTAGTACTAATCTGTCTATGAACCACTGGCAAAAATGTTTACTGTATATTGTGTCTCACACAGGGCAGTTGATAAAGTATGATTCTGGGTATTTTTCTCAACAAAACTAAACTTCAAATATTAGGGAATAAAATTCTTGAGTATCAGTTTTTTTCAGCCAGTGTCTTCTTATGAAGTTATTGATAGAAATTCTTGTGTGATGCCTAGCTTTTTAAAAATAAATTATATCTTTAAAAAATTATATGCAGTAATTGGTAATATTATTTAGGAACTTATAGTCTACAAATTGGTTATTATTATTAGGATGGTAAGATGAAGAGTCTAAACTCAATTTGTCTCCTAAGCCTTGTTTATTTTTGTCATCCTAATGAATCCTACTGCAAAACAGGCCCAGTCACTGCCTCTGGAAATATAACTTGTACTTTATAAATCATGACAATTTCTTGCCTAGAAAACCTCTTTTCTCATCTCTGTCTCTTAAAATTCTATCTCTTAAGCTCTCTGATCAACCCAATAGAAAGTGTCATATAGAAAAAAAACATAAATATTTTCTATTCTGATTGTGACACTTATCATTCATTTATTCATTCAAGAAATATTTATTTTTTATATTACTTTTTAAATATTGTGATAGGTCTAGAAACATGGAAATGAAAAAATGTACTTAGTCTTATACTTATGAAATATATAGTTAAATAATCATAGATTGTATAAAGAGAACAGTTGTATTAGAAAACTATAGAGTGCCACAAGAAAAAAATAACATTAAAGAAAATAATTTGGAGGGGAAGGTCAGAGAAGGCTTCCTTAGGGAAATAACATCTTACCTGAGATATGATGGTTGAATGAAAGTCATTCAGGCCAAGAGTACAGGGGAGAATTTTCAATGAAAAGAGTCAATGCGTTTTATATTTTAGTTATTTATGTACCTTTCTTATCTTTTTAAGATGGATGAGAATTTCTTTTGTTATTTCATTGTATTCCATAATGATTAGCATACTGTTTATATACAATAGGTACTCAAAAATGTGCTAGAGGACTTTGGCTTTCCGTAACTATAACTTCTTTTGAACTTACCCTACTATGTAAATAATTACAAAACTGGACAAAATATGTAAGACAGAGATATTTAGGCACGTTGAAAACAAAGAGAACAGTCCTATCATTCTTGAGAAAAGGAAAATCCATGAGATAGGCTTCTTATTATCCCCAGGTTTCTGCCTGAAGACTTTCCACAGCCTTGCAGTAGGGAGACAGGTCCAGTAGAGATTAGAACTCTCACTTAGCTAAGGAGCAACAGATTAGAATTTGAAGCTGCTGAAGCAGCTGCAGCTGGAGAGGCAGGGTACAGAAAATGAGGCAGCTATATAAGAAAAGCATCTCAGAAATTTGCATTAGCATTTACTTTGTGTCCTTGGCTGATGCTGAGGTGCTCATGCAAAGGGCACCGAGTCCACAAGGCTCAGCAGAGAGTGGCTTCTAGGAGGCTAAGAGCAGTACAAATGCTTGAGTTTGTACAGGACTAAGAGAAGTGAGAATTTGGGCCATCTGGGTGGAGAGATCTCATTGAGCATTTAGGCCTCCAATTAAGATCCCATGCCCAAGGAAAGAAAATACCCTAGACCTAATCAAATAAAAACAAATCCTAAAATAAACCCACCCTTTCACAAAGCATAACCAAGCCTAAAAGAATCAAGATAACCTACTAGCCATCTAATAAAACAAACTCAACAGGACAAAAATTAGGAAAATATACATGAAACTCTCTACAAACTAACATATACAATAAAGTTTTTAGAAAGGAGAAAACACAGGAAAATTCTGGCCATTATCAAGGGAGAAAACCATAAAATGTAAACAGATGCCCCCCCCCAATCAGATATAAAAGCAGAAATTTTAAAACAGCTGTTAGGATTTAAGGATTTAAAGGAAAAAATGAACAAATCTTAGCAAAGAAATAGAACTATAAAAAGAAACAAGTTGAAATTCTAGAACTAAAGAATAAAATATCTGAAATAAAAAACAAATACTTTTGATAGGTTAAACAACAGCAAAAAAAAGTTAATAACATTATGTAAATTAAAGAAGGGAGAGAAAAGTGTTTAAGATATCAATAAAATCTCAGTGATCTGTGAGGCAATACTGAGCAGTCAAATATAAATATAGAGTATGAGGAAAGAAAAAAGTATCAAGAAATGCATCAGAAAAAAAATATTGAGTAAACAACAACTGAAAACCCCCCAAATTTGGTAAAAAATAATAAGCAATATCACACAGATCCAAGAGGTTCAATGAATCTCAAATAGGATAAGTCTAAGCAACAATGTTGTAAGCACATCATACTCAGTTAAAAAGAACTATTATGTACAACTTTGTACCGATAAATCTGACAAATTAGATGAAATGGATAGAAACCTTAGAAAAGACAATCTCTTTAAAACTGACATAAGAATAAATAGAAAATCTGAATAGTTCCCTGCTCATTAAAGACATCTAATTCATAAGTAAATACTTTTTTACAAAGAAAACTTCAGATTCAGATAACTTCACTGGTGAATTCTGTCAGACATTTAATGATGATTACTATCAATGTTACATAAACTATTTTAGGAAAACATAAAATGTGGCAACGTTTTCTATGTTTTTTTTTTTATGTGACCAGCAAAACCATAAAACCATTATAAACAAGGACATTAAAATAAAAATAAAGTTACAGAATGATATTTCTTATGAGAAAACTTACAAAAATTCTTAATCAAATATTAAGAAGTGGAATCCAGTATCATATAAAATAATAAAGTGCCGTTTATCCCCAGGATTTTAATGTTGTGACAAAATTTTTAAAAATCATTTTAATGAATAAAGAACAAAAACTATATGATTATCTTAATTGAAGCAAAAAAAGCATTTGATGACATTTGTACTCATTCATGACAAATTCTCAGACTAAGCAGAGAATAATATTTCAATTATAAATGACATCTGTAAAAAAAACTCCAGTTAACATTATTGTTATATACATCACTTTTTTCCCTACTATCAAAACAAAGAAAAGATATTATCTCTTATCACTTCTCCTTAATATTGTACCCAGTGTAATAAAGCAAGAAAAAAATAAATAGTATAAAGATTGAACAGAAGAAATAAATTTGTCTTTATTCATAGATGACATGATTGCACATTTGTGTATGTAGAAAATCTTATGAAACCTGAAAAGGATACTATGACTAATTAATGAGAAAAATCCTAGGATACAAGGTTAATATAGAAAAATCAATTGATTTTAATATATTAGCAAATAATTGAAAACATTAGTAGACCATACCACTTAATAACACCAAAAAACAAAATAATTAGGAATAAACTTAATGAAAGGCAATTTAAGTCCTGTACACTAAAAATTACAAACTATTGTTAAGAGAAAATTTAATGAAGACCTAGATAGAGAGAAGAACATCACATTCATAAATTGGAAATTCAGTATTTTTAAGATTTTCATTTTCTCCATATCGATCTATAGATTTGAGGCAATTGCAATAAAAAAAAAATCATAGCATAGACATTGGCAGCCTGATCCTAAAACATATGCAAGGTGAAAGGTCTGTAATAGACAAAGCAGTCCTCAAAAAAAGGAAAAATGGAGTCATTACACTAATTTTAAGAATTACTATTAAGTGATAATTGAGACACCGTGTGGCATTAGAGGAAATATAGACAAATAGAACAATGGAAACAAATAGAACATGCAGAAATAGATACCTATCTATAAGGTCTAATGATGCCAATGCAATTTAATGGTGAAAGATAGTCTTTTTAACAAATAATGTTGCAACAACTAGATAAAGGGAAACAGTGAATCTTGATCCCCACCTAATTTCACATACAAAAATTAAAAGCTAAAACTAAAAAACTTCTAGTATAGAGATATAATGTTATGGCTTAGGGTTAGGCAAAGATATTTTAGCCAGAACTAAGAGTTCTAAATATTAAACTAAAAAGATTAATTTGTCTTGATCAACCTTTTTTAGTCTTATCAATAGATGTAAATAAAATGAAAAGACAGGACACAATGGGAGAAATGTATTCAACATACCTATATTTGACAAAGAATTTATATCCAGACTATACTAAATACTCTTAGAACTAACACTAAAAGGGCAAACACAATTAAAAAACAGGCAAAGGTCTTGAACAGACATTTCCCAGAAGAAAATATACAAATGGACACTAAGTACATGAAAATGTGCTGAATATCATGAATCATCAGGTAGATTAAAACTACAATGTGATAATATTTCACTCCCAACAAAGTAGCTTAAAATGAAAAGACAGACAACACTAAATGTTGACAAGGTTGTGGAGCAGCTAAGTTTTTATGTGTTGCTATAGGTGTGAATGTAAATTACTGTGCTTTAAAAAAATGAACTCCTCATAAAGTTAATTATTTGTGTACCATATGACAGCATTTCTACTCATTTATATTGTATAAAATATAAATAACAATATTGACATTGTTGCTCTAATAAATTATCACAAACTTAGTATCTTAAAACAAAGTTTTTATCTTACCTTTCTAGAATTCAGAAATCCAAAATGAGTCTCACTGAGCTAAAATGCAAATGATGGCAGGGCACCTTTCCCTTCTGGAGGCTCAAGTAGAAAATTTATTTTTGTGCCTTTTCCAATTTTTAGAGGCCACACATTTGTCTTGGTTTGTGGCTCTCTTCCATCTTCAAAGCCAGCAATGGCCAGTTGAGTCCTTCTTTCATCACCTCACTCAGACACAGACTCTCTTTACTCCCTCTTCCACATTTAAGACATGTGATTACATTGAACCCATGAGGAAATCCAGAATATACTCCCTATTTTAAAGTCACTTTATTGGCAACATTAATTCCATCTGTTACCTAAATGTTCCTTTTTGATGGAACTAACTTATTCACAGATTCTGGGGATTAGATGTGAGAGGCCATTATTCTACCAATGACGGGTACCTATCTAAAAAAAAAATGAAAATATGTTAATGGTACACTTACACAAATTGTTTAAAACAGCTTTATTCAGAATAGCACATAACTGGAAATAACTCTATTTTTTTTTCATTAAGTGAATAGATAAATAAATTCCACCTAATTATTACAATGGAAAGCTACTCAAAAATTTTAAAAAGTATGATTTAATTGATATATTAATCCTTAAAACATTATTCTGAGCAAAAGAAGCGAGATATAAAAGAGTAAATACTATATGATTCCATTTTTATGGCATTCAGGATCATCAAAACCAAATTAGGTGATAGAAATGAGAATACTCATGTTTTAAAGGGGCAAGATTAACTGGAAAAGAACAGAAGTGAAATTTCTGAGATAAATGGTGGACATAGTTTATATTTTGGTTGAAGTGATTTCACAGATGTGTGTGTGTGTGTACATATATATTAGTACACATAAGATCCATGCATTTTACTCTGTGTAAATTTTACTTGATAATATGAATTAAATAAACATTGGAGCAATAAATAAAGAACAAATTACCTAAGTTTCTATAATTAAACAAAATAAAAATAAAACAAAAAGAAATGAACAAATAGCAGTGAGCAAAACATTACTGTTGCTTGTTGCTTTGAACTACAAATTCAGTTTTTTAAAATATACCCTTCAAGTTCAAGTTTTATGGCTATGTAAACATTTGCAACAGATTTGAACATGGGGATTCTACATTTTTACCTTGCTAGAGATATTTTAGGGCTTTCAAAAAATATAAATCAGATTGAACTTTTTCAGCTTTTTTGAGGTATAACTCACAAATAAAGTTGTAATGTATTTAAAGCATACAATGTGGTGATTTGATATACATGCACAATGTGAAAGGATTCTATATAGTTTTCCTCTATTCCACAGCAGGGTTACACACTTACTTATAAAATATAATCAGGAGCCTTAATGGTGAATCTCTAAATAGATTATGAAGCTTCTCCAAAGAGTCCTGTGTTGGCAGATTTGATGCCACTTTGCAAGTACAGTCATGTGCCACATAATGACATTTCAGTCAACAGTGGACCACTTATAAGACGAAGGCCCTATAAAATTATATGGATCTGAAAATTTCCTGTTGCCTAGTGACATCATAGCCATCATAATGTCATAACAGAATATATTACTCATGTGTTTGCAGTGATGCTGGTGTGAACAAACCTACTGTGTTGCCTGCCACATAAAAGTATAGCAGTATAATTATGTAAAGTACATAATGCTTGATAATAATAATAAATGAAAATGTTACTGGTTTGTGTATTTACTATACTATAGTTTTATTGTTATATTAGAGTATACTCTTTCTACTTGTAAAAATTATGTTTTCTGTAAAACAGTGTTCCATGTTATGCCAATAGCAGCCTCATATATCACATGTTTACTGTGTCTCTTGATTGCATTATTTTCTCTTGTGCTTGATTTGATCTGTGGTGTTTTATTAATTTAGTGTAGCCTAAGTATACAGTGTTTATAAAGTCTATAGTAGTAGACGGTAGTGTCCTTGACCTTCACATTTACTGACCACTCACTCACTGACTCCCCCAGAACAACCTCCAGTCCTGTAGACTTCATTCATGGAAAGTGCCCTATACTGATGCAACATTTATTCTGTTTTATACCATATTTTTACTGTACCTTTTCTATGTTTAGATATGTTTAGCTACACAAATGCTTACCTTTGAGTTACAATTGCTTACAGTATTTAGTAGAGTAACCTACTATACACTTTTGTAGCCTAGGAGCAATAGGCTATACCACATAGCCTTAGGTGCACTTATATAAGTGCCCTTTATGATTTTGCAGAAGGATGAAATCCACTTAAGACACATTTCTCACAATGTATCCTCATCATTAAAAGCACATGACTGTAGTGTCCCAGTGATTTAGAACAATACTGGCCCTCTTATTGCAGACCTCTCCCTCCAGGATTAGAGTTGGGCCCCTGGGGCTAGGATAGAAGATAATCTGAATGACAGAAGTATTGTTATTATTAAAATCACCCCCCCATTCCTGCCTTCAGAGCTTTGACCTTAGGATAAACCAATGAGCCTGGGTGCTCTCCACTCTTGATTTTTTTACCCCCAAGAATCTACTCAGCAGTTCTTGCTGTCTAGCTACACTTCCTTGACCAGGGTGCTGAGGCAAAGAAGGTGGCAGAAATGGTCCAGGAATCGGATACTCATGGGATAATCTGCCTTAGCCAATTTAATGAGGAGGCCATGATACTAAGGTGCTAGTTAGTCGGCATTGAAGCATTCCAAAGTAGAATCATGGAAGAAATAGATAGTTTGAGTGAAGTGAGAAATGTTGAGAAAACAAAATTTTCCCAAAATTCAGGAACAAATATCATGCATGTAGTAGCATGAATCATAACAGATGAAGCTATATGAAAGTCCTCAGGCATACATCAATAATGGGCTGCTGATACAGGATCAAAATTGAATATTGTGACTTTACTGAATAGAAACAGAGGAAGTCGCAGTATTGGAGGATCCACATATGCAGTACTAAAATATCTGAGAATTAAGGTAGAGATTGACATTGGCTACTAGTAATGTACTGATGTGGATGCTGATGATGACCATCATTTGCTGCATCTTAGAAAGGCCAGTAGAAAGAAAATGTGGGCCAAGAGACATAATGTATGTATTTTTTAGGGCATATACGTCACCCCTATACCAATCTCAGATATAACCATCTTTCAAAGCTTAGGTCAAGTTACTTTTCTATGAGAAGTCTGTTATGGCTAGGACTCCAGATGGTTTGTTAGTTTGTTCTTTTATTCACTCATACATCTACTCTCTTACCGAATGGGTATTGTGTGGCAGGCTGTGATATTCAAACTCTTCTGGACCATAAGAAATCACACCTCTGAACCTGACCTAGGCTCCTGGAGGACTGTGCAGTTGTGGAGAGAGGAGCAGGACTGACTTATGAATGTGAAGCATAGAAAGGAGAAATCATCATGGAGAAAAAAGAGAATAGTACAATGTGCACACAGACATGCAAGATACAGTAGGGAAGTACTTGTAGTGCAGATAAAAAAAGTCAGGTGTACAGTTACTAGGCTATTGCAGAAAGGTTCAGAACAAGTAGGAGTCAAAACTAGAAATCAATGCACCTTTGTCTATAGACTATGCAAGCCTAGAATTTTGTGACTCATAAATCTTTCCAGAATAATGTATATAGTCATGAACCTCCTAAAAATTTTTAAAGAGACAGTAACAATTTTGTACAGTACTATCTGGCAGGATTCTAATGGAGAAAGAACTGGATTGGGAACCAGGACACTACTCGTGTGGATTACTAAATGGAGACAAGGTGATTAGTGGCTGCCGATAAAGACTATTAACTACACCCTCAAGGCATGAAAGAAACAGAATTCTCCATTTTGCTTTTATTGTTTAGAATCCTCACTCTACTGCCTGAAAAAGAGGAGAGGCCATGCTTTAGCCATTTTACTGAGGGGGGGGGTGGGGAGGGGAGGAAAACTGATAAAGAAATACAAGGATAGAGATAATTGCGGAAGGAGAGATCAGAGAAAGGGAGCTCACGGGCAAAAGCTAGGTAGCTTTAATTTTTAAGTGGTTTGGGCACAGTGACTGAGTGGTGGTATAGTATAGAAGGAGGTCATTAGCTCTCCTTTTGGAGTTTCCATCAGCTACTTTCCCTTCTCCTGTATTCTTTATTTGAGAAAAATAATTTCTTAATTTTAAATAAGATGCTACACAACTGCAGCTTTCAGACAAGATCCACAGCTCCTGCTTTCAACCAGGTTGCTCCTTTAAAACCTCCCTAAATAGCTTCTGGTTTTTATTTAAGGATGTAGAGAGCTGGAAAGAGCTTCTCTCCCAGCCTCATAATTTAAAAATAAAAGTAAAAATAAATTAAAAATCCAGATATACTGCAAATTCATGACTTTTTTCAAATCTATTGGGAGAAAAGGGGCCCACGGGCAATCAAATAGCCCCAAATCCACAGAGACACAGGCACCTTAGGAAGTAATGAGATATGAGTTGTCACTTATCTGGAGTAGATGCCATTGCATTGGGAGCAGTAAGAGTTTAGTTAAAATAGATTACAATTTGGTGAGCAAATGTGGGCTGGCAGGGGAATGTGAAGACCCTGGGAGAAATTCCCTCAACACCCTCTTACATGCTCTTTCTTCTTGAATCGATAATGCTTTCACAGAAGATAGCAGTAAAGAGCCCTAAGGAATCCTTTGCTGTGGTAAAGACCTGGGACAGCAGCACAAATAGAAGCAGTACAAGACTCTACCTAGATCATTTTTTCTTAATTTTTCTATGAACAAAAGCCTTTCTTTGTGGAATGAAGGTCTATATTCTCACCCTTAGTGTCCAGAAGAAATTCATTGACTCAGGGGAAGGCAACATGGAGAAAAATTTCTACCTAAAGAGGAGCAGGAATATATGGTGGACCCAGGATCAAGTGGCAGAACTGGGGAGAAGAACTGAATTGGCACCCCCTTAAGGCACAGGCACAGGTGCCTGCCTAAGCATGAAGATTAATTAAAATAACAGAGAATAATTCTCCCCATGCTCTCCTGACTTCATGCTGTGGCTTCCCTTCCACTGACAAGCCATCAAACTTCCAGTGACAAGGAATAGATAAATACTGCTGAGACTTACAAAAGACCCTCTCCGAGGAACAGTTCAAAGGGAAGACCTAAAGGGTGAAGCAGATTTGCTCTGCTAAACCAGCCCCCTGCCCTTCAAACACAATCATTACAGGAATTTAGTGCCCGTGTTTCTCTGAGGGAAACCATAGCAATAACAGACCTTAAACCCAGGCCAGCTCCTAAATATGATATACTCAACTCCCCACACTAAAGTCCTAATCAATAAATAAGGTGTGCTTGTTTCCAGGTGTAAAAACAATTTACCTCAGTCTCCAGTGTCTACATAAGATGTTTGGCTTTCAACAAAATATGATTGAAAAAAATATCAGTAACGATACAAAAGATCTGAAGAACCTTATCTTACAATGAGACCTAATTCACATTTATGGAACACTCCGCCAAACAGCAGTATAATAAATTTTTCTTTACTCGAACATTTGAAGCATTCTCCAAGATACAACATATTTTTGGCCATAAAACAAACTTCAACAAATTTAAAATAATAGAAAAATATGACATACATACTTGAATAATAACAAAATTGAATTACAAATATAAATAACAAAAATATCTGAAAAATTCCTAAGTGTTTGTAGGACAACATACTTTTAATGTGGAAGTCTTAACAATACATTTTAAAATATTCAAACTAACAAGAATAAAAATACCACATTTCTAAGTTTGAGAGATGCAACTGCAGCAGTGCATAGAGGGAAACTGATAGCATTAAATTATTTTTCTCCCCCAACCTTTATAGAGCTGTAATTGACATATAACATTATGTAAGTTTGAAGTGTACAGCATAATGATTTGATATATGTATATATTGTGAAATAATCACCACAAAAAGTGGTAAGAATGGGCACCTTTTTCTTGTACCTGATCTTGGGGAAAAAGCTTTTAACCTTTCACCATTGAGCATGATGTTATCTGTGAGCTTGTCTACAGCTCAGCTTATTATGTTGAGGTACCTTCTTTCTATACCCAATATGATGAGAGTTTTTATCATGAAATGATATTGAATTTTGTCTCATGCTTTTTCTGCATCTATAAAGATGATCATATAATTTTTATCTTTCTTTTATTGTGGTGTATCACATTTATCAATATGCAAAAGTTAAACCATCCTTGCATCCTAGGGATTAGTCCCACTTAATCATGGTGTATGATTCTTTTAATGAGCTGTTGAATTTGGTTTGCTAGTATTTTGTTGAGCATTTTTACATGTATGTTGATCAGGGATATTGGCCTGTAGTTTTCTTTAAGTGTCCTTACCTGGCTTTTGTGTGAGGGTAATGTTGGCCATGTAAAATGAATTCAGGACTGTTATTTTAAAGTTTTTTGGAAGAATTTGAGAACTATTGGTGTTAATTCTTCCTTAGATGTCTGGTAGAATTCACCAGTGAAACCATATGGTTCTTAGCTTTTCTTTTTTGGGGGGTTTTTGATTACTAACTTAATTTCCTTACTTGTTATTGGTCCGTTTAGATTTTTAAAATATTTTTATAATTCAGTCTTGGTAGATTTTATATTTTTAGACATTTGATAATTTCTTTTAGATTGTTCAATTTGTTGGCATATAATTGATCTTATGATCTTTAGTATTTCTTTGGCATCAGTTATAATTTTATTTATTTGAGTCCTCTCTTTTTCTGCTTACTCTATTTGAGTCCTCTCTTTTTCTGCTTACTCTGGTTGTCAATTTTGTTTATCTTTTCAAAGAAACAACTCTTAGTGTTAATTTTTTTGTTTTTTTATTTTCTATTTTATCTATTTGTTTTTCAATCTTGATTATTTTCTGCCTTCTGCTAACTTTGAGCTTCATTTATGCTTCTTTTTACTAATTCTTTGAGGTGTAAGTTTAAGATATGTCTAATTTCTTAATATATGTATTTTTTAATTATTAATTATTATTTATTAATTTACTGGATGGCTCAGCAGGTAACATTTACAAGCAAGCCAGATTTGTTACTGGGGTCTCTAGTTGGTCAAAGCCACTGCCAATACTCTAAAGTTGGGTCGAGGGGGATGGGGAAGATTTACCAACAGTAGACTCTGCATTTCAATAGATCTGCTGGCTGGGCTCTTGATTCAAGTAGGGTTTCTGGCTGTATTGTGTGGTTATGTGGGCCCACTAGCAGAACTCTGTAATCACCTTTTAAGTGTCCTTATCTGAGTGAGAGTGCAGGCTGTGTTTCTTGGCAAGGGGGTGCCCCTGGATGGCTTCTGTGATTGGGCAGAGCTTGAGGCCATGCTTTGCAATTGTTCCTGTTTGGGTAAACCTCAGACTGTGCTTCCTGATGAGATGGTGCTGCTGACTGGACTCTGTGTTGAGGCATGGTCATAGGCCAGGCTTTGTGGTCAGACCAGACCTCAGGCTGTTCTCTGTGATCAGGCAAGGCTGTAGTCTGTGCCCCCAATGTTCACTGGAGCCACTGGCTGGGCTTTGAGATCAGGTAGGCTGTTGATTGTGTTCTACTGTTTCGTGAAGTCACTGTCTAGGCTCTCTGGTTATGCAAGCCCTCTAGCTGTTCCCCACAGTGGGGTGGGACTGGAGACCGTGCTTTACAGTCAGTCTGGGTTCCTGTCTAGACTCCTTGGTCAGGTGGGGCTGCAAGCTAAGATTTGTAGTTGGATGGGGTCACTGGCTGTGCTCCTTGCCTAGGTGAGGCCTCTGCTATGTTCAGCAATCAGGCAGAGCCCTGATGCAGGGTAGAGTTGCAAGCTAGATTCTGCATCTGGGCTGTACTACAGGCTGGGCTTCAAGGTTGCTCAGAGTCACTGTTCAGATTCCCTGGTTATGTGGGACCAATGGTTATGTTCAACAGTTGCCAGGGCTGCTGGCTTAGCTCCTTGCTCAGGCAGGCTGTCTGGTGTGCTTTCTGGCTGCCAGATATCTATGGCAATGCTTTCTGATGGAGCAGGACTGGAGGCTTTGCTTAGCATTAGAAGGTCTATGAATTTACTCAACAAACAAGATGGGGCCCTAGAATGGACTCCATTGCCCATATGGCCCATTGGCTGGGGGTCTAAATCAGACATTAATGAAGGATTTTTTTAAAAAGCCTATATATCAATGAAACAGAAATAGATGTACACAAATATACTCAAATAATTTTTGTCAAAAGTGCAAGTGCAATTAAATGAAGAAAGGGTAATCTCTTCAAAAAACTAGTGGGAAAATTAGACATCTAAATGAATAAATATGAACTTCAACTTTATAAAAATTAACAAAATAAATTACATAGTTAAATTTAACATGTAAAATTATTAACTCTGAGAAGAAATCATAGAAGAAATTTTTGAGTGACAGAAAATTTTAGATGTGACACTAAAGGAATGACTCTCAAAAGAAAAAGATGATAAATTCCACTTTATCAAAGTGAAAAGCTATTGCTCTATGAAAGACATAGTTAAGAGAATAAAAACAAAAAGCACAACTGGGAAAAGTATTCGCAAATTATATATTTGACAAAGTCCTTATTTTCAGAATATATAAAGAAATCTTGAAATTCAAGAATAAGAAAAAATGGCCAAAAGATCTAAACAAATACTTTACCAAACAAAATACATAGATGGCAAATAAGGACATAAAATTATGTGTCATTAGGGAAATGCAAATTAAAACCTCAAGGGGTTACAACTACATACCTATTAAAATGTCTAAAAATACAAATTTTTATGAGGTAGTAACAAGTGTTGATGAGGATGCAGAACACCTTGTACTCCAACACATTTTTGGTGGAGATGCAAGATGTTTTTGCATTTTAGGAAATAGTTTGGTAGTTTCTTATAAACTTCAAAATACATTTGCCGTATGACCCAGCAATCCCACTTCTAGATATTAACCTCAAAAATAATAAAAACTTATTTTCACATGAAAATATTTATGTGAATGTTTAATGTCAGCTTTATTAAAAAATCATTAATAAATAGAAATGACTCAGATATCTTTCATGCAACTGATAAATGTATAACCTTTCTGTGGTATAGCCATACAATGGTATACTGATCAACAATTAAAAAGAATAAAATGTTTTTTTATATAACAATATGGAGTAATCTTTTTTTAATTAATATATTTTTCAATTACAGTTGACATACAATATTATATTAAATTCAGGTGTACAACACAGTGATTATCCTGATAAGTCTAGTACTCATTTGACACCATACACAGTTTAAAATATTATTGACTGTATTCCTATGCTGTACTTTACATCTCCATGACTATAATAACTGGCAATTTGTATTTTTTAATCTCTTTCACCTTCTTCATGCATGATCCCCAAACTCACCTACCCCTCCAATCTGGCAAACATCAATTTGTCTGTATCTATCAATTTGTTTCTATTTTATTAGTTCATTTGGTCTATATTTTAGATTTCACATATAAGTGAAATAATATGGAATTTATCTGCTTCTATCTGACTTATTTCACTTAGCACAATACCTTCTAGGTCCACCCATGTTGTCCCAAATGGCAAGATTTTATTTTTTTATGGCCATGTAATATTTCATTGTATATATGTACTACTTCTTCTTTATTCATTTGTCTATCAATGGATACTTCAGTTGTGTTCCTATCTTAGCTATTATAAATAATGATGATAGAGGTGCATATATCTTTTAAAATTAGTGTTTTAGTATTCTTTGGATAAATATCCAGAAGTGGAATTGCTGGGTCATGTGGTAGTTCTGTTTTTAATTTTTTGAGAAACCTCCATACTGTTTTCTATAGTGGCTGCACCAATTTACAATCCCATTTACAGTACTCGAGGGATTTATTTTCTCCACATCCTCACCAACACTTTTTTTGTGTTGATTTATTGATGATAGTCATTTTGACAGGTGTGAGGTGATATCTTATTGTGAGTTTAATTTGCATGTCTCTGATGATTAGTGATGTTGAGCATCCTTTTATGTGTCTGGTGGCCATCTGTGTATCCTCTTTGGAGAAATGTCTGTTCCAGTAATATAGATTAATCTTAAATGCACTTTATTAAGCAAAAGAAGCCAGACCTCAAAGGTTACATATTGCATAAATCCATTTATATGATACTTTGGGAAAGACATATCTATAGAAACGAAAGACAGAATTACGAATGCCAGGAGTTGGAAGGTGGAGGAAGGAGCTGACAAAGGGTAAAACATGGGAATTTTTAAGGGGATGGAAATATTAAATATAGATTTACAGTAATGCACCCATGTCTCCATGCATTTGTCAAAACCCATAGAAATGTACTCCACAAACAGTATGTTTCATTATATGTAAATTTAAAACATCAGTTATGATGAGAGAAGAAAGATGAAATGCAAACAGTGACAAATGAAACTAACTACATTACAAGTGAATAAAGAGTTTAGGTAAGTTTGATAAAAATTTATTTGACTAGATTCTGTAATGTTAAAGATATAATTTTCACTACCAATGTATTCTAGTTGTTAAATGTGTTTCTCACAGAAGTATAATTTATCAGTTTGAAACCATACATAGACTAGACTTGAACAAATGAGTAAATATTCTGTGATAATGAGAGCCAAGTTTCTCATTGTAGGAGAAAGGAGTTTCAGGTAAGCAAGGAGAGGTCAGAATGAACTGGGTCGTTCTGCATTGGAGTTCAAAGTGTCAGCATGAACTCATGGTGGCCTAAATTGGTACAATTTAAATAACAAATGATGGCATTGATGATAACCCAAAGAATAAAATAAGTACTCATGAGTCTATACAAACATAAATAGAAAACTGAATAAATAAATAAAAAGGGAGAAGGGACACTAAAGTAGTAATTGCTGCAAACAAGGTCCACCAAGTGACTACTAAAATTAGTGAGTGAAATTTTATACAGAAACAGAATAATGCTATTCCTCACATATATTTCTTGACTATAAATAATATCTCCCTAAATGCTTATTAATTAAAAAAGAAAAAATAGTAATTTTACAGAGAAAAAACTTGACCGACATAACATATCTAAGTGATCAATGTTAGTATTACTAGATATATATATTGATATCATCTACCTCCTGACAGGGCTATAGCATCTCATTGTTATCTTTCTCAGTACTGGTTAACTTCAATCTAATAATTAGAAAACATCAGACAAACCCAAATGAAAGGTCATAAAAGACAGGAAAAGACTGGTGAATTGTCACAGATTAGAAGAGACCAAGGAGATTTGACAACTAAATTTAATGTGAGATCCTGGATTGAATCCTGGAACAAAAAATGGCTTTTGTAGAAAATTGGTGAAATCTGACTAAAATCTCTAGTTTATAGTATTATATCAATGTTAATTTCTTATCTTTGATAATTGTTCAATGGTTAGATAGGGTTAGATGGTAAAAGCACACTGGGTACTCTCTGTACTACTTTGTAAATTTTCTGTAACTCTAAAATTGTATCTAAATAAACCCTAGAAGTTATTATTCTTAGTGAAATTAGTCATACAGAGGAAGATAAATACCATACGACTTCACTTATATGTGGATCTAAGGAACGAAAATAATAAACTAATCAAAAACAAATATAGAGGACAATCTGGTAATTTCCAGAGAGGATGGGGGCTGGGGGCTGGTAGTTGATAGATGGTCAAGGGAATTGGGAGCACAGCATAGGGAATACAGTTAGCATTAATGTAACGGCTAGGTGGAGAGCCAAAGGAGAGAAAGAGCAATTAGGGGGATTGTTTTATAAACTACATAAATGTCTATAGAATATACTGTATACCTGAAGCTAAGTAAATAACCAACCAACCAAATAAATAAATAATAAAATCTCTTCGTACTTCAGTTCTAAATATGCCATTAAACATATACAATGACGTAAAAGTATGCAAAACTTTTTATGATTTTGTTTAGCATTCTTTGTTTTACACTTCAAAAATCAACAGGCTTATTTCTATAATTTCCACTTTCTTATGGTAAGATAAAAGGGAAGATTTTAAACTGCATTTTATAAACTCTTCAAGTAACAGATTGTGGGTGTGGAGAGTTTTTATTCCTCATAAATGAAAAGGCAAATTAGATATAATCATCACTAGATTTTATCTGTTTAACTTTAATTTTCAAAGTACTACAGGCATCTTTTGATGCCGAGCAGAATTTTGAACAGATAAATGTAACTTATGGAACTGGATTTTGTTTGGATCACATTGAGGCAAATGTGCAGCTATTATTTTTATACTTCTCATCAATTTGTATTTCAGCATTGACATTCCTTATTTCTTTTTGATCTATCCGATTGTCCATTATAGGTATAAATTAAATAAAATATTATTATTAAAAACAAAATTAACATATAACTAAAAATTATCAAGATGGCACAAACATTAATTGGATGAGCAATCAGCTGAATAACTAAATCATTAACAACTTTATTTTATTCGTGTTATACTGCTATAAATTTTTATCTCTTACATATTCAGAGGTTTTCTATTTCATTTTAAATAAAAATATATTGTTTTCATTGATTAAAAAAACAGAAATTAGAGCACGTGATATTGCTGACTTTAACATCTTCATGAATGATGTTAAATCTCTGAACGTTGTTTGAAAAACACAAACCATTGTTTGAAAAACACTGGCCTGGTGAATAGGTGGAAAAATCAACCATTTAGAACTCTAAGCTTGTTTATACAGAACAGAACACAAACATTTAAAAAGTCATTCTTTTTTTTTTTTAACTAGGATATTTTTAGCTTCAGATCACAAGACAAAAAGCCCCAAGACAGGGTGGCTCTAGATTTTAATATAACTATTTCATGAAGACCTAGAATACTCAGCTTCTTTTTATATTTCTGCTGCCACCTTTTCCTACAGAATTTCCAGACATAACAATGTCCAAAGAAAGAAGTCTTTTCTTCTCTGTCACTTTTTAAGTGTGAAAGAATCTTACCAGGATTCTTTTCCAGTTGACATTCATTCATGTCTTATTGGTCAGAATTATGTCACTTTTTCATCCTTAAACCAATTACTGGCATTAAACCAATATGCTAATCTAGGATTGACTTCAAATTGAGAATATAGTCACTTTTCCTGGAAGCTAGATACTTACATAAACCTTGTTTGTGTTGACAAGAAAGACTGGGTTAATGAGGATTGAGTGGGCAGGCTAGTGTGTCTACTGAAAATGTCTTTTGGAAGGAATTTTAGTTTACAGAATTGCACAGGGACAGAAGTGCATAAGTAATAAGAAAAGCTTAATTTAGTATTATAAGAACCATGAGAGAAATATACCCAAGATTTTATGAGTGTACTCAAACTCGGAATACTGGGGGCTTATGCTATCAGAGATGGCTTCCTGGAAAAGAAAAGACACAGACCAGATGGGGCTGGATGGGAATGGGCTTGGAGCAGTAAGGACTGATGGGAGGAAGAAAGCTTTTCTGTTCACCAAGGAGTATGTGCCCCGCTCTAGAACTGACTAAAAGCAGGTAAAAGACATTATGAAATTTGCTTTTGAGAAAGATTACACTGTGCATTAAGGACAGACTTCTCTTCCCTCTGACATTTGAAACACTTTATTATCTGATCTTCTTATTTAGCAATTTGTATCATGTTCCAATATGATTAAGTGAAGACCAATTAATCTCATGGTGAAACAGCAAGAGCAACAAATATAATACTATCTTTGAAAATCATAGGCCAGACAGAGAGTGTATCTTGAAGTTAGCCAGGCATTTGGTAAATCTTCTTGTGATACCATTGTAGGCTAGATACAAGAATTGGTATTAATGAGAGTCCTTCTCAAAACTGAGTAGTCATTAGGTTCCAAATCATGGACTGTATCAGAATCATCAGGGTGTTCTACTAAAAATAAAGATGTCCTGACCCTTAGCTCACCATAAATCAAATGAATGAAAATTACCCAGGTTTTCTCCAGGAATCTACACTTTGACCATGCTCCTATAGGAATCTGATTTGCTGCCAATTTTTTGTGCTTCATCTTTGATGCTTGTGTAGCTTTAATGATGATTTAGTGTCTGGCATATAATAGATGTTCAATAAATATTTATTTGTTGAACTGTGAAAGATATCTCTGGAACATAAATATTAGTATCCTGTTCAACATTTTCATTAGCAATTTGAAAGATGTTGAAGCCTTGCCTAACAAATTTATTAATGCCAGAAAAGATGGTGCATATCAAAGGCAAATGTAAAGTTTAAAAAAATAAAACCACTGCTCAATCAGCATTTCATGTAAAATGGAACCAAGGATCTAGTTGTCTACATATTAATTTGACCAAACAATAGGACAAAGTTCATCAACAAAATAAATATGTTCTTCTACATTAGTCAATGTGGCACAGCTTCCTATTTGTTTATTCCAGGGGTAACTAAGTTACTGGGCTAAATATGCTAGACTGCTTGTTTTTGCAAATAAAGTTTTGGACTACAGCCACATTCATTTGTCTACATTGTCTGTGGTCCAATAAAACTTTATTTGGCTATGGTTGCTTTGCACTACAACAGTAGAGTTGAACATTTGTATCTGAGATCCAATTCCTGGACCTTATCAGAATCATCAGAGTGTACTACTGAAAATAAAGATGTCCTGACCTTAGCCCACCCTAAATCAAATGAATTAAAATTACCCTACAAAGATGAAAAGATTTACTCTCTGGCCCTTTGCAGAAAAAAAATTGTCAACCTCTATACTACTTAAATCACTCTCTCCCCATCTTCCTTAGTAGTAGGACCTACAACTGTTATCTGGGCTTATGGCTGCCTAGATTAAAGACTGCATTTCTTGGTATTCTTTGCAACAGGCATTTCATGTGACTATATTCTGGACAGTGAGATATATGTAGAAATATTATATTTCAGCTTTCTGAAATTTTCTTTGAAATATAGCTCTTTCACCCTTCATGCTGGTTAGAAACTAAACTTGATAGCAGGAGTTCAAAACATCTGGGACCATGCCAATAAAAACCTAGGTTTGGCAGCCTGGACCTAAAAGGGCTTAAGTCTCTGAGTCTCTGATGACTTTGTGGAATTTTCATAATAGTCCTTTACTAAACTTTTTTTTTTTTGGCATAAAATAAAAAAGATATTGGTGTTTTTAGGCCACTGTTCATTTGGATATTCTGTCACTTGCATGTGAACTTATCCTAACAGAGACAGATGTATAATGTCTAGATGTTAGTAATGATTCTGCTAGTTTAATCATATTTGGATTTTTTCTTGCCTTGTAAAGTTACAGAACTCTTCATGACTGAAAGGTTTTAAGCAAATTCTGAATAACCACCTGTCAGACAAGTGATGCAGAGTTCCCTGAATTGGATGGAGGTTAAACTATATGACCTCCCAGATTTTAAGTTGGGTATTCCTGGACCACATTTTTCTTTATTAATGGAAACTGTTAAATAGGTTCTTAGTTCAAGCACTTAAAATGATTAAAGTAACCAGCCAGAAAGCCAAGCTGCCAAAATAGAAAGTGCCAAGGGAATAAAATATCAGCACAATTTTAACTTTCTATTTGCGGCAAAGCGATAATTCGGATAGTACATTAGGCTCTCATTGAGGAAGGCACTGCCACTATATCAGATGACAAAATCTCCTGTCCAGTGAGTCGGAGCTATCTATTTTTATAGAAACACTGGGACAAGGGAACAATATCATCACTCCATATAAGTGATCGCTTTTTGCATAAAATGCGTATTTTATTTTATTTTATTTTTTACAGACTGTATTTAAATTGAGCTCAGCATGAACACAGCTAATCTGTAAATAATCTTATGTGTCCTCTATTAAATAAACATCAAGGAACAGGAAATTCTTTGACAAGTAGAGGATAATAGTCAAAAATTATGTGACTCTGGCACAAACATATCTTCTCTTTGTCGATGCCTCTTTTGCAGGATTGAATATACATCACTGAGTTTTACCTAAGCTGTCTACTCTAGTATATATTATATATATGTATATATATAAATCTTGTTGTTTCTGTTTCTCTGGAGAATGCTGACTAATACACTAGTACACTAAATAAAAATGCCACAAGCTTTTTCAACCTCCCTTCTAGCTATGATGTGGGCTACTTATATAGATACTGCCAGGAAAATTTGCCCTAAACTTGCAAAGTCTCTTTTGGATTAACTATAATTAAGATTCTTTATCAATATACACATTACCATAATATTGGAAAGACAAAAATGTAGTTATACTCAAACTGACTAAAAAAAAGATTGACTATTATAATTAAGATTCTTTATCTATATGCACATTACCATAATATTGGGAAGACAAAAAAAGTAGTTATACTCAAACTGACTAAAAAAAAAAAAGAATATATATATATATATACACATATATATACATATGTATGTATGTGTATATATGTGTGTTTGTGTGTGTGTGTGTGTGTGTGTGTGTGTGTGTGTGTATATATATATATATATATATATATATATATATATATATCTTAGGTAGATAGATTAAATATATATGTAATTTCAATCATGAGCATTATTGGTGATTGTCTACAGGTTTTGTTCAGCCCTCTCCCTAAGGAGTACTTGCTATTTTATTTCCAATTACAGTTTAGTTGGGGCTATTTGAAAAGGTAGCTAGCCAGTTCAGAATATAGCTTTGGAGAATAAATTAGGCCTTAGGAACAAACAATTAAAAACACCAGAGAAAGGCTGTTTTATTCCCACAAAGCAATAACATGCTTATAAATTTAAAAGAAAGCAGGGCATTTGCTGTATGAGCAGTGCTAATTAAAAGACATATACCAACTATACAGAAAAAAAATTAGAAAACCTAAGGACAAATGGTGCTCTGTCTCTCTCTTTTTTTTTAACAGCTTATAATACCACTGCTTTGACTTTCTTAATTCTGCATACAACTAATTTTGAAAAACTTAATAATTCTCATTATAGTTATCTCTTTACCCACCCTTTTGTGGAAAGTAAGAAGGTCAAGAATATTCCTGGAGGAAAAAGGAAGATGAAAGGGAATCACCCCATAATAGCCCTCAGGATCCTTTCAGAAGCAGAGCAACAGAAATAAAAATTAGGATATGGCTTCTTTACCTACTTTGAGCACTGTCTGGCCACAGCTCCATGGACTTTTTCTAATTTATCCATAAATAATGATTTTTGATGCCTTTTTTCAGTTTTTGTACCTCTTTTCAGTTTTCCTTACCACTTTGGTTCTGTTATAAATAATCATAAGATGACTATAATGATAAAAATAACATTATTTTTGACAAATCAGAGGGACAGGAGACCAAGGGAACATTAAGATACTGTTAGTTTGCATGTGATGTGCTGATGAACTCTAGTAGTAAGATTAAGGAAATGGAGAGGAAGGGACACAGAAGAAATATGTTAGATATTTCTCTGCAAAGAATTGAGAGAAAAAGAGAAAGAAAGCTTCCATCTTTTTCTGAATCAAGAAGGTCTTATTGTTACTGTGTTTAATAGGGACTAAAACTGATTATATTCCATTCCTTTAAAACGCAGCGAGAAGAAAAGGACATTAATTAGACTTCATGGTGTGTATTCTAAATATGTGGTTTCAAGATACATTAAGAAATATTTTCGCTTTCTCATACATTAAATGATCTGTCACTCTAGCTATATTTGAAATCATATTTCATTATTAACATTAACAGTATTTTTTTACAATTTCAAGGGTAATTTTACGTAGATTATTTTATAAGGTTTGTATGAGATAGGAAATACAGAAATGCTTTTAGTTTGTGTAGTACTTAAAACTATTTTATTTGACATTCACAGTCCTACCCTATGATTCCTTTTAACTCATTCTATTCATTCACTAACATAATCTTTGAATTTGTACTTTTTAGGCCATACCATACTGCTTACACTTTATTTGCTAACTTATTCTCTGGAGTTTTCTAATTTATCCATGAAAATCTAGTTACTGCAAAGTGTGTATGTTTATGCATGTTTGTGGGGGTTGATAGAAGTCATCAATAATGCAGAAACTGGCAATGTCACCTTTGCTTGGTCCCATAAGGTCATCTAGTATGCTTTGGCTTCTATGGATCATCCCATGTAATACCTAAGGTTTCTTAATGAACCAAATCCACATTCACAGGTGGAAAATTACAGCTGAAATAGAAGAGAAGTTTTTATTGTGGTATATTCAGTTAAGGTGAGGGGCTCAATTTTGATAAGTTACACTATAGCTATGCAGACATGTAATTTCAATGAATCAACAATTTTTAAATTTCACAAAAATATAATACATTTAATTTTACTTAATTTTTTCTAAATTTATGATTCATAGTTTGTACTTGCATTTTGTTCAAACTGCATATTTCTTAAATTGCTTAAGCTTCCAAATTGTAAAACTGAATCAGATGTCTCATAGGAATCAGAAAAGAGCACTTATGCCAATGTAAAGATCAATTTGAAACCTTTTTTTTTTTTTTATGAACAATACATTTACCTGCAGGGTGATTTTTCAAAAGAAATTAGTCGAGAAATGTGGGTCTGTAAACAAATATCTTATAAAAGAGATAAATGATGTTCAGAGTAACAAAGAAATGCATCATAGAGAACTGATTAGAGATTGTATCTGTTATAAATACAAAATGACCACACATTAATTCAAGTATCTGTCAGTATTTTCTAAATTACATGGACAGTGGGTTTGGGTTTCTTGTCCAGGACACTCTGAGTTATGCACTTCCATCAGATGCTCAGATTTGGGTCACATTTTATCGTGGTTTACACAGGTTTTTTTTTTTTTCTTAGATTTTTAAATTCCCTACTTCTTTCCTTTCCTATTGACAGAAAAGGCATATGCCTTCCTCTCTTCATCATTAATCATGATCATCTTAATCATAAAATTTGTGTAATGGTATCAATTTTATTCTTGAGAATATTCGTCATAGAGCTTACTGACTTTGGTTCTAATTTGTACCAATTTAACTTGTAAATTTACATCTGTACCAATTTCATTTGTAAATCATGAATCTTAATCTAACATCTATTCCTTTCTCATATTACTCCAAGAAAAGGGTCATTTTCTGTTTTGTCTTTTAAAATTTGTTTGAAATATAATTAATATGCAAAAAAACCTATACATGTTTAATGTATATAATTTGATCAGTTTGGACATATGCATACACTCATGAAACTTTCTGTTTTGCTTTAAACAATCATAATAATCATATTCTCCTTGCCAGTGATTGCTTTGGGTATATACATGAACACAATTCTGGCCAATGAGAAATGAGAGTAAATATGCTAGAGGCTTCTGGGGTAGTTTTATTCACTGATTAAAAGTAGAGAAAAGTGGCTAGCAGAGAAGAAGAGATTCTTTCCTATCATCTATCTATCTATCTATCATCTATCTATCTATCTATCTATCTATCTATCTATCTATCATCTATCTATCTATCTATCATCTATCTATCATCTATCTATCATCTATCTCTATCATCTGCTGGACTTGCTCATGTCTGAATGTGATATCTGAACTCCTTTGGCCAGCTTGTAATCCTGGGGGCAGATTTTCAGTAGGTGGCAAAATAAAAGGTTGAAAATAAATTGAATCCTTGGTGACAAAATTGAACCAATTAATTAATCAACCCTGGAGACTTGCTAACTCAAAATGTTGTGATTCTTGAAATAATAAATTTTCTTTATTATTTAAATCAGTTGAGTTAGGGATTTATGCCATTCAGAGTTGAAAGCCTCTTAACAAATAAACTGATGTTTAAAAATTTCTTTTCATCAGAATCATAGGTTTGTTCTCCAATTCTTTGTCTCTCATGCCTTATTTTTTTAAAAAATTTCTTTTCTGTTTTGCCTAAGTTTATCCTCAAATAAATATTTTGTCTGAAAGATTACATGTGATCTATACTTTCTGAATCATTGTATGCTTGAAAATATATTTTAAATATTTTTATTTATACATAACATGTATAAGTATATATGTTATTGATGTATTTACCTCCATTCTTGATATTTTACTTAGACACTTTTTTTCAAAAGTTTAAAGACAATAAATCAATGACTTGTAGCTGCTAATGTTGATAAAAGGCCTCATGGAAGTTTGGTTTCCATTCATATGCAAGTAAGCTGTTTTTTTTTCTCTAGAAATTTTTAATATTTTTTTTCTTTTGTATCTTATAGCTTTGAAATTTCAGAAGAAATTTCTTGTATTCTCTTTTATTTGTTCCTTTGTACCTACGGATCTCTGTTAACCTAATAATAGAGATATTCAGCTCATAGAAATTTTCTACTCTTCCTTTGAATAGCTCTCACTTTTATTTGCTACTAAAAGTCTTAGATAGAGGAACCTGGCTTTCACATCTTTTAATATTCTCTTTTATCTCTTATTTTATTATTTCTCTCTTATGTTTATATTTTCTCACACTAAGTTCTTCAACTCTTTCAAATTAATAGTCATAATTTTATAATTTTATAATAATAATAAACAATAATAATATTAACACCAATAAAACATATACAGTGCTTATCTACGTGCTGGGTATATATGTTAGCTTATAGGATACTCACAAAAACCCTAAGTGATAGATACTAATATACAGATAAGGAAAGCGGGTTAAAGAGCTGAAGTAATTGTCCAATGTTGCATAATTACTAACTTGTAAAATCTGGATTAAATCCAGAGACTGTGACTCCAGACTTTGTACTTTGAGCAATTATTCTATCTGGGTTCACTATTTGCCAGCAAAGAGGTTGTATGGATAATATAGAGATCATCATTCAAGAGATCAAGAAGACAAGTGGCCACAGCTCCTGGTTTTCTCACCACTTCCTCATGGAGGCTTGCCTGAAGTTCAGTGGTCAATGCAGCTCATGCAGAATGAGAAGATGGCCAGGTCAGAGACAAGTCTAGAATTGTAGCGTCTGCCTTTTATACTAATCGGCTGAAGAAGGAATCATCACAGCACTCCAGACTTTCTCCACTGACATTTTTGAAACATGTTGTTGTATCCCTGTTGCATTCTTCTAAATTCTTTTTCACCAGGCTAGTCCATTGCTGACCATATTTCCTATACCTCTTTCTTTCTTTCTTTTTTAATTCTAACCAAGACTTTCTAAGAGGCAGCCTTCTTCTCTATGATAAATTTTTCCTCTGTGTATTTTGGGTTTCAGTCAGTAACAACACATCTGCTTTCCAGCTTCCAGATATTTTCCAAACTGTCCTGAACATTTCAGTCTTCCTTGTTGTTGAAACTGTTACAAATTTATTAATTCTTTGTATAATTGTATTGTGATTTTAGTGGTAGTGGTGGAGGGTGGAAGGATGGATATATTCAGTTATTCATTTCCAAACAAATGCATGGCTGTCTGAATTCCTTCAGTTCTGAAATACTCATTCATTCTCTCCAAAAGACATTTTGACTCATAGAATATGGAATAAGAAAAATCTTTCCAGGAAGCTCACTTTGACATTATTTCTGGAACATAAGTAAGCAAATTTACACACTGGAATGAATACTCCAGTTGAATATACCCACCTCTTCTAAATATACCATCCAATTTTTAGAGTGCCCTTTGGAATACAGAAATTTTATCATTGTTTTGAGTGAAGGGAAGAGATACCTAGTGCTTGCTTTAAAACATGCTAGCGTTTGGCAGCAGACATATAGTTGAAAGTCACTTTTAAAAAAATTTGGCCATTTTACAAATGGCATGAGTTAGTTCAGATAGCATTTGTAGAACCATTATTCAGCTATTCCTTATATAGGAAAAAGATCAAATTCAGTAAATTAAAAATCTGAACCATCAACAAAAAAGGAAACAATACATGTCACTGAAATCAACACCAGCTTTGACTTATTATTACTGGAATTTCACCACAATCTGTGACATACTTGTAATAAATTACATTTTACCCAGCATGTTAAATACTTCAATTTAGTCTTGGCATTTAATCTACTGGAAAAGCCATTTGTTTCTATTTCTTTGTATGCCCCGGAAGCCATAGACATTATCCTTTAAGTAACTTTTCTTTTGAATCCAAATTGAAGATATAGTTAAGCATATTTAGAGCACTTCATTTGAAAAGTTCCTAAAAATTGTGTTGTGAATTATAATAAAAATTAATGAAGGAAGATCTTGGATGATAGGCGAGGGTGGTAGCAGGTCATAAAGATTATTTTTTGCTACCTCAAGGATGCTAAAAAAATTTTTCACAAGCAGTCCTACTCAATGTTGACTGTACATATTAGCCAAAAAGAACTGTCACCTGAATTAATAGCTGGAATTTCTTACATTGGGAGCCCATTACGGTTGTGGCCTGTTGCTAGAATGCGGCTACTCTGACTCAGAACTCTTTGTTTGCCATATCCCAAGTTGTAAGTGATGCTATTTGTTATATCTTTTTATTTTTTTTCTTATAGGGACCACAGGTAATTTAGCCAACTAGAAATGAGAATAAATTGTCTGCTCCTTTAGTGGTCTCCATTGGTTTAGTGCCAATGACATTTAGGTTCAGGCACAGTTGTCTCTCTCGTCCTCTGACCTTGCCATTTCTAGAGCTTAAAAGAGGAATTAGTATGCATGAAAATGGGGAATCAAAACATAAAGCAACTGCTGCAATAATCTTAATAACAAAAAAATAATAACACTCACTTTACACTTCATCTGTTTGCGTTGCTCTTTAAAATATGAACTTCTTATGGCTTCATTTCCCCAAATGTCACTCTTTAATCTTTTTTTTTATTTCTCATGCTAAAATAATATAATACCCAATATGGCAATCTTCATCACAGGATTTTTAAAATTATATTTTGCTGCCTTGTCAAAATGATTTTTTAGTTCCTTTTGTCAGACTGAGAGTAAGGAATTTTCTCTGCAGTAAAAAAATAGGTAATTTAAGAATCTATGGATAGAGTTAATTTCTATAACTATGGACCCACATTTAAGCTGAAGCTTCCTTAGTACTCTATGATGATGATTGTGTTCCGTATGCATATTTCCTTTGCCCATTCTTGCCTATTATTACCCTAAGCTTAGAATTACATTTTACTTTACATAAGCCTATATATTTTATGCAAATGTTTATACCTATTGATTATTTTTTCGTAAATATTAATTCTTTATATCTAAATAGAAAGAACCCTTAGGAATTGGAGATAATTTTTTTTCCCACTAATGGGTTGCCTGCTCTTATTGGTATAAAATATTTGGATGACTAAACTATTAGAACTAAAATCCCTGTTTGCCTTAATTTCAGTACTATAAATAGGATATCTGCCAGAATTCTGCTGGAGACACTTTTATCTTAAAAATAACTGAGCAGAATAACTGCAGAAAATACAAATGTAATAATGTTAATAACAGTAATAAATACATTGCTGCTTGGGCAACACAGGTGATGGCTTTTATAGCAACGGTTGATTAATCATTCCAGCCCCCCTCACACTGGAAAAAAAAGGGATAGAGAGAGTGTGGAATACATATTTCTTTCCATAATGAGCCAATCTAAAAAATAGTAATCTAAGAAAGCAAGATTTTATGATTTCAGAAATCGATGCAACCTGGAAGTAAAAGAGCATTTAAAGTTGTCATACTGTGTACGTGTTCTTTTCTTCTCATTTGGGACTGGATGCCATTAGTAGTAAATCATATCTATCACATACTTACGTTGTTTATTAATTTGCTATTGAAGCCTTGTTCCAGAAAGGATTTGAGAAAACTTAAAAAGGCACAAAATATGCAATTAGAAAATATAAATTAGAAAAAAAAGGACAAAATAAAAATTGAAGCATAGAATAAAGTTAAGTGTGAGGTTAAAAATTCATGACAAAATCAACAACATATTTGATATCAGTGGGTATGTGGCAATTTCTAAGGTCTTAGGCAGAGGTTTCTGAAAAAATAAATCTGTTCTTTTTCAATATTGAAAGTATGATGTCAAGGAATATTGTTTGTTGATGACCTGAAAATCTTGGATTCAAGTTTCTGTTAAACTATTCAAAGAAATAGAGAAAGTTTTAAGAAAATCTGGAAAGCAGACTTCTCTATCTCTATTTTAAATAGGCTATTCTTTGAAATCCTGGGATACATATTTTAATTCAATTGAGTATTTTTAAATATATTAATACAAAGATTTATAGTAAATACTATGAGAGAGGTGAGGAATGCACACACAAAAAGTAAGAAATCCCCAGGGAATAAATCAAATAAAGAAAAATTTAAAAAGGATATACTCCAAACGTTAATAGGTTTTATTTCTAAGTAATGTGATAACCGGTGGTTGTCTTCAATTTTTTTTAATGACTATTACTATTTTCTACATTTCTATATTCTACAAATAAGCTAATTTCATTTGTAACAATATAAACAATAATGTATTTTCACAGTGCATGAAAAATAAACAAAATGATCATAGCTTTGGTTCAAGAAGATTCAGAACACATAATGGACACAAATACATACACAAACAAAATAATAATAAACAAAAAGCATAGTAGAGGGTATGCAAATAATATAAAATTTGCACTTATAATTTTATTTTATTTTATCTCTAGGTCAACTCTGTTGGGTATTGTAAGACTTATTATTCCCATTATATAGTTGGATGCATCCAAGTGCCTACTCAAATTCTCATGTTGGAGGCTTAGTAGAAACCTCAAACTCCAAGTAGGTTCAAAACAAAACTCTTGAAATTTGTCTCCCTTTACCCAGTCTTCCCCATCCCAATGAATGGTAACTCTGTTGTGCCATTTTTTCAAAAATCTTGCAGTCATTCTTGACTTCTCTCTTTATTTATGTATCACATTCAATTTACAAGGATCTCATTGGTTACCTTAAAAATATATTCAGATTTTGACCACTTCTCGTTCTTTCATCACTATCACTTTCACCTAAGCCAATATTATCTTTTGCCAGATTCATTTAATATATACCTAAATGGTCTCCCTGCTTTCATTTTTATCTGTCACAGTGTAGTCCCAATAGAGCAGAGTGAGCTTTTAAAAATGCAAATCAGATCATGTCACTCCTTAACTTAGATGTGCCAAAACCTGCAGCGGCTCTCATTTCACTCAGAATAGAAAACAAAGTTCTACAGTGGACTAAGTGGCCATCCAAATTCTGCTCATTGCCCTCAATATTTCTCTGATCTTATCTCTTCCCACTTTCTTCCTTGCTCATTGTAAACCAGCTACACCTGACTCTTTACTCCATTTTAAATACCACAGGTCTTAGGGTCTTTGCACTGCCTGTTTCCTTTTCTGGGATTGCCTTTTCCCAGATAAACATATGGAGAACTCCTTAACATCCTCAAGGCTTTGTTTAAATACTATCTTTATAATGAGGTCTATGCTAATAACCGAAGTTAAAATTTTAACATCCCGTTTTCTTTCTCAACTCCTTTACACTGTTCTACTCATTAAAAAATCACACTTACTGACTGATAATATGCTATATGATGCATTCTATTCATTGATACATTCCAAGCATAGAGTTGGCTCTTAATAAATGTTTGTACAATTTTACTATATAAGCTGAGATTTTTAAGATTGCATATCTTGCCTCAATTCACAAGAGACAAAGTTGAACAGAATTATTCTTAAGTCACTGTAATCTTCTAATGTTTCCATGGGGTTATAATTAGAGAAGTGCAGATAATGCAGAACATCGATATTCAAGTAGGGAAAAGTCAAGGAATGTTCCATGAACCATTTCATGACTAACCTTGTAGAATGGGTTGGATTCCAAGCTAAAGTGAGGGAAAGGACATTCCAAGAAGGGAAAAAAAAAGAACATAAATATAAATGTAGCTGCTTAGAAGATGTGCCTGAAGATTGGCTTGTAGTCTGGATTGACCAGAGCAAAAAGGGCTTGAAAGACAAATGGGAAATGAGGCACAAATGATCAGCTAAAGCTTACTCTGGGGAACCTTGGATGCTAGGGTGAAAATTTAGTATTAATTTAGTAGTCATTGGAAAGCTAGTTGACATTTTTGAGCGAGGGGTGTGACATGATTAAGGATACTTTAGGAAGATGAATATGTCAATTGTGAGTAGAATGCATTAGGGTTTGGTAAAGATAGGTGAGGAGACAGAAAGCTATTATGTTTCTCCAACTGAGGAGTAATGAGGGCTTCAGCAAGAATCATGTAAGTGGAAGTGGAAAGAAGAGAAGAAATAAAGAAGACAGTGGAAATAGAATTAGTATAAATTTGCAAGTAATGTGAGGAGTACCAGATGAGTAGTTGGACATGATGACAAAAAGCTTTTCCAAACAGCATTCATTCCTAAGGAATATTAACTCAGCCATCTTCCCTCCATGCTGCTTTATATTACCTGGTTCCACCTCAACTAGTTCAGGACAGTGCTACAAAAGTGCCTTAATTGCCACCATGATGGGAACTGAATTAATCTATAGCAGATGAACAAGGATAATGAAATCATTTTCTTTCCTCTCAATGGTCTGTGCAGCATCATCTCTTCTGATACACTTCAGTGTCTGACCTTTTAAACTGACAAGATGTTCACTACTGAGGCTTTTTAAAGACATCTATCTCTCCACAGAAAAATGGAAGCCAGACATCCAAGACCGACTTATATTTGTCTGTGAATCAAGCTGTCATTTTTGTTCTGCCAGAGTCTGTTATCATGTCTGGACAAGTAATTATTCTCTAGGTTAGGTTCTTACAACCTTGAATTTTTAGGAAAGTCCTTGAGACTGAAAGCAGTCACTTTCTTCCTGTTACAGTTCATGCATATTAGTGACTTATGTGGTGATTTGGCAGCTATTACTGCTATTAAGCATTTTGTCTATTAAGCACACAATTCTTTTAACTTTGCAAGAGCTTCTAGCCTCCATCTGTTTCCCCTATTTATTAAAATTCCTATTTAGTTCTCCTACTGCATTTAGGCAACTGACAGCACATTTCTTGTTGAGCAGGTATGAGCTTGGAGAGTGAAGGACATAATGGAATAAGAACAATCCACAAGTTTCTTGAGGTCCATGCATATTGTGGCTGGAATCATGAAATAGGAAAGAAAGGGCTTCCAACTTAATACTCATTTTTGCTGGAAAGAAGAGGACCTGTTACATGCTGCTGAATAAAGCCTGGCCATGGCCCAATGAAGTGGAGCTGGCAGAGGACAGAAGGTCCCAGATTATTTTGCAGATGTTGGAAACACATCAGTACTTGGAGCATGAGATCTGATTCAAAGTGATTCAGCTCATCTAAGTTGTTAAGCATTCTAAATCAACTCAGAACTCAATAGTTTCCAATGAAAACCTTAGGTCAGATTTCAGGGGGGAAAAATCCTCAGTGAGAGATTTAATAATGTATAAAGAGACTGGCACCTCCTACAGAATTCTGTTTGAAATAGAGACTTGCTAGAATAAAATTCTCATTACCTACTGCTGCATGGAAGAGAAACCATTTGCAAGTAGTTAGATAGTGGGTCAATCACAGATATATAGTGTGAATTTAAGTTTGGTTGTTTGATAACAATATCTTGATTATATTTGAAAAGACCTTTCTCCTTTGTCATGTCCATTTATCCTTAGAAAGTCACATTCATAGACAGAAACTCACTCTGCCCTTTTCTGCTCTCTAACCCTAATCATACTGCTTTGGAGGCTGACTTGACAAGTACATCTAGCACATTGTCCAGAGTTTTATTCTGTAAAATATCACTAATAATATAAAACCATAGTCTAGCACCCAGATTGCAAGGAAAAGGAGGACTGAGAGTGAGATCAAGAGCTCAGTCTATATTACAGATTGAGAAGAACAAAGAGGAAGACATGCATCTTCAAAGAATGACAGAAGAGGCAAAGGGGCTGCATAGACCCAGGGCACTTCTTCATTTCCAAATGATATATGACCCTGACCACTCTCCTTCTCTTTATGTTTCAGGCTGAATGATAGCCATTTTCTGTCTCATCATGTATGCATGAATAGTTCAAAGAATCTTAATGTTATTAGGTAAAATACTGTTAAAACAAAATATGCTTATAACACTACCACCAGTTTTTTCACCCATGGAAGTCGGAAAGACATTACATTTGAAGAAATTAGAATTCTCCTGAGAATTGTACCTGCTTGTCTAAAATCTAATTCCCTCTCGAGCCTTGAAAATAGATAATCTATTTTGTGTGGGAGTATCTTCAGCTGAATACTTTTAACAAAATAAGGTAAGAACATAGGGTTCTTAATTCATTAAAAAATTAGCATAAGACATGATCACTATTATAGTATTCTTAGAAATATACACACTTGACAGCAACCACTGAGTGATATCAGTATGTTACAGGTACATGCTTATCAAAACTCCCTTGTCCCCAAGGATGCATCATTTGTGTGGCTTTTGGAGTATGGCAGCCTACATCCCTCAGCTCTGCTCTCATACTTCTTTCATTCAGGACAAACTTATTCCTTGGGCATATGGAGCAGTGATTACCAAAGCTTCGCGATTTGTTGGCAAATCAACAGTTGAGTTTGCAGTGTTGAGAGACCCTCATTATTTCTCATGGGTAATTATTGTCTACCAATGTGTCCAACTGAAATGAACAGGAAATTCCAAGAGAAAACTTGATTATGTATCATTGATCTAAACGATTTGATGGCTGCATCAAAATGAGAAAAGAGACTATTTTCAGTTGCCTGTTAGACTTAAATTGTGTGAAATCAAAAAATAAAATGTTTCTCCTTTATCTTCCTATTTTGTAAGCCCGTGGTAGAAGTTTTTCTGAATATTGAGCTCTCAAGGCCTTAATTATTTAGAAAGAAATTCAATTTCTTTAGAAAATTATCTCCCTCTTGCTTTTAGGAATCTGAGCCTTGCGAAACAGAAACAATAAATAGGAAATAGTGTGTCTTTTTGAAGCAATTGGAAAAGCCAGAATGCCATCTTTCAACTTGCAGCGTACATTACCAAATGGGGACTGTTTTCTACAAAACATTAACAGCTCTTTTCCATGTGTTACTTGGCTTAGTGCTTGGGGAAAAAAAAATCCTCGTATTTAGAAAAAAAAATGCCCTTATTGAACTCCACAGCATGTTTCACCCAATCCCCAGGAAAATCCTCTATCTCGGCAACAAGGACTAGGGAGCACAACTGTCATATGTATAAGGTGGATGCAAACAAATGAACATGTACCTTGAGATGTCATGTATTGGCTGGCACTGCAGCAATAATGAAACTGTGAAATAAGCTTCAGGACATATTTCTCTAATAGACAACTTCAAAAAATATTTTTGCAGTTGAAAGCTGTTTTCAGAAAACTAGAGGCACAGAGTAAATGTTATTCCAAGGTCGTTTGCTTTAGTTCTGCTTTCAGTTTTGGTACCGTTTTCTTTTATAAATTCTTCCTTGAAATCTGGAAATGCCCAAGATGCAGTTGTCTTAGGACAAAGGCAAACCTGACACATTCACTCTTTTCCACAATGTATGAACTGGGTAGCTCATGCTCGAGGTGGGATTTGAGCCCACTATCCTTGAAAGATGTTTCCCTTGAGCTGTCTGGATTCAAACAAGTTATTTTAATATACATCACTGAGTTTTGCCTACAGCTGTCTATTTCAGTGGCTGTTACCTGAGACTGTTGTATAACCACTGCCCTTGGTTTGTGGAAAAACATGTGTGTCTTTTCTCTTGAACATACCATCTGCCCATCAGGCCAGTAATTACATTTTGCAACATTTACATTTTTTCTTTTCCTACTATGTAACAGGCAGAGAGCTATTGTTATAGCACAAGGATTACTTTTTACACATCTCTCCTGCCCGCTGAGGATTGGATAGGTGGTAGCTATACACAGAAGCTGACATTTGGGATTTCCTTACCTGCCAAGACAGAGAGGCAGGTTCAGAAGGGCCAGGGATGTTCCTGCTGTTGAACCGTGGGGACTGGTCCTACCAGGGTGGGCATCCTGGTCGTGCCACATGAGCAACTGATGCAGAGATGCCCTTCTTATCTTGTATAACACTGAGCTAAAGAGATGACTTCTGGAGGGAGTTAAAGGTGTTGTCCAGACAGTGCTGCCCTAAATGCAGAAATCCTTCAGAATGTCTTTCTTGTGGCTTAAAACCTAGCTCCAATTAAATAGCTCCATTCCAATCAAGTCAGAGGAAGTTAGTCAACATCTCTCTCTCTCTCTCTCTCTCTCTCTCTCTCTCTACGGCACCGGGGATTTTCTAGTAAGTCATAATTCAATCCTTCATTAGAGGAAAGAAAAAATGTAAATTAAAAATATCTCAGCCAAGCCATTCCCAACAGCAATAACTAAAATCTCTGCTGGCCAAACAAGAGGCCACCCGACTGCTATCAGAACCTCTCTGTTTGCTATCAGTTTAGACCACAATTTAAAATTTTTACTTCCAAAGTAAAGTGAGGGAATACAATAATCCCAATTTACTTTTTTAATAAAAAGCTTAAGTGGAAAAGGTCCATTGGGAAAGCTCAGCCTGGGCTAACGTAATTCTCATCATGAAGAGAAGCTCCTGTTTAAAATGCAGAGTCACAAGATAGCCCGGCCTCTCTTTCCATAATGCTTCCTCTGAGCTTAAGTGATTCTTTTATCTTTTTTCCCCCCTTTTTGGTTTTTAAAAAAGTAAAGTTGGGCTTGCAAACACTAGCAATTGTTAAAATTGTTAAAAAACAATTTTAAGGAATCAGGAGGCCCTGCTGAAAGGATGCTTTCCAAAAGCTATAGAGAGCAGAGGGATTAAGGAGCGGATCATAAAACAAAATGTATAAAACATAGAAAGCATCCAGAAAGGAGTGGGAATCTCCCTCTGTAAACTGTAGGATAAATCATACACAGAGAGGACAGAATAGGGGTTTAGCTATATACAGAGAAATGAAGGCAGGCATCCAAAGCTAACGGTCTTAGGAGCCTTGTTCAAGAAGGCAGTCTGGGTCAGAGTGAATCAACCTCAAGAGACAGAGGGCATCTGCAAAGGTACAGGTTTAGCTTGGGGTTCTGCTTTCTAGGCTAACTAATGAGAGTGAAACATGACCTTCTCAATAGCATCAGAACTAGTGTATCAAGCAGATTATTCAGGGTCATTCTTGGCCACAGTGGCACAGAGATGGGCAGAACTAATGAAATTTGGTTCAAGATGGAAGCATTGTCATAGGAACAAGTTCTATCAATGACATTCTAATGCCCACATCAAATGAATAGAATCCTTATTTGAACATTCTATAGATGATGACAATCACATCTGTTGTTTCTATGACAACACAGGTTTCTGTTTCTCTTCCCATCCCTCTGTCTCTTAGCTTCCTTCACTCTATCTTTATGTATAGCCATGTCTCAATGTTCCCAAGGGATCATGTGTATCCCTCTTTCCATCACTTATGTCCCACTACTCTATTTGTTTACCATCAATAAATAAATACTTCTAAATCAAATTTTGTCCCAGGTTTGAAAGCTCTACAATTACATAACCAGGTGTCTGCCAGAAATCTTCACCTGTGTTTCCTAAAAGCACCTGAAATCAAAAATCTTCTTATCTAAAATTAAACTCATATTCTTCAGCCTCGCCTCCATTCCTTCTGGGAAAATTTGTCTTTCTCCTTTATTCCTCTTCACATTTTTCACATTACTATTTGCTATGGAATGAATTGTTTCCCAAAATTTATGTGTTGAAGCCTTAACCCTAAAGTGATGGTATCAGGAGTTGGGGCCTTTGGGAGGTAATTAGGGTTAGATGAGGTCCTGACAGTGTGGTCCTCATATGGGATTAGTGCTTTTGAAAGAAGAGACTCCTTCTCCCTGAATGCACACAAAGAAAAGGTCATGTGAGCACATAGGGAGATGATGGCTTCTTATAAGCCAAGAGAAAAGACCTCAGAAAGAAACTTGTGTTACCAGCACCTTAATCTTGGACTTCTCAGCCTTCAGAACTGTGAGAGCTTTCTGTTGTTAAGCTACCCAGTCTATGGCATTTTATATTTATGGTATAGCCATTTCCCTATTAGTTCAGGAGACTAATATAGTATTCATCCAGTCATCCAAGACAGAGACCAAGTATTAATTTCAGTTACTTAATTTTGAAATTTTCATTCACTGTATTTTTCTCTAACATGTTCTCTGTTCTCTGGATTCTACTGCCTCTCCTCTAATTCAGGCCACATCACATTTTATGTAGAATATTTTAATAGCCTCATCAGTGACCCCTGTGCATTTAAACTGTCCACCTCCTAACATCCCACCCCGTGCCTTTCAGTCCTCCACAGTAATATCATAGTGATCTTTCGAAGATGTAAATTTGACCATGTCCTGCACTTGTTTAAATTCTTTCATCTCTTACCAACAGCTTCAGGGGAGAATCTGAGTATTTCAGTATTTTTTAAAAGACTTCATTATCTGCTCACCATTTATTTTCCAATACTTTCCCTACTGTATCATCTAGTGATACCAGATTATTGTGCTTCCCCAAACACATTGCATTCTTTTATGATTTGCTGATGACTTCTGTTGCTCCCTTAGCTTGAAATGCTATCCTACCCAAAATCATCCTAGCAAATTTCTATTTATCCTTCTAAATGCAGTTCAAATGTAAACTTCTCTGTAAAGCATGTTTCTCATCCCTACTTTCTCTCACTATACTTTTCTACCTTTATAAAACTATTTTGAAGTATTCCATTATATTTTAATTATTTAAAATAAATTAATAAATGCTTCCCACAAGTTTGATTTGTAATTCTTTATTGTTGTTTAAAACATGTAATTTTATTAAAGTTTTCTTATTAATACTTTGCTTTTTAGAAGAATACTTTTAATTTCTAAACACAAAAATGTTTTCACCTTTTAGTTCATTACTAATTTAATTGCACTGTAGTTAATATGTTCTACGTGTTATTTATTCTATGAAAATGAAACTAGGACTTGAGTTACTAGTTGGTAAAATTTATAAATATTTTATGTGAGGTTCGAAACCTGGTATGTTCTCTGTTAGTTCAAGAGTCTATAAATAACTATTAGTTTAAGCTCATTGATGCTTTTTAAAATATGCTTGATATATAGGTTTTTTATAGAAATGTGTTAAAAATCTCCTTTTAGTTTACAGAGTTGGCTTTGTATATTTTGAGGATGTGTTATTAGCTCATACAAATGTGTGAGATTGATATCCTGAAATATTTGAGAATTGTTTCTTTTATTATGTAATGTCCTTTTTTTTCTATTAATGCTTTTTTACCTTGGTATATTTTGTAGTATTATTTTGGCAAATTTTTCCTGGTTAGCATTTTATTATATGTTATATGTAATATATGTTTTATATATGTTATATTTCATATGATAAGTATTTTATTATATAAGTATTTATTATATAAAAACGGTGCACATCTTTTGCAACTTCAAATTCAGTGACTAGTCACAGTCGTAGCTTAAAAGAGGCTGTGGTAGGATTATTTATACCATAGCAACTGGCAAATTCAAAAATCATCCTCCCCCCAAGTAAAACAGTTGTTAAACTGTTCTAGCATGCTTTGTTGATTATCGTTTTTTTTTATTTACCATTTTTCTGCTTCTTTTTACTCCTGCCTTCTGTTCTATTAAGAAAAGTGTTTAGTATTTCCTTTGAAGGCGTTATTATTATTATTATTATTATTATTATTATTATTATTTTGGTTTTTCTAAATTGAAAGATTATTTTATCTTAGTTCATTTTTAATGGAGGTTTTTCATTGTGTGTTTTACCATTCTTATTGTTGTTCTGATGTTTGGTTTCAGACTCCATGCCTACGCTCCCCACTTCAGCCCATACCCAGCAGGCCCTTGGCGGTCTCAGACCTGACCAAGCGCTGGTAATCTAGCTCCAGCTCTTAAAACAGTTGTTCAGAGCGTTTTACTTGCGACGATATTTATGCCCTCTTAAGTGAAAGCTATTATTTATCATTCTATCTGATGGAGGAAATACTTTTATATAATTATTTTTTCTGACCAGAAACTAATACATGTTTGTCACCAAAATATAGAAACGTATCAAGAAGAAACAAGCAAAAAAATCCCACCATACAGATATAGCTACTTCTAACTGTTTTTATAAATTTGTGATTTCACCCTAATGTTTATATAATTTTGTATTTAGTTTTTCAGTTTACGTGACTCGGTATTACTCAAGACATCTAATCTTTTTTTGGAAAAATAATTTTAAGGTGTGTGTACCATAAGGTAGAAATGCCATAATTTATAAAGCCATTTCCCTATTTGATATTTAGTTTATTTCAATTTTTGTTTAATTATTAAATTGTATATTAGAGTACACGTTTGTATATGTATATATATATATATATATAATTTTCGTATTTGAAATTATTTCTTATTATTCCTTAGAAATTATTTCTTCAAATGGAATAACTATTTCAAAGATGTAAACTTTTTAAAAATGATTTTTCTTATTGTCAAATTTCACCAGGTTTAATTTTGTTGAAAAGATTTTATAATTATACACTCCCCTCAACACTATATAGGTGTATATCAGGGCCAATATATTTTACAATTTGTCTCCGATACTATTGAATTATATATTGTCCATCGTGTTCTATTTTTGTTATTCTGTGGCTTAAAAGAGGCAACAAAAAGAAATTAAATCATTCAGAGACCATAGTAAAAAACTGAAATAGGTAAATGTTCTTTGGATTTTATGTTAAAGAAAATTAATTTCTTTAACTCTGTTACTTTCATAGTCCATAAAATGTAAAGAAGCTCATTAATTAGATGAGAGATGAATACATACTATTTTCTAAGAGCAAGGAACACTTGATACTACAACTTACATGTGACTTTTTTGTTTTGTTTTGTTTTTGTAGAGGCTAAGACTATATAGACTGCTATCTATTAAAATTAAGCATTTTTTAGACCTGTGTGCATATTAATATGCCATGTTAAATACTGTAATGGATGTTTTTATTCCTTAACAGTAAAGATATAAATAACTGAATTATCTGATACTGATCCAGAGTTTTAACAAACATACGAGACATTCTTTTTCCTTACAGATATGTTTTGTGTTTACTACAGACAAGGTGAAGTCTTGAATAATTTGTCCAGTGTAATCCCTCATATTATTACAGTAAACTTAGTCTTCCATTTTTTGTGCTCAGTGTAAATAGTAATCTTACTTTACTTCATTGTCTTGTAAACCATTTTAAGATTATCTGTGTATAATTACCAAATTGACCATTTGGATTAAACCATTTTGATGACAACTGATTTAGCTCAATCATGATCATAGAATGGATGTAGTTGTCTAGGAATAATGAATAGAAAATTAATCTTCCTTAGCTATTTACTTTCCAGATTAAAAGGTGAAGGTTACTCTGTGTTTCTCTAAAATCATATTAAGGAACCTTACATCTTCTGTTTCTCTTTTGAAATTTCAAATCCTTCATCAAAAATGTTTAGCTATAAAAATTAAGTTGGGATTCTAAGGAGTTTCTGACTAACTCTGTATAATGGAATCACCACTTACTGGATCTACATGCAATTAGCCAATAGAAAAAAAGAATAAATTTGCATTTTTCAGAAACTTCGACCATTAATAAAAGAAAAAATGTCAATATATACTTCAGTAAGCAATTTAAACACAGAAAACAAGATTAAGTTAAAAATGGCCATGATTCATAGTTAAGAATGCAATAAAGATGTTTATGCATATGTGCAGACTTTTAAAATATTTTTAATATTTACAACACACTCATAGGATAAAAGATGTTCAAAGTCAGAGGCCTATCTTCTTTTCTTGTTAAGTGAAAATTGAAGAAATAATTTTTCCTTCTTCCATGAAATTCCTCCTCACTACAACAAAACAAATAGGCAATTTGTTTCTTGATTATTTGTTTGGTTGCAAGAAGAGAAGGGCTCTAAGATGCTCAAGTATATCCTTGAATAGAACACTGCTTTTTTATAAACATTGTTGTAAAGGAAGATGATATAATTACTGAGAGTGGATGAGAATTCACCCCTCCATAAAGACTTCTATTTTTAAAAAGACACTTATTAGCTCTGTAAGAGATATCTAATGATCTTATATGACATCTCTCATTATTGTTTCTATGAACACATGATTTTTTACAGCAACTTATTGGTTCCATACTTGAATTTGTCTTGAGAGTTAGAGTAAAATATTTTCATTCATTTTCAAATACAAAAAAGGTGAGAAATAGTATTTTATCCCTTTAAAAAAATCTACCTCCTTTGTGCCAGCATAACACAAATGTTTAATTTTTAAACACTTATGACACAATTATTATCTTTAGCAAAGCGGGAAAATGAACTCAGTTTAAGGATTTAGCTTATTCATAGGCTGTCAGAACCTCATAAGAATTGAACTCTTATCTAATTTGGTCCAGGAAAAATATGACTACTCTAAACACCACTCTTTTTCTCACTTTTTATATGAGAGTCAGGAAAGGATATGGACAAATCATTACAACTTCCCACAGATCTTTACAGCCTCTGCCTCTCTTGGGGTTTATACTGTACATCAAGATTTTGATATTAAGGAACAATAGCAGAAGGGGCAAATAAAGAGTAGGATGTAGGGTGAATTGAATCCATCATTTTTCACAAAAATCAAAATTAGAATAAACATACAGGCTGAAGGATGATTCTCTGTCTATTTTAGCTGACTTCCACTGATATCTTTAAACAGGTGTGTGGAGTATATGGAGACTTCTACATTAGCCCTCTCTACATGCCTGAAAAGTACATTTTGCCTTCTTTGCATGTCTCATTTTCAGACTTTACTTCTGGTTCACCTTTTTAATTCCATATTATAAGAAATCACAAACGGGCCAAATGATCCTTATGTAAACAACATAAATGTCATATTTTCTACCGTTCTCAACCTACATTAACTGAGACCTGTCAGACAGAGATGGCCTCAAATACACTCCCTAGCTGATGGGTCTAATTAAAAGAAAGAGTTATAATTTTACAATGTTCACATATTTACTTGCAGCAACTCTTTTTGTTATCATGAAATCCCTACTAAATTTAAGTTGCTTATCTCAGCCTCTATATTTCCCTTAAAGGAACTCTTTTAATGTTCAAAATCACAGTGAGCAGGATTAGTAGGCTATAGCTCCCATTCCTCAAGGGAAATGAAATGGGTCTTCTGATTAATGTTTTCATGGGTGTATATCACTTACCCGAAGCAGAAAGACTTGTTGTAGAATTGAAATGTCTTTGATGTAGGCTGCTTGCTGTCATACTGGCACTTTCCCAGGAGACGCTAAAGTGGGTCTGCTGCTGATGGTTGCCTTGTTCACTAGGGAGAGACTTGTTAATTAAGTATCAAGATCAGTCTTACTGATAACTTTTTGTTGGATCATGAGTTGGTAGGACAGTTGGCTGTGACATGAATTAGTATTAATCTGCTGCCTTCCACCCAAAATTAAGGACCTCTATTTTGTAAAAAAAAAAAAAAAAAGTGGAAATTAAAAAAAATGCAGAGTACCAGGATATAGGAAACAAAGGATAGAAGCTCTCAAAATTAAATGTAAGTGAGAAGTTATTGCTGAAGGAAATAAAGCTCAATTGAAAGGATACAGGCAAACTAGCTGACAGTGAAGATGAATGTTTACTGAGAATCCCTGGTATTAGATAAAAATGTTCCATAATTAGTGAAAAAAAAAAAACACCTGAAAACATACTACGTCATATGGTTCTGCTTAAATGTGACACAATATGGGAAGGTTTGCAGCAGGAACTCTGAATGCCAATATTTTCATTCAGAGACTTGATCTGAATGAAATATTGCTTAAGTTCTTATTTGTTTCAAAAAATGTTATAAGTGCCTATTTTTTGTTTGTTTGTTTATGAATTGGGTGGATTTGGTTCTGATTTAGACTGCTTTATTTATGTATGGGATAAAACATAGTTCATAATTAAAATATTAATTAGTATTTGGATTTGATTTTAGTTTGATTCAAAAAGTATTTCAGGTTAATCTGATTCAGAGTTCAAGTTTTTTACAGGAGAAGTATTACTCCAATATACTGTTTCCTAGTTGGTACACAGGAGAACCCAAAGAGATGCAGGGATGGAATATGGGCCTGATGTACTACTCTGAATGTGAACAATTAAATCTTTTAATTGTATTTCATTAGGTCAAATACATAAAGTTGGATCAGCAATGCCTTAGTCTCAAAGTCAAGAATAATAATATTGAAGTTAAAAATGGGAATGCTGTATTCAAAAATAAGTTGCCTACCTCACACTCATTAGGGTGGCTACCCATTAAAAAAATAAAAAAGCTGAAAAGAACGAGTGTTGATGATGTGGAGAAATTTGAACCTTCGTAGTCTGATAATGGAAATATAGAATGTTGCAGCAACTATGGAAAACTATATAGTGGTTCCCCCCAAAATTAAAGATAGAATTACCATATGATTCAGCAATTTTACTTCTACATATACAACCAAAGGAATTGAAACCAGGAACTCAAAGAGATATTTGTACACCTCTGCTCATAGCAGTATTATTCACAATAGTGAAAAGGTGAAAGTAACTCAATTGTTCATTAACAGATGAATGGATAGACAAAATGTGATATAATCTTACAATGGAGTATTTTTCAGCCTTAAAAAGGAGGGAGGTTCTGACAATAAAGATGAACCTTGAGAACATTATGCTAAGCAAAATAAGCCATTCACAAAAAGATAAACAGTGTATGATTCCATTTGTAGGAGGTACCTAGAGTAGTAGAATTCATAGGGAAAGAAAGTAGAATGGTGGTTGCTAGGGGTTGGGGGAGGAGGGAATGAAGACCTATTTTTTGAAAGGTACAGAGTTTCAATTTTGCAAGATGAAAGAGTTCTCCGAAAGGGTGGTGATGATGGGGTAGCACAGTAATGTGAATGTTCTTGATGCCACTGAACTGTACATGCAGAAAAGGTTATGATGGTAAATTTTATTATGCATATTTTACCACAGTTAAAATTGAAAAAAAGATAAGTTGTTTATTCTGATAAAATTATGGGAGAAATTTTAGTTCCACATTTTATTTGGATTTATTGTCATCTTAAAATACTCCTAAGATTACATAAAAAATAATTTTCTAAGAAAATAGTGTCTCTGTATATTAGACTAAATCAACCAATGACTTCATTTTTAAAACTGTAATTCACTTTTAACATCATAGATGGTTACATTATGTAGAATAAATAGCTAATAATTGGCTTTAACCAGATATTTTTAGTATTCAATTAGCTATTTGTCACAATATAAGAAAGATTGTATCTTTTTATAGTTGTAAGTTCTCAACTATGATTATAGATAAGGGAGTGAGAAAATATATTTTAAACAAGGCATCTTAAAACAGAACCTACTTAGGCACCACATCTTTGAGGTGAATTGATGTTGTATTTCAAATACCCTGGTCATGAATGTAAATACTGAAGTGTCATTCTTTTTTGGAAATCTATTTGCTTTTTAAAACAGATTTATTGAGACATAATTTCACATCATAAAATATACTCAATTGTAAGTATACAATTTAATAATTTTTAGTAAATAGAAACAGTTATGGAACCATCACAACAAACCAGTTTGAGAACATTTTCATTACACTATAATTTTCCTTTGTGCCTTTTAGCAGTCATTCTCTGCTGTCACCTCCAGACCTAGGCTACAAATGTTCTTTTTTTCTCTATAGTTTTGATTTTTTTTGAAAATTTTATGAAAAATAGGATTATATAATATGTGGTCTTCTGTGTCTGGTTCCTTTTACTTAGCCTGATAATTTGAAGTTCATCCATGCTGAAACTTGTTTAAGTAGCTCATTCCTTTTTATTGCTGTGTAGTATTCCAATGTGTGAATGTACTACAATGTGTTTACGAATTCACCACTTGACAGACTTTTTAAATATCTCTAGTTTTTGGCTATTATGAAGAAAAAATACAGTTATAAATAGTCACATTCAGGTCTTTAAGTGGATGAAGTTTTCACTGTGGGTAAATATTGAAATCTGGATAGGTGGAGTTTTATGGGTCATATGGTAAGTTTGTGTTTAACTTATTGAGAAACTGCCAAACTATCTTCTAAAATGTTTATGCCATTTTACATTCCCATTGCAATGTATGAGAGTTCCAGTTTCTCCACACCCTTGTCTAAAGTTGGTATTGTCAGACATATTTGGTTATAACCATTCTTATGGCTCCATAGCAGTATCTCATTGAGATTTTAATTTGCATTTCTCTACTGACTAACAATGTTGAGCACTTTTTCATATGATAATTAGCCTTTGTGTATCTTCTTTGGTGAAATATTTTGGCAATTTTTTAATTCAGTTGTTTGTATTTTATTAATGATTTGTAAGAGTTGTCTATACATTTCAGATGGTCTTTTATGAGATATAATTTTTTATTTATATTTGCAAATATTTTCTCCTAGTCTATTTTATTTTTAATGGTGTCTTTTAAAGAGCAAAAGCTTTTCATTTTTATAAAGTTGAATTTATTTATTTTTCTTTTATAAAATGAGCTTTGTGTTATCTAGGAAATCTTTTCTTAACCTAAGGCCACAAACATTTTTTCCTATATTTTTCTTTAAAGGTTTTATAATTTTAACTCTTTTATTCAGGTTTATAACACATTTTAGTTGATTTTTATGTATTATAACAGGTAAGCATTTAAGTTCATTTTTTTGCATATGAATACTTAATTGTTGTAGCATCATTTGTTGAAAAGACTATAATCCTTTGAAGAATGAATTGTCTGTGCACATTTGTTGAAAATCAGTTGACCATAATTTAAGGGTTTATTTCTGGACTTCCTATTCTGTTTCATTTAACTATTTGTCTCTCCTTATGCCAGACTCACGCTGTTTTGATTACTGAATCTTTATAGTAAGTTTTTAAATTGGATGGTGTAAATTCTACATTGTTCTTTTAAAATTTGGTTTTGACTAATCTGAGTCTTTTGTGTTGAATCTCTAGACAAATTTGGGGGATTATGAGATGCACTGGTCCTAACATCAATATATGCATTCTGTAGCAGTAGTCTAATAGAATGAGAATAGCTATTCAGATATCAGCTGAGTGCTAGGTTAGAAACAAAATCCTGCAGTGTTAAGAGTGCTAGACTTAGTCAATATATAATGCCATGCCCTCAAAATCTAGAATACGTAAGTTAAAAAAATAAGATTGGTTTCTCTCACTACTATTTCCAGTGACCAGTTTACAAAGTTTGTGCTTTTGACCTTAAGATATGTAGCTCAAGAGGTGTCTGTTTCCAGAGTTGACGCCACCTGTCAGAGAACAGAAAACTGATAGGAGTAACATTTATCCATCAGCCCCTATTGGTTGAGGATTGTTTTGCACTTACAGGCTTTGCATGTCTGCGGGCCTAGCAGTCTTCTTCTCCTGGAATCTCATGCCACAGCTCAGGTTTTCTACTAGATTCAAGGTTTCTGCTGACCTTGAAGCTGTGACTATTGCCATATTTCTTTAGGATCTTCACACCAGTGGACCAGCAAACAAAGAAAGAAGCTCCTGATAACCTTGAATTGCTAAGAGTGCTTGCTACATATGAGGACAGAACTCAAAGCATTTACTGGAAGATTTCTTGGTGTATTATGCATGGTAATAACAGTAAATGGGCAATTGCTGTAATTATCATTCAATAATGGCAAAGCTATTGAGGGCTCAGACCCATTGGGGATGAAGGTTTATGTCACTCCACAGATAAGCAGCCAGATTAACTGAAGTTAGGGCTTAGTATGAGAAAAATTTGGAATAAGTGATGAAGACAAGAGATGATAAGTATCAATTAAGGTCTTTTGACCAGTATAGCAGGATACAGGGTAATTGTATCTTGTCTCACACACCCCTCCCCTACTGTCTTTTGAAATCATACCTAGAAGACTCATTTAAGAACTGGACTTAATTGAATGATCAGAATACTTCAAAGGATAAACTGTGTCAGATAACTCTTGTTCACTACTGTATTTTCTTGGCTTCATCTCTGATTCTAGGCATTACCCTAGCAAATAAGTTCTCTGTAGGCTTCAATTTATCTGGAACTGACAGCATCTTGTCTCAAGCATGCACCAAAAATCTTTCAAAGCTTCTTTGACACTGCACCATAGGATGCTGGCGGGAACCTATTCAGGGAAGATGCAAACCTAGTTTGAAATGTGGGGAAGTTGAGCTCATGGCTACTGGGGCAACCCTGCACCAAGGGGGGATGGAAGATAATCGATAGATGCTTTTTTCCCCCAATTCTCAAATAGAAATTTCTTTGAGACACAGCAATGTATTGGTTTTTACTCCTTCCCAGTTTCAATTCCTGTGTTCACTTACTCCTGGCCCTAGGGATCGACTCTCAATAAACTACTTGTACCTGAGTCTTTGATGCAGATTCTGCTTTCAATATTAAAAACACATCTTCTTCCCCTTTTTTCATTCAAAGCAGTTTCTTCTTTCTTCTGATGTCTTGACTTTGGCCAAAATTCTTTTCTAGAGAATCTCATCTGTCCCTAGTAGGCTCGTGAAAGTATATTCTCCAAATGGAGATGTTTCCTTCCCTAGATAGAATTTAAGTACCTTCTTTTCTTGATTTATAACTGATTGTTTTTAGCCTATAAATGTGTTCAATTTATTCCTATCTGAAACATCCATATATACAGACACATCTACTCACATATATTTCAAGACAAAACAAAGTCACAAAGATCACAAAAACTATTCACTTGACTTTATATCTTTCTTCTTCTCAAAATAATAGCTGACATTTATTGTTTACCATATGCCAAGTGTTATCTAGCAAATTACATGCAATATCTCATTTTATTTTCACAAAACTCTAGGTGATACTATTATTTTCCCCAAATGTGTAGAGAAAAAGCCATAGTTCTTTGATGTTAGGCAGCTTGCTCAAGGTCATACCTTCAATGTTTGAACAGGGATTAAAACCTAAGTCTCTCTCCCTTTGGAGTATGCAACCAGGGTTGTCTTAAGTATCACAGTTATTGTTTTCAACTCACCTCTCATTCTTCTCAATTTACTACAATGACCTCCCATTGAAACAAAATTTGTTAAATCCAATGTCTAAATACTATTCACCCTTATTTTAGTCGACAGTCTGCAGTGTTTGGTAAAATTAATTAAATCTTCATCTCCTTCTGAATTTCCCCTGACTGGTGACTCTTACTGTTTGTTCATGATCTTTTTCATAGGTATTTCCCCCCCAAATTTAAATATTTTGATTGCAAGTTTTAGTTCTCAATTTCATTTCACTTTATAATCTCTCTTTGGGTGGCTGCAACTACTTCCTTACACTGATCTTTTTACTTAAATTTTCTACAGAAAATTTATATAAAATTTAAAATATCATTGTCCCCTAAAATTATATATTTTTTTCTCTTTTAACCCAGTCACTTACCTACTAAAAGCAGAAACTTGGAAACTTCCTTGAGGTATATAGAAAAGTTTATTTCAGACTGTTCGTGTTCTCAAATATTATCAACTTTAGAGGTTAAGGTGGTGAGTTATCAAAGAAACCTCAGCTCAGAGGCTTAATTGCAAGAACTGGAATATAAGGGATAGGAATGACTTCAGTAGGGAATTACTAGATGTTTCAGACTTCCTTTGCAGATGATTTGGAAAATACAGTTTCTTTGTATTTTCAGAGATTGAAATGGAAGGAAATTGATGAAAAATCTATTCAGGGAGAAGGAGCTTTTGGTTAGCTTCTGATTGTTTACTGCTATTACCAGTTTTAGTGAATAGTGTTTATGAAAATGTTTTCTCATGATCTATTTCCATTCAAAAGTTTTAAACTGTGGGTATATATAAAAAATCTGTTCTAACTTGCTTCAGTCCTGAGACTAGCCTTAATAGAATATTCAGCAGTGTTTATTTGCAAGCTGATTATGAAACTTGTTTTTATTTTAATACTTCTTGATTTATTAAGCTCATTTAGAATTTTAGAGTTTTAGATTCTTCACAACTGATTAAAACAAAGTACTAGTGTCCTACCCAGAATAGAAACCCTTCTTTATATTCCATGGGAAGTCATTATTTTTTTAAGACCAGATTTGTTTTTGGATTTTGACACCTGTATCTTATAAACAGTTTTCCTTTGCCAACTGCTAAAGTAATCATTAGAAAAAAAGACAATGGAGATAGTTGCAAGAGCTTTTTGGAACTGTCAACTGCATGTCTCTTTCTGTATCATCTTTGTCAATCATGTCTACTAGTAATGGCATAGTTAAAAAAAAATCATCCTATCTGAAGAGAAAAACGTACCTATTGACTCTTATGAGTCAAATCAGATGAAGCCATTTATTTAGAAGGCAGAATTGCTTTTCATATGATGCAATTGACCTCTTTTTTGGAGGCACATCAGACCACACATAAACACCTGGACTCTATAATTAGGTCCCCTATGGAGCCTGTTTGTTTAGATCCCAATATCAGTATAGACCTTGTGTTGATCTACACAGTCTTCATTTTATAACTACTACAAAAGATTGTAGTACACTTACTTGATTATTAATATTTTTAGTAATAGCATTCTTTTCAAAGAATAAAACTGAGAATCTCATTGATTTAATGACATGCTAACAATTGCTTATTTCAGTGTTGTTTCTTTAAATATGTATGTGTGTGTATGTATGTATATGTGTGTGTGTGTGTGTGTGTGTGTGTGTGTGTGTGTGTATATCAGTGATTGCCCTTATGATTGAGTCTACGAGTATCAAAATAAGGTGATCTAAAATTATTTTCAAATTCATAGTTTTATTGAGCTAGTACTAATAAGACTCTTATTTTACTTTCTACACTCATTACATAATACCACATTGCTGTTTTCAAATGTCATTCTCATAGACCAGTTGTTGACTTTTAAATCTTTTCTTTACTCATAAAAATAAAACACAAATAGCTTAGATAGCCAACTTTTTAAAATGCAGACCATAAATATCTTTAAGCAATGAATTTTTAATCTGACAGTTTTTTTTAAAAAGATTTAAATTATAAAATTTTCCTATTGACTACCTAACCAACACTTTGTGTTTTATAATTGTGGAAGAAATAATCCTCACTTTATCTCAGTTTGGTAAATATTTTAAAATGCAATGACCATACACACAGTTTGGTTCTTCAATTACTTTTCCTCCACACTGACAAACCATCTAACGCTATTTAATGGCTTCTCCTAGAGCGCTTCATGATTCAAAGTCTTCCAGCTGTGACAAATCAAAAGGCACCTATGTATTCTTTGGGGTTTTTATTTGCAAAAATGTCAAAAATTCAATTTAGTTTTGATTTTGATGTACATTAATCTTCACAACCTTTTATGCATCAATTAACTGGTAAAAGTTATGAGGGCATCTCTTCATTGAATGTGTCATGAAGGCCTTTTAGTCTTTTTTTTTTTTAGTGTATATTCTTTGCTGTTTTCACAGTGAGCTACACTTTTAAAGGGACTTTTCTTGAGCTTTTCTTTTTGGAAGCCTGCTTTATATGAAAACAAGTTTAATTGGAGTTACCTAAAAGTGTATACTTTCTTTCTAGAATGGTTTATATGAGGTCATAGCAGGGACCTTCACAATGGAGGTATCTATATACACATATATATTTAATATATATGGATATATATATATATATATATATATATATGCATACATATATACCAATATACATACACACATATATATACACACATGTTCATGCATACATTTTACTTTTTCTATTTTAAAAATATTTATTGTTTATATATTATAGAACTAGAACAACTTTAGAAAGCATTTAGCTCAACTCATTTTATAGATGAGAAAAAAGGGCAGAATTAAGTTGGACATCTTGTCTAAAATGAGCCAGTTAATAGCATATTTGAGACAAGATCTCAGCTTCTTTTAGATTCTCTAGAATATCATGTGACTTTTGTCATGTTGAAACAGATTTTGTGGTTAGAGCTTATAATTCTTTCATGTCCACTTAATAAGAATGTTAACTGAGCTTCCACTTTGATTTTCATAGAGTTGTGAACTCCTTAGAAACAAGGCTGTTCATGTTGCCCAGTATGTCTCCAGCACATTTAATAGAACTTTCTACCTTTAGCCTAACTAGCAAAAATGAGATGATTCTTAGTTGTGAGCAAAAGGTGGAGCTGCCCCTGCCCAAATAAAAGGGATGGACACCCTTTTAATTTTATACCACTCCTTTAGCCTAAAACCTTTAACACAGAAAAAGAATGGTGCAGTTATTTGGCTTTCCTCCCTCGAATTCATCAGTAGGACATAAATCACTTCTGAATGCTTCTTGCTGCATACCATGCTTTAACTTTTGGGGCCAACTTTCCACTTAATCTATTATTCCAGGCCCCCAGACATGGTAATTAAGCTCAGATATGGAATTTAGTCAAAAATGCACTCTGCAAACAGTTTTACATTAAAAAATTTTAATTGTGTTCAACATTTCTTAATTTAATCTGAAAGGTTACAGTATCTTTTATATTAATCAATAATCATTTAATTTCTGGATGAAGGTTGAAATGATTTTCTATGACTTACTAGCTTGGCATAAGGCTATGCTTTGAGCCATTAATTCACCTTGCAGAAGTCTTTACTTGAATTTTTTTTGCTCTGAGAGAGTGGGGCATTGTTTTAAGAAATGGGTCATTGTGTTAAATGATAAGTCATATGACAAACTGAACAATGGTTTCTCCTTGAAGAGCACTAGGTCTAAAATAGTGGGGCTTGTTTTTTATTATGTACAGTACTTGGAATGAGAGGATCTTGAACTCAGGGGCAAGGTTGTGAAATTAATCATCTCTCTCCCTCATTGAAAAGCTAAAAAGTGATTTTAGAATGTTGTTGTAAGATTTTAGATTGTCATTGTGAGATTTCAATGTCCAGATATTATTTCCTATTTAGAACATTGCTTTTCATATGAAGACATTTTTACATTATGTAGCATTTCTCTTCATCGACCCTGTTAATGATGACCGTTATGTTAACAAATTACAGTGATGATTTGGGCAAGTTTCCACCTACTCCTCATAACTTTTCTCATCATACCAGTCTTTTGTATCATCTCTCTGTCTATAGAATTTGTTCTCAGTAGCAGTAGAGAGAAAAGTCAAGATCAAATTACCAATGACTTTGAGGTGCAAAAACCTGAAGGTTCTATAGTCATGAAATCAGGATTATTAAAATGTTTTCTCACCACTAGAATTTGGGAAGCACATGGCACAATAGCCTATGATATGCTTCAGCTAAAATCCTTAAAAAAAAAAAGTGAATTCTCTAATCTTTGCATTTGAAAGCAAGAAAGAAGAACTTTGGAAATCTAGTTTTGCAGATGAGGATGCCAAGTCTGAGTTAGATTAAGTGACATGCCAAAGGTTACACATATAATTAATTAGTGGCAAATTTGGCACTAGAACCTTACTATTTTAAAACTCTTTCCACTAAAACCTTACATTTCTTGAATATTTTGAGCATTTGTTTTAAGAAAAAAAAAAAGTGGCATAAAGTCTGATCAAAGACTTGCCAAGAGTTCCATTAGACTTAAGCTTTTAAATGTTGCTCTTCTGGCCTCTGCTCCTTGGCTAGTGTCTCATCTCTGTATACAAGTCTTCCTGTAAGATCTCATACAAATACTCATGACTGCACTGAGGCTTTGCCTGAATTTTTTGTCATATTTGCAATCATTCCAATCCATCTGTCTCACAAAATAAGGACCTAAATGTTCTCAACTGTGCACTTATTTGCACTTCAAACATACTGTTAGCCACTAATGTCTGCTAATTTTACTTCAAGAACTCCAAAATCCATGCCTTGCCCTCCATGGCCTTATCATCTTTCTCCTGGATCATTGGAAAGCCCACATCCCCCATCCCTTGGGTCTTCCCATTACATATTTTTCTTCTCAAGTCTACCTTCCACTCTCCCCAAAGTTAGTTTTTTCTAGAAACAAATCTGATCACAATTATTTCTGTACTTAAAAAACTGTTTGACTCTGAAATGCCTTCACATTTTGGCTCACCCACCTCCCAGGGTAGAACAGCTCCCAAATTTGTGTCCAAATTTTTTATTCTAGCTCAAAACACAGTTAAAAAAGTAATTTCTTATATAACATTATTTGGCAATACTATGCCTATCTCACTTTATTCATACATTTCTTATGACATTTATGAAATTATTATGATTTTATATCTCTCTTATACTATTCTATTCAAAACTTCTTAGGGCCTTGCAAATATAAGGCAGGCAACAGAGGCAAATGGTTTGATCCCTACTCACCAGTCACTAAGGATGTGACCTTGACATAGTCCTGATGATGCTCAGTTCAATTTCTTGAAGGTTAATAACAACACCACATTGGGGTCTGATATAAGAAATAGCAATTATATATGCAAAGTGCTATACATTGCATTGGTAAATACCATTCATCAATCAGTAAATACAGATATTCCTCCCTGTATACCCAACATTTAAAAAAGTGCCAAGGATATTTTTAGAAATGGAAATAATACATGTATTAACACCTTAACAAACTTGGCTATGTAAAAAATATATCTTCCATTGTTTCTTTATACCTGGGTAGGCTCTCAAGTTCTAGTTTTGGCTGATGGTGTCTATTTGCCCATCCATGGTAGCTCAGTCACCTTCCTTATGAGAAGCTGTATTTTGGAAACTGCTCAGTCAATTTAAGACTTTCTAAGCTGTATTTCCTCTAAAAGACTGCAAAATAAGACCTATTTCCACATGACTCCAGAGGCTAGGGGAGGGGAACACAATTTAACTCATCACATTTGATTACTCTGGATTTTGGTTACTCTTTGGTTACTCTGCTGACTTACTCAGGCACTACCACTCCATCTTAAGGTGCCCCTAGAGGTACACAGTAAGCCTTCACTAAAGCACCTTCCTATCTATGCCTTCCCTGGCTATTGCTGTGCTGTTACTCTGGAATGATGGTAAAAGTAGGGCTTCCTAAGAAGGTTTGCAGTCTCTTGAAGGAGAGACAATCTGGAAGTCAGACTATAGTTTGGTCCTGTCTGCTCTGGAGCTTTCTCAAATGTACCCAGGTTTCTAGTGGTATTTTTATTATCATACCAACTTCCCTGGGCTATCACGGGTGTAGTTCTGTACCCTTTTCAGGGACTCACAGTCATCTTCACACCAGTTATATCCCTCTAATTCTCTCTTTCTTTTCTGCTGTATCCCTATTTGAGCTGAAAAATAACTATTTAATTGTGTCTTTTCTATAGTATAGTTTAAGCAGAGCTACTCAAACTTTATTATGAATGAGGAAAACTAGGCTGTTTGTTAAAATTCATATTCCTGTTCTGGTACATGCAGACACAGGGTAAGGCTCCACAACGTTCAATTTTATGATACATTCTAGATGCTTCTGGCATACATGGTCTGCAAAATATGCTTTGGGGAACATTGGTGTTAGTTGTAAACCCATGGTTTGAATTTTCAGGTGTTTCTTAATGTATAAAACTGAGTGTTTGAAATAAGAAAATAAAAACAGGAACATTTTTTTCCTTAAAAGTTTGGCTTTTAAAAATAAAAACTATGACTTTCAAGATCATTACCTCTGCTAGAGATTTCCAAAATTTACCTAAAATTTTTAAATCCAATAAATTAACTCTTTTGTTCTTTTGTATTATCTCTTCTCTCAGTCATTGTATATGGTAAACTTATCCATCTGCTTGAATAGTGAGGGAAAGTTAGGGGGAAATAATTTTTAAAAACACACAGCTTATTATTTTGTGTTATTATGCCACATTTGTGCCCATGTGTGTGTGTGTGAGAGAGAGAGAGAGAGAGAGAGAGAGAATAAAGTAGAATTTAAGAATGAATGTAAGGTGCTGAATGGAAAGTGAATAGTATTGGAATCACTCACAACTTATTTGGAATCCTGGCTGTGCTATTTCTCATTTAGATAAAATGAGAAAATCCTTTGGTTTATCTTTGTTTCAGTTTCCTTCCACTTAACTGCAAGATTCTTTCAGAATACAATTATGTTTTAATTAATATTCCTTTAATCTGGCACTCTGTAGAGAAATGGTCATTACCTGTTGAATAAATAAATGAGTGATGGCATTTCGTTCAATGAAAGGCAATAGAAGGGTTCATTTTACTGACAATTAAATTTTGTTCAGTCCAAAGGTATGAGCCTAAATTTCACCTTGTCTTCTCTTCAAAAGCCTATGTGCCAGTCTTCAGGAAATCTGACTCCCTGGCTACTTCAGTAAACATTAGATTTTTCTACCTCTGAATTTCAGTAGAACTTACTTTTTGCACCCGTGATTCAATAAGTGGCATATGTTATCTTATTGATTCAGGTCACATTTTTGTGGATATGTGTTTTTCTCTAAGTGCTTAGCTCCTTGACAGAGACCACACTGTATGCCTATTTTTCACATTACCTAGCAAAGGCCCTTTATTTAGTAGATGCTAAGTGTGTTGTACTTTATAAAGATAATGGTGAAAGTAAATTTAAACTATTGTACACAATTCTTTAACTAATTACGCTGATATAATTCTCTCAGATGAAGAAATTCAGACTCACACAAGTTCAATGGCTTGAGTAGGCCCACAACTAGAAAGAGTCAATGACTCAGATCTTCAGATTCTGATTCCAGGGCTATTTTTACTACATAAGGTCTCCATTTTGTGTTAAACAATTAAGATGCTTTATCTCAAGTTGTTAGGTCTGATAAATTTTTTTCTGATGGGATTGAGATATCTTTGAACAGGTCACCAAGAGAAATTGTATAATTTACCTTCCCTTTTATGGTTTTTAAAAGGAAGATTAATATCTGCCTGTTAGGCATCATCTAGGTGTTGCTCTGCCAGAAGGAGAGGGATTAACTAAAAGTTTCCAAATATCCCTTTTGGTTCTGTACTCTTCTAACTTGAAGCTATATTGTAATTAAAAAAAAAAAAAAAAAAACTTCAAAACTCTGAATTCTGTTTTTCCCTGTGCATTTTATAAATGAGATGTAAATTAAAAGGTAAAATTAGCATCAATAAGTCAAAGTTGGAAGATCAGGGAAGGCAGAAATCAAGTTGTTAGCCAGAAAAGCTTAGTCTACATATGCCACTATAAATGGAATGAGAAAGAATAAAAATATACAGTATTCATCTTCATGTCTGAGGCACAGGATTTTGACACCACCCTGGTATATTCTAGATGTTAAACCCCAGTATATGGGAGTTTTTGGAGATCTCTGAGAACTTGAAAATGTCTTGGTGATCACCTTTATCGATCTCCATTCCAAGTTGTTCTTTTCCCACCTTGAACTTAACTTCATTTTTAAATTATCAGCCCCCTTTCTAACTATTTTTACTTATTTATTGTTATGCAGATTACAATGTTCAGTGTTCTGAAAGGGTGAGATCATCTAAACATTTATTATTCTAGGCAGTAATTGACGACTTTTGAAAAGTAAGGCATGTGGAACCCATTTAACAGATAAAGAACACAGGACTGAAAGAACCAAAGGACAAATTATTTATTTTAGTACAACTTGTATAGCAACACATTACCAAAGGCAATAGATATGAAAGATCAGATCAGCATCAGAAGTGCTAAATAATATTTATTTGCTATCTTCACCAAAGTAATAAGATTGCATAAAATATTTTTTATATTTTGAATGTCAGAGATAATTTGAATAATGTGATTTTTTTTGACCCACAATCTAAGTCAAAGCCTTATCCTACAGATAATAGACATGAGATGAATTAGAGGACTATAGCCAGATACAGAAAAAAAAAGCAGAACCATTTAAATACTAATAGTTGAAACATCTAGTTCAATGGAGATAAATGCAGAATAATGATGCTTTTGATGGGTCTTTATCACAGAAGGCCATGTTCTTCATAAATTATGAACCATAAAAAAAGAGAATTTTAGTGAAAGGACAAGTCTGTTTGTATCATCAATGAATGATGATAAATAGAAAGACAAAACTAAATAGAAATGCATAGAATGATAACTGCTTGATATTGCTGTTAGCCAAGTCTCTACACTTTAAATACAAAAAGGTAGAGATTATTCAGGATAAAAATCCTAAGACTGCTCAAATGCTACATGTGCTTGCACTTTGAAAAACTGAGAGTGGTTTTTGTGGAAAATAAAATAGTAGTCAGTCTAGCATGTACTGAAGTCAATTTCATTTTTTAAAAATCTTATTTATTTATTTATTTTTAGGTGTGGCAACTCTTGGTCGACCACACAAATTGCAAGGACCTTGTCAGCTTACAATCTCTTATTTTTTTAACTTTTTTTTGTGCCTATAGTACCTGGTCTTCGTAGGTTGTCTCCCATCCAAGTACTAACTAGGCCTAACCCTGCTTAGCTTCCGAGATCAGATGAGATCAGGCTTATTTAGGGTAGTAAGGCCAATCGACCTAAAGTCAACTTCAAATGCAGATGTTTTGGGTGTTTGCTTATGTCAAAGGGCATCTGAAATATATTTGAAGTGATATTCTTTAATGTAGATTGGCGTTCATTCTTTATATTAAAGATGTAACTCGATTTACATATAGATGTGTTCTTAAATTTTTTTTATCAGTAATTACCACATTAAGAAGTTAGTTGGTTGGGGTGGTTCCATAGAGTAGTGTTTAACATGTCTCCTTTACATGCAGAAAGTCCTGGGTTCCAGCCCCAGTGGAGCCACTGTCCATACCCTGGGCATACCAGGCCCCAAGTGTGCATCCCTAGCATTTAGGAGGAGATGCCCACCTTCAGAGATCCAGTTCTTAAGGGGAGCAGGCAACCCGGGGTTAAAGGCGGTGAGGGGAAGTTAAAAAAAAAGTTAGCTGGTGTTTTTTTATATATAAAAAAATATAAGATGAATTTGAGGCTCTGATAGGTTTATTTTCTAAACTTTGATATTTAGTTTTGTTTTCTATTAATTTTTTTGCAAAGAGCAGCCATAAAATGAATTTGAAATTTTTCTGTATTTTTTACTATTATACAATGATAGATCTAAGTAACAACTCCTATGTATTAACATTAAGAACATTATCATTTGGAGAAATATTTTAAAAATAGGAATGTAAGGTGTCTTAGTGGAGTGGACCATGATTTGAGAACAAATAGCCTTCAGTTCTGCCTTAACAAGGTGACTCATATAACCTTGGGAAAGTTCTAGCTCTCTGTACCTCAGTGTCTTCAAACTTAAAATAAGGATGCTGGAAAAATTTAACACTAAATTGTTTTTGAAATGTAGTACCCTACATTTTATTGCGGGCGTATTTTTTGTAGGTTCTTTTCTTTATCAGTACTTAATCTTACTTTTCAAATTGATTCCTACTTGTCTGCTAATATCAAAAGCAGTTGTCTTTTAAACCTGACAGGTGTGACAGATCTGAGAGAAGTATTCAGATCACCCAAAGGGCTTGTCCAGCCCCCTCAGCCTTTCTCATCTGCCTCTAGAACTTGGAATCACGACTGCCAGGGGGACATTAGTGTTAATGAGCCTCTTTATCTTCCTTCTGGTGTGCTGGGGTGGAAAAAGATTGAGGACCATTGGTCTAAGGCCTTCACAGACAATGTTTTCTGAGGACGGAAGTGGCTGTCAGGCAAATGTGTAAAGTAAAGCATCCCTTTAGGAAGATATTGTTTTCTGTGCATCACTTTTACCTCCCACGTGGATGCCCACAGCGAATCTGTGGACCAACTACCAATGCCTTTTTTTTTAATGGTCTGATTTAAAATTCTGTGTTATTGACATTGATCCTTTCTTTTTTACTCCACATTTTATGTCCTCTCAGTTTCTAAGCTGCCTTGAGGACTGCATATGTCATAATTCTTTTGTTGAAAGCAACAGAAATGGTCTCTAGCTAACTAACTTTAACAAAAGGAGATTTATTGGATAGATATAGTGAGCTCAGAGAATGTAAAGGAGCCTGATGACTTTGGCTTGGGAACGGATGGTAAACAAGATAGTGTAGAAATAGTAGAACAGGAACCACAATAACAGACTAGAGCAAGGAGACTCTGATCTGGAGGCTGGCTCAGATAAAAGAGAACTCCAAATGTTTTCTGTCTCTTTATCATTAGACTCCAGGAAGTGAGCGTCCTTTTGGCTTAGGTTGGCTCATATACCCAACACTTGGGGAGGGGAGAGAGGTTCTCCCAATACTCATTGGGAACAAGATAATTCCAATGAAGGATCCTGGGATTCTGTCAGAAAAGGTATTGGGGTCCTCGGCAGATATTAAAAAGACAAATATTTATATATATTCATATGAGCATCTTTCTCCCAGCTATGGCAGAGCTGTTTCTAAAAATAGGCACCTATTTCATACCTTCTGTTGACAGACTGAAATGAGTTCTCTACTTGCTACTTCTTTCTTAAAGCAAAATCATCATTTATGATCCTAACTTCATCCTGATAGCTGTTTTTGTTTTTGTTTTTTTACAGAAGTACAGGTGTACCCTTGTGAGAAAACCATTATGTAACTGTTTAAAATCTATTGTTCATTTGTAGTTAAAAGAGGTTTAAAATTTTAAAAGTTAAACAAGGCAAACTTTCTTTAAAAATAGGAATTACTTGATAAAATAGCACTTCTTATCACCCTTAAGGATATTGTCACATCAACTAATATATAAGATAGTCTCAGGTTGTAAGTATCATAAAGGAACATGGCTTGTCAGTAACATTGAATGAGATTGCTGTGATACTTATAGATGGGCTCATACATCACCCCATGTGTAATACTTTCACAAAGTGATGGTGTTTTTCTCTCATTTTCTGATCTCCCTTTGATAAAAATAGTCTAGTGTCTTTTTCCTACATCTTCTTTGTTAATCTATTGAACTTTAATGGTATTTTTTCTCCCACTACTGCAAACAACCTCCACTGGATTTAGCTATTTTTAAAGGGCTTCTGTGTTTCTTCTGGCACTCTATTACATTCTTTGGTCATCTAGTCCTTTTTCTCACCTTACAGATATCTTCTTTTGTAAAGACCCATCCAGATTATACTCAGCACAAATCCAGTCACATACAAAACCCTATACCGGTGAAATCTGACCACCAATTTCTTTCAGAATTCTGGATAGCCTTAAGATTGGAATTTGCTAACCATTGACATGAGTCTGATAAAAATGGGAAGTGACATGAGTTGCATCCAGTACTGGTTTCTTCAGGAATTGATTATACAGCTGGTGGGGTTTCTGGGCCTTTTGTTTCCATCCTTTATCAAACTCTTCATTAGAGATGGAAAGTGAAGGTGAGATGAAATTCAGCCTGGTCCGTTTTGTTCTATAGCTGCAGCTCTGGTTAGAGAGGAAAAAGAGGGTTAGTTGAAGAGAGAAGATGATAAAGAAAAATTATTGGCTAAATTTAAAGTGGAGGATCAGCTTTAGAAGTTGCTGATTTATGCAATCCATGCTCCCATTTGCATAGATAATTGAGCTAGCTTTATATGAGTTTAGAGTTCCCTCACTCATAGATAGATATTTTATTCATGGGTTATTGCCCTTAAAAATACTTAACCATAAAGGAAGTCCTCTAAAAGAAATTCAACCTCTGAAATGAGGTTTACAATGATTGCACTGAAAATCTGAGAGGCACAACTTGCCTTCTTCAGTTTAATGATGATGTCGTTGCTTTGGTCACAATCTCTCTTTTGTTCATTTAAATGACATAGGAACATAAACACTATTTGCCATAGTGGTTTGTACATTAATAAGCAAACATAAAACCAAATTACAAGGCTGTACTCTTCCTCAAGCTGTTAGCAGTTAGCTCACTCTAATGTTTTTCCATGGCAGTGACAGATGCTCTGATACCTATATAACCTCTAGAATAGGAGTTTAATGAATGTAGTATTTATATAACTTTGGAAGTTTTGAAATCAGTGAAATTCATTTCTATGATTCCTTAGAGTGAGAAATTAGCATTTCTGCAAAGACAATAATTTCCTAAGATTTTACCTCATATTATGTAAAATCTCAGGAAAGCCTAAAACCGGCATGATGGCAGGGCGGGGTGGGGAGACCGGGAGGGAGTGGAGGTAGAGAGAGGGAGGAAAGGGTGGGAGGGAGGGGAAAGGAGGGAGGAAGACGGAGAGAGAGAGAGAGGTAAAGAAGTAAAAGAACAAAATGAAACACTTGATGAACCAGAGCACTGCAGCATCTGATGACCGAGGAAACAGTTCAGCCTCTGGGTGCTTTCAGTCTCCCACCTATCACTGCTTTGTTTATCAAACAACAACAACAACAACAAAACACCTGTTGAGGCAGAAGCCCTGCTGAGAGTTTTCACAAAATCTGGGATCCAAATGATGTAACACTGTGAGCAGCAACTGTAGGGGCAGAGTATTATCATAACAGCCGGACCTCCCAAGCTTTTCCTGATTACCTGGATTTTACTTCCCAAAGGGAAAACGACGTCAAAGATTGAATCTTTTGCCTGAGTTTTTTGAAGATTTAGCAACTCGAAGATACAGATTTTCCCAGCTTGTTTTCAACGTGCACAATATCACCAGAAAATGAACTGAGTCCCCCTTAGGAACACAGGAGGACTTGGGAGCAGCAACCTCAAGCCTGCAGTGGTCTTTTCACACAGAGCTGCACACTTGGCTCTGTCATTTTAGGTACCCAAAAGAGGAAAGCTAGGGTTGCATTTTTATTTTCCAATTTTTACTTTGACATTTTAAAAACAGGGTCTTATCTTCCAAAGTCCATTTTGAAAGTCGAACAGATTAAAAAGAGTTTAAAAACAGTGCTAGCCCAAATCCGATTGAAACTTTTAATTAGTCTGATGTTATTTTTAGACTCTCTCAAAGCTCCATAATTGAGCTCTTTGCAGTTATACAAACAAATAGAAACCTTGTAAGATCTTGAAATTCATGATAGTTTACTAATGAAGTCAGCTTGGAAAACTCTTCATTGAATATTGTAATTTGATTGCCATCTTATTCTGATTGGACCCTGGTTTTGCATTTAAATGAGTATATATTATTTGAAATGCAAAACAGCATGTTATCTGGGGTATTTTGCAAGAACAGACAAGATTAAAAACATCTAATGTTCCATTTTATAAAAACATTACAAAATGGAAGTGCAGAGCTGACTTTTAAAATGTATTAGTAACAGCTTACAATAATTGGACATTAATTAATCCTAAATTATAAGACATTTCTATGGAAATACATATTACATCCTTGCCGTCATACTCAGCAGATTCATTTGTATTATCATTTCTGTTTGGGATACTGAAGACACTAAAAACAACTTCTTACTAAAGCAGCCATTGTTACAGAATTGACTGTTACTCATGTGAGTTTAACACAATAGATTACCAATTACTGATTCTGCAACAACTGACCTTAAGTATCCAATTAAAAAACAAAAAAACGCTGCAGTAGTACTAAGGCAAAGCTGAATTCGTGAATTAGGGTCTGTGTCGGCTTGTTCCAAGCTTTGATTTTTGTCAGCCTTTGTGTTTTTAGATGGCTTGGAAAGAGTTTTCTGATTCTATAACCCCTTATTATTATTTCTCAACTGTTTTTGTGTCTTACATAGAAAATTGTTTTCAATCACATCACCCAAATAAGAAGATTTCTGTTTGAAAGGAGCATGGAGGTCTCTGGCAGCCATCTCTGTATTTGATTGTTTGGCTGTCTGAAGTTTCCATTACGTCTATTCTCAGACACATATAGTTACTCATAACCTTCTATGCTGGATTTTTTTTTCTCCCTTCAAGAATTTTCTGACAAAAGATTGTCAAAACAGGGCCTTAAATTTATAAGTATATTATCCAAGTCTTTGGAATAATTTTTAATTATTTAGCTATCACATAAAGTGACTTGTAATCTGGGAATGATACTTCATGTGGGGTTTAGACTATGACACAAAGATGTTTTTCCATGTCTTTCACATTCCTGGTCCAAGATCCAGAACAAGTCTTATGTGTTGGAAAAACAGAGTTTCTTATGGTCTCTAGGAGTAAGGATGTTGGCAAAGGCTGGCAGTATGAATGTCCACAGCAGTGGAAGAGACAGCAGAGAAATGGCATGACTCTGTACCCTCACTTCTTTCTAGGCCTGTGTGGTCACAATCACCAGCATTAATTCAGCTTCGGTCCAGCCCTGATGGTTGGTTCTAAGCATTTCATAAAAGTGTTATATCATCTGTAAAGGGCACACAAACACCATTGTCATATAATCCATTTGGTGAATTCTGTCAAAGTAATTTTGATTTCTGAGATTCTAAGATTAGTGAGGGCTGCATTTAATCCTTTCTCCCAACCCAGTGTCTACAGATGCATGAAATACTTATTTTTTAAACTAGGAAAAGTTCATTTTTCTGAACTCAAATCAAGCTTAAAGTCAAACCATGCTGGTTAAAAAAAAAAAGATACTTAAAAATTTAGAGCAAATTTTTGTCTGAATGGACATTCTAAAATAAGAATCACATAGTGGGTCTGGACTGATTTTGGCTTGAGGGAAGTGCTATATAGGTCCATATGTTATGGATCTCACTTTACATGAATGAGAGCTGCCAGCTTCCACGTGGCCCTATATTCTCAACCAACTGATTGATCTGAGGATTACTGTATCGTCCAAGTTTGTCCATCAAGGTCTTTCCTATTTTTTTTTTTTAATAGGAGCAGAGAGAAAGTCCTCTTCCCCCTTTGGATAAAACAAGAATGTGTAGACCCAGATTTTCAATTGCTATGGTTCAATCATCATGAATAAGACAAAGAGAATATAATTGAAGTGAAAGAGAAGTATGAACCAAGGTTAAGGAGTGGCACTATTTGAGTCGATTGTTTTGGTTGTCTCAGAGTCACTGTTTACCTTTCCCAAGTTTAAATATTCTTTCCAGTAAATATCCCATTTCAGCCTAAGCTTGTTTGCATTGTATTTCTCTGACTTGCAACTAAGAATGATCCCCACTATTACATAGAATTCATTCTCATTTCTCTTCTCTCAAGAAGGGAGTGAATGAGAGGCTGGCCATAAGGAATGACTTTGCTCTGAACTAAAGTCTTATTCAGGGGCAGAGGCAGAAGATAAATGTGCTCAAGTATCATCTCACTTGTCATATGTCAAATACTGAACTACTTTTCTGATTTTACAGCTTCAGCTTCATTTCTGATTTTAATTTCTTACTGACTTAAGGTTTTCCAAAGAATACTCCTAGAACATCCTAGGCCCCTGAAGAGAGATTGAAATGTTTAAACTGAGGACTAGATGGCAACATGGCTAGTTAAATGTATATCTTGTCTTCTGATTGCACAAGGGGAGCAAAGTAAAGAGAAAAATCAAAATTGATTGTGGGTCCATGTGATTGAGAATGCGGGACAAGGAGAAGCCAAAAATGGGAGGTGGATAAGAAGTAATTGAAAAAGTGATAGAACCAAAATGTGATGGTATCATGAAAGTTATTGTTACAAGGAATTTAAAAACAAAGTGACAAATAAAGTGCTGAAAATGCAAATGTTTAGGAGAGATAGAATTTAGAAAAAGTTTGGCTTTAGCAGTTGTAACATTATTGTTAACCTTTAAAAGAGCTGCTTTAGACATGAGAAGCAGATGAAAGCCAGATTAAAACAAACAACAAACAGAAGAGAAAAAAGAGAGAAAAAAGAGAGAAAGAGAAGGATCAAGGAAAAGGTCCTAGAGATTATGGGATAGAAAGGAACCAATAAAAAAATGGATCAATTAGATGACAAAGAAGGCCAAAACAGAAAAATAAAGAGAAATAACAATGCAATTATGTTTTTAAGAGGGAAATAGGAAATTTAGGGAGTTTGGATTGGGTTATCTAAATTTCATAGGTGAATTATATTATCTAATAAGACTGAAGAAGTTGAGTATGAGTGTCAGGGAAACTAAAAATTCTAGGATAGTTTGGAAATATATACTGTGATAAAGTCAACAAGAGCTGACTGAATGTAATCATTACTATTTATATGTCTGTCAATGATCAGTTACTGTTTTATAATATTTATTTACTTTAGAACTAATATATATGTCTTCAAAATATTTTATAGTAACCATTGGCAGTCTGGGAATCTGGCAAAGAGAGATGAGAGATAGTAAAATGCAATAATTCACTAAAATAGCTGCCCATGGAGTTCAGGTATGATAGTAAAGTATAAATGAAACAAGAAGGTTCATGGCTTGGATTTGACAGAGTTTGAGGTACTACTGGAGCTCACCAACTCTTTATGTCACTACAATTAGGTTTTGAGCTTCTACAGTATCAAGTGGTATGCTTAGGAACTGGGGGAACAATGATAAATAAGATATGTTTTCACCATGGCAGTTCACAATTTAGTGAAAGAGATAGCTGTGTATAGAAGCAGAGAGATTCCGTAGACATGAGGAACTGAGAGAAAAAAGAGAAGAGAAAAGGAAATGGTGGTCATAGGGAAGAACCCAGAGTCAGATGTCTAGGGAAAAATAGCAGAAATGTTGAGCAGATTTTAGGCCTACACTTTAACTGCATTCTCAGTAATGGTATATGTACAAAAAAAAAAAAAAAGAGTTGGGGGCAGGGGTGGGAGGAGAAAGGGTTTGACTTAGAAACCAACATTCTCTTTTTATTAGTGGTGGTGTTTTGACCATAAAGGAATCGACTCCAAGTCATTTTTGGCATTCTTGTTTCTTCTACTCGAAACTCAATTCTGATCCAATGTCAATGCCTTAATCCATAAATCTGGCTTGACATTTCATGTGCTTCTAATAGATGGTGCTGGAAAAGCTGTTTCTGACTTAAGCTCCATAAAGGAAATAAGGAAAATGCAGAGAAAGTTTCAAGTTAATCTATAAAGCAATTTGAGGCCTATGCCAGAAAACTCTTCCTCACTTCATCTCAATAGGTGATCAGAACTGTCACTTCTGTGTGACACATAGAAGTCTAAGTCCACTTTAGAAGTTTAAAACACAATCAACTACATTTCTGTGTCTATAGAACATTATCTGAAATTTTTGGAAAGTAAAACAGTTAACCAAGTTACATGGCATCACATAGCTCTACTTGCTGCATTGTTTGAAGCACTTTGTTCAGTTTTTAAAAAGTTAAATTCAAGATCATCAGTTTGGGTGTGGACAAAGTTTAAAGGTGAGCTAAGGGTGCAAACTTAAACATCCATGAGGTTCAAGCAGTTGGTAGGGATGAATGAAGCAGGCCAAATGTGAGAAGATAAGAGCAGAAACTAGATGATGAACACTGCCAGTCTCCATGTCCAGTTGATGTTAGGGAGGATGTGAACCACAGCAAACTGGATAAGTCTCCAGGCAGCTGCTGCTCAGTATTAGCCTGTTGCTGCCAGAGGAAATGTCAGCCCAATGTTGCCAGATCTTCCAGTTTTTTTCTAGAGATCCCAGAAAACTTGATTTCCATATGTAAACTACCGATTTTAAACAATTGGTTCCTAATTTAAAAAAAAAAAGTCAACTATGGCCTGAAAAAAAACTCCATCTATCAGCCACATTAAACCTTTAAGTGGTCAGTTTGTGTTCTCTGCTTTAGAATTTATGTCTCATGTGAATGTTTAGGTATTGAGTGGTTATGGCCTAAAATATTTGTGTACACTCAGGTTAGTTGAGGTTGCCTCAGATCAGTCTTGGAGAAGCTGCATGGAAGGTAACTGGATGCAAAAAAAAACAGTTGCTTTTTAAAAAAATGTTGCTTTGCATCTCTTCTATTTAAGAAAATATCTCAGTAATATATGCAGAGGCTCTTGAGATATATAGATCAATTATAGAAATGGCTCTGCTCCAAACATGTAAACAGACGTAATTTCTGTATTTATTAGTCATCTAGAATCAGTATCTCTCTGGTATTATTGCCTTGGTTTCCATTCCAAAAATTAGTGGCATCCTCAGAGAGGAGGGAAAACTCATTTGAAAAGGAAGAAAAGCTGTGTGTGATGTGCTACAAAGTTCAGTCCACTAATTTTCTTATCCTAAGTGTTCACTTACCCCTTGACCTCCAGGAAATGGGAAAAAACATGAACTCCTAAATTTTCTAGTTCAGTGTCTTCTAGATCAGTGTCATCATTTATTAGATAAGTAGAATTAATGGGTGAAGAGTCTTAGCTGGTGGATTACCAGATGTCAATACTATAGATATTCATATGTTATAAAATTAATACTGCATGGCCTTCTGAAATCATAGGATCCTTTGATACAGTAGCACTTGGACTAGAACTCAGTTCTGACTAAGTCATAGGCTGGTGGTCTCTCTATAGTACCCATGGAACACCCACAGGCTACTCAGTCTATTCTACACATGGCTGCATATATCAGTTGCAAATAACAGAAAAACCAAACTCAAAAGAATGTTAAAAATAAGAAGTATTTATTGGCTCTTCAATATGAAAATTGTAGAGGTATGTAGGCTTCAAGCATGATTTGATCAAGTCCTAGCTACATTTCCTCCATGATGATGCTAATCTTTATCACCATCATAACAAATACTTAAATTATGCTTATATATGCCAAGCACTGTTCTAAGTCCTTTATATTTACTTGCATAGTTTTTACCACATTCCCATGAGATGTGTATTATTATTAACCCTATTTCTGTACATGAGAAAAATCAAGGCACTGAGAATTTAAAGAACTGGCCCAAGTTTGCATTGCAGGACTAGAATACAAACTCAGGCTGCTGGCTCCAGAGCCTTGCTTCTAACCTCTGTACAAATATTCAAATGGAACTGGTCTAGGAGAGAGCCTAAGGATCAGTGATTTAAAAATTATTCCCCAGGTAGATTGTGACGTACACCCTAAGTTTAAAACCAATGCTGCCGCACTGTGGGTTAAGGGGTGGAATTGATGCAAAGAACACCATGTTGGAATTTCACCCTAAATTCCACTCTGTGATGCTTACATCTCAATAGAAAAGAGAAGTAAACATTGTGATCCACTGATGGAAAAAACTTTGGACTGGAAGTGCTGAGCATTACTGAACATAACAACTGGCCCTGCAGGGTCCTTTTGCCTGAAGAACCCAAATATTACAGTCACAGTGTGTTTGAAGGGTGTCCATTACCAAAGTATTATAAGCTTTGTTTGATAGCAGTCAGAGACTGATTATAATTAGAACAGAGAGAAGAAATTCCCTGGGACATGGTGCTTCATTGCCGATCCCCTGCCTCTAACTCTCGATGCAGAAATCTTTGCAAGAGTACTTTTCATGGATCTCAATGACAACAATTAAAGTTGAAGAGCATGAGAAGACACTTTAATCAGAAGTTAATTAAGAACAATGGGGGCATATGTATCATTGATTGTGTCTCAAGTACTCTGACTGATCCAGAAGATTATTTCATTAATATATAGATGTAAACAGAAACCAACATTTTCTCAGGATAAAGCAACTACACTTTGAAAGTTCCACCTCCAAATCTGGCTTTTACTTATTAGATGACAAATTAAAACGAGCAGCATTTACTTAGCTAGAGCAGACATCAGGAGTCGATTCCATGTCTTTAGGTAGGACAGCATCAGGTGTGAGAAATGAGGCAATGGGAGTCAAGAAACCAGGGAGTTATTCATACTTAACTGTTAAGTGTTGCCCCATTATAAAAAGAAACTAAAAATATATATAGCCCCAAACACAAAAGGATAAATGCTGTGAGGAATAGCAATAAAAAGAAACCAACAACCCCACTCCAAACCCTCCAAACCAAAGTAGCGATTATAGTATTATGTGTAGTTTTCACCTTTTGTTAGTTTTTGGCGCAGTACAAATACAAAATGGTGCTTTTAGGGAGGCAGAAATTCTTCTCCTATGTTTGTCATATAATCACCACTTAAACCAAGCGATTGGCCCATTATATCGCCTACCAACACAGTTGAGTTCTGTTTTCCTTTAAATTAGTTTGAGATTTTTTAGTCCTTAAGAATCATGCTTGCTGATCAATGGTGCTTGCTTTGTGGCCTCACTCCAGGCCATGTACCCACCCCCAAAGGGGCTCTACAGGGAATTTTATTCTGACCTTTACCTGCTAGTAACAGTTAAGAGAGATCCACATTACTTTAGGAGTGAATTTTGTATATGGAGAACATCATATGACTTTCCAGCATTTGCTTCTAGTGTCTTCCCAAGTGAGCACTGGAGTATATGTCAGGCAATCTGGGTTGAAAGCTCAGCAATGCCAATATTTACCATTATTAAGTTATTTAAAGTCCTCTGATGTTCAGTTTTTTTGCTTTACAAAGTGAAATATAGATGAGATGATCTTAGCATCTTCCAAAACTAAAGTTGTTTGAATACAACGTATTTTTTCTTCTGAATTGTCTGTCTTCTCTTTAGTCTGTGACTGTCATACTCATTTTGGTTTCCATGTTTTTCCAGGTTCTTTTTGCTCAGGTTGTAACTTTTCTCATGCTCCTTGACATATTAATATTCTACCCATCATTAATATTCTACCCATCCTTTAAAGTTTTTCTCAAATCCCAATTTCTTCAATGACCTTTTCTAATGCATGTGTGTATTGTCATGGGGGATGGGGATGGGTATTTATTAGGCCATATACCAGAGATGCAAAGATGAATCAGACTTGGTTCAGTTTCCTGTCCTTCATAGAATTTCAAAGCTACTTGAATGATAATAGTTAATATTTTTTTGAGATGATAGTATCTTCACTTTTCAATTCAGAAAACAAAGTCAGAAGTTAAATAAATTGTCCAAAGCCATGTTGCTAGCAACTAGCAGAATCCAGGTCTATTAGACTACAAACACTTTTCTTAACTATCACGCTACACAGCTTGTGGACAAACTGCCCCAAATTCCCATTTCTGTGACATGACCAACATTAGTCCCCAAATTATTTCCTGCTGAGCCTGGCTACACAGTTTACCAGGTATCTATTTCTAGTTGATAGGCACTTGAGATGAAACTTTCAGTATTTGATATCCTTGCTGATGTCTTTTCCAGAACATCAAGAATCATTGATTGAATAATTCATTGGGATTTACTCATAAATTGCATTTTATTATTTTTTCTAACTATTAGTTTAATAAAATACATCTTGTCTTTCAATTAGCTTTAACTTCCACATGGACAAGGACAAAATTTCTTTTATAAAGTCCATTTTATGTAATATTATTGACACAATTGTGAGTATTCAGTAAGTATTGTGCAGGAAGGCACAGTGAAGAGGGTAACTGAAAGAATGAATGAATGAATGAATGAATGAATCAATCAATCAATCAATGCATTCATGCTCTTTTCATAGTGTCAGTAAATAGTGCCTGAAAGTTTTCTGTATGTTACCCAGATCTCCAACTTCTGGACTAGAGAATTATTATATTTGTTCTCATTCTCTGAGCACTGTAAAAGTGTGGAGGGATATGTTTTCAGGATTTATAGAGGGAAGAGAAAGAAGACTGACTTCTAACCAGTTAGATGTCAAAAATAAATGAAAACTGATGTTTGGCATTAAACAACCCTAGAAAAGACTACAACAACATAGGGAGAGAAAGACTTTCCTGACACAACTTCTGCCCTATAGCAGCCTGGATTAAAATTCCCTTCCAGTTACTCCCATACTCCCTAGTGAATACTGAGCATCTACATTGCCTTGTTTATCTTCGTATCCAGGATTATCTGACACACAGAACTCTTCAATTATTATTTGTTGCACAAATGGTTATATATTGCTGTAACTTCCAGGGTTTTGGGTGTGGGCTGGGATAATAGGACTCCCACTTGATTATTAATGTAGTAAATCTCCTAATAATAATAAAAAACATTTTTTTCTATAGTGAGAAATAAAAGATAAAATAAAAGGGTTTCTGTCAGGAGCAATACTTTGTGGGAACACAATTACACAAACATATAAATGACTCAAATTCTCACTAGAAATGGGTATGCCAAAAAATACAAAATAATATAGGGGGCACTTGAAATGTGGAATGAGGTACTTCGGAAGTAGGGGTATTTATTGAATTAGTGTGGTGGAGACCCTGACGATTATAATGGCTAACAGTTATGAAGCTCTTACTATATGCCAACATTATTCTAAGCAATATTTTATAGATTAAATTTCCATATCTTTATGGATTAAGTAATATTATAATTCCCACTTTATATGTGATGAGCTTGAAGCATAACAGATTGAACAATCTATCCAAAGTCACAAAGCCAGGAAGTCTGAGTAAAGTTTCAAATTCAAGTAGCCTGCCTCCTGCCCATGTTCTTGACCTCTGAGCATTCCTCCTTCTGTAGAAGATGAGCTTTTACTTGCTTCAGTGTTCTGTCCAGAGCCAGCCCTAAAATGACTTTATCTGATAAATTCAAGGTTTCTATTTCTAACATAACATAAAGGCAAGATCTGCTTTACAATTATTCTTTACAGTAGTTCCTAATTATTTCATTTGTATTTACTTGAAATGCCTGGGGGATTCAATAAAGGTATTTCAATACATGTGCACAATTCTAAAGGAATCAATAGATCGAATGAAAATGAAGTGAGATATAAGCAAGCTTTCTGTATTAAAATCATATCGTTCACTGGAGACTACTATTCTGCTTCTTTGGGAAAACAAGCAGCATGCTTCTGTGTGTTTAAGAAAGCAGAAGTTCCAGCCTAGAAAGCTGTTCTAATCAATTAGTAGCTTCAAGACATATTACTGAACTTTGTGTTACAATCTATGGTAAATGCAATGCTGACATACCAGAATGTTCATCTGATGATCTCAGTCTCCTTAGAGTATAATAGTTTCTCTAAACCTTTACCATCTTAAGTGCCACTAAGAGATTGAATTATGGCAAGAATACCAAATGGCATGCATGCAATGGATTATATAATGTGGTAGTTGTTTTTGTTATGTAATAATAATGTGACAATCATTCCAAATTAAAAAAAAAATGCTTGGTGTCACCCTGATAAGCATATTTATGTTGGAGCATCTACGTTGTCTGGGCTTACTACAGAACAGGCAGAGAAGGCAACAGTGTATGGGGCCTGTCTGTGGAATACTATTTAAGGTATTTTCACCCTACTACAAGTAATTCTCTCCTCCCAAGATGTAGGCATTTATTGTCAGTAAGTATTCACTGAGTGCTTGCTATTGGCCAGACATTTGTAGTAAAGACCTAGAGTTGTTCTTGAGCTAGTACATAATCATAATAAGATGTGATGATAGCTATAGCAGGAAATGCAGTCTGTCCCAGGAACTCAGCATGGCATACAAGATCTTTACCTTCTAGGTGCAGCTAGCTTCATCTTCTTCCTCTTTTCCCAATTCAACCTAGTTCTAGCATTTGAATTCAAGAAGTGCTATGAAAGGCCACCGTTTTTCACAGTACCATGATTTCTACAGTGATTTCTTCTGATTTAAATGACAGTCCCCATCTTTTCTTTCTGGTAGGCTCTTACCCACCCTTTAAGCTCTAGTTCAGTGAAATGCAACCTTCTTTTTGAAACCTATCCTGAATTCTCTACCTTTTCCCTCTTCCTCCATCCATCAGTCAACCTTTTCTTCTCTAAACTCTCAAGTATTTTGTTTTTACCTCTCTTATGGCATAGGTTGTATTATATTATATTAAAGCAACTTGAGACATTTTGTGTTTCATTCTTATTGCTTTGTAAACTTTTTAGAGCAGAGATCATATATTTCTTCCTCTCTAGCGCTTATTGAAAATTGCATATTGTTAAAAATGCTCTCTGATTAACAGCTGCATTCATGGAAAAATAAATATCATTTGCTTGGGAGGTATTGTGAAATTTACATATTTTGTCTCATTTAATTTTCAAAATAATTCTGCAAGATAAATATTATTATCATTTTACAAATGAGGAAACTAAAGCTTGGATGGGCTAAATGAGTTGCTCAAATCCATATAGCTCGGAAATGGTGAACTTTTTGTCTGATTGCAATGGTCATCTTCTATTTTACCATTCTGCAAAGAATAAATGAGAATGGTTGTGTAGTTGCAGAAATAGTCTCTTCATTTTATGTCCTTGCTGGTCAAAGTGTGATTGACAGATCAGCTGCATTGACATTACATTACATTGTAAGAAATATAAAATCTTAGGTCCCACTTTACACTTATGAAATTAGAATTTGCATTGTTAACACTATCCCTAGATTATTTTTATGAACATTAAAGTTTAAGAAACATTGATTATTTTCACAGTTTTTCCTAGGTTTATCGTGGTTTCCAACCTTTTAAAAATTTCCCAATCAATACAGTTCATCTCAGATACATAGAAAGTTGATGCTCATTGTGACATGAAACCAGTAAGCAGATGAAAGCCTGCAGTTACACATTTGGGCATATACTAAAAGAGTTGTGAAACTTTCAGTAACTTAATAACATCCTTTTCTTGGTTCTCCACTTTCCTTAATCATTCTTCGAGGAAAAGGGGCTGGTTAAGCTTAACTTACTCATAAATATTTAAATATTTTGAGTGTCTTCTCATTAGGATTATTTGATTGTGAGGAATAAAATACTAAATTTAAGTAGAGAGAAGGGTAGCTTGAGAATACATATGGAGTGCTTTCATTGGTGGGCTCTCACAGATATCTAAGTATATTATTGTTAATAGGATTGGCCCTCATAGAGATGCTTCTGAACTCAAGGTCCTTTAAGGATGTCAGCAGCAGGAGTTTTGGGGTCTTCTGGTGATTTACCATTAATGAAGTACAGCTACCCCATCTCTTTGTCTCAGCCACCATCATCACCATTATCTGTTCTTCTCTGTCATTTCCTCTTGACTGGAAGAAAAAAAAAATTCTCTTCCTATTCAAGTTCTATAGGCTGAGAATATGAATGGCCAGTCTCACATACTCAAGGGGTCTACATGTTTTCAGATTAATGGATAGTATATTAGTATATGGAAAAAGTTCCTTGGTCAAACATCTAGCTCCAATTCCATTATTCACAGTTTGGGGCATAGAATTATTTCTTATATAAATAATCTTTGAACTTCTGCAGAGACTTGACAATGCCAGTTTTCCTGAGAAAGGAGTATGAATGAATGGTTCTATAAAACAGGTCTAGGGCAAAATAGAAGGAAATAAGTTAAATTTTTTCAGCTTGATGTTGAAGATTTAGCTAGCTTTAATATGTTGAGGAGATGTGACTAATTGCTAAATTCTATATTCTTCTGCAAGACACAGTATTATATTAAGAGTTAATTTTTAATTAGATATTTATTTAGCACCTACTACTGGTCAGACGTTTTGTAATTTGGGAATGACAGGGATGCACAGAATATAGCTGATGCTTTCAGGGTGGTTATAATTTAGTGGTCACAGCTATGTAAGAAAGTGCTCCCCAAGTTTATGTCAGCTAAAAGCCTAAATACATATTGCCCATAAGCCTAAGATATTTGTGTGTATTCTTTCCTTGTTCAGTTTCTTCCAGAATTTCTTTGTGGGTAAATGAACATTAATTTGGGGCTAAGTTAATTATCTTCAGTTATCCGAGCAAAATAGAAAGAGGCAGGGATATATAAACCTAGCTTGTGTATGACTTACTTAAAAAAATTGAAAGACTAAAAGTTGAACCTCAATTGCTTGATAGTATTGTAAGGTCTGTCATAAGAACTAGGTCTAGGAGAGACATAAAACATTTTAAAATGAGAGCACTGTATTCTGTCAGATCTCTGGAAGTATTCATTCTAAGCACAGTTTGAAGAATGGTTTTACTTGTGATTAGTATTGGGATGTCTTATTCGGACAGACACAGAAGACAATTTCATAACTCAGTGAATTTAGAGAGATATGGGATCATTGTGCATCATGGAACTAAATTCCTACCCTGCCCAAAGCATCAGGTTTCAAAGGGTTATCACACACTCGTGGTGGTGATTCTCTATTTCTAAGTTGAGAGACTTAAATGGGGCTGTCCCACTTATTCAAAAGCCATTTTCTAGCATGGCTAGAACTTGGTGAAGGTTGAACCATAGTGACTATTAATGATCATGATGCTGATTATACCATTATTATCATTAGATTATTATACTGCATATATTTTCATGTAAGGTATTAAAAACACTCAAAAAAAAAAAAAAAGCAAGTAGGAGAACTGTTTAGTAGGTGGGAAGAAATACCTAGAAAGACCTGTTTTAAGATTCTACTAGGCATCTTCTATCTTGGAGGAGAACTGAGCATATACTGAATATTTAGCAAGGGGTTGTTCTTATTTTTGCATTCTCTTTCCTCCAGTTGAAAAGGAACAATTACCAGCACAGAATATTCTCCATAGAGCTTTGGAGAGAACATAAAGAAAGTACCAGAGTCAACTCTTGACTTTTTTTCTGAATGTTGGAATTGTTTTTTTAATTTTTTTCCTTCTTTCTGGTGAGTGGTTTTGTAAGAAAGAATATTTTGGGCCTCATGGCACCTCAGCAGTCATGAGAAATTCATGTACTCAGTAGCTAGTTTTTAGTTTGTTCTTCCTTTCAGAGAAATTTTATGTAATATTTCTGTTCCTATATCGGCAATAACTGGAGTATCAAATTTGCCCAATATGCTTACCACTTTCTGGGTCCAATATAAATGGCAATTCACTTTCGCAGATGGGACTTAGTTAATGAAAGCGTCTTTGGGAATTGGACCTAATAGAACTAACTTAGACTTCATGGAGAAACTGGAGCAAGCAGCATTAGTACAAAATAAATATTTTGTTTGGTTTGTTTTTATCAGGTAGGTTACTTTGATCCGCATTTCTGTATATTTCTTTCTTAAGTGAATATTCCTTCTTGAACCTATTTTGCTTATGTTACTCTCTATATCATATGTCATGAAATGTAAAAACAACTAAGCAATAAACTTCTAAAAGTGCCACCAAATCAGCAGTGGATTTTAGAAGTTCCAAAGAGTAACAGTGGGAAGCTTTTGCAATTGTCCATAATCTCCTTCAGGCCATCCATTGTTATCCCTTTGTGGACATACAGTCTTACACTCTAGATAAAAACACTAAGATTGTAATTTCTCTGCTATCTCTCCTAATCTGACTGCTACCTATAGCCACCTCTCACTTCTCAGCCACCAATAAAGTTTTTGGAAGTGCCACAGTGACTGTTACATCAATAATATTAATAAAGTCAGTTATCATATTCCTGGTAGTCTGCTATTCTTAGCTCTGCTACTCAGGACAAAAAAATAAATAAATAAAAGATCCCTGACAATTTCCTATAGTTGAGAGACTTGGTCAAAAATCTCTCTCTCTCTCTCTCTCTCTCTCTCTCTCTCTCTCTCTCTCCTTTATTTCTTTTCTACCATTTTATAGTCTTTCCCAAATATGAGAAAAGCAATCATCAGTAGCTAGAAAAGACTCCAGGCTCAGAGTTGTTATAATCGGGTCAGTTGAGCCTGCTTTCAGCTCATTCCACATCACAAAGCTGTCATAAGACCAATGCTTTCTTTGGAGCAGGTACATTCAAATGCCACCATGTTGCAAGCCTGAGGCTGCAAAAGGTAAACTAGTGTCAGTGAGCACATCATGTTGCAAAAGCATCATAATAATTGTATAGACAGCAAAAATTGCATTTCACCAGTGTGTTGCATCAAATACATAGACAAATGCAAACATGCTATTGTCACCTATCAGGATTAAGAACTGGAGAGCAAAAACTCTTAACTGTTCATTAAGAGTTTAAATGAGCCCATTAGACTTACATTAGACTTAAGAAAAAGGAGAAAATAGTGCTACTGAACTGTCAGGAACGCAAAATTTCCTAACCCAAGAGAAAGATCACCACAAATTCAAAGTCTGTTTATTATTGTATTATCTATCTTGTTTTCAATTTGGAAAATTTATGTGGGTATTGCTTTTATGAACTTTTTTTTAAAAGATGATAGAAGAAATATTTTAGCATCATTTCCATATTTGTCTTATTCCCCCCCCCCACCCCCGCTAGAGAGACAAAATGGGATTTGGGAGAAACTTGTTTGTTTCTGGTGTATCTAGTACTGATAAAAAAGAATCAAACAGAAAAGAAACCCATGGCAAAATTTTGAAACCTGATTTTTATCAGAAGTTTATTTTGATTTTATGATGTTTGATGCTAGTGAGAGATAAGACAGACATGAAAGGTTTTGAGTATAGATTTTAGATCTCAGTGATGAGCAAAACTGACAATCCGTATTCCTATCAAATTTTTTCAAGCCTTACAAAATAGAAGTTTCCTTGAATTTTCTGACATTTTCACAGCTCATCCTGCCCCAAACTTGGAGAGTCTGACAAACATAAAAGTTGAAAAATACTAGGAAGAAAAAATTTTCAGCTGCAGACTTGTTTTTTTTAAAAAAAGTCTTATTTAGTTGAAGTTTAAGGCTCTCTTTAATACAAGGTAGTTAGCTCCGCAAGGGTATTTGACCTAAAATCTAACTATCATAAATAAGGAACTGAAGCAGAACGTAAATTACAATGCTGACACAGTGCTTTTCTTTGCTAGTTTCAGGTCAAAATAGAAACTCAAATCAGGAGAAAGTTACTGTGTTGTCTGGGAATTGGTTGTACTTTCATGAATCCAAGTAATCCCAGGAAATCTTCTAGGTGATTATTGTTAGTTTATTAAAAACATTATAAAGCAAAAGAACATCTCAAAAATCTTTATGTGTTCCTTATATGGTTTATGACAGTACCATAAGCTCTTTTGACTTGCTTCAGCAAAATGAAACCTTTTCAGTTCAAGTATGCTTTCTTCTTCATCATGTTACCATGCAGCTATCATTACCACTATTATGACTACCACAATTATCTGAATTTTTAATAAGTCTACATCTAATGAGCAACATTAGGCAGTGGAAGCATGAAAAACCTCCATTTCATTAGCCAGGGTAAGTTATCAGAGTTAATCAACAACTGATGGCTGCAGTTTGTTCCTGTTCCTATTGCATCAGCTCCATGGACACTATACGATTCAGGAAGATTGCTTCCTACTCAAAGAGAGCTCTAAAGATGTTGGGACTTCCTAGAACTGAGCAGGTGCTGTCTCTCATGAAATTTGATGCTTCTTTTCTAAAAGCATTTCATCTCTTCCAGAAACAACCTCCAAAAACAGTTTGTGAGTTAGAATCATGAGGCAATAGTGGAGGGGATTACATACAAATAACTAACGAGGTTGTTTGTTGTACTGTACCATCTGGTTAAGTGACTGTAGCTTTAACTATATTATCAATGCTAAGAATGGACTTAAAGAGTATTATCGCCACTGATGTCAAGTTTTTAAAGCATTATACTATTTGGGGAATTATTTGGAACACTATAGGATAAATGTGAGGAAAGAAGGCTGAAAGGGCACTGGCTTTAATTTTACTTTCTTCTGAATTAGATCACATTTTAAAATCCCAAGTGTACACATTAGTCTACAAAGAGGGAAATAATTATGGAAGTGCTCCAGTCACCACTGTGTATGACCAGACTGCTTGCTAGAAGCGAGGACAGGCGACAGTGCAGTGGCAAGAACATTTTGTCCTGCATTAAGCCCTGCTTCCCTCAGAGGCTGTGTGTCAGACGCCTGGTACCCCAGTTCTTTGGGAGGTTGAGCCAATTAGCACATTCCCTAGTCTGGAACTGTAGTTGCTGTGTGTGTGATCTGCATACTGATTCAACTGAGATTTGACCTTCTGGGTGGAGAAAAACAAGAATCCCAGGTGAGAGATAGCACTGGCCTAGATTTTCTTCTCTTCTTCTCTGTTCTTTATTTCCAGTAGCTTTTTCTGCCTAATTCAGAGATTGGAAAACAGTTCTTTTTCACTTGAAATTTAGATCAGTGTATAGGATAAAAACTGTTAAAAATCATGGCTTTTACCTACCTCTGCTAATGTAAAAAAGGGAAAGCAGGTAGCTGGCTCCTTGTAATAGTGACACTCTTGGCCCACATGGGGGCAGTACTATGTAGTCAAAACCCTCCAGGAGCTCCCAGGGCAGGCAGAGTCTGGCAGGAGACAAACTTTGAATGCATGAAGCAGAATCAGGTTAGTTTCTCATAAGCACAAGATTCCTCACAGCCAATCATTATACTGTTCTAAATGTTCCTGCTGAAGAAATTAGGGAGGAATGAGGTCTACCCAATTTCCAGCTGCTGGTGCAATCACTTGCCAGGGGATGTGGGGGAAATTTTTGATTGATTACTCCATTTAGCAGTACTTTTAACATACACAACATGAAACAAACGGACCATTGTTATTAGATTATCAAATGCTATTCTTGGTTTGTTTAGAACCGTGAAAGTACATCTTATATGTAAATTTTGAGTTTCTTACTATCTGACATGATGCGTTGCCTTTTGATAAATTCACAAATACAGAATTTCTAGGGAAGCTGGAAAAGGAAGTATGTATTCATAACTAGTGGAAATTTACCAGTGTATGTAGTGCATGAGGGTTACCGGTGGGTTAATGATATTGACTATGTCTCCTTCAGATAGGTCTCTTTAAGTTATAACAGCTACATAAATGAACAGTGCTATAATTACACATTCATCTGATCTCAAGTGTTTTCAGTGCTGGCACAAGAAACCTTTTCTACCAAGATACTCAGGGTAGATTATTTTGGTTATTTGTTAGGCACACTTTAGAAATTCAAGGAAAGAGCTGTGTGTATACGTTAAACATACATTGAGCTACATTCTCACAATCTATAATACTGAAAGACACAAAGTCACAGAGCCATTGTTTTTTTTTCTTTACTCAGAGGTGAGGCTGCATAAAATGCATACATTTTAGAAGCTGCTGTCCCATTCTCACTTCAGAACGCAAACGTGGATTTAGCTAATGAATTCCTGATTATGTTAGATCACGTGAAAGCAGTGACAAATGACCTTTTACAGCAGCCGGAGACACAGCGTTATAATGCAAGCTAGACCACTTCTCAGAGAGGAGTCAACAGGCTCTTGCAGTGACAGTTTGTACTGACCAGAACAGAAAAATATCTGCCCCCTATGTTATTTGTGTTGCATTTTGATGTCTTTCTTCTTCCTTGTACTTTTCTTCTTTCACTGTTTCTGATCTTTTGGATTCTCTCCATCAACACTGAATTCTCTCCATCTTCATCCTTAACTTTATCTCCCTTTCTGATGATACACATATCAGATCATTCAATTGCACCCATGGAAATTGTTTATCCCTGAGGGAATCAATTGGTACTCAAATGGCTGCAGATTCTGTGCCAAAGCAACAAGATTATTAGAGAAACTTCAGTGTTTGCTTTTATATTTGTTTTCAAAATCTCATTAGCACAGAAGTTATTTCTTCCACTAAATGGCTACTTAGAACAAGGTATATTAAAAAGCACATCTGATGGAAACTGTCTTCCTGTTTCATCAGTGTTTTAAACATGGAAGAAAGCATCTGCTTTGCCTCAGTCTAGGGTTTGATAAAATAAAATCTCTCTGACTGATTTTTCTATTCTAGCCTAGAAATTGACTAAAATGGCTATGGATTTGAATCGTGCCATAATGTTACCTTAGCATCCTCTGGCAAATCGTGATAAGCAAGTGTTATGCAAAAATCACTGTGCTACCTCCAACCCTTCTGGAAATCAGTACACAAGTTCCATTAACACTTAAGAAATATCATACAATCACTTTGTGTGGCTATAGTATTTAATGAGCATACAGAGAAGTGAATTGAATAGATGATGTTAGGATAAACAACGAATTAATTTTTTAATAACTTGGGACTTTTGCTTGCTGGATTTTAATGTTTCCCTCTTCCAAAATACTAAGTAGAACCTCTAACATGATAACATGGTTTCTATTGCTTTTGGAGTAGAGAAGATGGGATTAAGCTTAATTTATCCTCTCCACTTGTCTGGTCCCTCAGGGCACCCACATTAAGGCAAGGTCTTCTCCGTGCTGTCTGTTCTGGCAGCAGTAGACTCTGAACTCTTCCAACCCCACTTACTTTCTCTTCCTAGTTCTAACTTGATCATTAGCAAGAGAGAGGAAAGAAAAAGAGAAAGACAAAAAGTAATTAATTCACTGAAGTGCAGTGCAAATGAATTTTTGAAATCAATTATTAATTTTCTCTTTAATATTTCTGCATTGATACTGCTATGTATCAGGGGATTGGGAGGGAGAGCTGCCTCACTTCACAGCCACAATGCCCTGCGTAAAGATAGCAGCACCTCACTGTAACCAGAATGTCTCGTGAGTGATATTTCTCTCCTTCATCAGCAACGTGCCTTCAGCCAGCAGCATTTTAAATATGCATAGATTCTAAAGTTTATGGTAGGTAGGGCAGGCATAAAAGATGGGAGCAGTTGCAATAAAAGAGGTCAAACACCTTATTTTCTGTATCTTCTGATGTCAGCTTCCTAAAATACTGAAGCCGAGAAAGAAGCTTAACATGTATGATATTTCTTGAGAAAAAGTGGGTAGCACAAAATCAAAATCGTTTTGCTTATGTGGGAGGAAGAAAAAAAAATACAGAATTGTGTAAGGAATGTTAGAGTAGGGAGGACCATGTGTCAACAGCCTGGAAAAGAACTATAAATCTTTGTACTTCCTGACCAACCTTGGGCAGAGATCAGGGAATGATAGTAGGGTGACAGCACAGGGCTGCTCGATTACCTCCACTGGACTCTACATCTTCAGTCAGCTTTAAACCCAGATTATAGAACGCACCTTTTATCACTCCCTTTGCTCAAATCAAATGGTATCAGGAAATCTGCTTCTCTTGACCTCTGTGTATGGTTGGGAGGTAAATCTAAGCAGTATATGGAAAAACTATTTTTAGTAACAGAGAGCAACAACATTGCTTGTGTGTTCAAAGATGTTGGCTCCAAATGGCAGAGGAATGATTGTTTCCACTTAAAGTGATTGATATGTCTACACACACTTGAGAGATAGAATTTCATTACCTATTCTTTCAGCAGGGACTGGCTGAATACAGTTTCAAAGGAAGTAGGGAGCACATTTGTATAACAGAGTACATTTTCTTCCATGAAATGAAGAAAAAAAAAAGGCAATAGATATAGTGAGAAATTGTAGATGTTAAAGAAAGAGAAAAAGATATAGAAAGAATTGGGAAACTACCACAGAAGAATGTTCAATATACCCAGTATCTAGGCTTTTAGCTTTCTGTTCAATGACAGTGAAATATTTCTATTGGTTCACTTGCAGAAGTATTTATTTTTAAATTACCTATGATGATTAAGCATAGAAAAATATAAAAGGCAACCTAATAAAATTCAATTTATTCATAATAATACTTAAGAATTAATGCTTTCATTTTGTGTGGCATTTGAAGATTTGAAAATTCAAGTTCTCTATATCTTGCAGATGATTTTAAATCAGAAAATTTAGAGATCCAAACTCTAAATTGGGGTCAAACATAAGGGAAAACAACTTAATGAGCTTTTAAAAATTTAATGTTCTTTTATAAAACAAGAAATCCTTCTGCAACCTAAAAATATGCTTTCTCTCAAATATTTTTCTCTAATGCAGTTTGGTTACCTCCTAAAGCCATTATTTCCATCAGAGTCACAGAAATCCTCATCTGTGTAGGCGGTCCCAGTAAATTTAGCAGCCAAGCCACATTTTGACATGTTAAAAGAATAGGCGTCCATAAATCTTCTCCAGCTTCTCCTAAGAAGATTAAATCTTTCTTTTCAAGAATTTGCTAAATTTTAGGAAATGCTGTAATATAACAAATGACTTATAGATAAGGCCGAAGAAAGAGTAGAAGGTAATGGAATCCTTTTGTTCAAGGACCAAAGCAGAAGCTGAGGGAAACTTCTGGAAGTTCTGCATTAGCTACCAGAAAAGAGAGAAGGGCCTGGGCATTGAAATCAATTTGTTTGTGGTAGCATTTGGACACGTGAGCAGGGTATGTTGAAACCTGCAAAGAAGCATTTCTGTTGTTAAGAAGGGTTTCAATTTATTTAGAACAGAGATGTGATAAGCAGGTTCTGTCCAAATTTCATTGTTCTTTCTTACACAAAGTCCAGCAGGAGGATCCAGGACCATTTACGTTGTCTCCCAAGGTATTTCCTAACCTTCCCTTGAATAGAAAGGGCTCCTTGTATTGAGTAATATATAGAGGAGATTTTATCTTCTTAATGTGTCTGAGTCAGTTTGGGCTGCCATGGTGTCATAACTTGGTGGTTATGAACAACAGAAATTTATTTTCCACAGCACTGGAGGCTGGAAGCCTGAGTTTAGGGTGCCAGCATGATCATATTCTGGCAAGAGCCCTCTTTCAAGTTGTAGACTTCTTGTTTATCCTCACGTGTTGGGAAGAGGCTAGAGAGCTCTCTGGGGTCTCTTTTATATGGGCACTAATTCCTTTCATGAGAGTTCTACCCTCATGACCTAATCACCTCTGATAGGTCCCACTTCCTCTTATCATCATATTAAGGATTAGAATTTCAATATATATATTTTGAGGGGACACAAACATTCAGTCTACAATAATATGAATATGAGAAATGTAGACCGTACAGCATAAGTAGATGGGGAATTAATAAAAGAATATGGGGCAGATAAGAGAATTGAAGACAACGTTGAATAGGCTCTGGGAAGGTAAGATCCAAAGTTGCTCCACGGTAGCCAAATGAAGGGTCCTTCTCATCAGGGTTTGCAATGCATGCGTCACTCCTCTCTGATACATCTAAATGCTAAAGAAGTATGGTCTAATTGGCTTACCATGAGTCATGGGCTCGCCAGCGAACTGAGCATGAAGATGGAGTGGGCATAGCCATCAGACTATGTAGAATGCTGGGGGTATAGTTTCCTAAAAGTAAGAGACTTCTGTTACCCAAAGAAGAAGGAAGGGATCTCAAACAGCAAGAAATGAACACATGAAAAGAAATAATGCCATTAGAAAGCAACCTCAAGTTTCCAGTCAGATCTTTCAGATTGACAAGTGACTGTTTATCTCTCTCATTAACACTTGATCCTCTTCCCTGTAACCTACCTTTCTGAAAATAAGTAAAAGTGCCCTTATAAGTCATAGAAACTTAACTTATATTTTACTTGATGGGTCAGGTGAAGAAGAAAGTCTGGGAAAGAGCTAGAATGCCCAGCAGGTATATACTGGCCTTAGGTACCATGTGAAATTGTCTCTGCTATATGGATCTCTACACATTAGACACATATATCTAGATGTAGCTCCATATGTACTGAAAGATCCCAGAACCACATGATTATCCTTCTTTTGTATCTTTGAGTTTCTGTCTTCTGACTCTAACTTAAAAAGTAGTCTTGGTATTTTTAGATCATTCTTTTACTAGGATGTCTACTTAACTGCAACCTATTGGCATTAGTCTTTGCTAAAAGTCCCCCAAAGTGTGGTTATGTTGTGACTCTCAGCACCTGCAGTTTCAGGATGACTTTCTCAGAATACCACTTTGGACAATAAATGTATTTTGTCATCTCCAGCAACTTCCAACCCCATATACCAAGCTTGACTTATATAAAAAAAAAAAAATTTATTTAAAAAGGACTTGCAACTGAAAAAATTAATTCTTGAAAAAAATGTATTTTTAACCCAAATGAAAATATATATCTCAGTTTCACTGGTCTCTGAGCTCCTATCTATCTGCATATCCTTAAAGCATTTAATATGTCCATTGAGTAAATAACTGATTAACTGAGTTAGTAAATGAATAAATAGTTAATTGTATCTGGCTATCAACTAAAGCCCATCCAGAAATGTTTAGAGAATAAATCTTAGCAATTATCTCATCTAACCCTGTTATTTACTATAACCTTGGGAATAGAGCCCTAGGAAAGGAAAATGACTTATCTAAGTCCCAAATCTAATAAGTGGCAGAGCAGGAAATCAAAGTGAGATGTTCTGACTTTAAATCTAGTCCTATTTCTACTGTAACAGGTAAATCATAAGTTCTTAAAGTGCAGCATCTCCCAGGTATATTTAATAGATGGAAAACAAGATTAAATTTAAAGAAAACGATTTTAGAATAATAAAGAGGCAATCTTTTTCATTTAAGGTTTGAGCCAGAGTCCACCTAATTATAATGTAGCTTTGTGAATGGTCAGAACAAGATGCTCCATTCATGTAGAAGGGGAGAGCTCTTCACTGTCTTTTCATCTTATCCACAATCTTCCCTGTTTAGTCCCTAGACCAGAGACACTTGACTCAGGAGAATATTTCCTGGGGATTTCATGATGACAAGTATCTCTATTTATGTCCAAGCTTGGCCAAGCTATAAAACTTCAAAGTGATTTTTAAGGATGGTGGGGGGATGACCTTTCTGCACCTTTTGTCTCAGATTTTTGCCCCACACAGAGAAGTGTTCTGTTGCCTGTGGCTAAGTGGTCAGAATGAATGGATGGAGATCAGAGAACCACTCCAGCAACAACTTCTGAAGTGTCCTGGGTGACCCTCACCATGGAACAGTATCTCACATTTGTGCCTACTTCTCTTCCCTCAATTAAAATATCTCCTCTGGCCCCATCTTGTTTAATCAATTGAAGACTCTTTAATTGAGCTTATATGCTGATGACTCACATCGTCTATTTCAGGACTAGGCCTCATTCTTGCATTCTAGACCCATATACAAAATATCCTAATAGACTTGTCTAACTGGACATCTCATAGACATCTTAAATTCAATCAGTCCAAAATGGAATATTTCTTGTATCCTGCTCTCAAGCCAGAAATCTAAACTTCATCTAAGAATCCTCCTTCTACCTCACCAATCACATCTAGTTTATTACTAAGTCTCATTGATTCCATTTCTAAAAGTTCCTCCCAGTTTCCTGTCATCTTCCTGCCCTGCCTTGATCACTTGCAGTTTATTTTGGTAAAGTGCCCCTCAAGCTGGCATCCCTATGTCTAGTCTTACCTCCTTCCAATTTACCCTCCACACTGCAATAAAAGTGACCTTTCTAAAATGTACATCTCATCCAGGCACTCTCTGGCCTCCATGGTGCTTCTTCATTGACAGGATAGAATCAAACCCTTTGGCAGGCCAGTTAGGCACTTCTATGCTTTTCCATCCAGGCAGAATCTTTCATGTCACCACTTCTTCAGTGCCTTCTGTAAGAAACTCTCTGGCATCATCATGTACCATTCTCCCTGAAACAAACTACAGCATGTTCCATTCCTCAGGACTCATCATGCTGTTTTATTTCTGTCTTTTTATACACAGACTTCCCACTGCTTGGAATGCCCTCCACAACTTTGTCAGCTTTTGTCTCCACTTGACTTAAGTATGACTGTTGTTTTTCCTGATTTCTTTCATAGTTTCCAGCTCTACTGCACCTGGGTATCTCTTGGTCATAGCGCTTATTACTCTGCACTGTAATTCTTGCTACTGATATCCATCATCTCTTTTTTCAAATGACTAGTAGAGTGCCTTGTACATACTAGTGTATGAAGAATCTCTTATGTAGTGAAGGGTGGTTTAGAATTAACTTGCCACCATCCTAAAAAATACATATTGAACTACAAGGGACTTCTGAAATAGTGACGTAATCTGAAAGCCCGGGTTTATCATTGTGGTAAGGAGAAGAGGAAGTATTTTGAACTTGACAAAAGTTTTGACACTGAAAGTTCTTAGAGGTCAGAGCCTGTCAAAGAAACTCATTTCTCTTACCATCTTTTACCTAGAAATCTTATGCTGGAAACCAAGATTGCTTAACTATTTTACACATGCATTTGGTCAAACATGGATAAGTACCTGCAGTGCTTCTGCTACTCTGTTTTGAAGCTTACGGTGCTGAGCCCCTTCCCTGCAAGGCCACACACATCAAGCTGGGGTAGCAGGCCCACTCATCAGCTCTAGTCCATGCCAATTTAACTGCAGGGTATGTTGCCTAAGGTTAACCAGATCATATAGAACAGAAGGAGTCGCACCGAGGGCTGGGAGGCTAAAGAGGAGTTAGACAGTCAGTTTAAACTTGAGTTCAGAATCCCCAAAAAGTAAACAAATTCATTTCAGTGGGCAGACTCTTTATTCTGACTGTGGGTGGTTTCCTCAGAGTACAAGTATTAAAATGATTAAGACAAAAGATATATGGTAAAAGTAATCTAGCTCTGAAAATTTTCCTGACCTACTCTTCCTTTCTTTTCAACCTACCCACATGGGTTAGCTGAATAATTTTTTCTTCAGTTTGATTAAATTTGCATGAGAAATGTGGAGAAACAATTTTATTCAATATTTAAGAGAGGAAAACAATGTTTCTCTCCTCTGACCCTTTTTTGGGTTAATCATGCTGTGCTGGTTGGAGAATACCAAATCTACTCCTAACACCAGCAGGCAACTTAAGACTCAACCATCTGATATGTGAAGAGTAAGGGTTATTTTGAATCCCAAACCTTTTTGCTTCTACTAAACTCCAGGGAGGTAGACATCATATCTGTCTAATTTTTTTTTATTTATAATAACCATAACACTATGAACAAATGGGATATAAAAAAATTTGGTAATGATATCTTACTTCTAAGAGGACAACAGCAAAAAATATATACATATTGTTTTAAAATACCTAGGTTACCACTGGCTTTGTAATATCCCCTATTTTTATATCTCCTCTAACTTAAGAAAAATGAAGAGTCAAATTATGTTCACCTATACTGCTCATGAAGGGTTCTATAAATGCTTGCAGAAAGCAGAGCCCTGTGATCTTACCTGACAATATAGAGAAAATGACATGGATATGAATCTCGAGTCCTAATAGTCTGGGAATTGCTTGGATATTCTTTGTTCTTATATTCACCTTGGGAAATTGGGGTCTGATAAAAACAAACAAACAAACAAACAAACACATTTTTCAAAGAATTTTCATTAGGCTTACAATTTAGAAAATATTTTCAAGGCAATTTTCAGTACAATGTTTTGATATAATAAACAATTTCAAATCCATTCTCAGACCATGCAATGAAAGTATGTCACCATAATTTGAGCCTGAACTAGATGGATCATTTAAAATCGAATACAGTCTTTGTCGTTGAAATAGTTATATGAAGATCTTTTTCTTTCTTCTTATCTGCTAAATGAGATCATCCACTTAAGACATCTCGATGAAGTGTTATGACTTTTAAGGAAATTTAAATATAAGAAATATTTTTAATATATGATGCAGAGTATGATTTTATGTTTTGTACTTTAACATAAAATGTAAAATGATATTTAATTTTAGATTTGCATTTCCTTCAAAAAGTATTCATTTCATAAAATAATATTTTCTGGCTAGAATGGTGAGGTTATGGATGATTTAGTCCCTCTAAATTCTGAGCTCTGTAATATTCTGTTGTCTTCAGAACTAAAAAGAATTTTAAAAATGAAAGTCAGCAAAGTTACCTACTTAGCAACACATATATATTGGACATGTTTTCTAATTTGAGTCCTGTATTAGATAATGAAATTATAACAATCAGTTAGAGAGAGAGAGAGAGCAGACCAATAAAGAGAGGATGAGTATAGAATGTGGTAAGTACAAGAATTATATGAACAGGAGGATATGCTCTCCTAGAGAAAAGAAAAGGCCAACCAATATTACTGCAAATTTCAGAAGGACGGTTCTTTTCTTTAGCATTTGCTACAATTCCATCTCCAGTAGCAGCATGATTAAAAGAGTTAATTTCTCTCATGAGGAGAAATATTTTCCTCCCAGCAAGAGTTAACTTGACTTTGCATATGGGCATAATTTCCAGGAATAAATCTCAAGGAAACATTCTCAACAGTGGACATTTCTTTCCTAAATAAACACAGCTGTGAGTGTCTATGGTCTTTCGGTTTCTGCTCATCTTCCTCTAACCCCCTTACACAAAAGGCACTGCAGCACTGGCACCAGAATATGACTTTCAGCTCTATCTGTGTTCCCATCTACCTCTGTGTTAAGCTTCAAAAAGAGGTCTAATTTAAGACCTACGGTATGTTGAAACCTGTAGTTCCAGATAAGGATTCTGCCTCATTTATAATGCGTTTTAAAATAAGAGCAAAAACCCCACGTCAGTGTTGGATTTCCACTGTTTAGCTCCGGATATTCGTGAAGCCTTAAATTGAAGAAGTACAGGGTTTGTGAGCTACAGTGATTAGTGCTGGTGGCAGTAAGGCTTGTAGCAGTGTTGATGAAAAGAAACCATAATTTCTATTCATCTCTTTAGGGTCTCCTTTCTGAAAGGAGAATTCGCTATGTTTCTTTTTAAAGCTTGGATCAAATAACTTAAGCAGACGTTGTGACAATACCATTTGCAGGGAAGAAACCTATGATATGACTCACTCACCCATTGAAATGACACTCCATACACCTACTTGTTCCTTGCCTTTACTTTCTGAGTCTTTTGAGTCAAAGCATTTGAAAATCTGTCTGTATATAAAATCCCCATGAAAACTTACTTGCAGATATCTTTCCTGTTCATCCTTGTCCATTTCACCTTCTTGTCAGCATCACCAGAATTACTAACAATTTAGTCATTATTCATTAATAAGCTCTCCATGTAACAGAGGACTCATTTTTCTCTCTCAAGTTAACATAGGTTATGTGATTTTCATCACTGCTCCATCACTTCATTCCCTCAAGGCTAAGAGAAGCTTCCTTTACCTTCAGAATTTTATGAATCCTTCAGTTCATCCCAAGTCTCCTTTCTGAAAACATCTGCCACTAAAGAGAATAACCTGTAGACCAAGGTCAGCAAACTGTCCTTTGCAGCTTTTACAAAATCACCTGATTTCATTTGCCTTTTAGAGTAATGGGAAAATTCTAAATCAAATGTAGGTAAATTACTTTTAAAGAATTAAATTTAGTGCTCATGTCATGCAAATACCACTGCTAATAATAAATATACACCTGCCACGTAGTAGGTTTGCTGAATGACTGCTTGAACAAATTGTAGAGATTATCTGGGATTATCTTGTTATTTTAGTCAAAAAAAATTGTTTTGAACATCTATTTAGCAGGCATAGAGGCAATGTGCTGCACACTGTGACCTTGAATCCATCATCCTGCCTCTAAACTAAAGGTAGTTTGGTCATTTTAGACAGATGGAAATTAGTATTACAGACATGCTTCATCTTGCAAAGTATGTCTGATTCTTTAAAAAGTATGAAATGTCATTTTATTTTGTAATTCTAGACACATTTTAATCAGAGATAAACCAGCTACTTAAAATTATCCTAGAAACAGTTAAATCAACAGCCCCATGTATATATGAAATGACTGAAGATCAAAAGAGTAGTTACAAACATAACTACCTTTTTTTTTGACATAAGGTCAAATGGGTAGTTACAAAATTATAACTCTTTTCTTTTCCCCACAGTATTAGGCTGTCTCCATGAATCTTTTCTTCTTATTAATAGTTTGCTAATTAATCAAATAATCCCCCATATTTGTCACATATTATTTTAGGAATATTTAGTGTAACTGTAGGTTTTCATTGATTCTGTTAGCCTAAAATGGAATTATACCTGTCTTTCCATAAACCTCTGAGCATTCACTCATAGAATAAATATTCTAAATGTTCTAAAATTTAACCATTATTATTAAAACATTTTTTGCTTATATATTACTTGATTCTGAATATATTTCACTATGTCTTTCAGCAGAGGTAAAAACTAATAAGAAATCATAATTTATTGAATGAAAACAGTTCACTTATTTGAGGACAATTAACTAACCCCTTTTTAGTATTCTATTTTTCCAGTTAATTTATCTCAATTACCTTGCTCCTTTGAGATAACTTGATATATTTCTGACCCAGAGTGAATGCTTACTAAATGGGATTAATATATTAGTATTATTTCTCTTTACAAAATATTTTCAAGATATTTTATTCATAAATATCAACAAATAATGGGAGAAACAGGACATTCATTGAGTGTCAGTTACATATCAGCAATATTTTAGTTATGTTGTCATATTTAACCCTCATAGTACCATTGTGAAAATTGCTTCTGGAAGCTTTAAATTTGAAACATGAGAATACTGGAATCCAGTGAGGTTCAATAGCTTGCCCAGTGTCACACAGTTAATGAGAGATGGGGACAGATAATTGAAAAAACTTTTTTTTAAATGCAAACCCAAGTCTAACAATAAGAAAGCTATTCTCTTTCCAACAATTATCTGACTCATAGGCAAATGAGCAACATAGACTCCCACTGGAGATGAGTTTTAGAGTCTAAAACGGTTAAATGACATATAGCAAAAGGCTACTTTCAAGCCCAGGTGCCATTCCTGTATTCTAGACTCATGGTCTGCCTTGAGTGTGTCTTTAAAGCCCAACTCTCCATAGAGAACCATGCTTTCCCATCTGTGCATGGGAGCTAGGCACTCAGGAAAGGGTCCAGATTGACACCTGGCCGTTTAAAATTTCCCTAGAGTTCTATAGTATGAGAATCTGGCTTATATTTTCTTTTCTCTACATAGCAGTGCATAATGACTTGTCTGTCACTGACTGTTAAAGTGGTGAGCAGGCAAGGCGTGTGCAGGAAATCAGGATGACAGAGTCAGGATGCTCAGTGGTTAAAGATGAGAATAGGGGGTCAAGCACAGTCCTCAGTTCCAGCTCTTGCTTTGAGCAGTCACTTAGCCTTTCTCCATCCAGTTCTATCTGTAAAATGGAAAGAAGTATACTGATGAACCCCTCAGAGAAGCTATGAGGCAAAACCTACCCATGATTAACACAGTAATTTGGATATAGAAAGGGCAGTGGAAAAGTTTAAAACCATTTCAGTGTGAGATCATTTGTTATAAATGTGATCGAGATTATTACTATTTGGCGAACCTTCAGTATAGCATCGTCTATTATATGTAGCCAGACTTTTAGGAACTGCTGGAGCAATAACTGCCCTGTGGAGATTTTGAAGGACAAAAACAAAAATATGTCGGACAAAAATGGTGCATTAGATACTCCACACTCCAGCCTTTCAGCAGGCTTCTATGTTCTGCAAGTCCTATTGTACCTATGTCAGGGCTTTTAACCAAAGAAATCTCAGTTGAGGGTCACTAATTATAATATGGTTTAAGGCCAAGAGAAGCTATAATAAATGGTACCTAGAACTTGACTTTAATTTTTAGCTAGAATGGCTAATGGCTTTGATTTTTCTTGTGTTACTGGGACATATTTCCTAAGTGCCAAATTGTTAAGAGGTTCCATATTTCTACTTTCCAATTTTTCTAAGCTCTCTAAATATGCAATCAGTTACACAGGTGTATGGCTTGAGCATCCACCAAGTACAGTCTCATTTACCCTCAGAGTCACCAGAAGGTGACCATCTATACCTATTTGGGTCTGTGTGGAATCCTCTTACAGCTTTGTTTCTCCCATCCATGTGAGGAATGAGACTCAACTGTTAGCAAGATGTGGTTTATGTGCTATGACTGCACTTTGCAACCACTGTTTTTTTAAGAGAACTCATAGTAATGAGGGTAGTAATAGTGAAGGCCTTTTAAGAAACCCTGCGATGCCCAGAAAGGTATTATGTAGTAACTTGCTAATAATAGTGGCCATGGGGACAACTTCCAGCATAGATATGAACTGGAAGCTGTGGAAAGTAACCCCTTCCAGACCTGTAGAATCAGAATCCGCATTCTAACAATGTCCCCAGGTAAGATGTATGCACCTTAAGTGTAAGAACTAGTCTAAGACCTGGGTTTTAAGATGATTAGGAAAGGTTAGGATTACAGTTAAAATCCAAGTACTCTTGCAGTTAGCAGTTGGTATTGGGTCTCACCATTACTCTGGGGGCACATTATCATATAGAAAAATTGTCCACTCTCACTGTCCAAGAAATTGTGAGGAGCCAGAAAACCTATGAGGCATAAAGACTGAGTCTTCCCTCCTATGAAGATCCCCTCTAATCTTCATGTTTCTGCTTTGATACTTGAGAGTTTCTCCATTTATATCTGATGCTATTCTCTCCTCTTTTCTAGTTAAATAGGAGGCTAGACTATCTCTCTAGCGTCTAAATACACTCTTCTGTTTCACCTGCATCAAACTGACAACTCTATGAAGAGCTCAGACTAGTTTTCCTTATAAATAACCCTGAGTTCTTTTGAATTGTCATAAGAAGAGGGAGAAAGAAGCAGTGGAACTCCCTAACTAGCTTACTTTGGCTCCTGGATGCCAAGGCAGATGTTACAAATGACACGACATCTTTGCTCAGGGCCTCAGTGTGGAAATTACTCAGCAGAGCAGACATGGGCCTTTCTGTTTTACTGCCAGTTATGAGCTTGTGAATAGCACACCACACTGCCCTGATTAGTGGATGTTTTCACTCCCTCCTTATAATCACAGGGACTGGAGCAGAATGATAAGGAGAGCATCCATGATGGAGTTGGTAGTGTAATGCTGCCCTCTCTCTTTTCCTCCTTTGTTGTGCTTTACTTAATGCAGACAACCCTTAGAGATATGATTTTTTGGTTTTGACTGACTCACCTGAGCCATCAGAAACTCCACATTTCCAATCTAGTTTCCTTATCACTGTTCTGACTGAGGCTTGAAAACACCTGTGGGAGAACTTCAGAGTTACTGCACAGCTGTTGGGTTGTACCATCTCCTGCTGCTTACCAGAAAATGTTGATTCTCCTTTTGTACTGCAATGAATAATCACCTTAATTTTCATTAGCAGTTTATCTTCAGACCTTGCCTAACTTTTCTGAAAAGCCTGAGAGAATTTGCCAGTTGATTGAGTCCAATTAGTATTGCTGAGGGATTTCTTTTGGGGAGCTCATCCAAGACTTCATCTCTATCCTTTTCTTTTTTGAGTGTGCAGGCAAGGGCAGATGAGTGAGCAAGGGAGGATGTCTGGGCTGGAGCTCATAGTGCTCAGGTGTGTATGACTCATTTTCTTTGGATCCCGGTGGTATAGAGCTCTGACTTTCACCTTCCTTGACTTACTGAAGGACATAGAACAAAAACAAGTGGCAAGAAGCTGCATTTAGGTTCTGATAAGAAGGCACAGATGCTGTTTGGTAATGGAAAATTTACCCAGTCTGTGCAAATAGGCATTGAGTTATCTCTTAAATAGTGTCAGACTATTTTCTTTATGATAATGAGGATCTATGTAACCTTAAACCTACAGAGACCACAAATGTAATATTTTAATATGTAAATCTCTCTAAAAGCAAAAAATAGTACTTGAGTTGTTTACAATAAAGACTTACTTTAAACCAAAGAAGAAAATTGCTTTCATCTTGAATTGTTAACTGTGATCAATTGGTAGTGGTGCTTGGAGTCCTGTGTTGAGAAGAATATTGAAGCCACCTCAGGGCTCAATGGAAAAGAAAACCATGATAAATTACTTAGAAGGGAATGGCGGCATTTGTACTACATGCTTTCTGTATAACATTCATACATATTCTAACTGTTATTCATCACTGTTTGGAAGGAAAAGAAAATCTCCAATTGCTAAGACAGAGCTAGCTCTAATCAACTCATAGATGCTCTCTTATTTCAAGATGCAGAATTTACTGCATAAACAAAAGCAGTTTGCCTGCTTTTATATAACATCAGGGTAACTGTTATGAGCCTGTCCTAAGTATACTACACATTTTTAACAGATTTGAGTGGACCTAGTAGTTAGAATACTATGCACTTTTTTTTGTTGTTGTTCTCATATTTCTCTAGATTTGGTGTTAGAGGGCTTGGACTAAAACTCGGGCTAAAACTACATAACCAGTCCTTCAAATTCTCTGAACTTTAGTTTCTTCCTTTGAAGGCTGATGGAAGGAATACAAGAAAAAGATATGTCAGTAGACATGAATAGTCTCAAAGAACGTGTGAGAAAGGAAAGGTTGAAAACATTGGATGGAGTTAACAGGAGCATAACATAGATATTGAATGAAAGTAATTGTATTTGAATCCTATTAATCTCCTTATGAAACTGAAACACTTAAACATTAAAATATATGGAAAGACAAGCTATTTTATTTGCATAATGGGTGCTAAATATTTGAATAGAATATGGGCATTTTTGTGTTCTCGCTAATGATAGGAACAGATGCACATAAACAATTTATTCTCTAACATTTATGAGTAAATATGTGACTCTGGAGTTATAGAGCTTTTGATATGGCATGTCTTTTCTTTCAATGTGTAGTGACAAAGCCTTTCTTCTAGTTTTTAATGAACACACGCAAAAATGTATCTATATCTTTTTTTATAGCCAAATGAGTTGGCATTGACCGTCAGTAAAGTTCATTTAAAAGATCATCTGCAAAGAAGACAACTAAAAAAGCTAAAGCAATAGATTTGGTTAAGTTTATTCACAAATGATACAAAAGCAGTGGTTCCACACATAAGGAACTTGAAAGTCACTACTTTGTCCAAACAACAAGTAAAAAGCTGAATAGACTAAAATATCAATTCTTCTTGGATATCTCTGTAAGAGATGAGGCACAAGCCCCAGATTGGAGATACAAATAGGTAAATATAGGAAGTCACGGCTTACCAGAGCAAAGACTCAGAGCAGAAACTCCCGTGTGAACCAGCACCAGGGTAGGAAAACCTGACTGTGATTGATGAATTGCTGGAGGCTCAATGTGGACAAGTCTGAGAGTTAAAAACTTGAGGGGACCCAGTCATAGGGGCACCTCCACACTTTTATGAACTTTACCTCCAGGACCTTGACTAGGTGTCCATAGTAAATAACACAGAAAAATTTTCTCATACTTTCTACAGGGGAGCGAGAAAAGGAACCATTTGAAACTCTGTTCTTCTCATGGTTAATCAGGACCTAATCTGCTGGGGTTTTATCAAAGCCTGACCTGTGGTAAGAGAAATGCCTACCTCCAGCCCACTCTAGCCATTCTGTCCCACCTAAGCAGGGAGCAAAAAAGTGAGATATTTTTGTAAAGTTCACAGTCCAGAGGTAATGGTGGGAAGAACTTCTATTACTGCTTTGGTGGATAAACACAATGTCACCAAAATATGCTAGTAATTACATTCTTCATGACAACAAACTTAAAGTAAAAATGAAATTGGTTTCTCTTAAGAATGACTTTAATGAATGAAGTAGTAAAAATTAATAATTTTATTATATCTAACCTATGAAGACATATCTGTTAAATATTTGTGTCATGAAATAAGAAATATGACAGAAACACCTTTTCTGCATACTAATGTACAATTGTTGTCTTGAGGAAAAGCACGAATGCAGTTTTCGTTTGAGTTGCAAGCTAACCTAGCTACAGTTTTCAAAATGACTGACAGACAAACTTGGGACCCCAAATTTGTGCATTTGACACTCATTTTCCTAAAATGAACTAAGTAAATTTGTTGCTTCAAGAAAAATAGCTTATAGTATTGTTGTGAGGCATGAAATTTCAGCTTTCACATGATAATTACACTTATGGAAAACTTTTATCCACTGTCATGAACTTGGTAGCTTTCCAATACGTTACGACTTTTCTGATGGGACAAGTGGTGAAATTAATAATGTGATACAATTCTTTGATGTTGTATAATAAAGATATATCAACATTTAGAAGGTCTGTATAACTAAGAAAATAAGATTGTAAATCAAATGTCTGCCATTATAAAATCTTGAACAAAGTAAAAGAATTGTACAAAGTACAAGATAGACTAGTGGGTTTTAAGGTAACAGTGTACAAAAAGTTTATTGATATTGCTTCAGAGTCCACATTGTAGCTAAGCTTTAAGAAATGACCAATTGTTGAATTTTAGTGTAGCATTAAAGAGCAATATTCATAAATATATAAAAAAGGGTTATTGAGATACTCTTCTCTTATTCAATTACATATTTATTTTAAGCTACATTTTTTCATATGCTTCAACAACAACAAAAAACATATTTCATCAGACTGAATGTATAGGTATATGTGAGAATTCAGAGGTCTTCTATTAAGCCAGACATTAATGTGTGCAAAAAGGCAAAACAGGGTCTATTTTTGGGGAAAAACTTAATTGAATTTATTAATCAATAATTATCTATAATAGTTTATTATTATTTTAAATGAATAAATATTTTTAAAAAATTCTCAATATTCATTTCTGATACAGTAAATAGTAATAGATGTAACTCAAGTGAACAAAAGTTCTTTGATGTCCTCAATGATTTTTGAAAATAAAAAAGAATTTTGATATAAAGAAATTTGAGAATTACTGGGCTATACTCCAGGTTAGTGTTTCTCAAAATAGATTCTTTGGAAAATTCTTCATAAACTTCTGGATTTGTTTTTAAACATTTAATTTTCTCAATCCAAGATCTATTGGATTCAAATCGCTATGTGGGACTAGTAAATCTGAATTTTAAATAAGCTCTGCTGGATGACTTTCATGCATAATAAGGTATGACGACGTATACTTTAACAAGAGAACTTCTATACTTTCTGAGATATGTAAATTAGTTTAACAGTAATCACAGCTCATTGTGAATGCTTTTTCCTCAGTCTCTCTGGTCTGTAATCCTACTTTTTTTCCAATAGGTAAATAGTAAATGCTATCATATCAGCTGGAATGTAAAATCTTGCATTTAAAAGCTAGATTCTGATCTTTTCTTCTTCATGCAAGGACACATAGATACCCTCAGTGCGCTACTGTATGTGTCCCTGTGTCCATGAATACTCTCAGAAGGAGACATAGTCTGGAATAGAAAAAGAGAAAACCCAGGAGGATCTGGTAAACAGGTTTTTAGGATGATGATTTTACTTTGGATATGCTGACCAGTTGATTGACACTGCCCTGGAAAATGAATCCAATCATTCAAAGTGAGGCTATCTGGGTTCTTCTTTGAATATTTTTGTTGTGGTGAAATATACAAAATCAAATGTATTATTTTAACCATTTTCAAGTGTATAGTTCTGTGGTATCAAGTTTATTCACATTGTTGTGCAACCATCACCACCATTCATATCCAGAAGTTTTTCATCTCCCCCAGTTGAAACTCTGTGACCATTAAATACTAATTCCCCATTACCCCTTCCCTTCAGTCCCTGGCAGCCATCTCTGAGTTTCTCTGTTGTCTACCATTCACGCTGCAGGAGTGTGTGGCAGGTGGTAACTGGAATAATTCTACTTGAATACACTGCATCAGAGTGATAGCATGAAGGCCTCCCTTCCTTGGGAGATACAAATTTACACTCTTTTTAGAAGTGAAGAAGAGTTTAATAAAATCTCTTGCTACACAACATGTTAAAAAAAATTTGAAACTTCAGACTTTCAATTGTCCAGATGCATTATGAATTATGTTTTAATGTGTCAGTCCATTATATATTTTATTATTTTGGGACAAAAAGAATTGTATTATGTGTTCCTGAGAAAGTTCTAGAATCACAATTATTAACCCATATTTAGAAGAAACCTTAAAGGCTAGTAAGTTTAGTTATCCATCTAATAATTGGATCCAGCCATGAGAATTCACCTACCCACAGAGGCACAATATTTCATTTTTGGCCTCCCCATATTATTAAAAAAGTTATATTACATGAGAATATGGCCTGTATAACTTCAAAACGTCGGCCATAATTTTATCTCTGAAGAAATAGGTAGACAATTATTGTGTTCTCCTTTGATCTTTCTCTAGGCTAAACGTCACTATCCCACCAGGTGTTCAGCATGGGATAGGGTTTAATTCCTTCAGCATTCTGCTCACATTTCTGAATAAACTCCATTTTGTGTAAGTATCTTCCATATGGGTGATTCTTAAGTTCAGATAGGTAAACCTGTTAGAATATGTCTGACCTGCTAGATTACAGTTAAACCAGCACCTTCGTTGTTCAGAATACCATAATCATATGAATACAGACCAAGGCCATGTTTGCTTTTTTATCAGACACAAAACATGGCAAATTCCTATTGATGTTATTATTATAAAATCTGTAAAAAATAACATTCTCATTTTACCTAACCTGTTCTTTCACAACTGTTTCTTATTTTTTAAAATCTAAAATCAGGCACTTGCTTTTCTGTAGAACTTAATTTTGTTGATATCTTCTTGGAATTTGATTTTACTGATATATTTTCTATTCTTTAAAGCATATCCCATCATATTTTTTATTCTTTACAGCAAATACCATCTAAAAATTTAATAATCATACATTTCATTTTCTCATCCCACTAACTGACAAAATCTATGAGCAGGACAGGGCCACCGAAATAGAATCATCTGACTCTGGGTGAAAATCTTCTTCTGAATTAATGGAAATAATTTTAATATGCATGCTTGAGATTTAACCAGCCAAATTTTGTTTCTCCATTTTATCTATAAAATATCACAGACACTGTCAAATGCCTTGAAGATGTTATTTGCTATCTCTGGGTTTTATTTACTCCTGGCAGTTTAATAGAAATTTAAAATGTATCACCTCTCAGGAGCAGGGTGAGTATTTGTGAGGTAGTCAATTGAATACTTTAAGTTCCTTAGAGGAAAAGGGGCTATATATCTATGATAATTAAGAATAACAAAATATTTTACTTTGGAAAGTCCTAATACCTCTGTAATCATTCTCATCTACTGGGTAAATGGCTACATAGAACAAGGAGACTAAGCTAATACAGCTCTGAAACTCACATCATGACCAGTAAATTCTGAATTTGAGGTTTGTGTTTCCCCTCTAAGATGAAGGACATTACTCCTCTCGCTCTCTCTCTCTCTCTCTCTCTCTCTCTCTCTCTCTCTCTCTCTCGTGGTTAAAAAAAGCAGGGAGAATAAGGAGCATCACTCACTCTTTATTTTCTCATTTGTCCTTCACTTAGCCTTTACTCACATTTAGATCAATTATTGCTAGTATGGTTCCATGGAGGGGGAAAAACCCAACGATTTTAGATAAGGGCCTGAATTTCAGGCTCAAGTGAATCATCTTGCTATAAAGACTGGAAAAGAGGGCTTTACAGCAGAGAGCCTGACAAACTCTTTAACTACTAGAGTGTGCTCTAGATGTGAAGGTCGAAGTTCTTCTGTATTTTTCCTGGTCCACTTAACTGCATCATCAAAACTTGATAAAAATGACTTTAAAATGACAGTCATTTTCTTGAAAATATTAAGAAGTGCTGGAAAGCAACCGAGAATAGTAGGAAGGCAAGCACTTAATGGGCTGGACTATCATTAAGACTATGAATATGGTGGTGGTGTGTGTAGGGGGGTTTACTCTGCTGTACAGAATCTGAATCAATTACAAACAAACTCCCTCCTTCCTGGTCCAGGAGCCCAGAAACCCCTTCACACCAGACTAAAGATGCCAGGAAAAATCAATAAGCTATTGAATTTGATTCTCTGGGGGAGAACACAGTGTATTTTGTAATTTCAAAATAGCTCTTTTATTAGAGAGCTGAAGAGGGTATAGCAGACATTACATTTCTATGAAATATAAGCCAGGCAACATTCAGATCTGTTTTAAAATTAATAGAGCTTCAATCTTTTTTATTTTGGCAATAGATTGAGTTGTGATGCCTGCTAACTCTGTCTTCATTCTGATTTAGTAAGCATTTATTAATAGCAGTTTTATATTTCTCTAACTGCATCACCAAAGCTTCTCTCTATCTCCTGGACATTAAATTAAGTATAAAATGGATTTTAGCAAAGCTAAGTAAATAGATCTTTAATTTTCCCAAGCAACACACATATGTATAAAAAAATAAACGTTATGGTGTTGGGTGTTGAGAGTGGAAAAAAACATGGTTCTTTGTAGGTTTAGTTATCAAAATCCACAGCATATAGGCTGACAGCTTTTGAAATACATAAACTGTTTCTCTCTCTTCTGTTTCCATAGCAACAGAGTGCACAAAGCCTTAGTTTTTGCACATAGAGAGAAAAAAAAATTGGGAATGGAATCTGAAATTGTCTGGAACAAAAGAAAAAATGTAGAAAATAGAATTAAGCATGTATAGTCTTTAAGGGTCTCTTACAGTCTTCATGGCCCCTTGATGGTATTATTCAAAATATGTATTTAAATGTATGTGGGGTAGTTTTGAAGAATTTGGTCAGGACTTGAAAGGTGAGAGCATCCCTGCATCTCTTCCACAAGCCAGAGGAGTAAGTACAAATAACTCATTGCCACCTTTGTCTTGGGAAATTTTATTATGACTCCCGCCTTCAATGCATTTTTGCTAAAGCTTTGTTGATCAGCTTTTTTCTTTTTACCACACTTCAGATCGATTGTTGTGATTTCTCCATTTTCTACATTCTTCCTCAGTTTATTAGCTTTAAAGGGCCAATGATAATGCCCTAAATTCAACAAATAGTAATTGAGACAAATATGTATCCATATTCTCCCTTGTCACCCATTTAATGACTAAGAACATCTATTGTTACTTCTCCAGTTGGGGACATGTTCTGAATGCTACAGCACAGTCAGCAAAGACCAGATATTTGACATGATTTTGCCTGAGTACTCCTGAAGCAAGAAATGAATTGCTCATCTTTACTAGGGGGTGAAAAAAGTATATAACACTGCAATCAGGAAATTTAACAAACACTGCTGTGAATTTTGGCACTCTCTATAGGATTCTCACAGGGAGTTTTCTAAATGCAGGACATACCCTAAATACATAATGACATGATGAACTGAATTAGCTCAGATGAAGTCATTACTGTCCTTTTGTAAATAATAGACCTCTTAAAGAAGCACATGCATGAAAACATACTTAACCAATAGCCCACAATAGCCCTGACGGGGCTTTTTGGTTTGATTGGAAAAATAAATAAAATATGTTTTCTAAAATTGACAAAACATATATCGACCTGCTAGACCACAAGGAAAATTACTGGGTTCAGAAAACATGTATTTAGAAATAAAGAAAAAGTGTAAGCCTAAATACAAATCCTCCTTAACGGGCAGCTCTTAGAAAAGGAGCTTTAGAATTTCTAACTTTTTATAATTTAACTGAAGACATCTTATATTTTGACTTGAATAGATTTTTGCCTGAGATAGGAGTAACCAATAGTAGTCTGTCTTCACATAGTCACTGCCCCTCTCTGGCACTTTTTGCTGTTTCTCTTACTGTAAGTTAACATGAGTTGAAAGACAACTCCTTTTTTGCTAACCTCTCACTTTTTGATTCTTGAAATGTTTTTATATCCACTACTAAAAGCAAGACCAAAGGAGTCTTCCATATGGGTTAATGCTGGCCCTACACCTAGCTATATACTGGCCCTCATTCTTTGCATCACTTAGAAGAGGTCATAGACCTGGTTCTGTGGGGGTCTTTCAGACCAACCAGGGTCTGTAGCAGTATCTATTAACCCTATGGTAGGATGTCAGGAACCTGCTCCTATGAGGGTGAGATTAGTCTAAAAGGTTTTTGACTCATTTGGCCCCGATCTGACCTTGATATGGCTTACTCTGATGACAGACTTCTCACTTCTGGCTGTAGGAATATCATCTCTCTTCCCTTCAGTTATCCATAATGTTTAAACATCCTCACCTCTTCTCTCTCCTTTTTTTTTTTTAGCCCCCAAATCATACCTTCTAAAATCTTCTCTGGCTTTTCTTTCTATTTCTTAGAGATTTAAAAATTGTTCACCTCCACAGGCCCATATTATTCTTTCCTTGTCATCATACGCTCCTTCTGTTTTTCTCTTCTCCCACATTCTTTTTAACCTCTGCCACATTTTCAGTGAAGTATCTGAAAATTACTGTGCAGACCATCTAGAAAGTGATACTACTCTAGGGGCTCATTTGCATGCTCGTCAACTAGGAAATCTGAAAATTGTGCTATATGTTTCTCTCTGATTTTTACCACTGTATATATCATTGTCCTGTAGGCTTCCTCAGTATTTTTTTCTTTCTTTATTCCTATTTCAGTAGCTTCTCTCAAAGCAATTCTTGAGCCTCCTGAAAAAGTTAGCTGCTCTGAAAAGTCTCTCACACTTCCTTCTTAGAAGTGATACTAAGATTCATTAATGTGGTTCGTTTACTTCTGTATCTGCTTTTGGCTGCATGCTTTTATGTAGGCCTATGTTTAATATTACTCGTGCAACATTCCTGACCCCCCCCCCCCAGAAAAACAACCCCTTTTTCAAGAAAAACTTCCATGGAAACCTAATATTATATTGTTGAGGTGGAGGTGGGATCTAAAAACACTGCCCACTTGGTCTCACAGCCTCACCAGCAGTCCTCCTTGTACATCCACTCTGAACTGTAGATCTTTCAGAATAGTGTTTGAAAAATGCTGCAGTATACCATAAAGTAATTATGAATTAGTCCAGTAAAGTATTAATTAAAGTCTAGGATTACGTAAATCAAATTGTACTACCATTTACTTCCTAATTCACTCCTGCTTTCATTCTGCCCTTAGCAGCTCCAACCTTGGCATTCCCATCATTCTGTGCTGAGTAATGTGAAATGTCTTCTTTTACTATCTACTACTACTACTTGCTGATCCACAGGATCCCCCTCACAACCACCTACGACTCACCAGCCACTGGTTGCCACATTTTAAGTTAAAGAGTTTGTAGAGTATTGAGCGAATGACATCTTAATGACTTGAAATACTGAATATAGTTTCCAAATCGCCACTAGGAATTTATTGTTTTTGGAAAAACTGTCTTATCCAATTATAAAAATAACCATAATTTTACCTCCTCATTAGCAGTTCTCCATGCTGTCACTTTTTCTAAACACACTGAAGGATCAGTGTAGGAAATACAATAGTGAGAGGGAAATAGTACATTAAAATAATAGCATCTAAGGATGGATACATTTATTTTCTGACTTTAGATTCTTATACACCATTTTTCCTTTATTAATTTTATTTTTAATTATCATACAGAAAATTTTTCTTAATGTATAGTGTCATAAATTTTTAATACATTTATACATTTGTGTAACCAATACCACAATCAGGATACAAAACAGTTCCATCACCTCAAAGAACTCCACCATACTATCTTTTTATTTCCCCTTCATTCCTGGTATAGAATTCTGAGTTGACAGGTTTTTTTTTTTTCTATTAGTACTTTAAAAATATTCTGCCACTTTCTTCTAACCTCCATGGTTTCTGATAGAAATCTATTGTCATTTGAACATTGCTCCCCTATAGTTAATAGTTTATTTTTCTCTGGTTTCACTCAAGATTTTCTTTGTCTTTAGTTTCAAAAGTTTTATTATGATGTGTGTAGGCATAGATTTCTTTGGGTTTATAGTGATTGGTGTTTCTTGAGCTCCCTGAAACTATAAATTTATATGTTTAACTAAACATGAAGTTTTCAGCTATTATTTACTAAAATGGTTTTTAAGAACTGTACTCTGTCTATTCTCCAATATTAGATCTCCTATATTGTCTCACAAGTCCTAAGGCTTGACTTACAGTTTTTAAATGTCTTTTTCTTTGTGTTGTTTAGACTGGATAATTTCTATTAATTTAAATTCACTCAGGTTGAGATTCAAGTTTATCTCAAATCTGCTGTTGAACCCATCCAGTGAAATTTTTACTTCATTTTATATTTCAGTTCTATAATTTCCATTTGATTCTCTTATATGACTACTTCTTTTCTAAAACCCCACCCCCCATTATTAGAGCATTTATATAATAATAACTTCAAGGTATTTGTGAGATAATTCCCACATCTGTGTCTTCTTGGCATTGGTGTCTGTTATGTGTCTTTTCCTATGAGAGTTGAGGTTTTCCTTGTTTTTTGTTTGTTTTTGTTTTTCTTATTTGTTTGTTTGTTTGTTTGATATCCTGAGTAATATTGGATAACGTCCTAGACATTTGAATATTAGGAGACTCTGGGACTCCCCTATCTGGTCCTCCAGTCAGAAAGCTGAGGCTGTAGTTTCCTCGTTCTGACATGCATTTCTTTGACTGGACTGAGAACTAAGAGGTAGAAGGACAGGAAGAGAAAATAAAAGCAACAACAGTTCATCTTACTCTTTTGAGATCACAGCTCCATCAATTAGAGAGGTAGCTTCCCCTCCTTCTTTTGGTTTCCCTGGCCTCTCCTTATACTGTAGACAAGATAAGGTGTGCTTATTTCTCTATTATTTCCTAAACACAGAAAATGCCAAAACAGAATCATCATGTAGTGACTGTACTGAGGTGCACTGTCCCTCTTTGTGGGGTTTTATCACATCGACTGTGCTGGCATCCCCTGGAATTGAGTAGTAGATCATTTATAACAAATATACAAGGGGATCCTCTTACTTCTATGCTGTTTTCCTCTCTCTTATATTCCTTCTCTCAGTGATCACATCAATTTTTGTAGCTTTATTATGCACCTGAATCTAAGATGTATTGTGCCTACCTCCATCCTCACATTAAGTTCTAATCCCACATTTTCAATCATCTGATGAATATTCCTACCTGGATATCTCACTGTTTCCTTCATATATAACACATAGAAGACAAATTTTGTCATCTTTCCCACAATAGCTCTTCATAGCTTCACTATATCTTTCTGGAGTATAATCATTTTTCTTCTGTTCACCAAATTGAAAATCAGCTTTGACTTATTTTTCCTCACTTTTCAGATATAATTAGTCATCAAGAACTATCCATTTACCTTGAGATAATCATGCTAAGCAAAATAAGCCAGACAGAAAAAGTTGAAAACCACATGATATCACTTATATGTGGGATATAAACCAAAGAGCAACAAACTCACAGGGCAAACAAACAGAGACTTATGGGCATGGACAGTAGACTAGTGGTTACCAGAGGGTAAGGGGCAGGGAGGAGCAGGGAGGTTGATGGGGTAAAAGGGTTAAAGATGTGGTGACAGAAAGAAATCTAAGTATGGGAGGTGAACACACAGTCTAAATATATATATGCCTTACTGTTAAAATGTACAGCTGAAACTTAGTGGATTTCATTAATTAATGTCACCATAAAAAATAAATTAAGCAAAAATGAAAAAAAACATTCACTTTAATTTTGCATTTTTTAATTCACCTGTTCACTTCTGTTATTTGAATATTAGTCTAAATCTTTAACATTCTAAGATAATAATAGACATTACTACAAATATTACTACTATTGCTACTGCTCTCTGTCATTATTACCACCACCACCACCATCGTCATTTATTACAATTCTCTTCTATAGATCCTGGGTATATGTCCTAATCACAATCCTAAAAGTTAGGATTTGATGGTCTCAATTCAGATAAGTGAAACATGATTTCATGCTTGGCTACATGAAAAGTATGGACTAAAACTAAAAATGTTACACTCAATATGATCCAATTATACAAATTTTGCCAGAATCTACTCAGAGACCTGGGGAAAGCTTTTTCTTTGCACAAATTGCTTCTTAAGCAGTATAGTGTACTCATGGGCTCCACCTGCCGATGCAGTTCCTTTTCTAAGTCACACAAAGGTATATTTATGTTGGTGGTAGACGAAATCTCCAAAATGAGAGGAGGAAATTTTTCAGGGCAACATAAATGGTGAAGTTATTAAGATGGGTTTAGAATTCTGGTCTGTCTGTCTTCTCTGTGATATCCTTAGATAAACCTGTAGTTTTCCACAAAACTCTTTGACACATTTACATGAGAACAACATTCCTAAAGTATGACCTTAATTACATAATTTTTGCTACTTAAAGACCTTCAATGACTTCTCATTTTCTATAAAATGAAGGTTAAATACCTTGACCTGAAACTCAGGTTACTTGACGATTTGATCTCAGTAAAACTTTCTGGCATGTTTTTCCAACCTATTCAGTGTTGCAGTTCAAATAGAAGAATGTAATATTCCTGGATGTGGCATGATTTTTTTTTGTTGTTTGCTTGTTGGCTTTGCTTTTATCTTTTTCTGTACTGAATATATAGTAGGTGCTAATAAATATCTCTTGAACAAAGGACTCTACTTAACTAAAATATCAAAAAGTGAAGTAGGGGCAGTGCAAAGGCCCAGAAAATGCCACCTTGTAAATCACATTTCCTTGCAAATTGTTGCTGACTTACTAAAACCCCAGAACTAGGCATAACTTTATAAAATAGCTTGCTTCAGTTGTGACAATAGAAACAGATAGACTGATTCAAAGTCAAAAGTATTAATATGTATTTAAAACATTCGAGATTCTACTGCATAATAAAGCTCTCCTGTTTCACAAAATTTGTTCCGAGGGATAGCTACTTTGCTTTTATCTATTGAACTAAAAACTCAAACTTCCAAATGTTTCCAAATAAAGTTCTATTCCCATACTCCATTATATTGATATACCATATTTTATTTAGCAGTACTCCTATTCTTGGCCATGTAGGATCTTACAAAAGTTTATTATGAAACTAATTTTGTAATGGACATTTTAATGCATAAATTACTTTTTTTTAAACCACATCTTTTTTTATTCCCTTAAAATAGGTTCCTAGATGCAAAGTTACTGAGTTAACCACCAACACTTAAAGCACTTAACATATATTTCTAAAGTGCTTTATAGAAACCAAGTACCAATTTATATTCTCCCCAGCTGTATTTCGTAGTGTCTGTGTCCTTGCATCTTCCTCATCACTAAGCATTCTAGTGAGAAAAAAAATGTTGCCAATATGACAGGTTTATAATCTTATTTAATTTTGCATTTTTAGTAATTAGGGAATGAGTCTTTTTTCAGAAACTTATTGCCCATATTTTTCTTAGAATTTAATCATGTGATTTTCATAAATGATAGACACAGCCCATGGTTGGATTTTTTTTTCTGCCAGTGATTTTGGTTCTCATAGACTATTGTTACATTGAATTAGAAGAGGGCCTTGAAATAATACGTTAATAACTCACATTAATCGTAGTGCACTTTGTAATTTATAGATTTTGGTACATTACATCCTTTGATCTTTCAACAATTCTAAGAGTTTCAAAGGTAAGATAATTCTCATTTATAAAAGTAAGATAATTCTCACTTGTGTAAAGTTGTTCAGGTACTTAGTGGTAGAGCCACGTCAGAACATTTCTGCATACTTTAAAGCACACTGCTTGGCATAGACTCAACTCCAAATCTTACGACCCTTAAGCTGGCATTCTTTCTTTAGTCTCTAACACCTGTATGCAACACCTGGCCCCCCGAGCAAAACAGCACTGATATCATCTGGGAGCTTTAAAAAAAACGTAGTGCCTCTGGTCCAGAAGCACTTTGGTTTCTGTGAAGTGTTACTTTAGACCATGCTAAGAGCACATGCAATCAAGTGTGAATAGTCATCATACAGAATTTGTGCATGTAAGTAATAAGGAGGAAGTGAATTATGAGTCTGACTAGTCTTCAAAAACTCTCTAAACTACTAATGGAATTTTAAAGGAACAAAATTTTTTTCTTAATTTTTTTTAAAGAAGGAAATCTTAGATTAAAAAAGACTTCCATAACATCCATCAATTAAACTTTTTCTCCATAAAAACACAGGCATCAACCAAGAGATCTGCCTACCCTCTGAAATTGTGATGGGTCCATAAGAAATATTTTTATTTTCACGTATACAAATCACTAGTAGGGGTTTTTCAAAATATAAAGTTAAGTTTTCTAGCCTTCCACTTTAAGCCCCACCCAACCCTTAACACATACATGGGACAACTCAATTTGCTCTTCACAATTGCATTTTCACAATTAGTAACAGTTTTGGTTTAATAATTGACCTGCTCTTAATAAAAACCATCATAGGAGGAGGACATATTGCATCTTATCAGTCAAGAAAGGAGGTGTTGTATTTGAGATCTTCCTATGAAATATTTGAATGATATTGAGCAATTCAGGTAACATGTCAGTGTCTCTTATGACAAATAGCAGTGGCATTACAATAGGAGTATTTCCCAATCCAATAGACTGGTGTTTTTTCTTATAAAGAAAGTGAGAACCCTAGATGACTGGGCCTGGAATAGAAGAGGAAAATAACCAATGGGGAAAGAAAAGAGAAATGCAAGCCATGGAGAAAACAATGATAAATGTTGTTTGAGTTATAATTTTATCTATGACCAGACGTCAATTATGGGCAATAGGTTATAATTTGTCATCACTCTGGGCACTAAATTTAATTGTGAAGCTTGTCACTATTATATACAGTCATTTTAGCAGTCTTACTTTAATGTCCATTTAATGTTTCTCCAAATACAGACACTAGTGGATACTCTGATTTCATATAAAAATGCTTTTTTTTTTCAGAAGACATTATCTGCTCAAATGCATCCTCTTTAGTACTCAGACAGAAGTGTTTTATATTCTTATGTCCTGTACCTACGAATCTAAAAAAGGCTGTGAACAGGAATTTGTCAGCAAAACTATGTTTTATACAATTCTGGTAGATTTATAGCAGCACAGTCCTCTGGTCAAATTTTGCTTATTGCTCTGAGTCCATTTTTGTAGTAATGATGCTGGTAATGCTGTTACATATTATTTTAATAAGATAATATATTAAACTCTAATTTCTAGGGAATAAATACACTATTCAGCTCTTATATCAACTGGTATATTGTGCCCAAACAAAAGAAGAGGAAACTAAAAGGACATCTCACTAAAAATATTGGTAATTATTAATTATGTAAAAGAGGATTAGAGATGGTTGGATTATTATATAGTTTTAATGTTTATATTAAATAGTTGCTTACTTTTAATTTCTGATTCACTCAATAGTGTATTCACTAGCTCTTCAATGATGTTTTAAGTAGTTCATAAAGGACAGCAGTGAGACTAACTATAAGATTTAACATTCAGGATATACTTTCTCTGTGTTTAGGAAACTTCTTCAGAGTAAATAATTCTGTAATATGTGTCAAAAACTGTAGTTATGAGATGTACAAATGTTCTCTCTTCTTCTAAACTTTTTCTTATAAGTTTTGCCAGGCAAAATTCATCTAAACAAGAAATATCTACCACTCTGATATGTCTTAGACTTTATCCTTTTTTGTATCATAAGTCTGCAAAACTAGAATGAATGGGGATTGCGTATACGTGTGTGAGTCATTTGTGTTGTAATTTTTAATTATAATTTGAATAAAATTACTAACAAGCAAATGGTTCAAAATATAAGGGCTAATTATCGCACTTTGAAAATATATAGGCTTTGAAAAGGTACTGAAAGATAGTTTGTCTTTAATATGGTTAAATGTGTAAAAATAGCATTCTTATTCATGTAGTTTTACTCTTTCAAAAATATATTCTACTTATTAAAATCCATATGTACAAACTGTATTCACAGTGTTTTTAACATTTTAAAAAATTTTAAAAAGAATTTGAAGAATTCACCTTACTTAATATTGCCCTTAATCTTTGTGTAACTCAGAATTGATTTTACATCCATTTGAGATGCCTAGAAAAGCAATGAAAACAAGTTAATAGAGTAGACTCTATTTTCATGTTTCTTAAGATGAAAAAGTTGTAAACTGATTGATTGTTTTCTCTATGTAGAAATGTTGCCAGGAATGAGGAAATAGTTTATGGGAACTTATAATGTATCCTTGCCTTCTTTATATTTGTACTTTTTTAGAGAAATACCATTATATTTATCCAAAAGAAAAATTACAGTCAGTTAATGACAGACAGTTCAGCAAATATGAAAGGCTTTGGTTCTTTCTCCTTGACTTTGGGGTGTTTTCGGGCTTCTACTTTAGAGCAGTTTTCTTCCATCTCTGCTCTTTGCCCTTTCTCTTTGCCCAGTCATTATTCTCAATTAGCAATTGCTGTGGTCAGTCATTATCTATCGAACCCATTTAGAAATTTGGCCACAGACTTCATCAACTGCAACCTTTCAAAGATACCAAATTTGCTGGCAAGAATCATGACCTTTGAGTAAAAAAAGCAGGTTTGCTCATAAGTGTCACATTTTCAGTTTTAACCAGTATTCTTTTCTCTGGGAGTTAGCACATGATTAGAGTTGTTCTTTTTGCTAATTTAGCTCTCTGGGTAATAAATATTTTATCTTATCAATAAACATGAATTTCTGTGATCCAAAGATATTTATATCCTTAATTAGATAGTACATCTAAATTGGTTAATCAGACTATTTTCTGGCAGTTTCTGAGTCAAAGTTACACTTAATCTCTGGTTAACTTTTGTAATATTCAAGCTGAACAACTTAAAATTCTTAGTTCAAACTACTTACAATCTGTGTTAATCAAAATGCTGTAATTAAATTGGGCATGGGCTTATTCTGTAACCTTATCCATTTTGCATTTGAGTTGTCTCTACATGAATGTTTGACACTAGTACAGTCTTTAAATATTAATGCACAGGGAAAAAGAAAGAAAATAAAAAAAAAAACAGTTAGAGCCAAGAGAAAGTAAAAGATAGCAAGAGGCAATTGTAATAAAAAATCTTTAAAAAGTTAGGACAGCATACAAAGAAAAATAAACTTGTCAAAGCGGTTAGTTACCAGCATAAAGTAGCACAATTTATATACAATCTAAAGCTCAAAGGGATGAGTAGCCATAACAAGCTTTTGTGCAATAAAGATTAGGATCTCTGTGAAGCAGTTTCTTGTGTTTTAGTCAATGCTTTAAATTTTTACTTTTTAAATGGTTGCAAAGCCACAACAGGTGAATAATGAAACAAAACAAAATAAAAAAAAAAACCTATATTTTTTCTTTCATGCATAAGGAAAACAACACACACCTCAAAGTCTGATTTTGCACCTCTAAATATGAGGCTCCTTATGATTTGGGTATAAAATAGTGTAGGACCAACCAACATCACAAAATGTTTGTGCTCCACAAACAATAGAAGATTTCTTAGCATAATCTGTGCAAGTTTCAAGTGGGCTTATTGCCAAATATTTGGCTTTTACTATGAAAAAGAAAGAGAGTGTATGAAACTAAATATATGGCTAGTGTCTCTCTTGCACCAGATAGAGAAATTATATTTGTCAAGACACTGCACTGTTGAGATTCGAGGAGAGAGTATGCCCTCAATTTCACTGCTCTACACTAGTGTTCATTCAACTGATGAAGTTCTCAACTCAAAGGGCAACATCCACTTTGTTCTAAGTTCCTGCTGGAATGGAAAAGCTGACAAGGGAAAACTTACACAAAGGATATTGTGCTGTTAAAGTTTGTTCAAAGCCACACTTGTCAGATCTCTTTGAAATGAAATTGAAAAGGAAAAACCAATTTTCTTTGAGGACAAAGTTCATCTCATTTGGTGTGCTGCACCTGTCTAATATTCTTCTCTGAGAAAGAAATCTTGACTAGGAAAATTTGAAAAAATAGTTTATACTAGTGCAGGTATGTATCACAATGTTTAATTCAGACTAGTGTTGCATTCTGAGAAAATAAATATAAGTAAATTACTGCCTGTTTGAAACTGTGATAAATATCTAGGTTGGCTGAAATTAATAGACACTATTATTCAGTATCCAGAATGCTTCTGAAGGGCAACAGTCCGGACTATCTAAAAATGAGAGCACTCTACTGTTTTCCTTTGTTAGTGATGTGCAGATGCACAGTGTGAAGCTGAGCATATCATCAAATTGAAAATCAAGACAGATCCCTCAAAGGAGCTTCAGGAAAATATCTTACATGCTTCCAAATTTGGAAAGAAAAAAAAAGCGGCATCTATTTTTAGGGTAGCATGTTTATAAAAAATTAAAATTTACAAATGATTTTTAAATGCCATCAAATAATGCTTTAGATAAGTTTGTAGCAACAGGAAACAAGAGGGCTTTGTATACTTGAAGTTAAAATTTCCACTAAGTGGTACTGTTATAAGGTTGTAGATGAAAGCAAAATAGAATAAAAAATACAAGTGAATATGTCATTTAAACTGGAAAGAAATATAGCTGTGAGCCCAGACAAGGATTTATGTTCAGGATAGGAAAATGTTATTTTAGTCAACAGAAAAAGAAATAATGAAAAATAGGCCCAAGGGTAATCCTCTCCTTTAATTCATCTTGTCTCCTATTTCCCTCTCTTTCAGTCATACTCTGTTTCTATGTCATCTTTCCTTGTTCATTTTTACCTATGTGATTGGCTGCATGTTTATATATAAATCCCATAAATCCCATATTGAAAATAAGTATACGATTAAAAAGAAGGAAGTATTTGAAAATGGGGAGGACAAGCAAAATTATATCTTATCTGTTAAATCATGGGAAACAGATGATATTGGCTTTTGCCAAATCCCCCTCAGAAATTTATATCTCCTAGCTTCCTTCTTTGGGAATGTTTTCCATTTGGAACTACATTGCCAATGTCTTTTTATTTGTTCTGCGTCCAAATGTGGATCCAGCTGAATTTCTCTGATTTTGTTTTGATTTCATTTGTATCTCTGTAGATTGTTTCATATATTCACACCCTTTATGTAAAATTTAATACCTTTTAAACATAATATTGACCATGACAAAGAAACAAAGACCCACTTTTGAAATTGTGAACTGCTGCTACCTTTCTTTTAGAATCAAAATTCAAATAACAAATGTCCTCATAATCAAAGGAGAATCTTCTTAAAGTAGAAATTATTAAACTAAATGAAAAGCAAGCTTACTGATTTTTATCCCTCTTTTGTTTAATTTTTATTTCCTTTGTGCTCCATCTGTTATAGAGTAAATGTGTTTCAATTTAGTGAAAACATCTTCAGAAATTAACCATTCCTTTTATAGCTTAAAAGTTGCACGCTATTTGTGTTCGATATTTGGCAGAAACATAATTTATAATGTGCTTGTGTGTGAATTAATTTCTCTTTATATTACATTCAAAGTCCATGAGTCAAAGGCAGTGTCTTATGGGGAACAGCATCTTTACCTCATGTGTGTGGAACATTTCCCTTGGTGCCAATATATGTGCTCAATAAATATTTGTTGAATGAATGCAAGTATGTGGCTTTCTCTTTTTTCTTTTGAACATCACTCTCCGGCTTTTCCTTTTATAATGTCTGGGGCACTAAGGTCATGTTCAGAAAAGAGTGTTATTTCCCTCTTCAACAATCCACACACTAATTAGATACTCCCTCTGGTCCACCTTCCATCAGGAATAGTTAAATGAACATCTGCTCTAGAAAATCCAGTGCTTTCCTGGTTCTGGAGCACTGTCTATAGTTCACCTACTTACTTCACTAATAATTTTTTTCTTTATAGTTGTTTCTTTATAGTAGGCATTAAAGAATCACTAGTAGAAAGTGAACCAGGAGTAACTGCACTGCATTTCATGTTTCTATAATTGAGCTGGTCACCATAATGTCTGCATCTTATCCTCTTCTTTCTATGAAGGCTTATAACTTGGGATCAAAGCATGACTCCACATTTGCTTACATAGAACATAGCATCAAAGCATTGGTACTGGAGTCATTCTTCTGCTAAAACTGTATTCAACCATTCATTCAATAAATGTTTCAACCTACCACTGTGGATTTAATACAGTGCTATAGAAACTACAAAGAGTTGTAAACAAAATAGGCCCTACCCTTAAAAGCAGAGGGAATTTTGTGTTTGCTAGAGTACATGCACATTAATTACCTTGTTTGATTTCCTACAACAATCAAGAGAGGCAAGGAGGATAATTATTACTATACACATTTTCCAAATGAGAAACCTGTCGCCTGGAAGTCACCCATCCAGTTATGTCAAGACCTCAGTAAAACACCAAGGAATTTGATTAAATTACTTAATAACTTTTCCTTCCTACATCATAGAAAATCAAGCATTTCTGTGGTAAATTGCCTCTCAAGCTGTACCAGATTATTTATTCCAAATGCTTCTTCCTTCTAAAATCTAAGATGGGTTCAAAATTAAAAGTAATTTGGACCTAAAAGGGACTCATTCTAGACCTGCCATGCTTCAAATTATAATTCATTATTAGAGGATCAGCAAGAACAATTCTCAAGGTTGTGGAGTTTGTAAGATAGCTATAATACACATTTTCTCCTCCCCCTTTCCACTTCCATTGTACCAATACAGATTATTATTCCTTTATTTAAATAACATTTCACAATTATTATCTATCTTTTAGTATCCCCTCCCATACACCTATCTATTTCCACATTGTTGTCAGGTAAGTCTTCATAGAGTATAATTATAGTTCAGTTACTATTCTCAGAAAAAAAATCAGATGGTTCCCTGTAGCCTATCAAATTAAGTCCCAATTTAGCCCCTCCATAAACTCACCACAGCTTATCTTTCCACCCTTCATTTAATTTACTGTGAAAATACAGTTTACTGTTTTCTGCACTCACTCATCTCTTTCCTAATTCAGTGCCTTTTTTGTCATTCCTTCTGCCTGGAACGCTTAGATTCTTCCCAACCTTTCACTAACTCTTTCAACATAAATATCGCTAAAGTTTTATTATAAGCCTTTTTTTTGACTCCAGCCAAGGACAAATGCAACTTACTTTGAACACAGATGATACTTCCCTGATGTCTCTTCTCTAGAACTTAAGAAATAGCACAGGTTTTATGGATGAATAGGCAGATGAAAATAGTTTCTAATCTTGACCAAATAATTTGGTCAAACTTGAGCAAATTATTTAACTTCTCTAAGCATTTATTTTCTTATCTGGAAAACTACTGCATGTTTTTGGTGATGATTAGTGATCATCCACACAAATGCTTTGGGTCAATTCTTAGCATTTATTAAGACAATAAATGACAGCTCCTATTTTTAGATTCCATTTTGCATTGTAGTTATGTCTCTAAATGTTATTTAAATACCCATATGTTGTTTACTTTCTGAAAAGACAGACCATGATTATTATTTTTATTTTATTTTTCATCTTTATATTATTATAGATCTTGAACAAAAAACTTGGTATTCATGACTATTACTCCCACTGCACACCTATTTCATCATAGCAGAATTATGAGCTCTATCCACTTTAGAGAACTGTAAATCCCCAGTAACCCTTAGTAGCAATGCCATGAAATAGTCTTTTCAGTTTCAAAATAAAAAAAATAGTTGGCTCAGTTTATGAATTTTCTAATTTTAGTTTTGTGGTTAAAATTTGTCATATAGAAAATTCATAAAAATATAAAAGCAATATAGCCCAGGAAGTCAACCATTCTGATAGTACTGTAGCTTATTAAAAAGGGAACAGGGCTAAAAAATTGTGTGCCGTACGTCTCCAGGGTATCACTAGATCTGCTTTTTGTCATCCAGGCTGTGCCAACCATGGAGAACATGAAGTAGTAAACCACAAAGGTTATAAAGTTGACTGTACCCAAAGTAAATTGGAACAAGATCCATCACAAATATGCTCTTTGTTGGACTGAAAAGAAATGGGATGTTATGAAGACTTATGGAGGAGATTAGATGACATAATTGTAACTCTATCTGTGGAAAAACTATGAGGACATCAATAATAGTAGTAGTAATAGTAATAATAGTAATAGTATTAATAATAATATAGTATTATATATATACATATATACATATATATGTATGTGTGTGTGTGTGTGTATATATATATACACACACACACACATACATATATATGTATATATGTGTGTGTATATATATATATATATAGCGCCATTGAAAGAATATTATCAATTCCTTAGCTTTGGACTAGATATATCTAACAGAAAAACAAATAATTGGTCTACTAGAATAAGGTGTTTGAAAAAATAAGAGGGTAGTATCTAGCACTGTTTTTTAAGTTAGGACAAGTTTGTTAGTATTTAATGTGGCAGAAAAGAACTTTCTGATATTTAATGAGCACTTATGCATCTAGAATTTTTTTTTTTTTTTACAAGGAACTAATTGAGAAGTAAGTCAATCTTCCTATTTGTGGGGGAGGTGTGTGATTTCACATTTAAAACCCTCAAAAATATTTACAATTATTTATTTATTTATTTTTCATTCTCAAATACTTATGGGTTGATCTAATTGCATTGTAAATAGTAGAGTAGAGGTGTAAATCAAAAGGCAGAAATACTGATTAGGAGGCTTTTGCACTGATCCAAGGTGAAAGGTGATGGTGGTCAGATTTGTGGTAAGAGCACTGAGCAGGACAGAAGTATGTAGTAGCTGGGCCATGTGATTTCACCTCAAGCTTAAAGGATTCTTAAATTTAGGCTGCTTCTTTATGTTAATCTTCCTTTCTAATTTGTGCAGGAGATCAGTGCCTCATAAAAAATATATAACTAATCTGGAATTATTTTAATATCCCCTTTCTAATCCTAGAGATATAGAAGTAAAGGTCATAAGATATATCAAAGAATGGGAGGACTCAAGTTCTCCATGTTTTCTGGGTCATACTAATACTCACATAGTCCTAAAATAACAAATAAAAAAAGCAGAAAGACTTAAGACTTATTCAGGGAGAAAAATCGAGAGGAGTTGATACTTGGTTGGACATGGGGCAAGGAGAGAAAAACTGTAGTCTAAGAATTCACCAAGTTGCTGGCTTGGGCAGTCAGGTGGATGATGGTACCATTTGTTGAGATGAAGAACAGAAGAGGAAGAATAGGTCTTAGAGTTGATAAAGATCTTAAATTCACTTTAGAGAATGTTAAGTTTGAAGCAGGACAGGAAAATACACATGTCCTGAAGCAGTTAGGCTTTTTGAGTCTGAAACTCTGGAAGGATATTTTTGCTGGATTAAGAGTCATTAGCATGCAAATGTTGAGTGAGATTTCCCATAGGAAAATTATATAACTCAAAAAAGGAGGACAGAACCCTCAGTAAAATAAACATTTGATCTTCAGGTAGAGAAAAAGATGCCTATAAAAGGAACAGTCAGATATGTGGGGAATATAGTGTCACTGGAGTCAAAGAAAAAAAATATTTCAAAAAGAAGATCACCAGTATTAAATACTGCTGAGATTTCAAGTAAAGTTCAGTTCTATAAATTTTCCATTTGTTTTACTTAAAAAAAAAAAAAACATAGATAACTTTAGTGAGAGAAGTTTAGTGCTGTGATTGGTCTGGAGGCCAGTATTCTGTATAAAAAGTGTCTCGTTGAATGTAATCTTTCATAATTAAGTAGGGTAGCTGTGAAGGGGAGGATAAAGGACTTGAAGAAAAAATAAGTTTTTCAATTTCTTTCTTCCTGTTTCCAATTTATTCTATGCTCTTTTATTAATTGATAAATAGGGATAGATATAGAAATAGATTGGTTACACTTGCAGATGAGAACTCTCTTTTTTTTTCAAATGATTGACACATTACCTTGGCATAGTTCTAGTTCTAAAATTTTACACTAGGTACCCAGTGACTAAGAACAGAAAAATGTTCATATTAACCTTTGTTTTCACTTCTTAGGTTAAAAAAAATCAAAACCTATTTATTTTATTTTTCTTCATTGTGCTATATACCTAGCAAATCTAGTCACTGGAATTTGCTTCCACAAACCTGTAGGCAAAAAAATATCTTTAACAGGTTTCTGTATTAAGGGTCATAGATATTTCATTGCCTTCAGAAAATAAAAATAGAAAATAAAAATATTAGCAATTAAAATTGTAATGGTTTTAATTAGAATTTTTCAAAATATGTGCTGGAAGAGACTTTGGAAAACAATAGCATGTGGAATTATGGGAAATACACTGCTTAAAAAAAAATGTCTTCAGGAGATAAAGTGAGTTCCATTGTATCAGTATGAAGAAATATATAAAATTAAATTTTCATTTTTCAAAGTCTATAAGCAATAATTATAATTACATAAATTTTAGTAACTACTTACTTTTTATATTATGAATAAAAATATTGTTTCAGAGAACCAAATGTTTGGATACCAACCTTATTATAGTAACATCACCTGAAAGAAAAATTGCTTTGGAAGTCAGCTATCACAATAATAATATTTAATTTCTGTATAATGCTTTACAACTTATGAAGAACTTAGAGATTTGCTATTGCAAGTAAGCCTCAGAATAATCCAGTGAATTATTCAAGGCAAGTATAATTATTGCAACTTAATAGAAAAGAAAAATAAAGTTTAGTGCTGTTGTGAACAGTGTTTTGTTATTATGCACTGGGTTCAGTAAGTGATAGAGATAAACTAGGACCCAAGTCTTCTAATTCCTAGACATCAGTAGTAAACATCAAACACTATGTTAGAAACAATGAAATAAATAACTTTCTCTTAAGGTTGGAAAGATCAGATATTAGAAGACTATATAAACAATATACAACCAAGTACTAAATATGATTAATTCTACAAAAATCTTACTTAATTGGTGTCATAGTCTTGTAAGGGTTCTTCCTTAGAGGTGCTGTAATTAACAGCTTCACAGTGGTTTATTTTATATGTCAACTTGATTGGGTTATGGGATACCCCAATAGCTGGTAAAACATTATTTTTGGTATTTCTTTGAGGGTACCTCTGGAAGACATACCTCTGGTAATAAAGACTAAATAAAGCAGATGGCCTTTGCCAGTAAGGGTAGGCATCTTCCAATCCACTGAGGGCTTGAATAGAACAAAAAAGCAAAGAAGGGTGAATTTGCTCTTTCTGCTTGAAATGAAACATCCATCTTCTACTGCCAGATATCACGTTCCTTGGTTTTCAAGACTTCAGACTCAGACTGGATTACACTATCAACTTTCCTGGGTTTCCAGGTTGCAGATAGCAGATCCTGGGACATGTTGGCCTCTATAATCAAGTGAACCAATTCCATAATAAAGCTCCTCTTATATAGCTAGCTAGAGATTTATCTGTCTATCTAGCCTACTGCTTCTGTTTCTCCAGAGAATTGTGATTAATACAGCTCCCAAGGCCTTCCACTAACAAATGCTTAAGAAAAAAAATGGAGAAGTTCTAACATCATAATCAGATTATTTGAATCTCATTGCACCTAAAAAAACATATGTCCTATGCAAGAAGAAACCAAAATATGGATCTAGATGGTGATCTGGAGACATGTTTGTTGCCAGGACTGTCCACTAACCACAAGAAACAACATTTCACAGATATAAGCTCCACGAGAGAAGGAACTTTGTTTCACTGCTGGTACCCTTAGTGCTTAGATCATTCATGGCACAAGGACAAGCTAAACTGACATTTAAGAGCAAAACTCCTGGATTTGGGTTCAAGATGGTGGAGTAGAAAAATCCTGAGCTCACCTCCTCTCATTGACACCAAAATTGCAATAACATATATAAACAGCCATCTCTGAGAATGACCTGAAGACTTGCAGAACAGATTTTCTACAACTAAGGTTATGAAGAAAACCACATTGAAACTGTAAGAGAGACAGATACTCAGTCTAGTCAGGACCCACCCTACTCTCTGCTCCCTGTTTGGTGACTCACAGGGAGGGATGCTGTTGGGAGCCATTCTTGATGAATGCCCTGTAGACAGGGTTGGAGTTGCCTGCAAGCTAGAAGTTTGCAGAGCAGGTGGGCTTGTTTACTGAAGGAGGAAATTTGGCTTAATGTTGAATGTTTCTTGCCCCAGGGAATAAGAGGCATTCCTTGCCCCAGGGAATAAGAGACAAAAACAGGAGCAAGGATGTTTGGGGAGAACTTACCTAAAGGTCAGCGATCATTTGCATATGTGTGGGTGTTGCTTCTCCAAGGGTATATATATTCTGTGCTAAATAAACTCCGGGCACAGTATTTACTGTTAGCCCTTCCGACTCTCTCTCTCTTTTCTCAATCCTCACTCCCCCTCTCAGGAACTGTTTGATTTTAGCTGGCCGGCTCTGGCAGGATACCACAACCACGAAGATCTCCCTTGAAGAGTGAGGGGTCCAAGCCCCAGCCTGGGGCACCTGCACTAGGAAAAGGATCCCTACTTTGAAAACCAGTGGGATTTACATCTGGTAGAGTCAAAGGGCTGTAGGAAACCAAGATTGCACTCTTTCCAAGTCTCAGCACAGAGGCAGCAGTTTGAAAGGCACCGGGTCATGTGTGAAGGTGATACACTGACTAATTTGAGGGCATGTGCTGCAGGGAAAGGGATCTCTTGGAACTTTCTCTAGGACAGAAGTGCTGATGGGCGCTTTTTATTTTTTCCTTTCTTAAACCTATCTGATCTGATGCTGACAGACACCATTTCTGACAGTCTCCATTAACCATGCTGACACATTCACCCTACTTTAGCATTTTTCTATAACTTGTTATGCTGGCATCTCTCCAAAGCAGCTCCTGCCTTGCCACACCCTGTGGGTGGCCTCAGTCAGTATTAACACATAGCAGTGTGTCTGCAACAGTTGAAACTGAACTTCACAGCCAGCTGGACCAGGGACCAGCCTTGCCTGCCAGCATGTAGTAGTTGTGGCCCAACTACAACAGGAGTCCACTCTAGTCCACACAGGGAATACCTCCAGAGCATCTGGTTCTAGTGTCCAGTGGGGATTGCACCAATGGGCCCCATACATGAGGCCACTTTTTCAAAACCAGGAGACATAGCTGATTAGCTAATTTGTAGGAAAAAAAAAAAAAAAACAGGCAAAATGAGACTAAAGAATACATCCCAAACAACAAACAAAAAAGACAAAACTCTAGGAAAAGATCTAACAAAATGGAGGCAAACTGTTTACTAAAAAGTTCAAAGTAATAGTCATAAAAACGCTCACAAAACTCTGCAAAAAAGTGAATCAACTCAGTGAGAACTTCAGTAGAGATATAATATGTAAAAAAGAACCAACCAGAACTGAAGAATAAAACAACTGAAATGAAAAATAGACTAGAGGGATTCATCATCAGATCTGATTATTCAGAAGAATGGATCAGTGATAAGACAGGATAGTGGAAATTATCAAATTGGAAGAGCAAAATGAAAAAAAGAATTTAAAAGAATGAGGATAGCATAAGGGACCTCTGGGACAACTAATATTCACATTATAGGGGTCTCAATAAATTTAAGAAAGGAACAGAAAACCTATTTGAAGAAATAATGACTGAAAATTTTTCTAAACTGGTGGTGGAAACAGACATCCAAGTCCAGGAAACACAGAGAGTCTCAAACAAGATGAACCAAAAGACGCATTATAATTAAAATGTCAAAAGTTAAAGAACGAATCTTAAAAGCAGCAAGAGAAAAACAAGTCAACATACAAGGAAATCTCATAAGGTTATCAGCTAATTTGTCAGCAGAAACTTTGCAGGCCAGAAGGGAATACAACAATATATTCAATTTGATTAAAAGAAAAAAACAAGAATACAACCAAGAATACTCTATTCAGCAAGTTTATTCAAAATTGAAGGAGAGACAGGAAATTCTTTAAGTGGAAAAGAAAAGGCCAAATTAGAAATAAATATATGAAAGAAAAATATATCACTAGTAAAGATAAACATATAATAAAGGTAATAGACTAACCACTGATAAAGCTAGTATGAAACTAAAATGACAAGAAGTACATACATAATCAATAGTTACTTTAAATGTAAATGGACTAAGTGACCTATTCAAAAGACATAGGATGGCTCAATGGCTTAAAAAACAAAATTCACACATATGTTGCCTACAAGAGTGTCACTTCAGATCCAAAGACACACGAACTAAAAGTGAAAGGATAGAAAAAGATATTTCATGCAAATGGAAATGAAAAGAAAGCTGGAGTAGTAATACTTAAACAAAATAGACTTTAAAAAACAAAGACTGTGACAATAAACAAGGGTATGACACAATGATAAAGGGATTGCTTTGGTAAGAGAACATAGCACTTATAAACATCCATGCACCCAAGTTAGGGGTACTTAAATAGATATAGCAAATATTAACAGACATAAAGGGAGAGATTGAGAATAATATAGTAACAGTAGTGAACTTAAATACCCAATTTACATCAATGGATAGATCATCCAGACAAAATAAACAAGGAAATATTGGCCTTAAATGATAGACTAGATCATCTTAATAGATATACAGAACATTCCATGACAAAACAGTAGAATACACATTCTTTTCAAGTATACATATACAATCTCTATGATGCATCACACGTTAGGCAATAAAACAAGTCTCAATAAATTTAAGAAGGTTGAAATTATATCAAGCATCTTTTTCAACCACAATAGTATGAAACTAGAACTCAAATATAAGAGGAAAATTAGAAAAAATACATGTAGATGCTGAACAATATGCTGCCAAACAACCAATGAGTCAGTGAAGAAATCAAGAAGAAATCAAAAAATACCTGAGACAAATGAAAATAAAAATGTTACAAAATGAGAGGGATATGCCAAAAGCCATTCTAAGGGGGAAGTTTATAGTAATATAGGCCTCAAAAAGCAAGAAAAATCTCAAATAATCTAACATTATATCTAAAGGAACTAAAAAAAAAAGCACAGTTAGTAGAATGAAGAAAATAATAAAGAGCAGAGCAGAAGTAAATGAAATTGAAGTTGGAGACTTCACTCTCTCTGATCTCAAACTATACAAAGCTATAGTGATAAAAACAATATAGTACTGGCACAAAAACATATATAGACCAATGGAACAGAATAAAGATCCCAAAAATAAACCCACACTTATATATGCAATTAAATTTGCAACAAAGTAGGCAAGATTATACAATTGGGAAAATTCTTAAATAAATGGTGTTGGAAAAACTGACAGCTACATGCAAAAATTAAAACTGGTTTACTTTCTTACACAATACAAAAATAGACTGAAAATAGATTAAAGACTTTAATGTAAGACATGAATTCCTAAAACTTCTAGAAGAAAATATAGGCAATAAACTCTTTGATATCAGTCTTAGAAATATATTTTTGGAAGAGCAACAAAATAAAAAATAAACAAGTGGGGTTATATTAGACCAAAAAACATTTTGCACAGCAAAGGAAACCATCAACAAGACAAAAGGCAACTTACTGTGAACAAGGGAAGATATTTGCATCTGATACATCTGATAAGGGATTAATATCTAAAGTACATAAAGAGCTTATACTATTCAACATCAAAAAAACCCCACAAATAATCCAAGTTAAACATGGGCAGAAGATCTGAATAGACATTTCTCCAAAGAACACATGCAGATGGTGAACAGATACATAAAAAACTACTCAACTTCACTAATCAGAGAAATGCAGGCAAAAACCACAATGAGAAATCACCTCACACTCTATAATGATTATTATCAAAAAGACAAGACAAAACAAGTGTTGGTGAGGATGTAGAAAAAAGGGAACTCTTACACACTGTTGGTAAGATTGTAAATGGGAGCAGCTACAATGGCAAACAATATGAAGGGAAGTTCCTCAAAAAATTAAAAATAGAATTACTGTATGATTCAACAATTCTAGTTCTAGGCAGTTATCTTAAGACAATGAAAAAAATAATTCAAAAAGATATATGTACCCTTATGTTCATTGCAGCATTATTTACAATAGCTATGATATGAAAGCAACTTAGGTGTCCATAGATAGATGAATAGATAAAGATGAGGTATGTATATGCTATGGAATATCACTTAGCCATAAAAAGAATAAAATCTTGACATTTGCAACAACATGGATGGACAAAGAATATTATGCTAAATGAAATAAGTTAGAGAATGACAAATACTTTATCATTTCACTTTACATGTGGTATCCAAAAATCTAAACAAATGAACAACAAAACAAACAGACTCAGATACAGAGAACAAAGCGATAGTTTCTAGAGGGTTGGGCAGTGGGTGAAATGGGTAAAAAATATGAAGTGGGGTGGCACCATATTATAATGGTTAGCACATCTGTTTTACACGCAGACGGTCCTGGGTTCACACTTTGGGTGTGCCAGGCCCCGGGTATGCCAGGGCTGGGTGCACCAGACCCCCTGAGGGTGCCAGGCCCTGGGCTCACCAGGCCCCCAGGAGCATCAGGCCCTGTTTGCAGGCCACGAGCATGTGGGAGGAGACTCCGTACCTTTAGAGATCCAGTTCTTTGTAAAAGGGAAATGTCAACATCCATAGGTTAGGAGTGGAAATGGGGCGGGGGAGGAATTAAAGAGGGGAAAAATAAAGTAAATAAATAAATAAATAAATAAATAAATTTTAAAAAATGTGAAGAGGATTAAGAGGTGTAAACTTATAGTTATAAAATAAATAAGGATGTAATGTACAGCACAGGGAATACAGTAAATAATATTCCAATAACTTGGTATAGTAACAGATGGTTACTAAACTTCTTGAGGTGATCACTTTATAAGGTATATAAATGTCAAATCACTAAGTTGTACACCTAAAACTAATATAATACTGTGTCAACTACATTTTAATTAAAAAGAATTTTAAATTCCAGAATTTAAAAAATATGAATTTGACATCAAATGGAAAGAGAGAGAGAGAGAGAGAGAGAGAGAGTATGTGTGTGTGTGTGTGTATGTGTTCCCAAAGCCAGAAAATTTGAAGTCTTAAAATTGTGAAAAATGAATCTTGTTCAATTGTCTGTTGTTGTTGAATCTACTAATCAATAGTAATCTCAAGGTGCTTCTTCATTCAATTTAGAAACATCTTATATTACAATAGCTTATACTTATTGATGTTTTAATCCAAATAGTATTCACAATGATATGACCCTAAGATCATATATTAAGCTTATTTGTGCTAACCATGCTTTATTAATGTTTATCTTTTAATTAAACAGAAGATTATATACTATGGTAACACTCTAGACCTTTTACGGGGTTTTGAGGGAGGTGAGATATGAAAGAAGTACAAGTCATTGTACCTGCGATCAAAGGGGAAAAAAAACATGATTCAACCAGACCTGGAAAGATGAAACTATAACAGAAGTCCAGAGAAAGAGCAGAAAGTGCAGAGATTAATCACTGTGTGATGGAGCAGCTAAAAAATGTCTCATGGAGGAAGTGGGATATAATTTGGGTGTTAACACATGAATAGGATTTACTTAAACATAGGTGAGGAGGGAAAGCATTCCAGTTACATAGAGATGAATGAGTGACTCTTGATGTGTGGAAACATATACTGGGTGGGAGGTCAGCTGGTAAAACTTTCTGAGTAGAGAAAGCCCCAGCAATAATAAACATTTGAATAATTACGTTTGAGTACCTGTGGCATTACAGAAGCTTTAATATATCATTATAGACCCTAACAAAAACCATGCAAATAAGGATTATCTTTTTGTGTGTATGTGCTCTTTTCCTGTGCAGTATGCATGACTCATAGAGGTTCAATAAACTAATCAATATCTATAGCATGTCATACAACAAGGATCTGTGTACAGGTCAAGCTTACTCCACAGTCTAGTTCAATTCTTCCTGCTGTATAATATCGCTTCCCCATTATACAAAAACAATGCCCTGAGCTATCAAAGAATTTCTATGAGCCTAGCCCCCACAATGCAGAACCAGTAATATAATAATACAAATACAGAATAAAGCTTGAGACAAATTCTCTTTTTGCTTTTGTTATATGGGGGGCTTCAGTGGAAAGAGTAAGTAGGTGCCTTACAGTGTTACTGCAAGCCATGGTAAATGTAACTCCAAGAGTACTCTGAGTCATCAGAAAGCAACTTAGGAAAGAATTTAAGAAGACCCCAATTTTATCAGGGTGCTAACCCTTCTTGTTTACTCTAAATCACCTCACTCACAGACTGCAGAGGGCCTTTAATACAATCACACAATTAAATGTCAAGAGATAAGTCTCCCTGAACCTCATTAACAGTCACTATTTCCTATCTTTTACACATAGTAGATGTCTACATTAGTCGTTTTTTCAGATTTTTTCTTTCCAGACTTCATAAAAGAAGAATTTGCAAATAAGTTTTTATCATCATTAACAATACTATCGCTAAAGGGCATATGTGAAGTTTTATGATGGTTTAACACATTAATATTTTACATCAGGCTTTAACATGCTTTTATCTTTTTTATACAAGATTAATATCCTGCCTGAATTAGTTTTATTACATGCATTTTCAATTTTCACTAAGCTGATTTTCCTGCTCTAGAATTTAAGGTTTTTTTCATGCAACTTTTTTCCTTTTCATTTGTAGGAATTAATACATTTTATCCATCTTATTTTTTTCCCCACAGTATTGCAAGGATTTTCCTGTTGTGTTGCCATTTGCAATGCAGTTCTATTTGTTAATCACACTGTTTGGTGTTAGATCTTTCATGCTGTACAACATTTACAGTTTCGTTCTCTCTGAAGCCTGTACAATTACTGCCATGTCCATCAAGTCTAGGCAAGAATGTAGATTTTTAAATAACTGGCTAATTTGATAAATACAGATAATATAGTTATGTAATTCAGGATCATATTTTTACCTTAGGGCCAACTAGGTCTTTTATTGGAATAAAATATGAAGAAACATTTTAAAGATTAAAAATTAATTAAATCTTGAAATTAGTGCTTCTCATTCTAAAAAGTTATGTTTGGGCAATCCAACATCTCCCCAATATCCATTTTATTGAATAGCCGAGTGCTGACACAGCTTCTCAGTCTGGTCTATATTTCGGTATATCAGAATGTGAAAATCAAAGTCTAAGGTCACAGCTGGGACTGAAAATCTACTCTTCATTGAATCCTAGCTTAATCAGGCCAGAAACTTGAGATGATAGACAAGAAAGGAAGATTTATGAATCAAATAACAATGGCAGAGAATGACATCTAGAATAAAGGAGTTGTAGCAATATAGATACAAAGTTGGTCTTGAAAATAATCAACCAGTATGTTTGTGTATATCTTCTTTCCAACCATTGCTATGATCTTCTCTTATACTGACCTCTCAGGCAATGCCTTACAAAATATTCCCTGCCACCAAAACTTTCCATGTTCTGTCCTATTATTACTGGGTCACTTGCTGGATGGCTAGAGAAACAACTTAATTATTATTCAGGACTAAGGATTTAATGGTTGAAAATTATATCACATCTCTCCCCCTCAAAGGGAAATTATTTTATGAATGGAATTCTCAGCACTTGATCTAAAAGATTAAGTCTTCATCATTTTTTTGCTGGCCAATGAAGTTACTTTGACAATGAACAAGAGCCATTTTAGATGACACTTAAATTATACACACATAGACAAAGAGGTGAGTGAGGCTGTAGGTCAGTTTTATAGACAATTTTTTTCTATCATTATCTCTGTTTGCTCTCCCCCCCCAATGATTAATTTACTTGTTGGCCTTAGGTTAAAACTAGATAATATACTTTTTGTTGTTGTTGGAGGTTTTCAAGCAGAACCAGAGAAATAGGATTCCAGCCAGCACAATCCTCACTCCTCAAATTTTGTCTTCCTACTGGCTAATCCTAAAACAAAACCAAACCAAAAGTGTTTTCATGGAATCAAGTTTGAAAATAACCTGTATATTATAGAAATCATCTTTCATTATATTTTCCCATCCAAAGAGAGAGGATGACAATCAGAGGAAGAATAATTAGATTGTCTGGAAAATTTGGATTAATGATGTTATCTTTTCTGAAATGAAACAAAGAAGTATACTAAAACAATATTATAATAGGAATAATTTTAAAACAAAAATCTACATCCAGTTAGTACATCAACAAATATTCTGCATTAACAGCCAATAGACAGGATCTGCAAAGATACATGTAAAAGAGAAAACTTATTTGTGGAAACCCAATACTTTAGAGATAGAGTTGATAAGAATCAAGCCCCAACATTTCCTCCCAAATAGAGAGAGAAGGGCCATTTATCTGAGTTGTATAAAATAGAAACCTTTGTTCTTTTCATGAAGCAGGAAGGCAAAGTCCCCCCAGCAGTTTTTGGTATATGAGTTAGATGTTTCTCATGAGCTAGAGAAATGAATGCCATTTTCATAAGGGATGGAATAACTACTTACTGAACCCCATTAGGATAGCTGGATGCCTCTCCATGCATGCCAACTATTTTTGTCATAAACAAGATGGTGGATGAGAGGTATAATTAATATGATGTGGACTGAGAGAAAACACTGTGGGGAGTTTTGAATTGTGGCAATGCAGATAAGGTAACTCTTAAGTGCCGATTCAATTACTATTAGATTTCATCTGCCACTCTCCACTCTACTTCATATTTAATTATTTCAATAAAGAAGTGTGAGTGATTTTTATCATTTCTATTTAATTCCCCAATGTAGTTATTTCTTCCCTGGACACATTTATTCTACTGTATTTTTGGCTCTAGTGTATAGATTTGGAAAATGAACTCAAAATACCAGAAAGCTGAGGATAGTTGGTATCAGATGTCTTTTCTCTATAGATTAAAAAAAAAAAAAAGTTTTACCAGTTGTGATTGCTTCTTTCAAAATGTAATTATTTAACTGGTAAAGCAGCCCAGGCTTTTGTTTCTCAGCTTTCTTTGGAATCCTGTGTATTTATATGTTTTTGTTTTTGTTTTTTAAATCAGCCTATGCTTATCAAAGGTTTCTCCAAGCTTCAGTTCTGAGCACTATGTATTAATTTTAGGTACCTCCATTTATTATTTTTGTAAAAAAGAAAAATAAGAAATCAGACATTCAGCAACATCTTACCTCTGAAAGTCTGCAAAGATTATCTGCTTATTTTTAAACTCCTCATGAAGTGACCAGGTGCAGATGTGTTTAATTTCATGTTGATAAACCAGTCCTCAACAAGAAGGAAGTGATATTGCCCAGAAGTATTCAGTCTAAATCCACTGGCACCTGGTGGGCAAGGTGAAGGTACATATAGTCAGTTATATTCTATATTTTAAACTACTCAATAACTATCATAGAAATTTTGGTTTTTCAAAATTGCTTTTTTTCTGAATTCTTGATGTATAAAATTGGTAATCCGTTCCCCCAAGTGTTAAGAAAATAAAGCCTTTTCTATCTCCTATACTCTAGAGCCAGCAGTAACACAACCAGTTTTCACCAGCACTGACTCTCTCTTAAATGTCAAATGATTTGTCAAATACAAAGCCTTGAGAGAAAGGGATCCAAAAGCATTTCCTCATCTAAAGCTGAAGCTGCTACTAACATATCACAAATCAGGGCAATTGTTCTGTACCCTCTTTGAGTTGCTAGAAAGAGTAGATGGTGGGATGAAAAAGAGCTTGCTCTCTAGGTATGAAAACATGGCTCTAGGGTCAGACCAACTAGGCCCAAATCCTGGCTTTCCACTTTCTAAGTGTGCAAATGCAAATTAAACGAGCTAAGAGGATCAGTGTTATACTGCACTAAAGTATATAGAACAATAACTGGCATCTTTCAAGGGTTAAATAAACATTGACTGCTATTATTATTTACAAAAGTTTTTCTTTTGGTGACTTGATTTTCCTTCATCAGTTGCTCTCTGTGCTCATTTTATACTCATTTTTTATCAATGAAATTCATTGAGGGTAGGGGAAGCAAACACATAGTGGATATGTCTTACATGGAACTTTCCACTTTCCATGTTTTATCCTGTCCAGTCCTCATTCATTTCTCTGATTGGGGACCAAAATATATAAGAAGCAGGAACATCTTCAAGACTTTTACATAAGAGGCACTTAGGTACCGAATTCAGTTAGGAAGAGGAGGAGGTAGAAGAACCGTATTGAAACTTTGCATAAAAACATGTTTTTACTAAGATAGTATGTTTATTTGGGGTAACTCTAGGGACACAGATGGAAATTATAGGGAGCTAAAAACTTTCCCAACTCAATTATCCCTTGTTAATTACTAATAGTAATAAAGATGATCCCAAAGAAGTCTTAGAAGAAATATAGAACAGTGTTTTGCAATATTGCTATTTCTGTTAAGTAGTAAAATGTGATAAACTGTCCTAAACCCCCAGAAACTTACAAATTCTCTTCTAGAGAAAGAGGAAGTATATCTCTCACTTCTCCTTGCCCCGCACCCCCATTTCTTAAGAGGCTGTGTTAGGAATGGAAACCCACAGTGGTTCAGTCCTTGTGTTGATAATACTTAGCCTTCCCAGGTGAGATGAGAGTCTGGGAAAATGTGCTACTGGGAACCAGAATTTTGATTCTACTAGTTAGGGTTGCTCACCAGGTCCCAGTATGAACACATGATAGCTAAATGATTCTTTAATTTGGCACTGTATAAAGATGACAAAAATAATTTTCTAAAAATGCCTTAATAGCACTTAAAGAAAAGTGTATAGTCTTTAACAGATATACCTAGAGGAAACCAAATTTGAAAGATATATAGTGTATCCTTAAATGAAACTCCAAATTTTTCACAGTAAGGAAATGACGATAACTTTAAATGATGTGACTAAGACAATAATGGTCCTACCTGAATCTTCTTTTCTGTAACACATACACTTTTTAAGTCCTATATGAACTGGCTTTGTCCACATTTGCTGTTTTTTGGTTTAGAGTCATCAATACTAAGCCATAATCTTTGCTAAGACTTCACTGAAAGAGTTTTAAGATCTGAATAAGTATCAGCTGATTTCTATGAACATGTTTCTTCCACCCCTTAAACTCAGAAAGATTGTTTAATTTGATGCTGCAAGACCAAATGCACATTACAGACTTTGTATCATCATTTCTAACATGGCCTCTGACACATAGGAATCACTAAGAATTTGTTAAATGAATGAATGAATAAAAACAATTGTAGATTTCCAAGCTTCAATGTGTTTTTCCCGGTAGCCTGCTGCAGGCATGTATAGAAGAGCCTTCTCTAATTTAAACCCAGACTTCTTTCTCAAGAAGCCTTTGAAACTAATTTGGCCTAAGTTTCCTCAGTTACTATCGGTTTCTCTCTATTACCTGTCAAAAGGTACCTGACAATGTTCCAAAGGAAAAAAAAAAAAAAACACTACATCCTCATTCTGGAAGAAAGAAACTATATCAAAATCAAAAGATCCATTTCTCCCCAGAGAGGCGATACAACACTGGCACAGTGATCAAATAGGGGAAGATTTCCTAAAATACTTTCCGGTAATGAGCCACTAAAACTGTCTCAAATGACTGATAAAGGAATGAAAGTTTTAAAATCCTTATCCATGCATCAATCCTGCATTTTAGAGTGTCCCATTTTATTGTACTGATTAATCATGTGCTCAGAGGAAGTTGGCAAAAGCTTTCAAAAGCCAACCAGTATAAGTTGAATGCCAACTTCGCAGAATAATCAGGGTCTGGTGGGATGTGTCATAAAATATGCCAAGATGGGTCATTCTAATGCACTCCTGAAAGAATTATACATATTCATCCTCTTCGTTTAACACCTGAATGACAACAAGCAGGTGAAAGCATCAGAACCAATGTATCAAGCCAGACAGTTGCCATTATGAACAAAACATAAAAAGAGAGTGACGGTGCTGAAAAATGGTAAGAGTCTTTTACTCAGAATTTGCAAGTACTGCTTCCTTTTGATAGGGAAATGAAGCTTGCTGGGAGAAAGAGATCTATGTCTTTTTGTCATTTATGCATACAGTTTATGGCATACAGTGTATAAAATATAAATTTCTTAATAGAAATATACATTTCTTAGAATTCACCATAACTTTTTAGTTTGTTTGTTTGAGAAACATCATAAAGGTAGAAAAACTGTCAATCTGAACTAAATGCTTTCCTTAAATATCTAAGATCAGTTCTGAGCAATAGAGGGCTCTATTAGTCACTAATGAACTCCTAAATGCCACCTTCAGCTGAAATAATGATAGGTAAAATTATACCATGACAGACTGAGTGACAAAAACAGCCCCCTTACCTGGTTTCATAGTGTGTTATTGGATTGCAAGACACTGTTTTAAAGAAATCAAAAATAGCTAACAATCTCTAGTATAACGACTTGTATTTCACTGTATGTGTTTATATGTGTATTGTGTGTGTGTTCTTTCACATAATTTTAACAAAGTGTTATCTATAATCCTTCAAGGCACTATCATTAACTTCTACCTCTTCCCTTGTCAGGTCTCAATGAGGAAAGCCCTCCTCCTGTAATTAAAACAATACCACTTACAGCTGGAAACTATGTAATATCACAGATATACTAAGCAAAAACAATTACTCAAATTCTGGAAAGCATTAATATTTTCACAGGACTCCAAGTGTGCTTCTAATTGTTCTGTATAGTTTTAGAGAATTGGACTGGTTGAAAAAGACTCCAACTCCCCAAAATGACATACATATTATAAAATAGACAATGAAAGAGAAGGTCACCCCTGTGAGCTGAGTTTGAAAAGGCCACTCCTAGACCTTAGGAAAGAGTGCCAGTGTCTACAAATTAAGGAGAATGCTCTAGACTGTATTTTTGTCCCCTGAGTTTCTGTTCCTAGCCAGCTTTCATACTTGATAGCCTTCACCCCAGACAGCCCAAGGTAGTATGCCTCGTGTATTTGACTCCTGAAATTTTGGTAACTCTTTTTGGCACTTCTAGGAATGGCTTTCTGGCCATGGCCCCCAAAATCTTTTTCCACTAGATATGGATTTGTTTTTCAACCATGTTCTTTCAGATTCTTTTTGTTTTGACCTAGCTAAGTAGATATCTTGCACTGGCCTCATAAAGACACCGCTAATATTAAGCTGATAAAAAATTAAGAAGCAAACTAAATTGGAGGGCCCATCTGAGAATGATCGCAGCACTTTAGTGGAGTTTTCAAGAAAAAAGTATGTGCTGCAGAGACTAAGGAAAGCTCTTTGAAAATATTTAACTTCAGTCTTTTATTGTTTATTTATTTGTTTGGTCTCAACATTTCCTTATGGTCTATCTACTTTGTAACCAAAGCTAATCCTTTCTCTCCCTCTTACTGTTAATTTGAAGGTATTTCGAGAAACTGCAATAGAAAGCTCTGAAGTTTAATTCATTGCCTATAAATTGCCAGGGCTACTTGGCTTCTCACCTCTTGTGTTCATTTGTTCAGTGCCTTCTTTCCCAATTATTTTGGCTCCTTTTAAATACCATCTGATTTTGAAACCACAAGTGTTACAAAATTATACTGCCTGCTGCCTTCGTGAAGACCCCTTTAACTCCTTGGAGAGGAAAGTGGTTTAAGCAAAACCTCCTTCCTTGGGCCTCTGCATAGCTGTAGATGATTCTAGAACTTAGAGTTTTCCTTCAAATTCATCCACAAGAGTAGAAAAGAACACTATTTAAATGAGGGAAGTTTGTCATGGTACCTGCTGTTTCTTTTAGTCTATTAAGTTTTGAACTAACAGTTACTCACATTTTCTTCTAGGTAGCCCATAATTGCATAGTAGGTATGTAACCCCAGATGTCCTTGACCATCTCTCTCTATTTCCAGCTAGAAGTTTCATTATCCGGGGCAGCTGAGAGCAGTAGAGAATATCAATTAAGAGAACAAATTGAGTGAAGGTCGTTCTGTGACTGCAGGTCTTTCCTATCTTCATCTTTTGCTGCCTTTCTGCCAAGAAATGCTTCTCCCCATGTCTTCTCTTTTTCATCTCCTTCCTTTCCCCTCTGGATTTAAAAAGTATGTGACTTTATTCACCTCTTGGCAAGGTATCATTAATTAATTCATTTTAAAAAATGTTGAGGAAAAAATGGTGTAGATGATAGAGGCTCTGTTCATCCTTCTGGCAATCAAATCAAAATTGTGATGGAAACAAGGAGCAGCAGCAAGGAAAAATCACCTGGGATCTAGATGAACAAGCCATACAACTATGGAGAAATTCAAGAAAGTACCCTGCAATGGCAGAAGGTAAGACAGGACAAGAATGCAGGGCTGCCCGGTTCCAAGCAGCTGAGTGAAATAGAGGCTGTGGCAGTGGCAGAAGCCTCTTAAAGGGGTCATATCTGTGAGTATTTTTCTCAGTGACAGACCTGCTTGCACTGAATACCAGCACCAAGTCAGTTGTGCACAGGGGGCACCAGGAACTTACAGGGAGACATTGTCAGAGTGAGAGCTGAGGCGAGACTCAATCGGTACAAAAGTACTTGGTGGTATCTATCGTTTTCTGTTGAGCCCTTTCTCTTCCCAGTGCATGAACACAGTGCCACCATTGCCATGAAGTCATTAAACTGGATAACAAAGGTAGTTCAGCCCAGAGGATTCCCTGAAACCCCACCTCCCCCAATTTGGGCCCTACCCAAGCCACATTCAGGTGTATCCTCAGCGAGTCAGGTGCTCCTTGCTGAGATTCACAATGATGGAGGCAGCTGGCCTCAGTTTCTGGTGTGGCCTTTTGAGGCAACTATAAGCACAGCAAATGTGGATTGCTTGCAAATCTTAACAGGTGGCTCTGCAGAAATAGAGGCTTGAGCTAAATTTGGCCTACAGCTGAACCCCTCTCAGGACTGGGTCACTAGACACCTACTTTGCAAATCCACACTAATAAGACCGGGAGACTTAGGAGCTTTGCTTAGCACATAGAAACAGACACAGAAAGGCAGCCAAAAAGGGAAGACAAAGAAGCAGAAACCATATGACAAAACAGAACAGAGATCCAGATATAAAGGAGTCAACAGATGCAGAGTTCAAAACACTAGTTATAAAGATAGTCAATGAATTTTGGGGAAGTGTAGAGAACTCCAACAAAGAGATTAAAGTGAAAATGGAAATTATAAAAGAGAATCAGTCTAACATGGAGAACATATTATCTGAGATGAGAAATATATTAAATGGAATAAACAAAGGAATAAACAAAGCGAATAAAGAAGAGGATCACATGATCTATCTAGAGGACAGAAAAGCCAATCAAGACACTCAGACAGAATGGCAAGAAAAAAGATTTCAAAATTATAAAAATAATTTAAAAAGGATATGGGACACTATTAAGGCTCCAAATATTCATCTGATTGGCATAAGTAAAAAAAAAATCAAAATGTTTAACAGCTGTTTGAAGAAATAATGATGGAACACTTCCCTAACCTGGTGAAGGAAATGGACATAAAACCCCAGGAAGCTCAGAGGATTCCAAAAATCATGGGTCCAAAGAGGCCCACACCAAGACACATCATAATTAAAATGCCAAAGGTTAAATACAAAGAAAGAATATTAAAAGCAGCAAGAGATAAACAAATAATTACATAATAAGGGAATGCCCATATGACTGGCAGCTGATTTCTCAAAAGGAACTACGCAGGACAGAAAGGCTTGGCAAAACATATTCGACAGGATGAAGACTCAGGATATACAACCAAGAATAATTTATCCAGCAAAGCTATCATTTAAAGTTGAAAGACAAAAATAAGCTGAAGGAATTTATCACCACTAAGCCAGTAAGTATTACAGAAAATGTTGGAAGGACTTCTTTAAGAAGAAAAAACATGTATCAAAAACAGGAATAAAGAATGGTAACAACTACATTTTTATCAATAAGTACCTTAAATGGAAAAGAAATGCTCCAACAAAAAGATAGAGTGACTGAAAGGATGAGAAAACAAGACCTCTATAGATGAAAAGAAAGGGAATGGAAAAAGATATTGTTTTGATGAACATAGAAGGTATTTAAGTCAGACAGAGAAAGATAAACACTGATTTCACTTATATGTGGAATTGAAGGAATAAAAAGAACATCTAATCAAAAACAGACTCACAAATATAGGGGACAATTTGATGACGGACAGAGGGAAGGTGGGGTTGGAGAGCTGCGAGAATAGGGTGAGTGTCAAAGAAGTACAAATTAGTAGCTAATGAATGGTCACGAGGGTGGGGAGCACAACACAGGGAATGCAATTGGCATTAATACATTGGCTAGGTGGAGGGTCAGGGGAGGGAGGGAGCACTTGGGGGATCATTTTACTAATTATATAGCTGTCTAACCAATGTATTGTATATTTGAAACTAATTAAAATTTAAAAAATAAATTTAAAAATAAGTATTATTTATCAGGTATTACTTTAGATGTTGCAGAGAACTAATAGAATCATGAAATATATTTGAGTGGTGAAAGAGAAAAAATAGACAAAGATCTGTTGGATCTTCTATTACATCCATATATTGAGTTCTTAATTATGGTTATTATAATTTTCAGTTCTATAACTTTTATTTTATTCTTTTTAATAGACTACCCATCTTGTCATCTATATTCTTGAATATGTTTATTATGGTTATTTAAAAATCTGTTTAATAATTATAAAACTGAATCTTCTGTGGGTCCCTTACCCTGTCACTTATATTCTTATAAATTTTTAGTCATTCTGCAATGTCTCTTGCTATGTATGATAACTTTTGACTAAATGACAATTATTGTATGTGTAAAATTATAGAAGTATTTTGAGAGTCTGAAACATGTTCTATTAAGAATTTTCAATTTTGTTTTTTGACATATTTTTAATCTAGGAATAAAATGGATTAACTCGATCGTTATCAAGCTGATTAAAGCTATGTTTCAGTTTTATGAAGGCTTGACAAATTTCCTGATTTGTCCTTTCTCACAAAATGTTCACTGTCTCCCACTTTTGCTCTCATAAGATGTACCCCTATGAATCCCATCTAAAAGCCCAGGGCATCCTGCTTGACAAATCTCTAAGTCCAATTTTTGTCTCTCAAGCATTAGGAGACTAAATAAAAGTCCATTTAGCTTTTTAACTGCTCAGCCACTATTTATTGAATGAGTGAGCATTTGGAAGGAAAAAGCAGAACTGAATGTTAGGCTCCCTTCTCTACTATTTTCTTCTTTCTAGTATCTACAAGATGTTGGCTTCTCTAATACTCCATTTTTTCAAATGGATTTATCTTTGTTTTCCTCAGCCTTTCTAGTTCTTATAAGAGGGAATGCTAGTCTTTATAAATTAATCCGACATAGCCAGAAATGTAAATCTCTTATGGTAAGAATTTTTAATGTGGCCAAGGTTCATTTTATCATTGTAAGGGCCTGGTATCATCTATTCTCTGGCCAAATACTATAGCCTTTTTCATAATCACTCACCTTATAAATACTATCATACTAAGGAATAACTAGTAAGATGATGTGAATGGCTCGTCTAAACCACTGAAATAAAAATGCAGAGTACTGCACAATTGAATCAGCATTGGTAACAAATTTTTATATAGACAACAGTTTATTTTAGCTTTAGGGCCCTAAACATATTTCCAGACTACCAAAATGCAGCATTTTGTTTTTAATACATCAAGTGGTTGTATGGGTTTTGAAAAATGACTATAGATAAGCAATTTAGTCACTAGAGGCAAATGCTGAAATATGTTCTTCTTTGCTTTACCTGACAGTAATGTACAAATAAGACTCAGGACAGCTTAGCAGACCTTTTATGGTGTTCTAGTGTCTGTGTAATTTAGCTGGGTTCATCTTGAGATTGAAGTCCACTTATCTTCTCTGGCATAAATATGATTTATCATATTAAAACACACACACACATGCACACACTTTTTTGTTTCTATTTTCAAATTTTGAATAGCATTATATTTAGTGATCTCCAGTCATCTCTTTCAAATATCCAAATAGGAAATATTTTGGGTTTCAGGGGATCCTATTTGACTATCATCGAGGAGTACTTTCCAGTACAATCCCCTTAAAATGCAAAATTACTGTTTCAAGATCTAGAATATTCTGTCTTTGGCTGATTACTTTTCAGGGATGAGTGTTAATTATCAGAACTCTTTATGGTAGCAAGGCACAGAAGTTTGATTTGCCTGACTGCTAGATACTGTTGAGAGTTCTTGTAAACCTGACAACTCCCCCCCCCCACCATAATGAAAGAACTAAGCAAAAAGTAAGTGAAACAGGGAACCATGTCATTAAACCATTTGATTAGCCAGCTCTATTTCTCTGACTAAAGGAAAATGTAGTGTGAAAAGTGAAATCTTTTAAGATTACTGAGAGTTATATTTCACAGCACTTAAGTGTATGGAATTAAACTACTCCCTGCACTTAAGAACAGGTCCAACTTCAGGTTGGGGGTGTAGTACAGAGTGACAGTCAAGCTATGCCTCTTTCCAATCTCTGTATCAACATACTACAGTGGTTAGTGAGGCACATTCCAAGTGTTTGGGTGGGATGGGGAAAAAACGAGAACCTTACATTTTACTGGTAATATCAGACCAAATGAGTTTAAAAGTAAATAAAAATTCAAGAAGTCAATATGATCATACATGATCTTTCAAAATACAGGGCATTAAAGAGTTTTTTTTTTTTCTTTAAGTACTGCAGAAACTAGGGGAGGGAGTTATGAGATGAAAAAATGAAAAAGGTCAGGAAATGCTTCACTAACAAGGAAGGACTTTAAACAATGTAAAAGGTAGAAGGTTATATACTACTTTTAGAAGTAGTTTTCAAATGCTACTTTTTGTTAAGGATTTCTCAAAATAGCCTTAAGAGCAATAGGAAAGTTGAATGAACTAGAGGAAGGGCACTTAGACTTATCCTCCATTTCAGTTGTTGGATTTATATATTTGTATTGTATTTTGTATTGTGTAATATTTAGGGGGAAGAAGGAAAAATTCATGGCTTTTTCACTATTACTCTCACTTTTTTGCTTGCTCTATATTTATACAAAAATTCATAATCTGAACTTTATAACCCTAAAGCCCTGCTTTTTATGCCAATTCTCTTTCCACCTCTCCCTGTAATCATTTTAAGTCACATTCACTGCTGATCACACTTTCTCTGTGCCACCTGTTATTTGGAAAGACCTATCACCCTATCTATCTATCTATCTATCTATCTATCTATCTATCTATCTATCTATTTATCGATCGATCGATCTATCAATCTATCAATCTATCATCTATCTATCTAGTTCTCACTACTTTGTATCAATTCCAGGTAAGAATATTTAAGAACCTGGTGTGCTTTCTTCATCTTCTAATCAGCAGGCTGAATATCAATGCATGGATTGACTTTAGAAGACACTCCTACTGTCAAATGGGTTTTATCTGATTAAGAAATAAAATTCTATTGGATTTAATCACTAAGAGAACAGGGTTTATTTGTTGGGGTAGTTAGCATTATCTAAACTAATAAAATATTGAACAATAAAAAAATACCTGATACTTTTGGTGGTGTATTACTGATTTTTTTTAGCACTTTAAAATAGCATATAAAATCCTGGAAATGTTATAATCATTAGTCTTTGCAATGAATGTTGTTCTCCCATATAATTCCCCTCTTACCAATAATTAATGTAGAGTAATAAAACATAGTTTTGTATAAATAGAAAATATGGGCAATTTATAAAAATAAAACTCTTACAAATGTTTAGAGATTGGAATAAATGAACATAACAATAACTAATGTAATACAATAAAATATATCATTGCTTAATGAATGTAAATGATTTAGATATTATAGTTGACTGAATATCTAGAATAACCCAATAAAATATCACTATTTCAGAGCACATAACTCCTCTATACTGTCAGACTTGAGTATTTCCAGATCTGATGGGTTTCTCATCCTTAAGTGGAGCTAGCTAGTTACACGCTAACCAATTTAGTACATGCTTTCCTTATGCTGACTATCCATAGGCTTAGTTTAAATATTAATCCCATAAACATAAACGTAAATAGAGAAGTTTGACATCTGAGTTCTGAGTCCTGATTTTCACCATAAAAATTAGTATTATAATAAAGAAAATGCCCTGGTTGCAATACAAAAATATCTGAGGAGAACAGAAATATATTTTCTTCTAAATTACACATTTTCTCCCATAACTATCTATGATGCCAATTGATGCTACAGAGGTCATTAGTACTCCTAGATTTCTCTTGACTGAAGCATAATAAGTAGCTGATTTTATCATTTTCTCCTTGCTTGCAGGTAAGTTCATGAGTAATTGTATCTCAGTCTGATGATTGGACTGACCAATGAATAAATTTCTAGTCATTTTGCAAAATAAGCTCCCAGCTTTACCAAAATATATAATATATATGTATATATATAAATTCTATATTATAAATATATATATGTTTGTGTTTGTGTGTGTGTATGTGTGTGTGTATATGTGTGTATATGTGTGTGTGTGTCTGTGTGTGTGTGTGTGTGTGTGTGTGTATATATATATATGAGAGAGACTGAAATAAAAAACTGACAAGTTGCTTTTGATTTAAGCAGTGGGAAATGTTAGAAGGTAAGTAAGCTAGGACAACAAAAAGATTAGATACTAAGATCTGACCTAATGGAGACTCTTTAAAGACCATGAATGGAAATACTCCTTTCCTCTCTTAAATTCTTTCTTAGGTACTGTTAACATCACTTATTATGCTATTTTAAAGCCACAGTTCTAACAGATCTGGGCCACACTCTCCTCCTGTTACTATTTTTCTTACTTAACTATTTCAACTTTACGCTTTCTGTAGGCACTCTAAGTGGTTAAAACCCATAGGTCTTTTATAAAATTATGAAGTCTTGCTAACCTGACTATTAAGGAATATTTCTAGCTCTAGTATGGATACTATTTTGACTGTGCAGACAATAGAGAGTCATCAATGTTTTTGTAGGACAGGGATGTGCTTAAAGTATATTTAAAAAAAAATTATCAGAAGGCAAATTTGAGTAGGAAAGGACAAAGGTGAGAAAAGTGGTTAAAATGGCATTAAAAAAAGGTATTCAGTTAATAAAAGCAGTGGCAGTAATAATAAAAAAGAGATAATGAATGCAAGAATTATTTCAAATAAAAGGTTAACTGCAAATCAAAAAGTGAGATATCACTTTACCTGTTAGCATGGCTATTTTCAAAAAGACCACAAATAATATATGTTGGTGAAGATGTGGAGAAAAAAGGAATTTCTTGTGCACTGTTGGTGGGATTATAAATTGGTACAATGACTATGGAAAAAAGTATAGAAGTTTCTCAAAAAATTAGACATAGAACTGCCTTATGACCCAGCAATTACACTTCTGGATATTTATCTGAAGAGAACAAAATTACTATCTTGAAGAGATTTCTGCATCCCCACATTCACTGCAGCATTATTTACAATATCCAGGACATGGAAACAACCTGTGTCCATCAGCGAATGAATGGATAAAGTGTGATATATATATATATATATATATATATATATATATATATATATATACACACACATATACACATATATATGTATATATATATACATATACACATATATATATATATATACACACACACACACACACCTATATATATAAATGTATACACACATACACATACATATATACATAATACATGCACACATACACACAATGAAATATTATTCAGCCATGAGAAAGGAGATCCTGCTATCTGTGATAACATGGATGGGCCTCAAGAGCATTAAGCTAAGTGAAATAAATCAAACATCGAGACAAATATTGTATGAGCTCACCAGTTTTTTTTTTTAAATGAATTCATAGATATAGAGAACAAGCTGGTAGTCTCCAAAGGTGGGGGAGGGGTGCGTGAAATGGGTCAAGGTGGTCAAAAGGTGCAAACTTCCAGTTATAAGATAAAGAAGTTCTGAGGATTTAATGTACAGCATGGTGACTATAGTTAACAATACTATATTATATATTTGAAAGTTGCTAACAATAAATCTTAAAAGTTCTCATAAAAAAAAGAATTTGCAATTATGTGTGATGATGCATGTTAACTAAACTTGTGATAATAATTTTGCAATATATACATATATGATATCATTATATTATACACCTAAAACTAAGATGTTATAGGTCAATTATATCTCAATTTTAAAAAAATTTAGAATAGAAGGGCAAGATTTGGTTTTAAACATGAAGAGCTGGATGTGAAAATGGGATACTCAGCTGGAGGTATTCAATAGGCAACTGAAAATACAGAATCTAAGCTTGTCAAGGATATCAGTGCTGGACATACAAATGTGGAAGGTAGCTGAAAAATGCATCTGGCCAAGATGGCCCTAATATTCCCCTCAGCCTGACTAAAATTTAGACAGATTTCTTGCAGTATAAATACTCTGACTTATCTTTTTTGAAGCATTTGCTTTAGAAAGCTTTCAATTATAAATCCTTTTTCTGACTCATTGAGATATAATCCTGTGCCAGTTGTCATTTTTATAACCCAAGAATGTCTTTCTCAAGGACATGGGAGCCATCCCTTTGAAATGTAATAATCAACTAAGTGTCTTTATCTCTCAGTCTCTGTGAGAGGGTATGAGCCTAATTTCAACAAGTGCTTATTAGCAAAGGTACATGGCCTAATCACAATGATCAACTTACCCTCCAGTACTTTCCACTAGCTCACCCCAGTGCTTAAAATTCTCTTTCCCAAAGTTGAGTTCAATATCTCTTTTCTATTGAAATGATTTTGAATAAAGTCTTCCTTGTCTGTTTGGCTTATCCAGAGAAATTTTTCTTTGACATATCTATTGGAACCATGGTGATATTTGAATTAGCCAAAAAAGACAGTGAGAAAGAGATGAAGGACATTTATGTAAATTGGGGAAACTCAACCTTTTAATTAAAGGACTGGAAAAATAATCAGAAAAGTAGAAAGGAAACCCAGCACATATAACATAAAATATAAAGGCCAAGAGAATTTCAAGAAGAGAGATGTCAACAGCATCAATTATGCATTAAGATATGGGAAAGTCACTTTTGAAAATAAATGACTAATATGTAATTGGACAAAATGAGTAAAGGATAAGTGCTGATATTTACTCTAACATCTTCATTGAATCTATATTTTATGCCATGCAATTTTCAAAGTTTGGATTTCAAAGGTAATACAAGCAAAATCCCTGCTCTCATATGACTTACATTGAGCTAGAGGAGGCAAAAAATAAAATGACAATACTAAAAAATAAAAAGTGTCAGAAATGATAGATGATATCAAAGAATCAGAAGAGAATGCTCCAATAGCAAGTGACTAGATAGATACTTTTGACTGAACTGGTCTCTCTGAGGAAGGGATAATTTGGCTGTAATCTGACTGACCAGAAGGAGCCAACAGATAAGCTATGGCAAAGACCCTATTCCAGGAACAATCTGGTTGAGTTCAAAGATACAGAGCCTGACTCTAGGGCAGTGAACAAGGCTGAGAAGTGTGTGAGATGGGATCAACAGAGAACAGACAATTGTAGGTGAGTGTGATGTGAAGCCATCAGAAGTATTTAAGCACAAGAGTCACTTTATCCGGTTTATGTTTTAAAAAGATAACTCTGACAGTTTTATGGAGAATGAATTTTAGAGATGCATGATGGGAAGCAGAAAGACCCTTTGAGACCCTCCAACCCTCCAACCAAGAGACTGTAGTGGTTTGGACCAACCTTCATGAAGCAAACAGTTTTAACAAAAATAAGAGGCCGGGAGTCAGATTTGTGTAGGAGGAAGCAGAGATGGGTCATATGAGAACAGAGGCAGCAGACATCATCTTTCCTTACATTCTCTGAATATGAGATTTGGAGGCTAGAAATAAGGAGAATTAAAAATATTCATGTAAAGGAATGTTGAGATTTTTTTCAGAAAAGGTGAATGCAAAGGAGAAAGTGAGTTCATTGCAGAAAGAATAGGTTTAACATTTGAAATAGAAAAGAGCACGGATAAAGAAAGCAGTTTCATGGATGTAGATGGTACTTCAATGTTGTAAATCTTTTTATAGTTTAATAATTTAACAAGCAATTCCTTCCTTTTCTTTCTCCTTTGGAAGAAGAATGTACACAGTGGTTAAAATAAATAACAATGAAATGTGAAACTGGATAAATATTAATTTAGACTGCTAAAGCCTGTCATTCTGGAACTTGTAGATCAACATCAATGACTATTTATTGCATCGGCTGCCACTAGACCTTTACTGGGTCTCAGAGGAACTGAACAGGAAAGTCACAAGCTAAGAAGATCAAAGCAAAACAACATAAAACAAAACTAATAATAAATAATAAAAATAAAAAATTCTCCTAAGAATTTCTCTACTGAATAGGGCCAGATTATGGGAAAAGTGAAACTGAAGGCACTTCTGAAGGTGAGAGTCATGCTGGAGAGTAATTTAGAGTATGCAACCCTACTCCTCACTAATGTGTCCTTCTAGCTCCTCAACTGTGCTTATCTGATGAAAACTCTTCTTCATAATCTATGGGGGGTGGGGGAGAGGTAAGAACTTCCCAAAGTGGGAGAAGCTCTTGAAGCTGCAAGAGCAATTCTTGTCCACAGGATGAAAACATGTTTGCTTTGACACTCCCTAAAGACAAGGGAAGTTGAGCCTTGATGGTATGTATTTTTCCTAGAGAATTCTCTCTCAAGCAGAAGTTGCTCTCTCAATGCTCTTTCTTGCCACCCTAATGGATACTTTCTGGGAAGCTAAACTAAGAGATGAAATATTTTGGTGGCATTAAATGAACATGTTTTCATTCATTTCTAAAATTGTGTCATGATAATGATCCCTTATTAGATATATCTTTTGTTTCAATATCATTAAATTCTACCAAATTTCCAAGGGTAGGATTTATTATTATGTTATTGATAGAAAGTACATAGATGTTTATAGTAACTTGGAGGTTGGACCAGAATATCACCAATAGCTCTTACAGTTCTATGATTATAAGAAGTTTTTGCTTCCTACAGGAAGCAGGGGACTGTGAGCCTGTCATTCTTGCTCCTGAGCTAAACCCACAAAGCTTGACCTTTTGGAAGATAGTGTATGTGTGTGTGGGGGAAGTGTTTGCAAATACTCCAAGCACAGTCTGCTGCTTATTTTTTGAAGCTCCCAAGGCTCCTGGATGATTATTTTTTTCCATAATAAGCATATAAAAGGTGAATTTTTATGGCTTGGAGATTGGTGTGAGTTTCATTCATGGTCCACTTTGCTGCACACCCCTTAAGAGTTGAAAGTGTATATGTCATCTCTAATTGGAACTCCGAGGCAGAAACGATGCCATCAGGGAACTTAAAATATGTGGCCATATGAATCACCCTGCAGATCAACCATATTGCTATAAAGCAAATAATTTACATTTAAATAACTTATCTGCATTCACCTAATTTAAAAGTAATCTTTATTCTTTCTCAACTAATCCCCAAACTTATGGACTAGTTTGATCATATTTGTGCAATAAAATTTAAATTTTCAGATATGGTAGGTAATCAATTTTAGTCACCTCATCTGCGTTTCCAATCTCATTACAGATTGCAATTTTCAGTGCAGATTACATGATGACCCATCAGTGGCTTTGTTGTTTCTGAATTACCGATTCCTTGCCTACTGCCAGATAAGAACAAAGCCTATGCATCAGCCTGACAGCTTGCAAACAGAAAATGGGCTTGTAGGATTGGATTTAAATCCCAGGTGTAGGGGATAATTACCACATCACTCATGCAGTAACTGAAAAATGGTATTTCAACAAGAAAAATTACATTCCTTTTATAGTGCCAACAGAAATCATTATTTGAGGCTTCACACTGATTCACTGTATCATTACATGTGCACTGTACTCATTAAATGTAATGTTTGTTGCAACATAAAAAAGTTATTGTTTTAGGTACTTTGGTGAAGCAGGTAGCTTAAATTTAAGGTTTGTGGAACCTTGATGGTGTAGAGGTCATTTGGACTCTAATACGTACCATGCAAGAGAAATGACAACCTAGACGCCGAGCTCGCCAACTGGCTCCTATTACAGGAGGAGTGGATGGATAATACAAAGAAAATGGAGTATAAATCTTTTGTTTCAAAAACCCCCGCCATTTAACCCTACAGTCTGTCCAGAGGAAGAGGACAGATAATGATTCAAATCTCCTCGACAGAGCGGTGCTGCACAGAGCATATTTTACCATTAGCTTTGAGATCATTGAAGCCCAATATAGACATTCTAAAGGACAGAAGGACAGAGACCGTATTCACTGGCAAAATCATTAAAGAAAACAGTGGCAGACACACCAGAAATGCAGTCCTCACCCCTGGTGTCTGGTCCACCACCCACAAGGCTATGGTTGTTTTCCAATGATTGTGCGAACAGCACAGTAATGAAAGCAAGATCAGCAGGGTCGTCTGTAGGTGCAGAAGGCTATGCGTCAACTGCTGAGAGCAGCAACCCAGCTGTGTTAATGGGAACCCTAGTTATGTTTATGGTCAACTGGCTTTCTCATTAAGATGAGCAGAATAGTGCATAAGAGGATGGTGCCCTCAGATTTGCTGTTCACCTGCATAGACTCTAAGGGAGAGGCACCGACTATCAACAGATGACTGATAGATAGATGATAGATAGATAGATAGATAGATAGATAGATAAATAGATAGATAGATAGATGATATGGAGTTTAATCTGTCAGCTCATACTTCTTTGCCTTGAAAACCTAAATTAACATAATGAGCCCAACTCTCTTTCTATATGTGGAAAATATGACCTTTTGTGAAGAGGTTTAAAGTACAGTTGTAAATAGCTAAAATGTGTCTTCCTAACCCTTTACTCCTCTCACCTCTTTAGTCTTTTTGTCTTAATAATCTCTTCCGGGTAGCTGGGTCTTACCAGTGCTGAAGTAGACTGATTGATGGAAGGCATGCAAGGTTTTCTTATTTCTCTCTAAGCTTAAGAAGGTACTTGCAGCAACAGATGTATTTTTCTAAGAGTTAGTTTCTTTCATCTTATATCCTCAAGGAAAATATACCCAACAAGCTTTAAAGTGATATATATAAATATGCTGCCTGCTCTCAAAGAGCTTATATTCTGGTTGGAAAAGAAAGACATGGAAGTAAAAAAATACAAAGTTATAAAAGGTTATAAGTGTTAGGCGCTGAAGAATTAACAGGGTCATGGATTCTGATTGAAGGAGGCTGCATGCAGTAGAAGGGGTGATAAGGGAATGACAGCCCTTAAATAAACCAATGAGAGAACTGAGGGAGCTCCAATAGTATTAAAGTCTTCTTTAGTAATAAGACCACAAGGTAATATGCCACTCTGCTAGATGAAGGGTTTTCAAAGACAGAGACTGGCATTGTTGCTGGTACTTATCTGGCGCTCAGTCATATTACTCTGAACCTTCATTGTAATAAAAGTAAACATTTATGTGTATTTTTTTATGTATGGCACAGTGCTAAGCACTTAAGATGACATATCTCTTTGAATTCTCACACTAATCCCATGAGGTTATTATCACTCCATTTCAAATAGCTGGAAATTGAGACAGAGAGGTTAAGTAATCTGCCAAGTGTTATAAACTAGGATTTGAACCAAGCTGTCTCTCTACAGAGGCTGTTCTCTTAATCACTACACCAAATGGTTATAATGGTTTCATAGTAGATTAAAAATAAAAAAAAACTAAAACTAGATTTTTTTTTAAATAGTTCTTTTTGTTCTCATGTACAAAGCTAACACTACCTCACCCCTGTCATTTACCAATTAAAAACCATCAGAGCTACCGAGTAAATATGCATTGTATTGATGGCCATTTTAAAATGAAGATGTCGGGATCCAATTAATAGTCATAACAACGCACATCTCAGGTGTGGGTCAAATCTTACATTTTCTTTGAAGTGCACACTCTGAGCTTCAGCTATGCCACTATTTAAATGCTGTGCTGTTGGTGGCATTTTGTTCTATTTCTTGAAATGCAAAGCATAACCTATTCCACCCACTCAGAAACTCAGCAAACTTAAAGAGATAAGTCCCTTTGCAAAAATGCCTTAGAGAAATTTTTCCCCACAGGTTTATCACGGAGAACAATGTGGATTTGGTTGTGGATCAGGTGGTCATATTAGAAAATGCATTAAAATGCAGGCTGATAAACAAGACCAACTACAAAATTACCATTCTGTTCTGCTCCTGACAGCACTGTGGAGAATGGGATTTCTCTGTATTCATGCTATCAGGGCCTTACATGGCATGATTTAATTGGGGTCAACATGTGGTTGGACTGGAGATTGTAAATTGTGTTTAGAAATTAAAAATGACCAGACACGAACATTGTGTCCCACCTGCATAGTCCTTATAGTATGCAGGCCAGATTTTCCACATGAAGATCCCTGCACCTTTCCAGCACCCGCATCTCTGGTCACACTTCCTCTGCAGCTTCTAATTTAGTAAGAAACCGAGCAGCCACATTCATCCCTGTGCAGGAAGGCTGATCAAATGCCTCTCCTATATGAATAAATTGGCTGCACCTAGAGTAAGAAAATCTGCTGTGTATTCTTAAAAGGAATGCGATCAGAGCATGTATTTACAAACTATTCAGTGGCATGAAAATAAATGAATTTGGTCCCCAATACAACTCAGCTCTTTCTCCCAGGGCTGGAGGAGTTGGTTTCCTGTTTGGCCTGTTGGCATGCCCTTGTGCAAAGCAGGGAGAAAGCAGCTGCTTAAATTACCTGGAAGAATTTTCTTTAACAGCCTCTCTTGCTCTAAAGAGTTTTGCTGCTTAATTTTATTTTTATTTTTTTTTTCTGAACATGTTCAATGTCTCCTGTTGGTGCTGCCTCCTGCTGTCTCATTGCTCACTGCTGGATTGTGCAATGTCTCCATCCTTGGAAAAGGTGCTGTACAAATTGCACAGAAGACATCTCATTGTGTGGGCCAGGTCAGAAAGCTCTCACAGCATTAGCAACTGGCGTTCCTCCAGCCTGGGAGGTAGGAGTAGGACATTGAGTTGTGGTACTCTCCCCGTGCGGTGCACAGATAAGTGAAATGACTAGCCTGGAGTCAAATAGGAAGGGAAAGCCATGCACAGAGTGAAGAAGAACAGAAATCATATGTGTATCTTGCACATTGCACCATTTCAGCTCTTCTCCCTTTGTTAAAATGGTAAAATGGCTTTATATTGTCCATAACAGAAAGGAGATTTTCTTGCTTTTCTGTTTCTGATCCCTTGGCTAATAATGCTTGCATGACATATTTTAACTTGTTCTCATGAAACACTGTTGGGGAACAGCAACAATGAAGTTGTTCCCCTCTGGGCAAGACCAAAATGTAGCAATGGAGACAGAGAAGCGAACTGTCTGTCCTGTGTTTGCAAGTGGCAAACATTCCTATGCACCTTCAAAAGAATTACTTCAGTGTTCTGAATATGAATAAATTGTTAGATATTCGAAAATGAAACACAAATCCTGTTGAAATTTTCAGAATTCTAGGGTAGCTAATACAGCCATATTAGACATATTCACTGCTTAACCGAAAACATGAAATTTAAATTTTTGTAGCATCATTAAGTCAGATACCTTGTAAGATTGAATCTGGAGATAATTGTGGCCAGTGGACTATTTCTGAGCTTTCCCTAATTGTTCTTAAACCCAAGACTCAGTAGAATTGTTCTAAGGCTGGCTCTTTCACTTAATTAATATTTATTAATCACCTAATAGCAATAAAACTCTATGCTGGGTGCTTAGGGGAAAATGAACAGTATCTGAGTCTGTTTTCAATCATTTTATAACCTCGTAGAGGTTTTAAGCCTCCCAAACTGACTACAATATCAATAGAAAGAGGTCTGAATTATAAACCTGAGAAAACTGAGGTCATTTTTAATGAAAGTGACTAGAGGAAGATCCTTATAGGAGGTGTCTTTGAGTCAAGGTAGAATTTTGAAGATCAGAGATGAGAGAAAGAGTCATAGGTGGATGGAAAAGAAAACTGTGCTGCTAGGCTAAAATGCAGACTATATGTTCAGAGTAGTGGAAGAGGGATACAAATGTCAGCTTGTATTCATTTGATAGGTAATAGCAACAGAGGCTACAGGAGACTGTTACTCAGGTGAGTGCCATAAGCAAAGTAATATTTTAGGAAGGTATGTCTAGAATAAGGCAGGGGGACTATTTAGGAGTCAATTGATAGTCCAGTTATAAATAACAAGGGCTCAAATGAGTGTGGGAGTGTGGGAGAAGGAAAAGAGGAGACAAATGTGAGAGATACAGGAGGCTTGCTAGACTTAGTGCCAGAATGCATGAATAGCCAATGGAGCTCTGAGCCTGAGTGAATGGCCACATCTAACAGAAAGCAGGAGAAGGATGAACCGAAAAGGGAAAACAGAGAAAGAGCAGAAAGAGAGGATTCATATCAGTGTTGAGTATATCAAGGAACCAAAAAGAAAAGAGATTTTTTTTCCCCAGAAAGGAGCCTGAGGTCAGTAATATCAAATTCTGTAAGGTCAATGATAAGAATGATAAATAGCCACTGGGATTCAAAATCGGAATGTCATTGTTCACTGCCAAAAGAGTTTCTGATTATAAACATTCGTTGGTGAGAGATGGTAGGGAAGTAGACTCATAGCTCTACCTTTAAAATATTTTGAAGTGTAACTGTGGGGAGGTTGGGAAAATAGGCAGTAATATGTGGATGATGACAACATAAACTTTCTAGAGAGTATTGTGGTCATAAGAACTTGAAATGGGAACCCCTTTGATCCTTCAATTATATTTTCTTTGAATTAATTTTAAGGAAATATATATTGTTGATCACTTTAAAAATTCTCTTGAAGGATGTTTATTACAAGTCTTTTTTTCATGGTGAAAATTTGAAGTAACAAATTCTGATACATTCACCATAGAACCTAGAACTATACAGCCCTATGAAAATTTGTCATATTAAAAAAAATTTATGACACAGGAGTTTATCATTTTTATCTGTTATTAAGTGAATTAAACAAATTATAAAACAGTAAGCAGGTGTTATTTTATTTTTATATGCAATTATACATACTACAAACACATCATATATGTATGCACATATATGTATAATATATAAATACACACACATATGTACAGATATAATTGTATACATATATGTATACAATTATTATAGATACAGCCAGTTGTTTTTGTTTGTCTTCTCAAATCCCCTTTATACACATCTCCACCTTGGTCCCTGGCCCCTGGCTTCTGATATAGTTAGGCCACCTGCATAGGCAGAGTTAAGACTGTGGGAGACAGTCAAAAGAGTGGAAGGAGGAAAGAGAGTGAAGGTGTACATATGTATTACTTTAACTCCATTCTAGTTTGTTTATCTTGGTCTCTTTGCATACCTCAAATAAAGTACTCAGCTGCCATCCATGCTGAATTTTCTTCACAAATTTCTCTGCTTCTGGGTTGCAGTACTTCTGTTTTTCTTCACTCCTTCAGGCCCAGAACAGATAATAGATAGATGATAGATATGGTAAATCTACCCCATATAGTTCCCTTACATTCTGTCCACACTTTAAAATTGTCCCCTTATTAAACTCTCTTTGATTTATTCCAATTTCAGTTTGCCTAATGTGAGTGAGACCCTAAATGACATGTGATGCCAACCTTCATGCAGACTATTTCCTCTGCTTGGGAAATTCCAAGTTCTTCTGGAAAAGTTTAATTTTCACTGAGTCTGTTTTTTTTACAGCTAGAGGGTTATACGTTTTCAGAGGCCCTTCTTTAAGAAAAATAATACAAATTTATGAATATAAATTTAGCTATGAGAAATAACAAATATTTGTAATGAAAAAAATAAATCACAATGAAGTATAAATTTTAAAAACCAATTTATATTACAGTTTCTCAAATTAAAAAAGGATGTCTTTATTAATTAACTCTTTGACACACCTAATATATAATTTTCTCCACATTTGTTGCCCATGTATTCTTTGTTTTATTATATGACAATAATTTTGTAATCTTGTTTTTAGCAGAGAAAATATGAAGATAAATTGATCTATTCTTCAGTATGAATGAAAAATGTTTTCATTGATAGTTTAGGAAAGTTCACTTACTCTTTACAACTTATTATTGATAGCATCATATCAATTTTATGAATGTTGTTAAGTTTCAGGAAACCTCTCTCTAATATCATTCATATATATATATATATATATATATATATATATATATATATATATATATATATATTCTAAGATTTAAAGGCATTATTGAGTATAGTTCTGGCCGGAGAGAATTTTTATTTTGACCACTCATCAATTAGATCAAATGATTTTATACTTCAAATGATTGAAAGAACTTTCTACAGATTAACTGATGGTTCTGCACATTTTAAATCTTATTTATTCTCCTCCATCCACATTATTGTAGTGTTAGGCAACATTCATATCAAGATATACACTCTGTGTTCTTGTGTTTCAATCCTGCGTGAATTGACACAGTTTGTAGGAAGAAGATTCTGCAACTTTTGTCTACCTTGTGAAGGCTAGCAATAATTTAACTGCACATGGATATGACTGCAAACCACAAAAATTTATCCTACTAATCCAAACTTAGTCCAAATCAACTCTCCCCTAATCATACCCTAAAAATGTTTGTGCCTCTCCCAGGCCACCAGAACCAAGAGGAATTATGTTGGAGGGGATGTTGGAGTAAAAAGAAAAAATGGTCTTAAATAACAGTGGTTACACAAGAACATATGACCATAAAGTCACACTGGAAGGGACCCATGCAAATGTAGGGTCTTGATGTGTAAGTTTTATCAGTAAATCCACATCTCATTATGGTATAATAAATAGCTTAGAAACCATTTGCCCATAAAATCTTGACATTTGTCTTAGTTATAAAGATATAAAGCCTGTTAGTTGGTGAAACTTATACCTATGTCTAGGTGCTCAATGAATGTTTTTAAATTAATAAATTGACTAATTAATAGAATGTGATAAGATAATAATAGTCAAAATGAAAGCAAAGCTAATAGAAGATTTTGAAGCATGGTTATAGAATGAAATAAGTCAACTAAAAGGATAAAACAAATCTGAAAGAAACAGAAATGATGTAGTAGAGAGGAGAAAGTTGAGTAAGCTCCTGAAAGATATCTTTTTCTTCTCACAGAAGGTGGGTACAACATATCTGAAACAAGGGGATATAATCAAGATTCAAAGTACAAGAGACCAACCAGTTAGAAAAGACACTGATAGAAGTATATTATGAAATTAAGAAGAAATAAACAATAGATGGTGACAGAGGACTCAAGATTGTACTATGTGTAGCTAAACATTTGTAATTTGACAAAATAATTTGCCCTTTGTAAAAATCCCTTTTGATAATCCAGTCACTATTGTTGGAGATTATCAGAATGTTTCAATGGAGAATTCAATCTCATGAGTTAATACCAACAGACCCAAAGCTCTCCATCAGATTACGTGACAGCACCATGTGGACTAAATAATATATATCTTCAGACTCAATCTTCCCCACAGGCAACCAGCATGTAACCTTACTTCAGAGCCACTCGACATTTATAAAAATTATGAAGGACTCTCTTCCCATGACTTCCAATGAACTTCATTGCAAATCCACAGGTGGAGCCAGGAAAAGCTGGGCAATTGTGTTATTGTGGAAAGTTTATTAAACATGTTAATTTGTTTATTCTAAAACTAACATGATTAACCCTCAATAATGGTGACGTGTCAATAGAGAGGCTGTCAAATTAAGCATAGATAGGTTAAAGAAAAAACAATTAAGAATACAGTCAATTGATCTGATTTGCACAGGGTCTCTGACCAATGAACATGGAAAGCAAGAGGCATTAATAAGATAAGCCCATTTCTGAACCTGCCACTAATAGAGCTTTGTCCTATGGTAGCTAGGATTTTCTCTCTGATTACAAATCCCTTGACTGACAGACACCACCATTCTGCTAGAGAAATGCATCATGCCTTAGCCTGCAGGGGAAAAGAGATTTGATTTCATTGTTACACTAATTAGAGAACTAACTTTATTTAATGGCATAATCAACAGAAACTAAGTGCTAAGTGTATGTAGACAACTCCACTAGGCCTTATAAAACAGTCATAGACTAATAGCTTCGAACAAATTCTTCAAAACAAATGTATAATCTGGGATTCAAAACAGATATCAGATTTCATTGTTAGTGAGAAATTTAGGTCTTCAGTTTTGTTCCCTAGAATCACAATTAGATGTTTAAGGAGAGTAGAAGGGGATACTGTATATAGGATGGGCCATGAAATGTTTTCTTTTTATAGGGTGTTAAATCTCATGCCCAAGTAGTAGGGACCCCTTTCGTCTTCATTAAGATGGAAAAACAACTGAACTGCCCACTGTGAGATGGAGACTCTTATTGAGTTTCTATCTAACTAGGCTAAAAAACTTAGACTAGAGATATTCCCATATCCTCAAGGGAAACTAGTCTTATGTCTATGGGATCTTTTCTCAGCATATTTCTTCTCATGTTTGGCCTGCATCTCCTATTGTTTCAGTTTAATCTCATTTATCCTGGTTCATTCTGCAGTGGTCACACTGTCTAAAGGTAATGCTACCCCTGGGAATGAAATTGTAGTCCTGGATAGATAGGTTTATCAAGGCTGCTACAGGAGGGGAGATAAAAGAAATGCCTCAGGAGTTCACAAGTGGTTCAAAATCCAATATAAATGACATGACATATTCAGTATTTATGAAAAATGATCTAAATAAATAAAAACTCGAAGTGTTTCAATGGAAGTGGATAGCAGAATGAGGAAAGAAGTGAGAGACTATATACTATATATCAGAACACTTTACAATGATTCTCTGAAAATTTTCTAGAATTGATTCTTAAATTCATGGAAGGAGCTGTGAGATGTTAAGAGCCATGTAGATTCACTGAGGATAATTCAAATGTGACGAATTCAGTTCCTTATTTCATAGAGTGGCTAGATCAATGGACTAGAGCAGTTAAGGGCTCTGCATTCACTACTACTTGGTGGATAATTATGGGATGGTGAAGATTGAAGGAAGATATTTGGAGGGAAAAGGGATAAATTAAATTTGAGATATGAGATATTCATGTAGAGATGTTAAACAGACAATTGAATAACAAAATGTAGAGATGAACTTGGGTTGGCTAAATATATTTGTGAAAAGATGAATAAAGATGCAATAGGGGAAAAAGTAAATAGAGAGGTGGGAGAAAATTTTGAATCCTATGGTGTCGGTGTCATAGGAGTCAAAGAAGAAATGTTTCAAGAAGACTATTTAGTAACTGTGCTGAATCTTGCTAAAGAAGAGTACAACAAAAAAAGAAGTTTCCATTAGGTTTGGATATGTGGCATTAGTCTGACATGCTATTGAAAAATACATTACTTATATATTTTCTTTTTTCTCATTTATAACTTCAGTTTCTCAGCCATTACCTGCAATGAGTCCAGGTATAGTTTTGTTAAAATTAATACCCAGTTCTTTTTGTTGCAGAATATTCCCTGCTTGCCTGAGGAAAATTCATACTTTAATTATTTGGGTACTTGCCAAGGTTGCTAACATTCTCTATAAATCAGTACTGTCCATTCCTGGCCACCAGTAGAGATGGAAATCACCACACCTGCCAATGAAACACAACAGTGGTGCACAGCACTGGAGACCTCATTGCTGCTGTGACACTTTTGTAAATAGAGATAATTCTTAAGTATTCCGTACATTTTCTACACAGATGATAACATTGTCTGTGAATAGAGTTGTATTCAGTTGGAAATATGCCACAGTAAAGCTGCTCGGACACTTAAGTGTATAGAATGTTGTGAGGCAGCCCTGTCAGCTCACACGTAGTCCTATCCTCAGAGAGCACACCTGTCTTCAAGATGGCTGGATTCAGCATGAGCTCTAGGATCTCTTCCATTGCTGTAGCTAGCAAACATTATTCCCATATGTACCACCACCTAGATTCCTCCCTCCCTTTTGGGAAGGGGCTTCACATTTTCTATCCTTCCGGATATCTAGCTTCTTTCAGTGCCCTGACAGTGTTATCAGACATATGTTAATATGTCAGAAGTTTGGTGGAGGACAGGGATTATGTCTTTTTTTCTCTTAGGAAACTCTTTAACCCCTTGCCAATTAATGATTATAAACGGGGATGGTGAAGCCTGGGCAATTTCACCATCAAAAGAGCTCTATTCCTTATACATCTAAAACACCTTGTTATATATTTACATTACTTTTATGAAGTTTGAAGGGATTATAATAGAATCAATTTAAAATAAAAACGAGCTTCAGAGAGGTTAAATAACTTGTCCAAAGGTGCACAGCACATGAGTAGACTAGGTGAAATTTGAAGCTAGACCTAACTAACCTCAAGGCTGTATTCTTTTATTTTTTAAAAAATAGCTTTTTTGAGATACAGTTGTCATTAAATACACTGTACCTATTTAATGTGTAAATTGTAATAAGTTTGAACATATATACCCTTGAAACTATTGCCATAATAAGAAAATTAACAAATATGTTACCAACAAAGTTCATTCATACCCCTTTGCAATACCTCCCTCTTGCTTCTCCCTGACACCTTAACCCTAATCAGCTGCCACTATTTCTGTCACTATTTTGTATATTCTGAATATAATTTATCTTTATCAGATATATGATTTGTGAATATTTTCTACCAGTCTGTGTCTGACTTCTTCATTTTTTCAATGGTGTCTTTCAGACTTTTATTTTCCTAATGATGTCTTTCGAAGTGTAGAAATTGTTAGTTTTGATGAAGTTTAATTTATCAATGTTTTATTTATTTCATGAATCATGCTTTTGGTGTTTAGCCAATTAAATCAGACTAATTAGGTCACAAAGATTTTCTCTCATGTGTTTTCTTAGAATTTTTATAGTTTTAGGTTTTACATTTAGGTAAATCATCTATTTAGAATAATTTTTGTTTATAGTTTAAGGTATAAATCGATGTTCATTCATTTTGCTTATGGGAGGGTATCCTTTTGTTCCTTCACAACTTATTTGAAAGATTAGCTCTACTTTTTTTTAGCTTTGGTATTGTCCACATACGTGTGAGTCTATGCTAGACTTCCTATTTTGTTTCTTTGGTCTACTTGTCTATATTTAAGCCAGTTTTACACAGTCTTGATGACAACTTTTAAATAAATCTTGAAGTCAGGTATTTTAGCCTTCCTATTTTATTTTTTATTCTTCAAAGTTGTTTAAGCTGCTCAAGGTCTTCTATATTTCCATAAAACTTTTAGAATCAATTCATCAATTTCCTCAAAAAAATCTACCGGGATTGCGATTGTGATGGTGTTAAATCTATAGACCAATTTAAGAACTGAGTTAAATACTGAGCCTTTCAACCCATAAAGGTGGTTGTCTTTTCATTTTGGTTTATTTTATTTCACTAAATAATGTTTCATAGTTTTTAGAGGTTTTACACATCTTTTGTAAATTTATCTCCAAGTTTCTCATGTTTTTGGATGCTATTATAAGTGATTCTTTAATTTTAATTTCCTATTGTTTGCTGCTAGTATATAAAAATACAACTGCATATACTTGACCTTGTATCCTACAACCTTGCTAAATTCACTTACCTATCTTTTTAGATATTCCATACATTTTCTACACAGATGATGATGTTGTCTATGAATAGAGTTGTACTTTTTTTTTTTTCTTGTGGATACCTACTCTGTTTTTTTTTCTTTATTGCCCTGGATAAAGCTTGTACTTCTAGTCATTCATTTATTTATTTAACAGCTATTTTTTTCATTGCCTGGTATATATCGGCTATTATTATAAATGAGATAAATGCAGTATGAATGAAAAAAGGAGTGTAAGGTTGTCATAGAGCTTACAATGACTTTGTAATTGTTTAAAAAAATAAATGTATTTAAATATGAGTGCTAATATTGATAAAGAATAGCTAATAAACATAAGAATATTTAGCTTTAAAAATAACAGACAAAAAAGAAAATAATTATGCCTTCAAATACACAAGAGACTTTACAGAAAAAAGATTATTATTTTTTTATTATTATAGTTCCAGAGGACTTAACTAGCATTAGTGGTGGGAAGTAAATAAAAAGTAAAATTTAAAAATTTGCTGCCATTAAAAAAAAAGGAAAAAAAAGAAACTCATATTGAAGCAAGCTCCTCAAGAATCTTTCTGTGAAAAGTTTTTTAAGAGGATAAAAATTTTTTTATTAGGTTGTTATATAGAAGCATCATTCTTAGGTAGAAGACATAGCTCAAGGATTATCAGAGCGGTGTCCAATTTGGATAATCTGAAATTCTATAGATATAAAGATGAATGGCATAGACCTTCACTTATATTATGTTTATAATTTCATTGGAAAGAAAAAAAATTTATGATACAGATAAACAATTTGAATGATGGTTCAAGACACTGAATAAAGATATGTACAAAGTAGGGTGCAATTAATGACTATATAAATGGCAAAAATCATATTCTTGATAAGTATTGTCCAGATATTTGCTGTCAAATCATATTATTGTATATAAATGTCATCTCATTTTCCCACACATTTCGGTTTCTGTCCAAACTCTCTATTTGTCTTTTCTTAAGTGTCCTTCTCTCTACTTTACATAGTTTATAGTTCTTATAACTCCTTCAATGTCAATCTTATATCTTAAGAACATGAAGATCCCCTCAAAATTCCAGTCATCTGTGGTGATTCTCTTTTCTCGTTGAGAATTTACACTTCAGTTAGATCATCAAGAGAGAAAATAAGTCTTACATCCGTAAGTACATCTGATCCCTAGAATAACATTCACAACATGAACTCAATAAACGAGAGCCAATATTAACAATGACAAGCATGCAAAAGAGAAAACAGGGAGGAAAAGACTATGATGACAACTTCATGTGGCATAGTCAGAAAATGCTTTTAGAAGAGCTGGGATTTTACCTCTTACATTTCTCCTAATACACTGATCCATCTACTCCTTTAATAAATATCCATTGTTGACTTGTAAGTCACATCTGCAAAGAGACTCTGGACACAAAATAGTACAAGGTAGACATGGCTCTCCTATTTAGGAATTTACATTCTTATTACAGAAATAGGGAAAAACAGATACACAGATAAGTAAATCATAAATTATGAAGAAAACAAACTAGCAACTAACTTCATGTTGAATGATCAGGAACAGTCTTTTCTGAGGAACTGGTAGGCTGGAACCTGATGAAACACATGCACACAGGGTTGGGAGTTAGGAAGTGGGGGTACATTCTAGGCAGAGGAAAGAACCTCTGTAAAACTCGTCCTATGAGATTGACCTTCTTGTTCCAGAAATGAACAAAAGGTCATGTGGCTGGAACCCAGTAGCAAGAGGGAGAAGAGAAGGAGATGAGTTCAAAGAGGCAGGTGGGCCCAGATCATCAAGGCTTTTAAGGCTATAGGGAGAAGTTCAGATTTCATTTTAAGTATAAAAGAATACATTAAAGGTTTTTGAGCACAAGTGAGGCATGACATGCTAGTTTACATTTCTTGAGAATGTTGGTTGCTCTATGGAAAATGAATTGATGAGACTAAGCAGTAACCCAGAAAATAAATGATGCTTGCTTGAACAATGTTTAAATAGTAGATTTGGAGAGAAGTTGACAATTTTTTACTTTCCAACCTGATATGGACCCTTAAGCTGCCCTTTGAGCTCTAAAAATGTTAGAATTCTATTCTAGTCTCATCTGAGTGGGAAGGAATGAATAGTTTTTTGTTTATTTGTTTAGTTGGTTGGTTGTTTTTGTTTTTGTTTTGCCTCAGAAACTCATTATTTATTTATTTTGATGCTATTTTAATTATGGCAGCTTGGAAAAGGGATGGAAAGAAATGAAGTTTATGAATGTCCCAAGTCTCTTTCAGCCATGCTCTGGTGATATTTCAGTAACACTCCCCAAAACACACTCTGTCATCAGTGAGTCCTCTCCTCTGCAACACCAAGGAGTTCTAACTACTACAGGATCTAGTTTGGCATAATGCTTGCTTTATTAAGAAAAACAGATTGGGTCTCTTTATCAATGGTAAGCGATCTGGCCAAGATAGTGATTCATCTCGTATAGCTAAAGAGCATGCTGGACATTTAGGTATACCCAGATGAATAAAAAAATGAATTTCATAGCTGAGGGAACATTTCCCTCTCCTCAACACAATGTTGGCATTTGAGCAGAAACAATTCTAAAAGGACAGGAAGACCAGACGCTGGGATGGGGCTTCTTCTATGACAAGGGTTCATTCATATCCAAGTCCATCCTTCCACTTTCTTCAAGCCCATTCTTTTATTCTCTTCAAGCCCAGTCTCAGTCTCATCTCAGGTGTTGATTGGTTGCCTTGTAACCATAAGCAGCAGGCTGGGACCACTTTTATTCTTATCCATTGCCACCTACACTGCTTGCAAAGTAAATGGCACATAGTCTATGTCACTTGTGCCTGGGTTTTAGCTTACCACAGTATTCTGATGCCAGGAGGCAGAGAAATTGCCCCATAGCTCCCATAATGAATGCTGCCAGGCCAGAAACCTTGTATAAACTCCCTCAAAAATGTGTGTAGATGTTTTTAAAATAAGAGGTGCATTGTTCCAGTAAAATATTGTGGCAGAAGTTTGTTTACCCTGTCCTTATTTTTGTACCTGCTATAGCACAAGAGAGAAACTGCTTACTAAGCTTTTACCATGAATACTAAAGCCTCATGCGCTGATAGAATAGAGTTCTTGCCCTCTTGTTTTTTCTCAGACATGATGGGCCTATTGCTGTTTAGTCGAGTGCTTTAAAATTTGGCCTCCAGGAGGTATATAACAGCTCACATCCAAAGGAAAGGTGAATGGAAATTGGGCTTCCAAAAAGCCCATTTCATTCAATTCAAAAACCATCTCTTCATGAACATAATGAAATAGGAGGAGGCTGCCATTGTGTCTCAGGAATAGTTTTCTCATTCTTAAAGTCACAAGGAATGGGTTGACCGGCATGTGCTTCTAGACATCCTGCCTGAACATGATGCCTGGAATGACTATAGGAGCTTCAATACTGAGAAAGAAGAGAGTTGGAGCTGATTAGAAAGGTAGACAAACCAGGGTTCTGGGTGTCTTTGAAGCTGCTAGACTAGAAGCTACTAAACTCCTTTTTATGGACTCATTCTGTGCGAGATAATATCCTTCTTGTTGAAGCCAGTTGGTACCTCAGGCGTCAGGTTTTTTACCTAGTAGGATGATTGAGAGATGATACCTTGGGTGTTTTGGAAGGGCTTTGAACCCCCTAGAGTCTGCTAAACGAGACGCCTCAAAATTTTTAAATACAGATAGACCAATCCAGCTAAGAGATGCTTTCAGTGAAGCTAATGTGTCCTGATGGCAGAAGCTTCCTGATTTGCATGAGGCCTTGACCCTTCTCAGGTAAGTTCAGTGACTGCTACTCTGATGGTTCTCTAAGTTTCTTCTGGACTTGCAATGTTCTACATGCATTCTCCATTTCTGGGTGCTTTATGTTTGCTGCTTGCACAAATTCTACCTATTAATGGGAGAAAGATGCAAACATTTTAAAGAATCATTTGTAATTCTAACATTCAGACATTTCATATTATCTTGGTGTATATGTTATTCAGGTATGTGTTTCTGATTCATATTTACTTGTTCAAAAACTTGATCATCATGTTGTATATGTAGTTTTATATCTCATTATATGAACTCATAACTGTATTATGAGCATCTCTCCATATTACTGAATATATTTTGAAAACTTTTTTAAAAAACTCTTTGTTCTGGGCAACATCCTCAGGGTATTCTAGTACCTGGTGAAGTTGCTTGGGGATGAGGCAGATAATTTTCTACCTAAATTAATTTTTTAAGAATCTATTTCTCAGTATCATTTCTATATTTAATCTAGAAAAATAGATCAATGATTCTAGAGGCTGAGTTGCTAGGCCACATTCTCTCTATTTAGGAAGACTATGGGTTGACAGTTTGTAAGTACTGACTACACACCTGACTACCTATGGATGATATGCATATGCAGTATTTGAGAGCAAGACCATTGACTTTCTAGATTACCCCTAGCTTTGCTGCTTGCCTGTCAGATAAAATTTAGTGTGCCATTTAGCATCTCTAATTCTCCTTTTTCTCATTTTTAAAATGAAAATAATAACAGAATCTATTTTATAGAATTGTAGTGAGATATAGATGGCATAATTCTGAATTCAGATAGTACTCAAATGTTAGCTATTATTGTTGTTGTTGTTGTTGTTGTTGTTTTAGGGGCTATAACTATGAGTTTATACCTTTAAAAAAGTAGAAATTAAGGATTGAATAGGCATTTTTTTTATCTCTGTCACTAGATCTACCATCCTCTAGAATGTCTGCATGCTTCAGACTCTCACCATGTATAAATCCTCGTTCCCAGAGTACAACAGACCTTTCCATAAGTAATCTCATAATCACTTGTCTACATGTGATTTCTTCTGCTAGAATGCTCACCCCCTCACTTCACCCACCTGCCAAATGCTTGCTCATCCTTAATATCTCCTCCTCTGTGGAGCCCTTTCCCAAATCTCCAAAGACTTGTTGTTCCAGTCTTTGCACTCCCACAACACCGTTTTTAAACCAATTTCCCTAACATAGCACTTACCAAGATATATTTATAACAGATCTGTTCACAGGCTGATTTTTCCACTGGAGTGTATGCTTTTGGGGAGGTCCAGGATCATGTCTTTGTCATCTCCAAAGAGCTCAATAAATGCTTAATGTGTGAAAAAACAAAACAAAACTATAAGCCATACATTTCTCCCAAAGGGAAAAATAGACAAACGTTTAGGAGTCTGAAGGGCAGATCAGTTCCCCTGCTTTGCTCTCCATGTGTTCAGGACTGAAAAAAAAAAGCCCCCAGTGGAGTCAGAAGGAAGGGTTCCATTCAACACGCACCTAATTACAGTCCTCACTTGATTCTCTCTTATAAATGACAACCATCAGATGCCAAGTTGTGGCAGAATGACATCTGGCTCTTTGGCAGACACCCCCGGCAACAGCGTTAATGACTTCGGAGATGGCTCTGGATATGTAATGCTGTTAAGTTTGTAGTCTGGATTACATTATCCTCTTCAACATCTTTTTACACTGTCCTCTAACTCACTTCTGATTCTGATTCTGTGAAACCGGGACACATTTATCCAAATTTGCCCAATGCCCTTCATGGTGTTGACATGCCAGTCCTTTAATATATTTCCATCAGCTTTTGTACATTTTTACAGAGTTGTAGATGTACTTCACAGCCAGTTTGTGTTCTCATAGACAACTCAAAGGTGAAGATTTTTGTCATCCAGGAAAAAGTTCTTTATTTCTCAAACAAATTACATTTTCTAAGATGACCACATCTGGGGCTCCTTTTGAAATCATGCTATATAAAGAAAAAATGCCTCAGTGACTACATATGCTTTGAATTTGAAACCAATATGCAATGCTTCATTAGTTCCCAGGATGAACTATAAAAAGGCAGGGGTTGCAACCATAACAGTCATGCCTCTGACTGAGAAAAATATATACATTTTAATTTTTTTCTAAGCATTAAAAACAAAGACTTTATCTGAAATTTCATCCTGTTTTCAGAAATGATGCATTTAATTTCAGTCCCAAGTTCTGTTTTTCCTTTTTGTTTCTCTCTACCATGTCAAAATAGGAGGCCAAAATGTAAATCAGAATAGTATGAGAAATGTAATCCCCAAAGCTTTCTCTTCTGTACTAGTTGGTTTTTGTGATTTTGGAAGAGACCAAAGTTAATCAAATAGAATATATATGAAAATGTGTAAAATACTAAGAAAAATGTTAGAATCCAAATGGTAAATCATTATAGCAAGTAATGATAATCAGAAATCCTTATAATGTAAATCAGCTCCTGAAATTGAAAGACTGAAATGTTAACTTCATTCTATGGGTTTTTTTTACTTTTCTTGCTTACAAAATAACGGCAATACTTATAGGTGGAAAAAAGTCACATTATCTAGTGTTTTGACTTATTAAAAAAACAAGTGTAGAACCAATGCATTTATCATGCTTAATTGGAAATTAATGAAACAATTTTCTTACTGCTTGTGTTTTTATTTTTTTTTAATTTAGACATGCCATCTTAAAATATATTATACTTATTTAAAATGCTGATAGAGATCATAGATGCAGGATTATGAAATATCAAATGTAAAATTAAAAGGGGAAGAATAATTTTTAAAACTCTAGATAGTAGTTCTCAATGATGCCATGTTACCTTGTAAGTGTTCAAAATTCTGAGATGATTTGAAGGAAATAGGAATGTCCGTGGTTTACACGCTGTGAGTTTTAAATATCATATGTTTTGTTTGTTTTCATAGAAGAGACAAAACAATAGACATCATTACATAATATTCTGGAAATGGCAAAAAAGTTTTTATTTATTGACTAGTTTGATAAGAATTGTTGTCAGTCTTTAGCCAAAGTTTCCTGTGCCTTGGTTAACAAAACTTCGATTCCCATAAATATATCGATGCCTCCATGAAAGGTGTGAACAGCTGCTTTATCTCTACATTGCATGCATAAATGTATGTTTTGAGATGTAAATTGATCAAACTGTAGAAACAAATCATTTAAGATTTGTGCAGTGATTAATAACAGAAGCCAGTAATCAAATCTCCCTGCCACCAGCACATCTGTTACAGAGAGTTTCTAGTTTGCCCTATTATGCAAATGTGCAATAAAACAAATACATTACTTAATTTAGCAGCTGGTTCAAAAACATTATTTTAGGTGATTTCTTTATGTTTTGTGTACTTTTGCCATAGATGGTATTTAATGTGAACTAATTCAATTGTTTATGTGATGAGTACTTTCACATAAAAAATAGCAGCTGGGAAAAACAGCCTTTGGGAAAGTCATTTTGACCCTTGTCTCTGAGGACCAAACACTGCAATCAACACATGGTAAATCATGGCTCTTCAATCCTCCACTTAAACAGTACTGGATCCTTGAAGGATTTAAAAGCCAAGCTCACTTGATTTTCATGTTTTGTTTTTTGTAGATGGAGAAAAATTCTGTGACTTGTGCTAAAACTTGTTGGATTTGAACTCTATTATTATTTTTTTAACTGAAGTTGCTGTTTACATTAAAACAAACCAGGATACAAAAAAGAAATTCTAATAGGAGCATTAGATGGCATGTTTTGATGTTTTTCTTGGATCTCATGGAATCAATCAAAATCAGTTAAATATCTGGTAAATAAAAAAGTAGGAAACTTGTCTCTTGTGAGCTTGCAAACCCACAAGCTGGTGGCTTGGGCTCCTACTGTGTTCAGAGAAGTACCTTTGGGGTCAAGTAGATAGTAACTACACTTGTATATGCTACACAGGTCAAGGGAGGAGATGAGAAAAGGGAACTATGGCATCAAGCACAATCACCCACAAAGTCTTAAGCAGCTAGAGAGCAGGAGAAGAAAAAAAGAGTAAGCTGGAGGAATATGTGACTACAAAGTTCTAAGTTGGTTTGAGACAGCTACATACTTAAGACAGAAGATAACTGAAAAGCAATATGTATGCCCAGTTCGTATTCAGGGTTTCTCACTTACTATGCAGGCTCTCGAATTCCTTAATTATGGGCCCATGGAACAGTTTCAAAAGGACTTTTTAATTAGTTGTTTATACATCCACTGTCACCAATGGTCGAAAGACTATAATTTAAAGGTGAAGAATTATATACATGCTTACATGCTTAAGAATATAATACCTATAATGATCCAAATAATTAACATTTATTGAACACTTGTATTTGCATAGCTTGTGAAACAGCCAGCCATATGAACAATATCTATTCAATTTTTATATTTTACCTATCAGGGTAGTGAGACTCAAAATGATGTGCCCAAGGTCACAGGACATTGGGACTGAAATGAAGGAATAATTTCAAAGCTCACATTCACAACTATGTTACTCTGTTTTCTAAACCAAGCTTAAATTTCAATAGGAGACCTGAGAAGAAAGAGAATTGTGGTGTGTCTTTAGCATCATAGAAATAAGAGAGAGAAAGTCAAGTCTAAGTAAGTAGTTGCATGCTGTGAAAGGTGAGACAGACCATACTAAACTGAGAATTCAACCATTAACTTTAAAAAAAAAAAAAGACAAATTTAGGACACTTGACTGAAGGAAGGCCTTTTAAAAATGTGAATTACCCAGCAGAGAGACTGTATTATTCAGGATTCTCTCCAGAAACAAAACCAATAGAGTGTATAAGTATATAGTATAGAAAGGGACTTATTATAAAGCGGCTGGCTCACATGATTAAGTAGGCTGGCAAGTCCAAATGTAGTGTGGGCCAGCAGGCACGAGACCTAGGAGGTACAGAAGCAGATGAAGTTTGAAGGCAGTCTGCTGGAGAATTCCCACCTGAACAGGGAGGCCAGTCTTTTTGTTCTATTCAGGCCTTCAGTGATTGGTAAGGCCTACACACATTATGGAGGGCAATTTGTTTTACTCACAGTTCACCAATTAAATGTTAATTTCATCCAAAAATGCTCTGCAAGTTGACACATAAAATTAACCATCACACAGAGCAAGAGTATATTTAAGACACTAGCAAAATAAGTACAGCAAAAGAAAAAATAATTTTTGAAATAACTCGGGATGTGATATTTCAGAAAAAAAACAAACTAGGACTGGCTATCTTACCCTTACTTTACAATTTAACATTTTTTATACTTTGATTAAATGCAGGGTAGAGAGGAACAAAAAAACCTCTGTAATCACAATATTTCAGTGCTTGGGACCTATAAAAGGCACTGACTACTGCCCATTGCTGGAAATTTTGAAACATCATTATGTGAATATTTTCTGTTTAACCCTTTAGAAGTTATAATGAAAGTGAATTGAATTCATTTGGTGAATATTAGGCTTGCCAACAATATTCTTACTTTCTGTAGAGACTGCAAGGGCAACATAGCATAATGAGCAAGAGCAAAGCACTGAAGTAAGAAAGGTTCATTTCCTAAATCTTTTCAACACTGCTATCAGTGTGATTTTTGGCAAGTTCTATAACTCTCTAAGCCACAATTTCCATGTCTATAAACTAAAGATAACTGAGCCCATTTCCTAGTGCTATCATGAGGATTAAAGGAGTTAAGCATTTTGAACTCTGGGCACAGTGTCTGACATAGATAACTCAATAAACATTATTCCTGTGATAGCCAAAGAAAGAAGAAATGGAATTAAAGGACATAATTGTAGGACAAAATTCATCAGTCCATCCATACCTTCTGCATTTTGTGCAATGAATATTCTCGGTGAGAAGTCCACTAGTTAATAATGAGATTATTAAAGAACCATCATTGACCCTATGCCTTCTATTTTTGGAAATCATGTCAAGCATATTAAAATATACTCAAATTCCACATTAAAGAGAAATTTGGGAGGTAAACAGTTTTGAAAGTTTTTTTTTTATAATTTTGCTTTTGAAAGTTTTGGCTCTAAACTAAGTTGTTATTCATTGACCTACTAGAATTGTAGGAATCAGGAGTTTCTTCAAAGTAAAAAAAATCTAAAATTTTCTAATGTATTTAAAATTTTATGAAATTTAAATTTAATGGTTAATGAAGTTGTTTATATTATGTGTTATGGACATTTTAATGAACATATAAAACATTAACTGTCATTTTGTTATGTATTTTAGAGACGGTAAATTTTTATTACAGGTTACAAATTTTCTTAAAATTTATTGTAAAGTTCACATATCCCAGATATTATTCTCATACTACCTAATGATTAAAACTGTCTTGTATTAGTTTTAAGGTGTACAGGAAGATAGATAGATAGATGATAGATAGATAGATAGCTACGTTTTCATAATTAGTTAAAAATGCCTTCATAATTATTTTATTTTAAATCATGAAACATTTCACAATATAAAGATGTATAAAAATAATGAAATACATTCTATTGTTTATTCCATGTCTCACCTTACTTCTAAGTTAATTTTCATTCTTCTGGAAGTTATTTACTACCCCATTTTAGTTTGGTCTCATGGTTGAATTCTAGGTTAGCTGAACATAAATTTCTAGTCTCAAAGATAATTTTACTCAGTACTTTGAAGGTATAACTCCTCATCATCTGATCTCTGTTATTGCAGTTGTAAAGTTTGCTGTCAATCTAATTGCTCTTCGACTATAATCTGCCTATTAGCTTCTCTGTTTGCTCTGTCTTTGGTATTCTGTATTTGGTCTATAGCGAACCTAGGAAAAGGATGAATAGAGAGCTATGTTTCATTGATCTAAAGATGCTAGTCATTCATCCATTCTCTAAATTTTTAGACATTTTATTTTCAAATATTTCTTATCTGTTCATTTTTCCTGTCTGGAATTCTCATAGTAAAATGTTGAACAACCTCATTTTATCTGTTCTTAAATTCCTTTGTGTGTTTCTTGCTTCTTTCTGGTAATTTCTTCAGATTTATTTTTCAGATCACAAATATCTCCTTATATATGTTTAGTGTACTATTCAACTCTACCTTTGATTTTTTTTAACCTCGATGACAAAAATTCTTTATATCTACATGTTCTATTTTTGTCAACTTGAAACTTGTCAATTGAATGTTAGCTTATGTTCTGGAATTTCTTCTTCAATGTATTTTATTATTTTAGGCCTACTTAAATTTTTTTTCTCTTTGTAATTGTTAATCTGTAATCTCAAGTCCATGGCTCTTAGTATTTCTGATTTTGTATCTGTGGACTTCACTCATGGTAGATTATAATTGTCTTTACAAATCCATTTTTCTTCCCTATGAGAATGCCTTGAAATCTGAGTTAGAGGAGAGTGTCTGTAGAGCAATTTTTTCCTTATTTATGCCAGTCCCAAGTAATAATTTTCTTTTTTATTTTTTTGATGGGAGATTCCTCAGACCATGCAGATATTTTAACTTTGAACCTCTAATTTACATGAGCCCAGGCTAAGTGTCTCAAGGACTCAAAAAATACTTTTTTTTCACCCAGACTTTAGTGAAAGCAACAAACTTCATTCTTTGAGGTGGTAAGTAAATTTTCTTTTCTAATCCATTCTTTGAGATTCTTAGACTTACACATACATCTTAGTACCAATACTCTGCTTTACATGGGTCCAAAGCCTCATGTTCTTTCTCTGTTGAAGAATAGAAATCTAATCTATTTATGTAGTTGGACAATAACCTACCACAGTCAGCCTAAGTGTAAATTTAATCTCTATGTTTTAAATCTTTTCTACTTTTAGTGTCTGAAGGCTTTTTTACTTCTTGAAAATTCAACTGACAGTTAAATATTTGTTATCTATCAAAATTAGCAGTCTAAAATATTTGTTGTTGGAGGATTTTTATTTGTTTAGTCAGTGTGATGAGCTGAATTGTGAACCCCTCCAAATTCATATGCTGAAGCTTTAACCCAAAAGTGATGGTATTTGGAGATGAGGCCTTTGGGCCCCTCCTTATGGGATTAATGCCTTTATAAGGAGACACACCAGAGAGCTTGCTTTGTCTCTTCTTGCCACGCGAGAACACATTGAGATGGTGGCTATTTGCAAGCTAGAAAGCCCTTGACAGAACCAGAACATGCTGTCATTCTAATCTGGACTTCCAGCCTCCAGAAATGTGAGAAAATATATTTGTTTTACTTAAGACATCCAGTCTATGATATTTTGTTATGGCAGCCTGAGCAGGCTAAGGTTATTAGCCATCTCTCTGAAATATTGAGTTTCCGATTCCTTAATGTTCAATTAATATTGATGAGTTTTAAGGGAAAAATACTCTTGTTGCTTTTACCTTTAAATCAAGAACTGGGTCTCCCTAGTAAAATGTTCAGTTCGACTCTCTCTGAATTCAAATAAACCATAGTATCTAAGCAAGTAATGGACAATAATTTTTAAAATCTAATTTATATGGAACAAGTAGTTTAATTCATGTTCATTCCAAATGGGCCACAAGTTAAAGAATCAAATTTAGAAGAAAAGCCAAGATTAGAATGAGTTTACTTTGTTGGGGTGAAAAAAAAATCAACAAACAGCTTCTATGTGAATAAAGGCAATCTATAGAAGACTAAAAAGTAAAAATTTCCATTAATATTGCATATGAAATATCTTGAGGGAGCGTGTATAATTAATAAAAAAGATGGGGCTATAATTATTGTGGTAGGTATAAATTATTACTAAGAGTCTTCCAGCTAATTTGAAGGACCTTTGGCTTTTATGCATCTGTAGTTAGAAGTGAGAAATGTACTGCAGTAAAACATGTAGTATCTGTTACAATCTTAAAACAAAGAAATCTGTTGGATGGCAGCACTATAACCCTGAAGCATCCTGATGAAATGAAAATAATCCAGACTCTACTATGTATGCAGAAATAAACAAACAAAACAAGCAAAAAACTTAGTTTACAATTCATATAGGAGTGTATTCTTGCCACATGACTGAAAGGTTTTAAAAGCAACTTTTCATTGCATTTCAGAGACTGAAAATAATAAAATTACTCAGTAATTTGCTGTTGTAAATTGTAACCTCGTGTCATTGGCTGGGTCATAAATTTCCCTCTTCTTCCTTTTTTAAACACTGATGGGTTCAATGGAGTAAACACTGACTTCACAAATAAGCTGAAAGTCAGAGCATTAGATTGTAGTAACTTCCATGATAGGAAGTAACCAGAGCAATTTAATAAGAGACATGAGAAGAGAAAAAAGTGGGGGACTAGGATCGTGGTCAAGCACATGATGGACTGAACACTTTATTTAAGTATGCCAGACTTACTCATGTATAAAGAAGCTTGTAGGTCACCAGAAACTATGGGAATAGCATATTAGGTTGATCTCATAATTAAGGGAGAAGACAGAAGTCACTAAGTCAGGAGCATCTCAAACCAAATGTGTTCTTCTATGATACATTATAATTATTACTCTTATGATTCTTACTCCAATAAAGATTTTACACTGATAATATGAAATATCTTCTTCTTTCAGTATTACAAGTTAAAGAGTAAAGCATAGGATAGATTGGAGAGTTGGATAAAGCACTCGCTTTGGAAGACCGTGGCCATCACTCTATCTTGGCAAAGCTGGAAAAGTAGATTTTCTACAGGGCAGCATCAAAATTAGCTGATACTAAAAGAACCGATCTTTAAGGACATCACTTACCAGATGACTTTCTCTTAGCCCTTTTCTAAACTGGACAGTTAATAGTCAAGAAAGAAAAAGGTTAAACTCCCACCATCATTAACACTATCACCAAACACACACACACATACTTATGCCCAGTGGAAGTATTGACGTATTGTGTTTTTTTCTTCTAAAATCTTGTTCCTCATAATATCTTCAGATATTTAGTGGAAATTATGTTTAGATGTTTACCCAAGGTCTCCTTTTAGCATTTTTTTCTTGCTGACAGTGTCCTAATTTTGTTTGGGGCAAAGTATACCTGTTCCTAGGCAATAAAACATGATTGCCCAAAGCTAATCATGATAATCAATTCTGTTACTTTAAAAACTCCTAGGAGTTGGCATGTAAAAGTTCTTTCCAATGAGACCTTAAGGAAAGTCTTTTATGTAGGTTTCTGAGGAAACATTACATTTCTAGGTAAAACACACACAACTGGTATCACTCTTCTCCTGTCTTCCATCTCCCGTTCTAGAACACAGTCATATGTGATCGTGAGAAAGAGAAGAAGAGAATGAGGAGACATGGACCTGGACATCACTGGGCTGCTGACCAACACTAGCATTAGCCAACCTCTGGTCTTTTATCAGATTATGCAAGAAAAAGAAATTCCTATTTATTTAAACTACAGTCAGCAAAATTTTCTGTTACTTGCAACCAAACCCATTTTTAACTGATACAAAATAGATAGCACTACTATTTAACAAACCGATTTCCATTAACAAAAATTGCACCATCAAGAATGTAGTATTTTATTTTCACAATAATCCCAATGTGAAAGTTCTAGATCACTTCACACCCCAGATTTACATATGGAGAAGCCAACATAATGAAAGTTATTGACTTACCTTGGGTTACCAAGTTAGTATGTGGCAGAGCTAGACTTGAAGCTCCGCTTGATGTCATTCTTTGTTTGTTTGTTTGTTTGTTTGTTTATCTAACAGACTTTTGAGAGAATCTATTTAAGGCAAAATAATCTGTGCCTCAAGGTTATGAATATTAATAGTTAGACAGTTTGTGCTCTCGAGGACCTCATAGTCTAATGTGTTCATAGTCTTTCAACTCTCATTTCAGTAGAATTTTAATTCACCAGTTTACTTTCTTGCTGATAGCTGTAGTCATGTGAGCTGGTTTTTTTTTTTTATCTAAATGCAAGTAATTTCAAAGGCATTTGTCTAATCAAAATATATCTCTTTCGTCTGTTACTTGGACATGAATGGAAATTTTCAGCATAATGTCAAAGCCAAAATTTTATGAACAGTTCACCCTTCCTTCTACGAAGGGAAAATTGCTCGTTTTTCTCTGTCATGCTTCATCTGGATGACTGTTGCATTGAGATAGTGTGAGGCAGCCACACATTTAGAGTTGGGGACTCAAATGCATAATACATTATAGGGTGCAAAAGAGAAGGACTGAAGATGTAGATGAAGAAAATAGGCCAAGAAGATGCTACAAAATATGGAAAGACTCTGGGTTCAAATGCCAATTTAAATAGAGGGTAAAATATTGTACCAAATTCAGAAGACCTATAGAGCAATGAGGATATGCTAATAAAAGTACCTGTAATATGCAGAAAAAACTCAGAAAATAAACCATGCCAACAGCCAAAGGACTGATAATGGCAAAGAGATATTTTCAGTCAATCAATCAATCAATTGTCCAAGCAAGTAACTAAAAATAGTTTCTCAAAAACTATTACATGCTTAGAAATGTGCTAAATGATAAAGGGAAAAACAAGACATAAGAGAATCATAAGACAACACGTTTTTAGTCAGTTAAGTTAGAATCCGCTTGGAGATACAGGTGGGGAAAAGAGGAGAGACTATTGTGTATGGGGAAAAAAAATTAGACAATATTTAAATGGTGAGGAATTCAATGACAGGAGATAAGATGCAAAAAAAAAAAAAAAGCATTTCTGGAAAGGTGTGATGTGTGGTGTGCGGTAGAGAGATTCTGGGACTGGAATCAGAGACCTTGAATCTAGTGGCAGCTCTACAAACTTAATGACCAAAAGATAGCATTAAGTTTTGCTTTTAAGGGAAAGCTAATTTAAGAAGATAAAATAAAATATGGAAGACCTTTTGAGTATGTTAAATATTAGACACACATTATATACTATCATTTTTATTTTCATGAATTTGGAGTAATGTGAGAAGGTTTTATGGTGAAAAAACAGAAGAGGAAATAAATAAAATGGAAAGCATTTACATAGCTCAGGAAATAAGGGTGATATTTCCTAAGAGCAAGATGAAGGACACAGCAGAAGTCCTGAGCTCTAATTGTAACTCTGCCTCTTACTAGCTCACTAAACTTCCATTTCTTTGTCCACAAAATAGGAAAAAAAATCATCCTTTTAGTGACTCTCACACAACATGAGGATGAAATAAAATCACAAACATTAAATTGTTCCACAAAAAGCATGTTATTTTGGCTGCAAAGATTCTGGAATAGCTGGAACAGATGCATGAGTTGAAGGTTAAATGAGATATAAGATGATTTAAAACCAGGTGACTATTTCCAGGGACCCCCCCCCCATACACACACACACACACACACACACACACACACACACACACAAATGCTGACTCTATCTGCCATAAAGTAATATCAGTCACTGTGAGAACCTGAGTTGCCCAGTATCGCCAGTACTATTTTGCTACCATCCAGTGCAACTCAACCAGTAAGAGTGGAAAAAATATCCCCTAACTACCAAGGTGCGATAGATAGTTCAATGTCTTAAATTATGCAAACTACATAGAATCCATCAAAAGTGAGACAAATGTGCTGTTTTTTTTCCCACTATCCAATCATAGCTGTGCAATGTGACCTGCTACCCTAGGTGCAGGCTAAAGGAGGTATATTGTTTGCAGAGGATTAAAATATTTGTTTACTGTAAATGTATTATACAAAACCGATTTAAAAACTGTCTGCTTTTCATTATCACCATGCGTCAGCAATTCTAAACAATGTCAGTGGTGAACTATTCTATTGTGAAAAACAAATTCCTTTGGGGTCTAAATTATGGTCACTGAGGTTTTGTTTGAGTTTTAATAATAATATATATGTGACCTTAAAATTAGCATATTTAATTACTTATATATTAATAAACACTGTATTCCACATGAAGTTACTTTAGAGAACTTTCAGTTACCCAATAGCCCCTAACCTATGTAGACCTAGCTACATAAATTTGGTTCAAAAGAAGTTTGTAGTGGTTTGACATCCTTCAAGTTCATCTCCAAGTGCTACAGTTCGACATACTCCTGAGTTTAAATATTAGATAAACAATGATTGCACCTGATTGTAAAATGAAGAAAGAGAACATCAGTTATTCGGATCTGTCATTCTAGCTGACTGCTTGAAGTTTATACACGTGTTTAAACTTTGCAAGAGTGAAACAGAGTATGAACTGCACATTGCTGGTAAGTGCAAATTTTAGATCGTATGTGAAATAATTTACTAAATTTGCATAACTTCTTTGAAGTTGAAATTTATTCTCTTTAAGTTGCTAATTATTTTCTTTAAAAATAAAAGATAAATCAAGAAATTAATGATAATCACTGATTTTTACATGATCATTACTGAAAATAATTTTGTCATATAAAAGGAAAAGGTGTTGAAATTGGTCTACTCTGAGGGTTAAATAAATACTCTGGGTATTCCAGAAGGAGAGAGATTCTAAAGTTCCCTAAGCACTGGTTTTTGGAAGAAGGTTGGTACTTTGTTTGTACTATCAATAGACTGCACTAGTGAACATGCAGCAGATTTTTTTTCACAGCCAGCTCTGCAGTACAACATGTCCTAAGAATGGAAACACATTATCTGATACATTATGCCATATCTTTCCTCCAGTCCCTTAAAACAAAATCTATGGCATTGAAAAGCACTCAATACTATTAGTTATGCTGTGAGCAGAAAGCACAGTGCAGTATTGAAAGATTGCTTTTGAAAGTGATACAAAACTTATTCATTTTGTTTGGAAGATATAATTGTGAGATTCACCCAGAAATATGGGTCTAGTTATACTTTCTGAGGCCTGAATCTAGCTGTTCTTACTTGTGTGGATAAGAACCATCTGTGATGTTCCCAGCTGGACAAAATCCTGGAAATGCAGACTCCTGGAGCCCATCCCTGAGGATTTCAATTTAGAAGATTTGAAGTAGAGCCTAAAATCTGTGTTTTAAATGATCGACGATCTCATTTAAGTTATTCTTGGACTAAACTTTAATAAATATTGAAAAACTGAAGGCCTCAGAAAAGTAGGACCCTTTTTATAATTTTTTTCCTATAGACTGTTAAGACGTTTTCTCTTCACGTCAACCCTTTTGCGTAAAGGATGAACATACAAACACAAACAGGAAAATAGATAAACAAATAAGCATTACCCTCCCCAAAATAAAAGATAAAAAAGAGAAAGATAATTTGGGGGAAGGTATCTGTAATAATGAAATGATTTGAGAGTAAAGTACCTTACCAGAGTCAAAGGGAAGAGAAGAAATATTACTTAATAGTTTGCTGTGGTCTGAGTATGTTTCCCCAAATTTCACATGTTGAAATCCTAACCCCCAAGATGATGCTCTTGGGAAGAGAGACTTAGGGAGGTGATTAGGTCATGAGGGTGGAGTTTTCATGAATTGAGATGAGCACCCTTTTAAAAGAGATTAAAAGAGATCCCGTGGAGCTACTCAGCCCCTTGCTCCCTGATGAAGTCTCTGTCTCTGAAACAGGAAGTAGGTCCACCATACGCTGAATTTTCTAGCACCTTAATGTTGAAATTTACAGCCTCCAAAACTGTGAGAAATAAATTTCTGTTGTTTATAAACTACTCTGTCTCTGGTATTTTCCTATAGAAAGCTGAAGGGAATAAGACAGAGTTTAATAAATATAATGAAATTATGGCTTTAAATTCTACTTGTAAGTGATTTTAGAAAGAAAAAAATTACATAATTTAAGAAACTATAAACAAGAAATGTAATTTTTCCTTAAAACCTCATATTTTTATATGTGGTTTACAGTTTCATTTCTAAGTGTCTCTGGAGCATCCATTAGGTGCCAAGTATGGAGATAGAACTGTCATCTCTCTGAAGAAGCTTTTAGTTTAGTTGCAGAGATGGATGTATAAAGGTGTAGAGACCTACCCTGCACCAGGTTTTGCAGACGCCAAGAAACCCAGAAAATTATCACTTGCCTTTTGCTTGTTCAGCCCTCTCTGTGATTTAGTGTGAAAAGATGGGGCCACGTGTGGCATTTGTGTGTGTGTGTGTGTGTGTGTGTGTGTGTGTATGTGTGTGTGTGTGTGTATGTGTGTGATCATGCATGCTGGTAAGGTATATTGGTACATGTTTCCTATGGGATAACATCTCTCAAATAAAATAACATTATCACCTGGACTGAGTACCCTGAAGGAAGCATTCACATGCCAGACTAAGTATAGAAGAGCATATGCCAGAAGAAGAATGTAGGGGGAGAGAAAGTATACCTCTTAAATAGATGTAAGTTCCAATAAACTCCTAGAGATTTCTTAGCGTTCCTTGCCTGGGACTGGAGGAATATAACTGCCTGCTTCAACCACTGGACACATATATGGGCAGTTTCTATTAGATATCCTTCTCCTTCTTGTCACTTTTCATTTTGCCACAACAGCCAGATGATGCTGTTACTGCCATGAACCTCTCCCCAGCTATAGTCAGGCACAAAAAAAGTAGGGAGACCATCTTGTTCTTATATTAAATATAAGCCCCAAGGGCGATGTACATGACACACTGTGTTCTTTAGAGTTGTTTCAAATGAAAAAAAAAAATGTCTGTGCGTGTTGGTTGGTGGTTTTAAGACATTTCATTTCTGAAAACATAGAGATAATAACAAGCGACAAAAAGAAAGGTTTCCAAAAAGTAAATATTATCTCTTTTTTTCTCTCTTTAATGAAATACAGTTCTTTCTCCTCCTGAGGGAGCTCTTTTCTGCTCAACTGTCATTGTGCGCTCAGGGGAGGTTTTCCCCCAGTAATCTCTTACAGCCTGATAGTCCTGTTGCTGGCCCCATGTGTTTTTCTGAGGACTAATGTCTTCTTCCCTTCCAGGTTTTTCCCTCTTACCATTTGTTGCTCCTAACTCCAGAAAATCAGATTTGCTGGGTATATTGGGAGTTACAGAAAGTTGACCTGGGGAAAGGAAGGCCTTTGTGATCTCGAAATCATCCTTTATCATTTGAGTCCCTACACTTGCTGTCTCTCACTAGAAATTTCATATAAATTCTGCATGGCAGTCCCTACCAAGTAACCAGATATGACAGTATTTTATTAAAGTAATTAAAAGACCTAAACTCTGGTTTCTAGAGAGATTCTAAAATTTGATTTCTACTTTTAGAAATTATTTAAGATAAAACATTTAGGTACAAAAGATACAAACATCCAAAAGGACATAGAGGCGAAATGCCCCTTTCTCATGCATTCACCACCCCCTCATCATCCATTGAGGTGGGTAGAACAGAGCTAGAAATTGCCCATAATCACACTCTGCCTTTCTGCTGTACATCCAATATGTGCTGTCATTATTTCAGTTTTTGAAGCTCTCATGGCTGCATTGCCAGTGAAGATAATAATGGGGCCTATTATTTTCAATGAGCTCCATCAGGAGGTTTCAATGGGCCTGCTATCACTCGAACAAAGACACATTGGGAAGCAACACTGCTTTCTTGTCATCAAAATGGCTGCAAGTTTGTGTGAAGCTAAAGAACGCCCCTTTTCCTTTTCAGCCCTGTTAGATTTGAAAGGGCCATGAAAGGCAGTTTAGAAACAAGCCAGACTCCTCACCAAGTGTCCTTTGCCCTGGCCAGATGTATATATGAACTATTTTATTCTTATAGAATCGATAAGTCAAGCAAAGTGAAACATGCTTTACCGGTAATTTCCTATTTATAGCCAGAATACGTTCCCACGGGAAATATCTTCTGATAGAATTAGAAACAGGAAAACAAAACAAAAGTAAAAAGATACCTGCCAGCCAGCAAGGAAGTTGTTTAGAAGGCGGTTAAGTTTAAGCCAAATGAAGAGATTCTATACCATTGGCCCACCTTTGAAATTTCTTTTCCACCCCTTTCCAAATTATTCTCTTCTTCCCTAAACCTGAGAAGTTTTCCTTTGTCTTTACAGTCCTAGCAAATATAGTTCAGTTTCAAAGTTCCTTTCATCTACACATTTACAGAGCCTTAATACTAATCTCTTATGAAATATTACTAACAAGATTACTAGTCTAAACTTTCCTAAGAGTTGGCAATTTTAGGATTGGTAAAGTATATTTTTGGAGGCTTATAGATATGAGAGTCTGAAAAACAAGTTCACTTATAATAATAGTTCTATCAGAGTTTGTTAAGTAAGAAATAAAACTCAGTAAAACATTTCGAGTTTTGAGTGCGCATGTGCATGTTTCTAAGCACGTTCCATATTTGTTCATTTAATACTCATGACGACCCATGAGAAGGAATGTTGTCTTCAGTTGCAGATGAGGACACCATTGAGGCCTAGAGAGATAAAAATCACTCGAAGGTAAGTCAGCAAGTTCCAGAACGAGACAGTCAAATATCTGCAGATATTCAAGGATCCACATAACATGGAAGGCCTCCCATGAGCTGTTTTTTGCAATACTTCCTAATTTTTCTTTTTCTTGTTTGTATTCCTCACCCCTTCCTAACCTATCTCTTCTTTTCCCTAAATATCTCCATTCAAGTAGTTAGGAAGTGCCTGGGCCGTGTCTTCAAGTTTACCAGGGCAGAAGGCAGAGATAGCCTACTAATCTCTTTGGTGTTTTCAAATGCATAAATTTTATTAGATGATTTATTTTAGAAGCTTCTGAGTCAAAAGCATAAAAATGGAGGCAAGGCATTTGAGAGGAGAAGGATAGAAAATAAGGGTTTTTAGAAATGTGGTGAACCTTCAGGGTTCACAGAAATGAGAGAGGTCTCAGCCAGATTACTCCCAACAGGGACATTTTTGGTGTATTCAAAGATCTGTGGATACCATATTGTAATTTGCAGAATATTCAGCCTTCACTACGGTGAGGTTGATCCAAAGCCTGCAGCCAAGGCTTCACCTGGGCTGCCCTCCCATCTGCTGCAGAGGATCACTGGGCTTAATGGGCAGCACCCACTGCACCCAGTGAAGTCCCAATGAATACGGTACCCTTCTGTTTCTGCAGACCTGAGCTGTCCAGTTCATTACTGCCATATACCTGCAATGTTCCAGAACTCTTATATTTCTAGCAGAAGGAGGGATGATGGTGGAAAAAGAATGATACTGAATAAAACCAGCTTAAGTTTCCCCAGATGGGACAGTGGTTGGATGCAGCCTTATTATACCAGCTTCATCTTCTGCTGTGTTTGAAAAGGTACAATTAGACTTTAGCTATAAGTAGGCAAGAATGACACATAGCTAGTCTGACCATTTCAACTGTCTTCCTAGTAAGTACAGAGGACTGCAAGGTGACCATAGCAGGGTAGTGAAAGATCTATATTATCACAGTGAGACTTGACTTTTGATTTATGTGTGGGGTGCTAGAGGCACAGATAAGAAAGGGTGTTCTATTGATCTGGGTGTCAAATATACACAGTTAAATATGTATAAAGTTATAATATTTATGTTTATTATCTCATTGCAAAAAAGGTCTAAGATGACAATGTCTAAAACACTCTAGCAAAGGTAATTTCCACAATGCATAAATATGCTCATAATTACTTTTTACGTTTAATTTGTCACTAGCATTATCCCCACTTTATTCTAGTCACTCCTTGCACCCAGTAATTCTCCTCTCTTTCAAGAGATCAACAGTGCCTATGTTTTTAAGGACTTATATTTAAGATAAGACACATTACAGTCCCCAATCTCTGACCACATGCAATGGTCATACCTCTAATATCCATCACTTTTGAGAAAATATGTGAGTGCATATTGATGCCCAAGCACTTATAATAACTTCACAGGTTGGAAGTCATGAATTTGTTCTTATTGCCTGTGCTATAGTTAGTGGTTTAAGCATTTGTTAAAACCACTGGACTCTAAATTTTTTAAGTGAAGATCATGTCTTAATAATCTGGTATAATAACAAATTAAACAGTGTCTGTGATATAGTTGGTGCTTAATAAATGTTTCTTGATAAATAATTTAATACTTATTCAGCTGAGGGAAAGCTAGAGAACAAAAAATATGACAGAGATCTTCATTCTTCTCTACGGGGGTGCTGGCTGCCTAAATTTGTGGTAGCGATGAGAGAAAATGATACTTATTTAGTTAACAAACATTTATGTTGTGCTTACTACATAGTGTTTTTATAAGCCTGGCAGCATTCTAATTATTTTACAAATATGATTAATTCTTTTCATGATCCTATGAGATATTATTATTTTTATTGTTGTCATCCTAAGACACAGTGAGGATGATCTTTCCAAGAGCTCATTATGACTTTGTCAACAAATATATTTAGATTTTTTTTCACATGGGCTATCATTATACCATCTTGTATGTATACATATGATTTAGGCCAATGGGAAATAATGAGTGAATTTGCTGATGATCTGTGAATCAAATGAGGCTTAAGTGTACTTTCTCAGATAGATTCCCCATTCCCCCGCCCCAATACCTCATCTGTAAAATAGCTTGTCTGGAATGGGGATGGGAGGGTTCCAAGGCTGAGCACCTTAGACTCCAGATTTAGGATTAATGTTTTAAAGCATGAGTTGCTCTATAGAAGTCCACACCAAAAGCTGCCAAACAGCTGTGTGGTTATTCATAAATTACTCTCGCTTATTTATCAATATAAGCTATTTCAAAATATACTCTTCCAAGGATTTTCCTAGATACCTGCCCAACTAATTTATTATGTCAAAATATCAGATTATGTGGATGAGTGGAAATCTTGCAAAGCAAATGCTAAAAGATAACACAACAAAAGTTAAAGCAAAAAGATCTGCGAGTATTAGTCAATCACAAGTTAAAAGATGCTGATTATGACAAAATTTTTAAAAATATAATGCCATTTTATAATCAATTAATAGATGTGTAGTGTCTTGTTTGTGGGGAGTGATGAGTCTACATTTGAAGTGTGGGTTTTAATTCAGGCACCTCATTTTAAGGAAGAAAAATGATAGATTTATATTACAAAAAGTATGCTAGGGAAGACAAAGCATCTCTAAATTGAAACAAAGAAGTAGAAAATGTTTGATTTGATAAAGGGAATATTTAGAAAACTCAAAACAATGGTTTTAGTATATCTGAAAGAGACTGTGGTGAGGAATGAATACTTTTACTTCAGAGTCCTGCCTTTCTATCTCTGAAATATACCTTCGTCTTATTTCTACTGTCTCTGCCCTAAAATGCCTCCTTATTGCAATGATTTTCTAATTAGTGTGCCTGCATCTCATCTCATATTTCTTCCACATAAACCCTTCACAACATTCTAGAATTATCTTTCCAAAACACAAATCTTACTGTGACATTTCCCAGCTTAAAAACCTCCCAATAGCCTCGCAGTGCACACAGAATAAGCGTGAACCCATCAACCTTACAAGGTTTCTGACTATAATTCATATTCATATCCTGCTACTCCTCTCTTCTCTCAGCCCCAACCATCTCTATTTCCTTAAATCTGTGCTTTGCTTCCTTATGATCAATCACTCCAAGGAACTTTGTGCTTCTAAACCTGTTTTTCTTTACACACACTATTCTTTCTCTCAGTCTGGAATTCTCTGCTCCCCCTTCTATCCCCTAGCTAATGGACTTTTATTCATTCTTTAGAACCAGCTAAATATGCTCTCTCTTCTACAAAGTCAATATTCAAGGTATAGCACCGGTTCTTCAGTGCACCCCTTGCACTTTGTACATAATTATCAGGTTATTGTTAGAAGTTCATATGCAAGTCTTTCTACTTTGCCAGATCTTCAACTTCTCAACATGGTGTCTTTATGACCTATGACAAGACCTGGATCAAGACAAAGACTCAATTATTTTCTATGGAGTCAATGAATGAGAATAATACATTCAGGGGCAATACATGGAAGCAGAGATTGTTTCACTATAACAATAACATCGATGATGATATTAATAATAATAATAATTCGAAGCACCTAGAAGGTGCCAAGCATTATCTTAGAAACTGTTCATACACCATTTTGAACCACAGAACTGTAGACAGTAGGTTACTTACAAATAAAGAATCTGAGAGAGAGATAAAATAGTTTGCCCAAGATCAAACAACAAATAAACAGTAGAAGTGAAATTTGAAAATAAGTCCATCTGACTAAAATCCATGCCCCAAGCCATATACCAAACTGCTTCCTTTAATCCTCCAGAAAAATCAGAGGTATCCAATTGATTCAATGGCTTCCTCTGAAGTTTTGTTTCTAATCATTTATAGTGAGTATTTTTCTCAGAAATATTTTGTAATAATAACTTCACTTTTCGGAAGGTTGGACTCTAAGTAGATATAGCACTAAGGCAGGTGTGGCTAGGAAGGGTACTATCCAGCTTCTTCATTTCAAAAAAATCTCTATTAGCACTTTCCTAGATAGCCCAAATATTTGCATTATCTAAATAAAACTAGTGTATCTGTGAATGAAGTTTCCAAATATATATTTTAGCTGCATTTGCCTTCACTTCAGGTTGATTGATTCTCCAAGCCCTTCCTATAAAAATTTGGGAGTTCCAGCTGAGCTATACCATCAGTAGCAGCACTATGGACTTTACATTGAACATTCATTGAAAAAATAAATTCTATCGAAAGAGCATAGAAACGTCGAATACTACTGTTTAGGTCTCCTACTTAATGTTGATTGTATACATTCTGTATTTTTGTCTGCTCATCTCCCACAGTTAGCATTCTTTCTGAGTCTATAGAGGACCTATTTCTTAGGGCCATAGACTCTTGCTTATGTTTGGCTATTTGAAAGCTTAAGAGACATTCTAAACTTGTTTACCGGAAAACTGCTCACCATTTGCTTATCTCCCTACCATGGGATATATGCAAGGAGAAGTTTAATGCATTTATCTTCCCCCTCTGATTGCATCTTGCCATCTGTGGTGCATCCAAGAGGACCAGAGAGGCCTGCATCCATAATGATTGTACTTTAATATTCTGGATGTTACTGTAGATACTAATAGATTTGGGAGGGAACTGAAGCCTAGGGAAATATATGAGTAAATTCAGCTCAGTTACCTTCCTTTAGATGACTTGCCTGAAGTAGAACATCCTAAAGTTCACAGGTTTGTATGTGACATCTTTCAAAATAGCTCTAGATGTGCGACTGGCTCTGTTCAAAAAATGGAACGTCAAAGGTGACTCAGCCTAGCTGAAGGAAGTTTAATTCAGAACATAATTTACTTTTCTTTATTTGCACACTGCAGTTCTGGGGAATAAAAGCCATTATGGAATCAAAGGACAATTTGCTTTTTTGTTGTTGTTCTGCACTGAATTTTTAAAGCCTTTTTTAAAAGAACATAAACAGATGAATGATACTAGATTCAGTGCAGCTTAAAACTAAGTACCTTGAGCTTTTTCCCATGATAAACAGAAACCAATTTTGGCTCTCTGCCCCCAAGCACAGTTCTGTGTGTACTCAGTGAGACGGATCTCTTCCTTGTCTGAGGGAAAAAGTCCAGGCAGGCATGGGCACTAATTCTCAGAGAGATGAGGATTTAAAAAATATTCTGTTATAAATGTTTCAATCTTCTCCCCCAAAAGTGAAGTTTCTCATTGCTTTTTAGGTCTTTCTGTCTCTCCAAAAGTTGAAGGGAGATTCTGAGCCAATCAGAGAAGTCTCTGGGCCTTTCTATGCATCTTGTTAGGTGGAGGGAATATCACTGGGGTGGGGTGATCAGGGGAATCCACAGTTACACTCAAAGGAAAACAAAAGAGATGCTCTAATAGGGTGAGGGAGACAGTGAAGATTTCAAGAGCCAAACAAAATGTACATCTATAAGAGTTGCTGTAGGTATAGATGAAAAGATTTGGGGGGCAGCAGGAGAGAATGAGAATATTAATATAAATTATGTATTAAATCCCTTTGACCTTCTTCACGAAATATCAGTAAAGGTGGGATTGCTTTTAATTACTTTTTGATTGCTGAGGCATCTCTCTGAATGTGACACTGCCCAGAGGGTAGACACATCAGGCCCCAGCTTATAATAGGAATTAAAGAAGAAACTAAGTCTAAAGCCAAGACACAGAAAGTGAATCTGTCTCTACTGTCCTTCTTGAAGTGGAGATGCTACAATGCCCTTAAGCTCCCCATGAAGCCTTGGCCATGGAATTCCCACAGAAAACATTGACCTGAGCATGGTGAAAACCTTCAGAAAATTCTCTGTGCCATACATTTATCTCTACAATGTAAGGGAGGACTTCACCACTGGCCATTGGATAGCAGGATGGTGACTACCATAAGAAATGTCCTGCTGCAGTAAAGACAAAGGACAAGAACAATTAATAATGTGTCAGGGATCTACGAGAAGCTCAGCACTGGGGTGAAACTGAGAACAGTGTACCACCCAAAAACTGAGAACTGCTGTGACTACCCAAAAAACTTGCCAGCAAGCTAGGGAATCATGATAACACACAGGACACAACTGGGACTAGAAAGAACTGAAAGAGTCAGGAAAAACACATTCACTGGCAGCTTGGTAGGTGCTTCTCACCTACCCTGGTCAAAATGTGAGCTATATTTCAGACAAGAGTTGCAGTCCGTTGGTGGGTCACCCATCAGCATGGGTTGGGGTGGTGGTTCTATCACAATGGGAGTTTAACCTTGATTAGGGCCCCACATTTTCATGCTGCATGGAACACCACAAATTATGTAGATGATTTTGAAGATGGGTAACGTTCATATAGGAGAAATGGAGGAAGAGAGTGGTGGATTGTAGGCATGGAGAATGAGAATGGCATGGTAGAAAGAGATGCTTCTTCTCTCTGTATTTATGAAAAATCCAGACAAAAAAGACCATAAATAATAATAACTGTTTTCCATATAATTACAATCTTTATTGTGTCTCCAGAACTCATTTATGATTCTTTTCACCCTTGTATTTACTCTACTATAAAGGCTAGGCATTTAAAATACTCAGTTTCCCACTTTACCTTTCTGCAAGGGGTAGGATTGTGACACAGTTCTCGCCCATGAAATATCATCAGAAGGTCCTAATGTTTTCTTCCTCAAATCAAAAGGCAAAACCTAGTCCTGTCCAGGAATGCCAACAGAAAGTAAAAAATTTGCTTCTCAACCCTAAGACAGAAAATATAAAGGTTAATAAATGCATAATAAGAATGGAAGAGCAGAGGATGAAAACAACTCTAGTTTCTCATGGTATCACTGAACTATCTTGGCAACCCAGAGTTTCCCATTTTTAACTTCCTGCTTCATTCAACAAATAAAACCTTGTTTAAGCTATAATAATAGAATTTTCTGTCATTTATTTTCAAATTAATTCATAATTAATACACCTTCAATTCGATAGGAATCTTATTTATTTCCTAGGCTGTGTCACTGACTTATCCTCCCAGAGGAGCAAACATAGTTCTCCAAGTTTTTACTTCTCCTTCTGCAACAACAAAGTCTTCTTGAATTTGAAGCACACCTCAATTTTTCACCATTGATATATTAATACCCAAAGTCCCATACTAATTGCCATATGCTTCCAAAGGTATGTCCCATTGTCTATAAAATTATAAAACCATATTTAGCTCTAAATTAGTACTATGCCCTTTCAAAGTAAGTTTGTATGCTAGGTGAATAGTAAAATAATTACTATGCATTTCGTATTTCTACATTAATACAGTGATAAACCATGGGACAGAATGTTTCAATTTATGACTAAATCTGTGATTTTAAAACAGCTTTTGAGAAATAAAAAAATATCCAACTACTTCTCTGGGTCAATGTACATAAAAAATCAAGTCAATTATTTTCTAAAGTTTTTCTTCATAAATATTTAGTAAAATCAGTTTACATTTAACATTTTGATCATAACAAATATACTGGCAATATGCCAAAGTTACTCTTTTAATCTGTATTCCTTAAATAGTTAAGATTTTTTTAATATTATAAGATTTTATGATACTTGTTTATGACTTTTTTTTTATTCAACTGATCTCATTTAGAATACATTTATTTTAGCTGCCAGAACAAAATACCTAAATTACAGTGTCTTGAACCACTGCTTACTCATGCATTGTTTACTTAACAAAATTCTGTAAGCCAATGATTAAAGGGTTGTTTTGGCAGCTCAACAATATGATAAAAGACACTGACTATTTCCATTTCTTTAATTTTTCATTCTTCATGTATTTGTTTTCATCTCTCATGTTTGTCACCTCATGGTCACATAATAGCTGCCATAGCTCACCCAAAAGCATTCAAGTTGGAAGAGAGGAAGAAGAGAGTTAAAAAAGACATTCTCCTTGTACAACTCTTTCTTTCATTAGAGAAAAAATTAATTCTCAGATGCCCTTTAAGAAACCTGAAGAACTTTCTCTTTAGGAAATAATCCTAGAACAATCTCTGTAAGGGATAAGAAAAGTAGTGCCATTATTGGCTTAGACTAATCATGGTATGCTTCCTTTGAGTTAGGCACAGTGTTATAATGGGTTCTGATAGCAAAGGAAACATGTCTAAGGCCAAGCAGCCAGTTACAAAGCTACAGAACCAACTATGGATCCCTTGTACTCTGATCATTGAAATGTTATTCATTATCTTCCATCACATTTTTATATACTCACTGGAAGTTAACTATCAACAATAAGTTAATTGTTATATAAGCCTATTTTTAACATAAGAGAGATAGCAATCACCTTAACCATGGCAACTCTAAAATACTTTAGATGATTATGAAATGCAAAAACATTTAATAAAGTATACTTTGCTCATTCATTCATTCATTCAATAAAATTTTATTAATACCTACCATATGCCAAACTCTGTTCTAGGTACTTAATGTTAAAACACACACACACACACACACACACACACACACACACACACACACAGATAAAGAATTTTGCCTTTGGAGTGCTAGTAGAAGAAAGAGACAATAAATAATAAACATTAATTAGTATTAAGCCTCTTTCAGTAAAAGGATTTTATTTTCTATGTTTGCTTTGTTTTGTTTTGTTTTTACTTCAAACTTGGCCATATTACTTGTTTTAGCTAATGAAATGTCAGTGGGGATGATGGGTGTTATTTCCAAGCAGAAGCTTCTGCTGTCTCTCTTTTCTTACTACAAGGAGAAAGGCAATTTAGCATGGAACATTCAGAATGAAAATAACACCAAACACAGCCTCAGTCAGTCCATAGAAATAAAATATCATTGTAAGTGATTGATTTCTTTTGTTACCATAGTATAATAGGAGTATGATAGGTTAAGTTGACAGTACCTGTAATTAATATAGTACATAGATGCACATAAATACTACGGTAAAAAGAAAAAAATGTACAGCAAAGTACAGAGGATCAGTAATAAGGTAGGGGTGTGTGCAGACGGCAGTAGTAAAAAAATAAAAAAGATTGACTTGAGCATTCTCAAGTAAACCTCCCTGAGGAGATGAGATTTGAATTTGCATTCTGGAATAAAATGAGAGAATTTGCCAAGAGATATCTGGGAAAGGAGCATTCCGGATAGAAGCACCAGCTAGAGGAAGGTCCCTCAGATGAAAAAATTCTTGGAGTATTTAGGAACCATTAAGGAGTCTTTCATGGCTGGAGCAATTAAGAAAAAAAGGAGAGTGGGAGATAGATTCAGAGGGGAATGGGGCCAGGTAGAGTAGGGTTTTTGGAGGTCAAGATGAGGATTTTGGCTGTGACTCTGAGCTAGTTAGGGAGCTATTGCAGGTTTTCTGATAGAAGAATGAAGAATGCTAAGTTAAATTTTAAAAATATCACTTGGTTGCTGAATTGAGAATAGACACTGGAAGGACAAAGGTAGAGCAGGGAGGGAGACCAGTTAAGAGGCTGTAGCAGGAATTCGGGTTGCTGGTTACTTGAACCAGAGAGATAACCAAGTAGGTCATAGATATGATATGGTAAGATTCTGGATATATTTTGAAGGTAGAGAAAATAGGGCATACTGATGGATTGGGTGTGGGGTGAAGAAAAGTAAGAACTCTGTGCAAAATAAAGTGTGCTCCCTTATAATACTAATTATCATGCTGTCTAATGAGTAGAAGTGTTCAGCAACGTCATTCCTTCTGACCACTTGATGTACTTGCCAGTTGTTACACTGGGCCTGTGAGATATGCAATGCCACTGGATCACCAGTTGTCAGTGTCAATGGTCACATGGCTTGTAAAATATCTGGGGAAATTAGAAATTAGCTACTTCTGTGTAGAAAAGACTCAGAATTCTTGCTACAATGTTTTTTTAAAATCATTTATTACATTATTATATGTCATATATTGTATGGCATAAAACTAAAACTGGGGTTTTTTGGTAATGTTTTTTGGTAACTTGAAATAAAAATTTTTGTTTCACTAAACTAAAATAGTCACTAGATTTATATTTAATAATATTTTTTTAATTATACTGAGTTTCATTTCTCAAGAAAGTGATGTTAAGTGTGAAATCTACACAAATTCTTGTTGAAATTTACCATCTTCCAAAGGGGTATTAATGATACCACAAGTCACATAAAAAAAAAAGACAAAAATTTCATGAAGAAACATCGGTGTCTACTTCAAGTGAGTTGTTTTTTTAAAGATTATCCTCCCAAATGATTCTATAGATGCCCTTGCCAAATGTAGCCAAATTCACAGACATATGAAATGCCTAAGATCAGAGGAGAGATCTCAGTGTATGTTCTAAGATTTAATAGAAGCCATGGTAAATGCTGTAAGGAGAGGGTAAGGATAGGCATAGTGTAAGGAGAGGATAAGGGTAGGCATGGTGCATGGTATAAGAAGAGGGTAAGGGTAGGCATGCCTACTAAGTGAGGAAGGCATAACTAGATGTGGGTATCAAAAAGCAGGCTTTTAAATTTCATACATTATGCTACAAATTAAGACTTCATTCTAAGATTTAGAGTAACAGTTCCAGTATAGTGGTAGACACAGAAGATAAAATACAATGTGTTGAGGAATAAGTGGGAAGAGAAGAATAACCACAAAGATGGTCAATACTTTCAAAGTCTATATTTATGAAAGAAGGATAATAAAGGAGGTGGCATCTAGAGAATGATGTGATCAAGAAAATGTTGCTTTAAAGTTAGGCAACACAAGCATGTTTAGTACTAATGGAAAGGAAGCCAAAAATAATGATGTTCAAGCTATAGAAGAAGAAATGTCTCCCTTTTGTAGAGTGGGGATGCTGAAAAGGTGAAAAGAATGGAGATCAAGAGCACAAGTGGAGATATTAGCATTAGACTGTTAATTCATACACTGAAATGAGAGGGAAAGGAGGAGAAGATAAGTACAGGTGCAAATAAACTGCTTTGGGTATCAAACTGAGAGAGTTGTTTGTAAGTTTCTATTTTTTTTTTTTTGAAGTAGGTGGCTAGGACATATGCTAAAAGGTGAGAAGAAAACTGGCAGGAATAGAGATTTAAGAAGGGAGAAATTTGAAAATAGCTGTTGCAAAGAATGGGAGTGAGAACTAATTAGGAAATCAATGGCAGCCCAGTTGAACTTGGATATCATGAATTTAGAGTAGCATTAATCTGCTAGGTTATAAGTTTATCCTCACTAGTACTCAGCATTAAGTGCAAAAACTCGAAGATAGGTAGTTAAATTCAGTCAGAATTAGCTCTTTCAGGTGGATGTTGTAGAAAGACCATGGAGCCACATACTTCATGGATAAATGTTACATGAATGATACAAATAATCATGTTTATTAGTATAGCAAGAAGATGCAAGTTAGTATTGGCTGCATTTGTCGAAGAGAACAGCAAGCATTTTCTAAGATAGGTGGAAAATGTCAGGGCATTCAATGTGAGGGAAATTCATAGCTGATAGCTTAGGCATAAATAGAACACAGTGCTCTTGGAGATAGGAAAAAGAGTTGTAGAAATGGTAGGTCCTGGGTGAGAAGTAATGTGAACTATATTAGACAGATAGGTGTGCCTAAGTATAAAAAGTGTGTATGTGTGTGCATGTGTGCATGTGTGTGTGCATGCATGTGTGTGTGTGTGTGTGTGTGTGTGTGTGTGTGTGTGTGTGAGAGAGAGAGTGTGTGTGTTTGGAGTTACTAGGAATCTTGAAGCAAAGCAATGATACAATATAGGCAGGGGAGAGATGTGCCTTTATCAACATCGCTACTGAAGTAGACAACTGATGTTTTAACTCGGTTAACAACAAATGGATATTTAGGAGTATGAACAAAAATATGATATTTATACAGCTATGCTATTCTGTATTATAAAGGTATTTTTGAAAACTCGGTCCATTCATCTGTTTCTAAAACAGCCTCATTTCTTTCATTCTTTTAAGAAATATAATTAAGTTCTAAGTACTGCTCTAGGTGCTAAAATTACAACATGGAAAAAAAATGAAAAAGGAAAAGGCCTACTATCAGTGAGTTTACTTTTTATTTAAAGAAAAATAGACAATAAAAAGTAAATAGATAAAATAATGTTATGTGATGATGTGGTACATTCTTTGGAAACAAATATATTGGTGAGAAATGGGCAGTGCTAGTACTTAGAGGATGTTTTACAGTTTTTAATCACATGGTCAGCAAAGGCCCCACTGTGGAGCTGACATCTGAAAAGAGCTGAAGGATGTAATGAAAAAAGGCCATGGGGTCATCCAAGGTGATTGTAAGGACTTCAGCTTTTACTCTGAGTGAAAGGGTAGCTCATTAGTGGTTTTGAGTAAAGAGGAAAACATGATCTAATTTAAGTTTTAAGAGAATCACTTTAGCAGCTGTACAGAGCTTAGAGTGGGAGGACAAGAGGAGAAATGGTGAAGCAAGTAATAAGACAATTGCAGTCATTTGAGAGAGCAGTAATGCTGCACACTGTGGGTAGCTCTATTGTGGTAATCTTCTGGAATATGGACCTATTCTGAAGGTAAGGCCTTACAGGATTTGCTGAGGGAAGGGATACAAGGTATCTATCAATGAGTGAAGTCAAAGATGACTTCCAAAATTTGATCTGAGCCGAGGAATAGATTTACCATTTACTCAGGTGGAAAAGACTGTAGATTGGAAATGAAGATCAGGAGTTTACTTTTGGACCTATAAAGTCTGTGATGCTTATAAAGCATCCAAATGGTGATGTTTAGTAAGCAGCTGGGTATATAAATCTTTAGGTGAAAGTCTAGGGTGGAGATATAAATTTTGGAAGTGTTTGTCTTACAAATGAGTATAGATAAAGCATAAAGAACCTCAGAGGATTTATTGGAAGATCGAGGAATATGTTGGTAAGGTAGAAAGATGAGAAGAAGGTTGCATCCTGAAGTCATGTGACCAAAGTGTTTCAAAGAGAATAAAATGATTGACTGTCAAATGGTACTGAGAGGTGATACAAATGGGGTCTGAGAGTTAACCATTTGTCAGTGCCGAGATGATAGAGAAGGGAAGGTTTTGGTGGTGAGACACCCAGTTGAAAGAATGCACGAGGAACCAACATGAGAATGAAACAGCTGGAACCAACCTTTATTGCAGAGAGTACATTTCCATGCTAGGGGAACACATGGGCTTTATATATGTCAGAGAACAATAGCAGTATTCTGCCACACCTGCGTGACACAATAAGCTGAATTGTGCTTACATAAGCTAGGCATAGGTACCCTACTACATTCAAGTAACATTCTAAATCCAGAGTCCTATCTCTAGCCATGAGCCTGGATCACAGCCAAACCTGGACCAGCCAGGCCTGGGACTCATACCACTGGATTTAGCAACATGGGTTACTGATAAATTTGACCAGAGCTTATTATAGGGTAGAAAGGTAGACTTATTGGTATAGATTTAATAGAAGATAAAGGGAGAATAATTAGAGATAGCCCATGTGAACAGTTCTTTTGAGAAGGTTTGTTATGCACAGTAGAAAAGAAATAAAGCATTAGCCTGAGGGGGACTTACAATCAGAAAATTTTTTTAAGTTGGAAAAAATTTCGGCACTTTTGAATGCTGATAGAAATGATTGATAAAAGGGAGAAAAAGAAATGATGCTGAAAGAAAGTATAGAATTGCTGTTGTAATGTCTTTGAGTAAGGAAAAGGAAATGGGACCTAGTAGATAAGTATAGGAGTTGAACTCAGACAAAAGCATGCATACTTTATTCATAAAACAAACAAGCAGGAAAAGAATATGGATAAAGATTTAGGTATGTGTTAAATGTGATAGTGGGAAATTATGAAAACTTTTTCCTGATTAAATTTTCTCAGTGAAATAGGAAGTGATTTACAAATTTAAATATAATAATGGCATGTTGGATATAATGAGATATCTGGAAAGTACTTAGGGGCCATTTGAAGTTAGTCAATATGAATTTTAAAGTTACACAAATTAATAAGTCATGTGTTTTTCTTTTTTTCTAGACACATCTACTTATGTTAGTTCAAGAACAGAAAAGTCAAGGATTTAGGTTCAAGAAAGGCTGGAGTTTTGTCAGGTGAATGTAATTAAGCCAGAGTGGCCAGAGGGAGTTGAAGGTGCATGCTAAAATGTGAAAACATTGTCCCTGGGTAAGGAAAATGGAGAGAAAATAAGGTGGGTGAGGACAATGAAAAGCTTGTGGTGTTATTGAATCGTTGGTCCCTGGGACAAGAGAATTTTATTACTGAACTTAAAATTGTTGGTTTATTTCAGAAACTACCAATAGTTTAGCCAGTCCAAGACTATAATTTTTGAATTCAAGTATTATAATAGTAAAATGTCCTGATCTAATTACAAGTGAATCCTAAATTAAGTCAAGATTTAGTAACCTAGAATTTCATCTTCCTATAAACAGGAATCTGGAAAGAATGCCTCAATTTTGCTAAATAATACATTACCTCCTAAAGATAGATAATATCACATAAATTGAAGAGGGCATGATTTGTTCAACAATTATTGTTTCTTAAATATTTGAAAATGCTGCCTCTTAATCAAAAAATTACTGGTTTTATTTTTTTAAATTTGATCTCTTATTGATACTTCTAACTTTCCACCCATATGGATAGTAGACATGTATGTATTTTGTTTTCAGGATGTTGGGACCCCCATCTATCCTTGGTAAAGCAAGAGCAAAAATTAAATATAAACATTGGAATGATTACATAATAATGAGGAAGCCTAAGAAGTGGCACCAGAATAATAATTTTTATTCTCTACTCACAATGGTACAAATGTATGTCCTTCTGGAACTGATATATGGAATCAAGCAATTCTGAGCCACATTTTTTTTTCCTTTGGGATGATCACATGATAAAAATCCTATAAAAGAATCAAGGCATTGCAAAGCCATTTTCTAGAAAATTTGCAGAGGAATAGATATGAAAATCAGAGATATGTTCTGTGGTACTAAACTTTGGTTTTTCTTGAGGTGACTGACATACCAAGATAAAAATTCCCACTATTTTCTTCATATTATTTAACACCTACTTGAGGGCCCATGAATAAAAATAAGAAATAAATATAAGTGTTTAATCCACAATGGATTGTGAGCCCCCTGTCCTGGTGATAAAGCCTCTAGTGTTTATAGATATTGTCACTGACTTTCAAATCAAAAATAGCAGAGAAGCCATGCTGAAGAGCTAAAGGATAGAATTATACTATTGTAACTTCTCAACTGTCAAACTAAAGTACCTGGTACCACTAAACTTGAGTAGAAGTCCTTAGAAGTAAAATTGTATGAGGTAAATTCTTACACCCCATTTTTCTGTTCATATCTCTATTTTGACCTACTTTTATACAGATACACTCACCTTCCCAATCAGAAATCTTGTCAATAACTTTAAAATGAATTAGGTCAGAAAGATAACATTTTCAGAAAAGTTTTAAATAAGTTGGATTTAGATATAGGGTAAGTTGTAGGCACAGATGTCAGCAGATGTAGTTTGTTTTCAGTGAGACTACTCTCCACAAAAATTTTGTCATCTTTGGAACAACTAAAAAAAAACAGACAAAATATATGCAAATGTTTTCAGAAATCAGAAAATAGGCAGGCAGGACATGATCATTAAAAGGAGGGAAACAAATGAGGTGAGCCCTATCACTCTTTAAGCTTATTGCATGGAGGCAGTTTTTAGGTTGCAGTGTGGGATAGAGAATATAGGCCCCTGTCTCACGGGGTGTAGGAGATAGAGTTCAGGGTTTAGGAGGCCAAGAAGCTAGAATTCACAATGGCAGAGTACCGGGGGAAGAGAGCCATGCAATTAGAGAGAGGAAGCCCTGGAGATTAATATATTCACATGAGAAAACTAGCAAAAGAGGAGAAAGAACTACTGGAATGGAGCAAGTGGAGCAAACCTCAGAGACCCCACAGGGCTGGAAATAGTTTGATTTCTGAACAGTAGGGCTGAAAAACTTTTCAATACATGGGGAATTGAATAGAGTTCTTAAAATGGTAATGCCTCAGTAATAGGCCGAATTAGTACTAGACTAAGGGCTCTTCTGGGTTTCCTTAACAAAGCCTAAAAGCAAGTTTTAAAAGAATCAAACTGTTTTCAAATAACCTAACTTCATCCTAGAACAAAGCCCCAGTATCACAGTATATTTAAAGGAGTGGGGGAAGAATAGTCTAGATTTCCAAAATTTAAAATTCACCTTGTCTGGCATCTAATACAAAACTATACATGCAAAGAAGCAGAAAAATAAGCCTCATAATAAGGAGCAAAAATCATCAATATTGACAATCCTAGAAATGACATGGATGATTGAATTTGCAGAGATATATATCACAATGTCATTTAGAAATATACTTCACGTGTTTAAGAAAGTAGAGAAGGATGAGAAGGATGAAAAGACATGATACACACACATACTTATAGATATAGATACATACATACATACATATTTTTCGTACAAATATATAGATAGCCAAATCATACTTTTTTAAGATGAAAAATACACTAAATGAGATTGACAGACAATTAGATACTACAGAAGAACAAATTAGTGATCTTGAGACATAACAGTAGAAAATTACCAAAATAAAACAAAGAAAGAAAAATAAATGAATCAAGCACTAGTGAGTTGGGAGACAATATTAAGCAACCTAACATACATATAATTAGAATCTCAGAAAAAGAGAATGAGAGGGTGAGGAGTGTTGTAAAAATATATTTAAATAAATAAGGCTGAGAAATTTTCAAAGTCTATAAAAACTGGAAACATTCAAATCCCAGAAGCTCCACAAAGCCTAAGTAGAAGAAACAGGAAGAAAACAATGAGATACACCAAAATCAAACTGCTTAAAAAAGTGACAAAGACAAAATTCTAAATTAGCTAGAATAGAAAGATATGTTATACATAGCAAAACGCAGATAGAGATGCAGCAAATTTTTCTTTAGAAACAATGAAATCTAAAAGACAGTGGAATATCATCTGTAAGTACAGGGAAACAGGAACCTATTAACTTAAGGGGTGGGGAGGAACCCTCAAAGAAATGAAGGATAAATAAAGAATTTTAAGAAATACAAAAACTAAAAGAATTTATTACCAAAAGTACCTGTGTTCCAAGAAATATTAAAGTAACTCTTGCAAGCATAAAGAAAATAATACTGGATGGAAACCAGATCTAAATAAAGGAATAAAGAGTATTGGAAAGGGCAAATATATGGATGAATATGAAAGACATTTTTTATTAATTTTAAACTTTTTTTGAAAAATAAATGACTGTTTAAGGAAAAAAATAATAACAATATTATTTATAACGTGTACATATGAAATCATGCCAACAACAGTAAGAAGAAAGAAATAGAAGCATACTACTATAAAATTCTTATACTACATGAGAAGAATAATAGTATTGTTTGATGGCATCCTGATTCTATGAAAATATATACAATAAACTATGAAAATATATACAATAAACACTAGAACAACCACTAGAGAAAACAAGCAAGTAAACACAGACCAAAAAAAAAAAAAAAATCCAAAAAGAGGTATAGCTAATAAACTAATAAAGGAGATAAAATAAAATTATAAAAACTACTAAATTAATTCAGAAGGAGGCAAAAAATAGAGAGAAAACAAATGGGACAAATAATAAAATCTAGTAAAGTTATAGATTTAAACCTAACATATCAATAATCCTATTAAATGTAAATGGTCTGAACACCCAATTTAAAGGCAATGGTTAATGTATTGGATAAAAAGGCAAGAAGCAGCTACATGCTATTTATAAGAAATTCACTTTAAATATAAAGATACAAATAGGCTAAAGGTAAAAGAAGAGTAAAAAATGTACCATGCTAAAAACTATTCCAAATAAAACTGGAGTAGCTATTTTAGTATCAGAAAAAGTAGAATTTATAGCAATTATTATCACAAGGAACTAAGAGAATTGTTTCATAATAATAAAGGGATTAATTAATCAAGAAGATGTAAAAAGCCTAAACATTTAAGAATTCACTAATAATTTTTAAAATATAAACAAAAACAACAGTAAGAAAAAAATACAGAAATTCACGATTATAGTTAGGAGTTTCAACATTTCATTCTCTGTAATATATAGAATTAGACAAAAAGTCAGTAAGTACATGGAAGACACAAAGAATATTATCAAGAAAGTCAACTTAGTTGATTTTTGTAAAGCTTTCTACCTAGCATTTTTTAAGTGCACATAAAGCATTTTCTAAGAAAAAACATATGCTGCCATAAAATAGCTCTTAATAATTTTAAAATGATCAAATCTTATAAAATATGTTCTCAACCATATTAATTTAATTTAAAAATAAATAACAAAAGATCTCTGGAAACCTGCAAATACATTGTAACTGAAAAACAAATGATATGTGGTCCAAATAATAAATCACAAGAGAAATGAAAATATATTTTGAATTGAATGAAAATAATAATACAGCATATTGAAATTTATGATATGCATTTTATTCGGTGCTTACAAGAAATTTTATAGCATTGAAACATAATTAGTAAAGCAGAAAGGTCTCCAATCAAACTCACCTTAAAGAATTAAAAAGATGAACAAATTAAACCCAAAGTAAGATGAAGAAGGAAATAATATAAATAAGAGCAGAAATCAATTAAATAAAAAAAAAATAGAGACAAACACACAGAGAGAATAGCAATAAAAACAAAAAACAATTCTTTTTTAAAATTAACAAAAATAATAAACTTCTAGTCATACTGAACAGGAAAAAAATGCAAACTATATAAATTACTAATATATGAATGAAAGACAATCTATCACTACAGATATTACAGACATTAAATAGATTTTAAACTACATTTACTAATAAATGTGACAACTTAGATGAAATGAAAAAATTTAAGATAAACTGCCAAAGCTCACTCAAGAAGAAGTAGATAATCTGAATATTTGAAAATTTGTTAGAGCAATTGAATTTCTAGTTAGATCTTTCAACAAATAAAAGTCCAAACCCAGATGGTTTTATTGGTGAATCCTATAAAACATTTAAAGAAGTAGTGATACCACTTTTACACAAACTCTTTTCAAAAAATAGAAGAGGAAGCACTTTCCACATTATTCTGTGAAGCTAGCAGTATCCTGGTACCAAAACAAAACAGTCATTACAATAAAACAAATCTACACACCAATATCCTTCATGAACATAGATATATAAATTATTAACAAAATTTTAGCAACTGAAACTAAAAATAATCAAAATGAGAAGACATTATGACCTCATGGGTTCTTGCAGACTCAGTCACAACTATTCAACCACACAGCACAAAGGCAGCATAAAGGATGTACAGGGTTGTATTTCAATAAAACTATTTATGGACATTTGAATCCAAAATTCACATAATTCTAACATTTTACAAAATGTTAGTGTTGAAATTTTTTTCAACCACTTGAAAATATAAAAAGTAACCCTAGCCCACAGGCCATACAAAAACAGATGGTGGGCCAGATTTGGAAATGAGACATAGTTTGCGGTTCCCTACTATGGAGCAACTGGAACTCACACATTGCTTTTGGGAATTTAAAATAGTACAAGCACTTTGAAAACAGTTTGCAGTTTCTTAAAAAGTTAAACATACACTTACTGTATGATCCAGCCACTTCACTCTAAGGTATTTATCCAAGAGAAAAGGAAGTATATAACCTCATAAAGACTTGTGCATGAATATTTATAGAAGCTTTATTTATAGTAGCTCCACACTGGAAACAATTTAAATCTCCATCATCTGGTGAATGTGGATAAAAAATTTATGCTATATCCATGCAATGGAATCTCAGCCATAATAAGGAATAAACTATCAATACACAAAAAACCCATAGATTGCATCTTCAAATAATTATGTTGAGTGAAAGAAGCTAGTTTAAAGAGAGTATATACAGTATGATTCCATGTATATTAAATTTTATATAATGTAAGCTCATCTATAGTGATAGAAAGCAGAATAATAATGTACTGGGGGTAGATGGGCAGGTAAGAGCGCCTTGGATTTTAAGGAGCTACAAGAAAAGTTTTAGGGAGATCAATTTGGATTTTCCCAAGCCTTACAATTTCAAATGAGACAAGGTAAAATTGTTGTGATGAATTATGCCAACTGGTAGGTTGAGAGTGAGGAATCTAAATTGCACCTCTAAAAATTCTAAGTGCCAAGTGGGAATTTAGAGATAATCTATCTCAACTCCTTCATTTTGTAGATAAGTAAATTGAGGTACAGTGACATAACACATTTTAATCATTTTGTTACATGTCAATCAGATATTAGCTAAGGAATTTTGGGCAAGTAATAGTAGACAAGCTTATTTAGTTATGTTAACAAGAAAAATATGAGATCATAGCAAAGATTTTAATGATCAGTGAATCACTAACCTCATTATTTTTCCTTCCTATGTAGGTGTTAAAGTTGTCAAAACATGCACGTCTGAAATGTTGTGCATAGAGTGAATATTGGTACAATAGGTTGGTGTATATTTTCTAAAATGTTCCATTTTAAATAGTTTAATATATAAACAATTTTTTAAATGTTGGAAACATGTAAATTAATATATTGGCCCAGAAAAATCAATAACACTCTTTTTAGGTTTAGGTATGACCTCATCTTGAGAGATAAGATTTGTGTGAAGAAATGATACAGTATTTTCTGTTATACATATAAAATTATTTAATTCAGCACTGATTAAAAGGTTGAAATAAGTATAATATCATTGCTTTTATTTATATACCTGAACCCCAGTGGAAACTCTAAAGCCCAAATTGATTTACAAGGCCCCATTATTCTCATGTATTTTTCTTCTGTAAAACTTATAACTCAGCATGGTATTATTTCACAAACAAAAGCTTTGCAAGGTTATCTTTTCTGTCTGATTTGTCTGGTAGCTCCCTTTCTCCAAGGCTTGTATTACACATTCTGAATAGGACAGTGTGAATGTAGTTAAGGGTCACGCATATGGTATAAAGAGGAGAAGATGAGGAATTAATTTCTCAGTTTTTCTTCTCTGGCTTCAGATCAGTTTTGCAAGTTACTATTCAGAGCTCGGGGAAAAGAGCAAACTGCTACAGCTGTTCTGCATTATAAAGCAAGAGAAAGAGAGAGGGAGAGAGAGATTAGATTTTATTTGCACACAAAATGAATATCCATAGTCTGTATACTCTGTTTGGGAATAGCTCAGTGTTTTAGGTTGGGTAGGTTTTTTTAAGGTTCTTTTTCTTTGCCTTCCAAATTCTACTTAGTTCATGAATATCATTAAAACTCAGACAGAGTACCCTTCTGGGCCTCATTTATGCAAATTGTGGACTATTCAAAAGGGTAGTTATTGATGAATGAAGGAATTTGGAGAACAGGATTAAACCATGACTGCACTAAGATGGTATAACAAATATTTTGACATCAGAATGAGGTTTTAATGTGAAGTAACCATGATATTCACTAAGATCATAGGATTAAAATGCTATTAAAAATAAGAAAACATAAAAACAGGTGGACTTACCTGCTAATTGAGAAATCATAGGCATTGATACAGGAGAGATTTGGTAACATATTTAAATAAACATTAATTACTTCATAATATAGAAAAAGATACTTGTTTCTAGCTATGGTCAACTGGTTAGGACTCCAAGAAATGAATTAAACCTGTCTGGCCTCTTCTACGTGACTGCATTCACTGGTCATGTACATGTTTGCAACATTTGAATATCAGATCATTGGTCCCACCTTAACTTGTAAAGCTCCACTTTAATATTTAGATCTATTAGCTATGCAACACTCATTGAAATTTTATTGTTTCTGTTTAGAAATGGTATTGTCACATCTGCTCGACCCCAGTGGTCCAAGAGTCGAAGTTTGATTTGGTTTCCTCCTTCCTACAGGGTACTCAGTCCCTCCCATTTTATCCCAAATGCAGTACCATGGGATTCAAATAATTTCTTTTTCTTCTTTCCATATACCCATCAACTTTTACTCTGTTCTCTTCTTTATCTACTGGTTCGAGATTACAGACTAAGGACCTACATCTATTTTCTTTCTCCTCAAGAAGAAAATGACAGAAACAAGATTTGCAAATAAAAAGAATCCATAGTATATCTTGGAAGATGGTGGTGAGGGGAGAAGTAAAAAGAAGGAATGAAAGAGAACCATAAATGAAGCACTTATGAGAGAAAGTCAGTATAGAGCAGGGGTCTCCAACCCCTGCAGATGAGTACCGCATTAGCAGGAATTGAGTGGCAGGCAAACAAGTGAAGCTTCATCTATATTTTTCAGCCACTCCCCAGCACTAGCTTCACTGCCTCAACTCCACTTAGATCATCAGGCATTAGATTCTCATAGGAGCACAGGTCTCTGATGCCAAAAATGTTGGAGACTACTGGTGAAGGAATCAGATTGATGAAGAAAAGCAAAAAGAAACCCTTGAGGAAGACAGTTGAATGGGTCATCTTGGCATCTTAAAAAAGCTCCAAAAACTCCAAGTACAAAATAAGAAAAAACAATTCACTGTGAGTAAGCAATAACTCTTGTAAATTAAAAATATGAGAACAGTTTTTTTTTTAATTCAATGAATAGACAAAATAATTAAATGGGAAAAGTAGCAAGTTACTAACCAAGAAGATAAAATTGAGGAAATTTCCCAGAATAAAGCGTAAATGAGGATGAGTCAGAAAAAAATAAAGATTTATGAATGATAGATACAGAAAATATATTTTTCAATTAGGAATTATAGAAAGGAAAAAACAGAGGAGAGGAAAAAGCAAGAAAATTATATAAATACAAAATAATTTCCCTGAGCAAAAGAACAAAACCTTCTGATTGAACAAAACCACTAAGTATCTAGCAAAAGACACTTTAAAGATTCACATGTTTACAGCTCCTGGTGAAATTTTATAATCCAGAGATACAGGAGGAAATGCTAAATCTTTAAAGAGTAAGGGTGTAAATTCACTACGAAAGGATGAGAATTATACTGCCCTCAGACTTCTCATTAGCGATCTAGGATGCTAGCAAACAATAAAACAAAGTCTTCAAAGCATTAAAGAAAAAATAAATTGAAACTTATTTAGGTGTTTAGGTTTCAAATATTTTTGTAATAACAGAAAGTGAAAGAAAAACTTTTACTTTTTATTTTCGTTTTAGACTAGAGATCAACCTGCTGCCTGTTGTTGTATGGCCTGTGAATTAAGAGTAGTTTTAACACTTTTGTTTTTTATTTTTATTTATTTTTTAAATTAAAAAAATATTATGTAGTTGGCATATAATATTGTATTAGTTTTATCACTTTTAAATAATTTTTTAAAAATTGCTTTTGTAACACATGAAAACTATGAAATTCAAATTTCAATGTATATGAATAAAATTTTATGGGAACATGGCCTTACTCGTTTATTTATGTATTATCTATGGTTACTTTCTAACTACAGTGGCAGAGCTGTAACAGAGACTAAATGGTCTGCAAAACTTAAAGTATTTACTCTCTGGCCCTTTAGTGACAATGCCTACTTTATACCCTTTGTTTTTGTTCATCACATTCAGATTAATCTTTCACTCCCCCAAAAAAGATTTACACAATCCCGTGTCCCATTTCCTCAGGACTGCCTAAATCCTGCTAGGTAACATGAGAAGCAATGAATACATTAGCAAGAATCATATAAACAGGCTAAAAAGTACTAGAATTCTAGCTAAAATAAACTGTATAACCAGTATGAGGCAAAATAAAGATATTTTTGGACATGCATGGACTCATAAATCATACAGCCTCTCAAGGCACCATTCCAAAGCAGCAGAAGAGTACAAAGAAAAGGGTGATGTGATACAAAAGAAATAATGGCAGCAGAAAATGATCTGGACACAATAAAAAACACAGCAAGGAAATTAGAAGGGATTCCACTGGACACACACACACACACACACACACACACACACACACGAATCATTCTCATTTGAGCAGAGATTTAATTACAGAATTATCTTTCTTTCTCTATTAGTTCATTCTTGCTACATAGTGCTAGAGTAAATAACATTTATATAATAACAGTCTGCTTTTATTCTATTTCAGCTATTAAACTTAACCTGAAGGCAAAGAAACATGAAAAGTGTTTATAGGTCAAAATATAAATTTGATATAACTTGATAAGGAAACAATAATAATATAGTTAATCAAATCAGAGGTAATAAATAAGGTTATAATGCCCAAATCTTTTTTATTTCTAGGAAGTCATGATAGTCTGAAGTTGGGCAAGAAATAGAAGTAGAAATAGTAGCTAACTAAAATATTAATTGTGGTTGCCTCTGGAGAATGTGAGAAAAACTTTTACGCTTTATTTTAATTTTAGACACTTTATTGTTTAACTATGTTCAGGGTACACCCAGGATAACAAATACTTAATCTTGTTTCCCATTCTCTCAGGGTTTTTTAACATTTTGATGGGTAACAAGGGTAGCTGCAAACACATGGACACACATTAGCATGGATCAAATAAACAAGTTAAGAGGCAATATAATTCTAGCTGAAGTGAACTAGTCTCCAGATGTCCTTCAGAGGCTGGAGCTAGAAATAGAATCACCTCCTATGATGGCCCAGTGGGAGAGAGACCCCTGGTCTGTGCAGCAATTTGCCAGCCCTCTGATTATATCCTTTCTTTGATTCAAGGCTATTTCGGGGTCAAACAATTACAGAAAAATGATCAGCAGAAGCAGATAAATTTGAGTCAAATAATTATTATTTCTGGGTTAAGCCTGGAAATTAAATTTGGGTCTGACAGTTTAGGTGGGCATATAAATGAATAAGTGTCCATGAATTCTGAGGATGCAAAGGAATCTGGGTCAGTTCTAGGGTCTAATGTGGACTTGGCCACTAGGTAATGGTTTCTAGACCCCAATTTATTCCAAATGTTTTGTAGCCAGATAAGGATGACATAAAATAACCTCACCCCACCCCCTAAAGAACTCTTCCACTGAAGAATTCTTGATCTCTTGAAGTCAAGCTCTCTCCTTAAGGTGCACATCAGGCTAAAGTCAAACTAGTTCCTACTGAGCCCAGGGAAATGGCTCACTCAGCATGAAAAAAGTACAACCCAGCAGGCTTCCTGCCTTCAAGTGTTTTTCTCTGACTAAAGCAACATGAAATGGAAAGAGAACAGCAACCAAAACAAATAGTTCAAGCAAATGTCTTTTACAGATAAATTACCTGGAGAGTTAGGCTGACTTTCATGGGTATTCTCCTCTCAACCATGTTATTTCTTGCCTTCACCCAAATCTACACAACAGTAATCTATCTTGCAGGATTCATGCTTTGTTTATTGTCCATGCTTCTGTACAATTTCATGAGGAAATCTAAATCCTTGAGGGAATTTTTTTTACTGCTTGTTTTTAGGGACTTTGACCTTACAGTATTTCAAGTTATTTTTGTTCCCAATTATCACTGTCATTGACTTACCAAATCTACTTCCTCCTGCTTTTTCCCACTTCCTCTTCTTTCCCTGAGCAGTTTTTGTTGCTTGAAGAATAAAGTTCTGACTCTCTCTCTCTCTCTCTCTCTCTCTCTCTCTCTCTCTCTCTCTCTTTCTCTCTCTCTCTCTCACTCTCTCGCTCTCTCGCTCTCTTTCTCTCTCTCACACCTCTTCACTCCAGTTAGCTTCCCTCTGCTGGTCCCAACTCTAATCAGACCATTTCTTTGCACTAAATTACAGAATTATCCTGAGGCAACAAAACTTCAACACTAATGCTTCTTTGCAGTTCAAAAGTATTTTAGGCACTAGGTGAATGCCTAGTGAGAGTTCGTCCCACAATGTATACAGCAGTATTCTTTGGGGGTTAATTTCAGCTATGAAAGCTAAAGATAAAGAAGCATTACTTCACCAACATATTTTCTGCTCCTTTGCTTGGTGTTTATCAGTGCTTCAAGGTCATTCTCTGATACTGGCAGCTTTAGGCTCATTTTAAGGCTTCTTCCTTTAACAAATGGCCCCCATGACTTTGTCTCCTTAGCTTTGCAGAAGCCTTCTTCAGCCTTCTGTGAGTGGAAAAATAACTAGGCAGTCTTGCTTCTTTTTCTGCTATCTCTTAGATTTGCTTCTGAATCTCTGCTGAATTCTATTTGAATAATTCATCCAACTCAATTTTTACTGAGTGACTAATGTGCTAATTAAAAGAGGAGTCATTCTAAGGTTGGATTGGGTGCTCGTTACTAAACATCACTATAAAATATTTATATTATATTTGGGGGCTTGAGGGAGGGGTGGTGTGGAAAGGACAAACATCTGTAAGCATGTTAATACCTTTTCAACAACCATGATCAGAATCATCATTTTTTCTGATTCTGGGAGTGTTGATGCTGTAAATCCTGGGCTCTGTCATTTCTTGCTGGGTAAAAATGCATTTAGGTAATAGATGATACAATTTAAAACAAAAGGATCCAAAAACTGCATCTCTGCCTAAATTGCTCAAGTGTCTAAAGAGCAATTGGATCCAGTAAACAAGGCTATCTTAATTGCAGGAAGGTCTCTTCATTTCTCAAGCCACGGCTTGAATATATCAACGCATTTCTGCATTTAATTGTGCCTTTATATTTGTCTAGATACACACAATCATAGAAATAATGCTATCTCTGTCTGACAAGGAAATGAGATTTTAGTAACAATTGTTTAATATACTGTGTGACATTCTGCAGGCAAACATCTTTTGACCAAAGTTTTCCTAAAAGTCATGCATAGTCTAAAAGCTCTGAAAAGCATATTAGAAGCCTTTGGTAAGTGACGCTCCAATACACTAACTTCTCAGATAGTCTTGATTAGACTTCCTATCTAAAAGTATAGTAAAACCTTGATTAATGGAAATACTTGAAGAACAAAATGTTCTGGCTAATTTAATTCTATAATGAAACAGACACCTCTATTTCAATTCTTGTTATTGAAAATCTTCCTCAAATACATGGTTCCTCTTTTCTTAATACCATAGGATAAGAAATGCATTTTTCTTTGATAACAGAAAATGATAGAATTATCATTGTGGATACCTAGGATCACTATAAATTCCAATAGATATACAAAATTGAAAGATTGCAATATATATGTTGCAAGTAATGGATTTCATAAAGTCTCTATGAGTTTATTAATGTGGCTCTTCACCCTTTTTCCTCAGAGTATATCTCATACAAATAATAGAGTGGTGTTATCTACTTGATCAAGATTTGTTGCAGACTAGTCTCAGAAATTAGTAAAGGTTTCATTTTTTCCTGATCAGCCAGTTTTTGGGAGCAGAGCAACACTTTGGGAGGCTCATAGGATTCCTTAAATATTGTAGCTATTTGGTATTAAATGGAGACACCATCTAAGTATTTCAAAATTATGGGAATAAAAGTATTCATGTGCAAGTAGACCCTTTGTACCATTGGTACAAAATGATTTAATGTCAAATTTTTTATGGCTCTAGTTGGGAGTGAAAGGTAGAATGACTTTTTTTTTTCATAATACCGTAGTACCTCATGAGAAATATTAGAATATCTAGGACGTTTTTTGAGGGTAAGTATTAACTTTGAAGCTGCTTTCTCTCTGCCAAACACCCAGAGAACTCTATAACTCCTCCCACCATGCTGGAGATTAGAAAGGGTACCCACATGCAGTGCTGAACTAAATTAGACCAATAGTAGTCCAATCAAGATGCACAGATATGAAAGAAGAGGTTTTACTGGGAAAGTAATCCTCCTTTGAAATACAAGCTAGAAGAAAAAAAAATCTGAACATGGTATAAACTTGGAGGAATTCCAAACAGGAAAAGTGAGAGCTCTAATGAGAAAATTATTTAAAATTCTACCCAACACAGGAAAGCAAGAATTCTAAAATATAGAACAGCAAAAAGTAGAATATTAAAAGATACTGGAAAATCTAGCACAGCAAAACCATGATAGTGAAAAGAGAGTGAAACTCTGGATGAGGGGCGAGCCATGGCCCTTAGTCTCAACTGTGAGAGTGGATTCCATTAATTCCCTTGTGAGGATGCTTTGGAGGGTCAGCTGGTGGAGCGAGAGTACCACAACTTGGGTTCCAGTCTAGGTTCAGACCCTTTCTAATTGAAGGATCCTCAGCAAGTTATTTCGCTCCAGTTTCCCACCAAAACAATGAATTTAAATTAACAAAGTTACTAATTTCTTGATATTGTTGATTCAGAATGAAATAAGGCATGTACAATGCAATTGGATAGGAAGTGCTCAACACCTATTACTATAGGACTGCTGCTGTGTCTGCGGTTACTATGACTAAAGGTATAAACAAAGCACAGAGAAAGCATGGAAGAGAACATAGCTTTCTCTGCCTGGAAGAGATAGGAAGGCTTTGCAAAAGAGGTAAACTTTGAGCTTGATCTTAAGGAGTAAGTAGGAGTTTACCAAGTTGAAAAAAATTTACCAAAAAAATTTCACAGAAATTATTTCATTTGATTTTTATTTTAGTTTTGATGAAGTACATTAGTGGTTTTTACAAATGGCAGAGCTATGACTCAGAGAAAATGTTTCCCAATGACAAAACATTTAATAAATAATTATTTGATGCACCCTTCCAACCTTACATAGGTCAGTTATTTGTTTGGACTGGTAGAGATTGAATTGTTTGCATCTATTGCTATGGCTGAAAGTTCCCTGCCATGTATCGGGCTGTGTTAGAGCCAAAGATGTGACCTGGTTCATCTGAGGTCACATGAAAGTCATATGCCACCTAATGGACACCAGCTCTGCACGGGTTAAAGTTCAGCCTAAGACTGAGACCTCAATACCAAGAGTTAGAAGTTGAGTGAAACTGAAATAAAAACAAAATCAGTGGGGAATTAGACAAATAGAAACCCTGATTATTAACTTCAGATATATAGGCTGGTGTCCAGAACTTGCTTTTGTGGGCTGGCATGTCTGTTGTGTATAGAATATTTGGGTCATTTAGAGTTCCAAGGAGGAGACTAAAGTACTTAATAGGAGCCTAATGATTGGAGTATATAAATAAACTTCCTAGTGAATGACTTAATAGAGTCTGGATTTTAAGAATCACATAGAACACTTAGTAATAAAAGAATCTTAACTATGATCCAATTCAACTCCCATATTTTACAAATGAGAAAACTCATTTGCCAAGAAATCAAATAATAGGAAACCTGCAATAAAACCCCAAGCCTCCTGTTTCCTAATCCACTACTCTGTTGTATCACAGTGGTAATCATGGATTACTTTTTTTTTTTTTTTTTTTTTTTACTGCTAGTTTCTGCCAAGGTGCTCTACATGCAAATACATGCATCTCCCTTTCCCACCCCTACCCCATATTTATAAGAAGCACAGAGAGATAATCAAAATGGAGATGAAGAAACTCTAGCCGAGAGAAAGAACAAGAGATTTAGTTAAAATAATTCAGGAATGTTCATGGTCTCAACCCAGGTCTTCTACATCTTGACCCATGCTGTTTGCTTCTACCTACACAGTCTTTCCTTAGATCTCCACCAGTTTAGCAACTAAAAATTTATACCTTGGCTTTACTGTGTGCCCTGGACAAGGTATTGTTATGTTAAATAATGCTCTGTATCAGCCTAACAGATAAAACTATTATAAATCTTTTCACTAATTAGGGCATAAAAATTTAAGATATACAATAATGCATTTATAAGATGTGAAGTTGTCTCAATTTTATTTCTGCCAGTGCTGCTTCTATTAGTATTTTAAGTAGACTAGAACAGATGTAAAATGTATTTGAAGATTGAGGTGTGCAAATATGAAGTGTACACATAAATGTCTTTTAATACCTTATATTAAAGTTGGTGAAAGAAAATTGTTATATGGCATAAAAAGAGACATACATCGATTAAACAGGAAAAAGATACTAGTAGCATCAGGAAGGAACATAATAAAACTAGTAAAGGGACGCAAAAGAAGGGGGGGCATTTTATAAATACTGCAATGAGAAAAGAAGTACCATAGAGAAAATTGGTCCACTAATAAATGAGAAGCATGAAATTAATGATGAGTCTAAAATGGTAGAGATAATGAACTCATTTGTAAAATCGGTCTTTAACAAGAAAAATGAAGATAGGAAGTTTGAACAATTAAGAAGTAATGAAAATCTTGCAAAAAAGCTGTTGACAAAGAAACAGGAAAGAAAAGGCCAGTTCTATTTTAGGCTGGATTAAAAAATTATCTCATGGCAATGAGAAAAGAGAGTTTTTATGTCAGTGATAGTGTATCTAAAATCCTATCCTAAGTTTATAGCCATGTCAGTTGGCTTCCTTCTCATACTCAAGACTGAGAGTGAAGAAGCAAGAACTTAAAGAGATATCACTTGCCAGATTTGTGCATCTGCAGAAAAAACTAGATATACCATGACTAAAAAGATAATGAATGAAAGATTGTTTTTGTGTTATTTCCAAGCAATATTGGTGGAGGTGGTACATTGTGAGTAGCTGAAAACATGTTTTGCTTATATAAAATGTGTGACAATTTTTTTCTTGAATTAAAAAAGTATAAGTTAAAGAAATGTTGATTGACAAAAAAAAAAAAACAAACAACAAGATAGGATAGTATCATGATAGATTACCTGTTTGCCCCAACAGTATCTGCTTTCTACTTATTGACGTGTAGTATAGACTGTGAAAATACCCAGAAATATTTGATATCCCTGCATTATCAATGCTTCACTGCCTCTTCCTGATCTAGCCATAATTGATTAGGTGTTAGTGATGTTTCAAAAAAGATTCGGCCACTTTATGCATCTCTTTGTCAAACTAATACCATGCTTGAGGCTAGAGACTCCCAGGAAATGAGTAGCAGAGGAAGTACAGGATGGATAGAGCCAGGGAACAGTACATATAATGCGGCAGACCTTACATATATTATGCAGACCTTATATAGCCTTTCTTTTCTCTCCCATTGGAAACTTTAGACCAATTTTTTCAATGAAATAATCATAATTGTCAACAGAATGTATGCTTATATAGTAATCAAAGGCATTGGCAACCTTTAATTGATTGGTTAAACAAGTATTCATTGAGCATATAAAAATGGAAAGACCTGGAAAAAAAATGGATTAGATTTGAGCTAAGATATAAGTGACAGATGAAGTTAGCCTTTCTGAGATCTGGGAGAACAACCTTCCAGGAAGAGGAAACTGCAAGTAGGAACAGCAAAGATCTTAAGATAGGAGTAAACTTGGTGAGTCTGAGAACTTTTAAGGACAATGTAGTTGGAGCATATTAAATGAGAGAAGAAAATTCTTTTAGATGACATTCGAGGTAGGCAGGAGGCCTATCAAGCAGAACGTTATAAAGCATAACTAAGAATTTAGATGATATGCCAAGTGAGGTGAAAGCTATTGGAATACTTTGATTACAATGATGTTAATTATAATTTAAAAAAATTAATCCTATTTTAATAAAAATGAATGGCTCACTTCTAATTTGAGGGTAAAAAATAAAAAAGATGTCTTAGATTGGAATTGAAAACCATAATAAATAGAACACAACATGAGATGCAAAATTAGGAATTACTGTATGTTAGAGAAATCCTGTTGAGAACATGTGGTGGTATTGAGTGGTTAATAGAAGCTGTCGAAAGGGGTTGTAGCTTAGGACTAAAACAATTGATAGCTCAGCTCAAAGTCCAGGTGCTATCCTGGAGTAGTAAATGAGCAACCACAAGTAGGTTAAGGAATAGATGGGTTTCAGGGGAAAAGAGTAGGGTTCACATTACTAAATATAATATTGATCCTCCCTCCAGAAAGAAGTGATTTAATTATTTCTGCATTTGCCATTTTCAATCACCAGAATTTTTCATCTGTAAAGAAGCTTAATAGAAAAATAAACGTTGGGTCATTCCAAATAATTCTCAGAGTATTTCTCACGTGTTTTCTGAGAAGCACCAGTGTTCTGAGAAAGTAAAAGATGGCCTGGAGTGCAAAGTGACAAAGAACTTTGACTTCTATTGAGATTTAAGACTAGATTCTCTTGTTTCAAAGCCACCTTTTCAGGTCATCCCTACAGAAGATTATGTGGAGTCATGAGGCAGATAATACCGTTAAACAGAAGAAACACTAACATACTGAGAATTAAACTGGCTGAAATGTCAAAACAGTTCATGGAAAAAAAAATGCTAATGCAATAGGTAAGAAGAGAATCAGAAACAAGAGAAGAACTAGGTTATGAAAAAGGGGAGAACTACAGAGACACTAAAGATGAGAAGAGAGAACAATAAAGAAGGAAGAAAAGAGAGGGAACAGAAAAATGAAAGAAAAGCATTGTATATTATTTCAATCACAGAAAAGTAAACAAACCTCTTTAGGCTCTCTTGTACTTGAATTCTACTTTAGAATAAACACATTCCAAGTGTAACACATGGTTTTCTGCAGACTGAGTTAAAAGGCTGTTACCACATGTATTCAAAAGGACCTGACTATGAAACCATAACATGTTGAATGAAAGGGAGTACTTAGTACTCACATAGATTCTGCTCTTTTAAGAAACAGTAATCAGTCTGTGTGTGTAATTTGGAAACTAATGTAAATTTGGATAGGGCTTATTTATAATTGGGTACTAATGTGGGAGTATTATATTCATGAAAGAGTCAAGAGGGAGGCAGAGGCTGCTCTTTAATGGATAGTTTGTAATAGTGGGTAATTGTAAGACACAGCAATTTTGCTTAACAATTAGGCCATTGGTTGGTTTGTGAAGGTCTAGTGCATTTTTCTATGGCATCTTTGCAATCATGGTGCAGAGTGGTGAATTGGCCTAGGTTTTAGTTGGGAGATGTATTCATTCAATAATTATTTCTTTCTATGGGTAAAATATCTCAGGAAACAGGTGCCCTGGGTGATGCCAAATGTCACTACACAGCACAGTAATAGTTATTGCCTCTGTAAATGAGAGGCAATGAAGAGATGGTAACTCTGGAGGCTACATTACTAAAGCAGCTTCCGTGAACATAGGGGTCACCTTCTTACTCTCTGCCTTGCCCTTGGTCAGGAATCTGGGGCCTTAACCTTGAAGTAAATTGATGAGATGAAAGTTAGAATTCAGTAAAAGTAGACAGTGTTCAGTGTAATTGAAAAAAGTACAGAAATGGAGTTATAAATACTTGTGTGGAATTCCAGCTCAGCTATTATCTTGTGTGACTAATTTAAACTCTCTGAGCTTTAGCAATAAGAATAATAATATATATCTCCTACTATTATAAAGCTTAAATAAATTATTATGTAAAGTACCCAGTTTCAGTGCCTCGCTCACAGAACCAAGTGATTACTTTTACTAGCAACATTTTAGAATAATATTTGAGATGGTTTCACTTAAAAATCTAGAGGCATACTTACCAACATATATGAATATAAAAAACATAAAGTTGAACAAAAAAACAAGCTGCCAATGACTGTATAAGCATATTAAAATGTATACAGAGATTTAAAATATCAAAAAACACTACCATAGATTCATTGAGAATTAGGGAAATAAATAAGAATGATAAATCACAAATGCAAAATAGTGGTTGTCTCTGCAGGAGGATAAAAGAAAGAGCAGGAGGGAATATAAAGGATGGGGGACAAGTTTACAGGGCTTCAATGGTTCATGAAATGTTTCACTTAGGCTGAGTTGTGGGCATATAGTATACATTATTTATTATAATCTCTTTATAGGTCTGGTAAGTTTTAAGTTAATTTATTTAATTGTTCACTTCTATTTCTGTGTCAGGGGAAATATAAAATAATACAAAACACACAGGGAAATCATCACTGAGCATTGATATACAGTTTACTAATATAAAAATTGACATATATTTTTGTGTACATTATTTCATGGGACCTACCAACATTAACAGGTCTCTACAAAGAATTGTGGTAGAAAAATGCAGCTTTACATTAGACATGGGTTCAAAACGGCTTTGGTGAGTTCAGCCATGTGACCTTAGCCAAAGTCCTTACTTTCAATAATTTAGTTTATTAATCTCTAAAACAAAATAACTTCATAAGGATATTTTGATTAGATAAAATAGCACATAGACCTAGCAGATAGAAGGCTAGTATAAATATAATAAATATAATAAATATAATATAATTAATATAATATAATATAATAAATTTACCTAATACCTAGCCTGGAGAAGCCCACAAAGACACTATTAAAACTTGGCAGTCATCCCAAGGTAAATGTAAATTTGGGATTGTTTTAATATGATTCAAAGCAGCAATATGGTATTTTTGAAAATCAACAGAGCAGAAGTCTCATGCCACCCAAAAATCTGGTGGGAGAGTTGGAAGTGGGGATTGGAGAATGAATTGGAGGATCATTACTAACATCATTTAGGAAGAATTAAGTTGACTATTTGCTTATGTGGTTCTATCACTACCAGAGTTGGGAATAGAGATATACTGAGTTTAATTAAATATAAAAGATACAATGAAGTCACATGAGAAAACATAGCATCAACTCTAATTCTGGAACAAGGATTCCTTTTCTTTCTCTGAGAACCTTTCCTACCTCAACAGGATTTTGGCACCTGAGAATCTAACAAAATAGAAACCCTTAAGCTTCTTAAGCCATGTTCCAAATCAGCTTTGTAATCTCTCTTTCTTTCTGTCTCTAACCACTCACATATTTTCTTTTCTACCTGCCTCCCAGCTTGTAAGAATTTTAAATTCTGGATGAAGAAGCACATTGGATAAGGAATCATTTGAATATGAAATAGTACAACAATTATTAGACAATCTCTATGCTATCAAAGTATAATTCATGAAAAAAGCAAAAGAAAAGTAAAGGTAAAACCATGAATCATAAACTGGTTCATTAAAACAGGTGACCTTTAACTATGCCTTGTTGGCATTTTCTTCTCACAAAATATGACCACTTATGTAAGACACCATGAAATTACATACCTGTTATAGTTAGTTTTGCTCTTTGCTAATGGAGCTGCTCATACCAGAAATTAGAATAATGTTTTGTATCCAAGTATATGCTTTTTAAAGAAATCCAAAAGTATGTTGAAATTTGGGGTTTGAGGTATGGCAATAAGAACAAAGACTTTACACACACACAAATACACTTATACACACATACACACGTACACACATACACGCCACATACACACTTATTCGCTAAACTTCTTTTGTGAAAAGTTAAACTGATACGTTAACTTGTCCCTGTGATTTTTCATGCCAAACAATAAAGTAAATAATCTATGTCCTGATGATATTTGTAGCAACATTGAGAAGTCCACTTTAAGAGCATACTTTTCAAAAAGCAAAAATTTTAAGATCAAAATATTCGATGTTATGCAGTATTGATAACAGTATAGAGAAACAGGCATTCTCAAATGCTATTGTTAGGTGCAAAATCTTTAGAGAACAGTTTGACAATAATTATATGTATCAAATTTAAATTGCACATTTCCCTCTGATACAGTGTACCCACTTCTAGGAATGTAGTCTACAAATGTACTCATTCATGCTAAGGGTATTAGTGAAGCAGTGTTTCCATAACAAAAGAATGAATGCAACCTATGTGTCAATTAATAGGGTATCAGTCAAATAGAATAATATTGCCTGAACATACAATACCATTAAAAAGAATAAAATAAATCACAAATGTACTGTACTGAATGATCACCAAGATACATATTTAAGTGGATTAAGCCAGGTTAAGAAACAACTTTTATAAAATAATCATACACACACAATTATACTTAGAATATTTATTTAAAAAATTATAAATAGTTTTTGACTCTGAAAAGGCCATTTAGAACCAAGAGTAAAAAGTGTACTATTTCTTCTCCGTATACCTTTTAAATTATTTCATTCTTTATCATATCATATATTTTTTCCAGTTAAAAATACTACTGTTGCTGTTGGAGAGGGCAATATAGAATATTGATTCTATTTGCCAGCTTGAGTTAGAAACAAAATAAGACAGACAAATGAAAAATTTAGCTTTAAGGTTATGGCACAACTGTCTTTCTGTCACTCCACTCCTAACTATTCGATCACAGAACAACTATAGACTCCCTTGTAGGAGCCTGAGAATTAGAGAAGGTCTATGTCTATGGATAGAATAAGTTTGGTTTAGAGGAAGACCCCAGTGGGAAATGAGCCAAATGTGTTTAATTCTTTATCCTACTGCTTGTCAGAGAAGTCACTCTTTCTACTTGCAATAAGTTTCCTCCCATATGAACTCTCATTCATTGCCAATGAAAATGCAAAATGGTACAGCCACTTTGGAAGACAGTTTGACAGTTTCTTACAAAAAGAAACATACTCTGAACATATGATCCAGCAATTACATTTCTTCATATTTACTCAAACAAATTGAACACTTATGTTCATACGAAAACCTGCACATGGTTGTTTATAGCAGCTTTATTCATAATTGCCAAAACTTGGAAGGAACCAAGATGTCCTTCAGTAGATGAGTGTATAAATAAACTGTGGTACATCCAGACAATGAAATATTATTCAAACTAAAGGGAAATGAGCTATCAAGCCCTGAAAATATATGGAGAAAACTTAAATACATATGCCTAAGTGAAAAAAGCCGACAAAAGGTAACATACTGTAAAATTCCAACTATGTGACATTCTGGAAAAGGCAAAAATATGGAGACAGTAAAAAGATTAATGGTTGTCAGGTGTTGGGAGAGAGAGAGGGATGAATAGGAGGAGCACACAGAATTTTTAGGGCAGGGAAAATATTTTAAATGATACTGCAATGGTGGATACATATACATTTGTTAAAACCCATAGGTTGTGCAACACCAAGAGTGGACCCTAATGTAAAATGTGGGCTTTGGATAATAATCATGCGTTAATGTAGATTCATCAGTTGCAGTGAATGTACCACTCCGGTAGGGGATACTGATGGTGATAGAAGCTGTGCATATGTGAAGACAAGGGCATATGAGAATTCTCTGTACTTTCCATTTGATTCAGCTATGAACACAAAACCTCTCTTTAAAAAAGTTTATTAATGATAATAGAAAAAATGCAACATTTCCTTTATTTTTATCTATCTAGCTATAGACTATTTCACAGATAAAATTATAACAGTAATCCTTTGCCCATTGATATTTGTGACTTCTTTGTTTTTCTTATAAATTTAGTACTAAGGCAAACTTCTCAGAAACCATCAAATCACTAGTCTAAAAAGAATCATATATGGTAATTCAGTAAAGAAAGTGTAGACAAGGTTAAGAGAATGTGACAGGAGGACAGAATAGTTATGTGGTAAGCATTACACTTTCATATTATTGCTTCAACCTCAATAATGCCTAATAATTCAGCCATGAAGTAGTTCTAGACTACTCATTTCTTGCTTTTCCTGATTCAATATTAAGGTTTCTTAAAAGCCATTAACTTTTAAACAAAGCAAAATTTTCAGTCATGAAAGCAAAAACTATTCACCTTGCTCTGGGTTAATTTTTGAACAAAATAAAAATTTTAAAAACATCTCACAATATAACTACAAGAAATTCAATTACGTTGGGCTTTGTTTTGGTAAAGAAAAATACATGTAGGGAAATACATGGGGGCTTTGTTTTGGTGAAGAAATACATGTAGAGAAATACATGAAGGGAAATACATGTAGGAAAAGCATTACTATTTAGATCTTCATGTGATATTGGTTCAACCTGACTAACATGGGAAAATAAGCATTTGCATTTATTGTGTTTATTGTTTATTTCAAGGTTTTCTGACCTTGAAATAGCAGAGAATACTACTGATGTGAAAACATTACTGTTTACAACTCACCACACTGGAAACCAGAGGGATTTACAATGTTAAGATGACAGGCATGTCATGTATTTGCATTATATTTGAAATGTTAGAGGCATATCACACACATGGCCAGCATATTCATTTTGCAACATTCATCTCAGTTTTTTCTGTCAAGCATGGCAAGTACAGGCAATGACTTGCAGATATAGATGGAAAAAGAACCTTCCTTTGCCAGCTCCTCTGCTCAGTGACCATGAATTCAGGCCTCTAGATTGCAATAATTCTAGAACTTCAGTGATGCAGCGCTATAGCTCAACATACTTTTTGCTTCTCTATTTATTAAAAGTAGTGGCCATGTCCAGTGATGAACACAATTTTTGACCACCTATGTGGTCAGATTTGACAGGTTTATATCCTCAGCTTGCTTATTATTTCTGAAGTCTCTTCACCTTACACATTAGTTAAGAGGAATACATTATATTTTTATAATCTAGTTCCTAAGTTCTTTAAGTTCACTAGTTTGAGTAACATGACATAAGAGGGACCTAAGAAGATAGGCAACAGGTCAGGTATATTTTTGTTTGGAGGAAAAGGGAACATTCTGAAATATAAAATGTAGTTCTGTAATACACTTGCAGTCTCAATGATAGCAAGCAAAAAAGAATGCGCTGTCTCTTCCTTGTCCTGGCTTACAGAAAACAGAGAGGTGCTAAATATGGGTGAAGAAATTATGAAAAAAATATATTTCCTTCATTTATGATTTTGCTAATTTTCCCAAGGGTCACTTAATACACTAACATTTCAGGAATTCTTCGAGTTATTAATTTCCAAAAACATTATTTAAGTCTTGAATTGAATGAGTGTTATGTTCTGTCAGGGTCTCACTATTCCATGGAAGTTCATAAAGACAACAAAAAGTTAATTATTTGTAAGTGCCAAAACTTACTTAGCTGCTATTTCTCTTAGTGAACAAACTTTCAATGGGTCCCTATTTTCTATGATAATCAGTCTGAATTTTTTTCTTAGCTTTCAGATATTCATAATTTAATTCCAAATCAGTTTTCTTCTCTTCTTCAACCAAAATATTTTCTTCACACACACCTGCATGACCATTCTACTGTGCTCAGAGTCTCCCTTACTTTCACAACACTTTTTTGTCTATTTATCTAAAAATTTTAACAACCAGTTCAAAACACACCTCTATAAAGTTTCCTTATCTATTAATTCAATTTTCTAAATTTTCTAAATTCCTCTAAGCATTTACTCTGATCAAATAATTCAGCTATGTAATTATAGTATTTAACAGTATGGGCTCTGCAAATGTGGAAAATGCTATAATTGGTGAATCTAGATGATGAGTACATGAGTGTTTACTGGGTTATGCTTGACGCTTCTTTGTAGATATTTTTTGCAAAAGTTTAGGAAAGAAATTTAGTTTAGACAGTCTGTTTTCAAATGCTAGTGCCAAAATCTACCAGCTGTGTATCCTTACAAAGATTTTTCTCTGTGACTCAGTTTCCTTTGTAAAATGACAAGAAATAATAGTGCATACCTTATGGGGTTGTTGTAATAATCAAATGAGATAATGCTTATTAAAAGCTTAATTCAATAATTGCAAAATAAGTTTGCTATTTAAATTAATAGTTGTAACTGTCATTGTGTGTGATGCAGTATAGCACAGTGGCTAAGAATTTTGTGGTTATATTTCTGCAGTCATACATAGTAATATACAAATGATTTTTTTTTCATAATATAAACTCCAAATTTCTTAAAGTCAAAGATCCTTTCTGACATTTCTATATATGCCACATCACCAAGCAAAAGAACATACAACACTTATATGATAAATATAACTTGCCTTATAACCTGACCAAACTTATTTCTCCTGTCATAGAGAGGATACCAAGAAAGTATCAAATAGTTACATCGAAGGAAGTCAGAGTAGGAAAAACCTACTCATATTCTTAATCAGCATAATGAGTAACTTACTCAAAGATTATGTTCTTAAATATTTATTGTGGTGAACTGAACAATTTTAAAAGACATAAACTTACTAATTTGAGAAAAAACTAATGAGTAGAGGTCAGAACAATACTCAGTCTAGAAGAAATATGCCAACATCCCTGTAGCAAGAATGGCAAGTAGTTTTATTCCATTTGCCAACCATGATGATAGGTAGTTGCCCCATTTTTAGGGCTGAAAGAGATTTGGGATTCATTAAGAAACGAAACTACTACTCAGACTCATGAGTATTAATTAAAGTAATGTTATCTTCTATAACAGTTACACTTTGAATTTTCTGTGGTTTAGCACAATCGAAGTTTGCTTATTGACACTGAAAAGTGGGTGTTCTTGATTGATGGACTAGGGTGATAGGGCACTCTCTGCTCTATGAAATCACTGAAGGAACCAGATAAATGGGGTCTCATTCATCTTCAACAAGTTTTTTCTAAGATTTCCTCAGGTAGCATCTTCATTTAGGCTCACGAGAAGGGGAGGAAGCATGGAGGATAATGCATAGGTAGTTTTATTGTGCAGGAACAGAAGTCAAGCACTTCGCTTCCATATACATTCCATCAGTTCTAGGCTTTAACTATGTGGCCCTAGCTAAATACAAAGAAATTTGGAATATGTGATCTAGCTGAGTCAAAGAATGAAAAAGAAATAATTTTGTGATCAGCTAGCCATACTTGCACAACATGGCCAAGCAAGGATGTCTGCATGAAGCAGGGAATTCAGTTGTGATAGTGTAACGTATGTATTTGTTGATATCGATTTTTGCAAAAAAGGACACATAGTTCTTATATGGGAAACAATACAGAATTCAAAGTTGGATCTTTTGTGCTTTTAATGTGGGTATTATAAATCAGAACTAAAGAATCTGAGGGCATCTGGCCTCAGAGGTTTTGACTGAAGTAGATGAAGTTTGAGAAAACTAGGTGAAGATGAGTATCTTTTGCTCAGAGGGTTCTGTAGCTTTATAAAGTGGAGTTTCAGGTGAGTCTGAGTAGAACAAGCAAAGAAATGAAAAATACTTCTTGGGACTGGCTTTAGGCCTAAGAGATATAGGAAAGTAGAAAATTCAGGTTTCCTTCAAGGTTAGAAAGCTCAACGGAATATAAAACAAATAAGTTTGTGTAGTGGTCTAGAACTCCATGTTTGTTTCTTCTAGGTACTTTTATTGTTATGGTCAGTACAGAATGTTCTTTACCTTTGGCTGAAGGCTTATAAATCAGCCTCAAATAAAGTCCTCACACAGCACAAACTCCAGCTATTCATTTCTTCTATAAAATTCATATAATTTCATAGAGGTTTATTGTTCAATGAACCATTTTCATCTTTTTGGTTTGCCCAACCAGGCCAATGAAACAGACATTTTCTGTTCTTGGAAATATTAGGAAAACAATTCCTTGCTTCTGTCCTTCCTGTTCACTTACTCCTCCCAAAGGAAAAGGCATGACTTCTCTGACTGCTAGGATTAGGAAAAGGGTAGGCCAACACACAACCATGGGTTTCAGCCTTTTGTTTTTGGGTAATGTGTTCTTAAAATTCCCACCTTTGGGGGTGGGGTTGAGACAGGAGTAGAGACATGGAAGCCTGTGTGCTGTCAGTGACTAGGTGAGTTATTTAATTCTGAGAGAAATGTACAGAGAAACCCTAATATAGTCATATTTTCAATCTACCTTTTCTAACTCAACTCTACGATCAATAAAACTTATATTCTGAGGTATATTTTTCTGACTTGTGCATTTTTCTCAAATAGTTATTGAATACACATGGAGAGGGTGCCAATTATTGGCTGCCGACTCCAACAATTACCAATATTGCTATTTCTTCAAATTATTTCTAGCTTAGTCTATTGTTTCCATGGCTCCAAATAATAGTAATAATAACTTGGACATCTTCAGCAATTTTAAAACTCATCTCACATGTTCTCAGAGAAATGTATAGGGAATATGGGGAAAAGCAGAGTATTGAATATTTCATTTCTGTGAGGTCTAGAAGCTTGATTTCCCTGTAGACCTAATTTCTTTCAAACACAGAATATTAGTGCTAGCAGAGTTGAGGTGACAAGGAGATATATTCAAGTTCAGAAAGCCATGATCTATTCAGTGAACATTCCTGGGCAATTCACCTCTTACCTCCTCCTGCATACGAAACAGAAGAGGGCTTTGATAAAGCGTATATTTTCAACTTAACATTTTAGTTTCTAGACTCTTTGGTCTACTTCATCAGAGCTATCTTCATGGCTGGAATGCTAGAAATAGCAATAAAACCATAAGGATGAATGAGATGTCTGCTCCAAATAGCCCAATTATTTTATGGCTAAAGTCAAATATTGATTTTATTGGTAACAGTACTTAGATGAAAAATCTTGCTGTTCAGATTAATTCTACTCATTTGATCTTTTTCATATTTGGTAAACACAGGTCCAAGTTTGCAACATGAGGGTTAACTGACCTTCCTTAAAAGTAATTTGTGGAGGAAAAGAAAATTTTTCCTATACCTATTGTGTAACTAGCCTTTCCATCAACTGAGAACTGCTTTTATATCCTTGCCTTGCCTCTCTTTACTCAAATGTAAATGATCTCACTGTTCCTCTTCATAGGCAGAAAAAGTGGCACAATATAAGAATTTTCACATTGTGCTAAAAAAAAAGTAAGTTCAAATAAATTAGATATTTAAATTTCAATTGATTGCAAAATCTAGAGCCTGTTTAAGCTATAATTTCCCTCACAGTGGTATTCTCATTTGACCTGAAAGACAAAACAAGTATGTTTTTGTGTGTTGAAGGGTGGGTGGATTTCTCCCACAAGAAAGGCAGTCTCCTATCTTACATGAGGAAAGGAGTGGGGAGAAAATCTCCTTTTTATCTTTTTATGTGAGTAGCCACATCAGTTCCACAGATTTTGTTTTATAGGAGCTTGTGCTTCTTTGACTATTGTGCTTCATTGACTATGCTTTCCCCAAACCTCCAGAATTTATTTAAAAAACAATTAAACCTTATTAAAACTATCTACTTTACTACCAGAGTGGCCCTTTGATGCCCTAGAAAGACAATAGAGATTGTTCAGAAAGGGATGGGAAACAAAAGGGAACATGGGGTTCTCCAGCTCTTTATTTGTGAGAGAATAAGCAGGAAGAAAGGTTAATGTTACTGAAAAAAAACCTAGAGACTGAAGACAGGTGTTAGGACCTGAGGTAAAATTTGAGACTGTGGGAGATTATGTGCCTAGAATGAGGGTGTACACTGGTCTCTGAAGATCCAGTCAGCAGTCCTGACCTATTTGCTCCACAGGAGTGACTGTGTTATTACTTGCGGTTTAGTGTGTCAGCCTCCATGCTTACTGGACCCTGGATGCTGAAGGGTACAGACTCTGTGGCAAACCTGGCTCCCTTAGATTGGTGGTTTAATTTTCCTGCTGCTCTCTAGAGTCTATTTCTATACAGTAGCATATTTATTATAAATATTAAGTGATAAAACTAGCTGTATTATAGAAAAGAGTCATGCCCACTGAAGACTTCATGTTAATTAGCCACAAATAAAGACCAAACATCTCTAGAAAACCTAATGCTTTATACATTCTAATTCTATCAGCTGTTAGGTTTCTGTTTCCCCACGACCACAGGGACACAGGGTGAAGACATTTCTCTGTTAACATATGTAGTAATATTTTCAAACAGGTTCTTCATGCCACTACATTCCTCGATTTGAAAACATTTAGTAATGCCCTAGCTGTAAGTAGAAAATATGAGACACGAGGACAAGTGTATCATGAAATGTTATGGAAGCACCAAATTTCGTTTTAACCAATAACTTTGATAATTTAACCTCCCAACCAAAGCCTTGACACTAGCTCATTAAAAAGAAAAATCTTTTCTGTGATTCCAGCTCAATTACAAAAGCCCAAAACATCAAAAGGAAAATAGCAAAGGACTTGACTTGTGCATGTATGTATTGCTAGTGACGGTTCAGGGGGTCTAATTAGAAGAAGCACTGAGAAGGAGGATTATCAGAAGGGGAGGAAAAAAGAAGTGTATTGGGAAATACATCATCCAGAAATATTGCAATTGAGTAACAGTGGCATAAAAATACTTACAAAATGACTTCACTGACAAAATTTTTCCCTTAGGAGCATTTGTCTCTAGAATATAAGATCCTTAAGTTAGAGAAGGTAAAAGTATTATAAAAGAGACTGCACAACTGGAAAGTAAAAACAGGATAAAAAAAAAACAGAAAAAATGTAAATCAAACTACAAAAAATTTTTTAATGTATGTGTCAGTCCTTTTAGAATTCCAGAGACATGGTTGAAACTTCTTCACTTAAAAAACTTTCTGCATAAATAGTTCAGTAAGACTTACCTGAGAATGTCAAAAATCTGAATCTCCCTGGCTATTATGTGCAAATTATGAAGGAGTCTCTTCTCCAGTTAGTCAACTACAAGTATAAAAATTCATTTACTACATGCACTGTACTGAGAGAAATTGCTAAAAATGACTAGTCCCTGTTGCTAGAATAGTGAAAATATGATAGGTAATTGAATAGTCTTTATTATATTCTGGGCAATCAATTTCTTTGTTTGTTTGGCTCATTGATTGGCTTTTTTTTTTTTTTTTTTGGCTTGGGTTGCCATCATCCCTTGCTATGCATTATGAAAATAAACATCATCTAAATGTCTACCAGGCTTCAACTGTTTGTGGGTACAAATGAAATTACACTACTAGAAAAACTAAGTTCTGTTAATACCTACCACCTGTGGGAAAATCAGAGCCCAGGTCCTCATTAACATTCCTTCCCAATCTCATAATTCCATGCAAACCCCAGTCTGGGCCTCCCTTCTCTGCCCTTGGGGTGTTGCGCAGCTCCTTACCGCTAGTCCCAGCACTGTCAGCAAACCAATGCTTCTATGCCAGCAAGAGCGTCCTTTGTATCCCAACCTTAAGAGCTTGCTTGGGCCAACCTCCTTTGCCATCCTTGCATTAGGAGTCACTGCTCTTTATTGTGACACTTTGCCACTCCTAGCTAAGCCTTCTCTTCCTTCTTTACGTACACATGAGAGACAGCTCTAACTTTTCAGAAGACCCTCCTGAAGGCACAGATAGAATGGAAGGGAAGTACACACATCTATTAATTCACAGTTACTAGAGATGGTTGTTTCAAGAAGCCACAATACGAGGCCCTTGGTTGTGATATTCCTTTTCTCTCCTTGTGAGGGAGGTAAGTTTTCTCTGCAAGTATTTTAAACATTGCTAAACTCCTCAGAGACAAGACCCAAACAAATAAATCCTATGGAGATGAAGATATTTCCTCCTTTCTTCCAGACTATGTAGTCATTTCTTGTCTCAAAATCTAGGATGACTGACACAGGAAAACCCCATTCTCATAAGAAGAGGTCTCACTGTCAGCCTCAATGGAACAATCACGTAGCATTCAGACACCCTACTTGATAAGTGATGTACACATAGTAGTTAGAAAGGGTGGTAAAATGGGGATGTAGGAGAGCTGCTTCTTTATATTCCTCACTTCCAAATTACTAAGAATTGATACTGCTTTTAATTTTTAGAGTTTCATAAACTTTGGACTTTCAGTGTTGAACTTAGCACATAGAGGAGCGTTTATGGTTCTTTTTCCAGGGTGAAGTGAAAGTGATTCCTGTATGTCTTTTCTGAAGTCTCAGGATCTTAGAACCAGACAAGCTCCAAGAACCTACTCAATACTTAAGACTCAAAATATGCTTTCACAAGAACAAGCAGCAGTTTGTAGGCATCTAAATCCATACTTAGAAAAGAAACATATTTTTTCAGAAGCAACCTACAGAAATGCTATTCTGCTTACCACATACATGACCTTTTCCACAATCTTCCAGAACAGTTTAGCTCCTTATAGCTACAGCTTTTCAAACATCTTTTCTAATTACAACCTGTGATTTAGATTTGCATAACTGAAAGACCCATGTAACAATTTTCCTCAAAATATAGAAATAGTTTGCATCAACATAGTATTCAAATCCCAACTTTTCACAAAACAAAAAAACTGCTTGCAATTTTGAAATGACCTTTGCACCAAGTTCTGTCATTTCCATCAGCAGTTTCAATAGCTTGGGACCAAGCTCAAGACACCATAATGCTCTTCAACACTCCTTTTAGCAGTGTCTGCAAGAAGCTAGCTCAGAAACACAGCCTGGAGGTGATAGTGGTGGAATCACTTTCATATTTTTATTTAGGAACTGCTTCCTTTTTCCTATATAGTCAGTGAGTGACCTTTCTTAAAACTACCCAATCTAATGTCAGTTAATAATTATAATAGCAAACACTTAATAACAGTTACTATGTGACAAGCACTTTTCCAAGTGGCCTATGTATATTGACTTAGCCTTCAAAACAACTCCATTGCACACGTATTACACATATACATGCACACACCATCTCTGCTCATTTTATAGACAAGAGAGGAATTAAATGACTTGCCCAGATCATACAGAGAGTAAAAGTAGCAGAACACAAATTAAACTTAGACAATTTGGCTTCAGGTTCAATCTCTTAACCACTCTACTACCTCATGAGACTGGATATCATACAACTTTTTCTAAGTTCCAGCCAAATTAACCTAGAATATTTCAGCCACTACCCCTATTTTCTGTGATTTCAGAAAATGCAGTTCAGAATGACCCTAATATCTGTTTGCAGCACCCCATTGTAGGAGGAACACGGACACTGCCATGTCGTTTTTTGTTGACATTGTTATTGTCAGTCGCCTGCATAGCAACTACTGCCTGTGGAGCCCTCACTGTGTCATAGGCACCGAGCTAACAGTGTAAGATGAACAGTATCATTTCATTGTCATAAGCCCACGGAATAGGTGCTATTATTGTTCTCCATATTGCAGAATAGAAAACTGAGGCTCTGAAAAATAGCCTGCTGAGGGTCACAGGGTTATTAAACTTGAGAACCAAAATTTGAACCTTCTGGTTAAATCTTAGATTCAGTGCTTTGATCAATATGTTATACTATCTCCTGAGTATAACTGTTATTTCAGGAAGATAGGAGTTGATGTGAATCATCATCATGTAGTGAGATCACTTGAATTATTTTAAAAAATAATCTCATGCATGTGAGATGGCCTCAGATTTTTCCCTTGATTTATTTTTATACTACTTAGTACATCATGTCTAAAATGAAGAAGCTGTTTTATGGAAAAGGCAAAGAAAAATACTTTGACTGGTTATCTAAGGTATGAGAACTCTGTTATTAGTTTTTCCATTATTTCATTCATCTCCTGAAACCTGAAATTGTATTTATTACCACCTTGGCGCAAGCCCCAATTTACATGCATGGAAGCAGTCTGGTATGAAATCTGTTGTTCTTTGTTGTATAATTACTTTGACCTTAGATTCAATAAATAGAAACATGTTTATAAGATTATGATGCTAATTTACATGAAACTGGAAAACTTCCAGTGCTAAAAAATTAACAAAAGAAGTTAGATATCAATAATAGTTGGAGAAGTCAAAATAATATCAATACCGCTATTATGTTTAGTCCCTTTATTTTTTTTAGGTTTTTTTTATCTAAAAAAATTCAAAAGACTTTTTTACATTCAAGTACATTACAGTCTGAGGGACTGTAATGTAAAGTAATAGAGTTGTGCAGGAGAAAATGCTGTGTGCAGTGAGTATAGTAAGAAGAGCTTTGGCTTCAGAGGCAAGACATTTGGGTGACATTTACAGAAAGCAAGCTTATCAAAATCTTACCGTTATTTTTGTCACAACAGGATTGCACTGCTTGGTTGTGCTTGCCTAAATTGGCTGCAAGAAGGCAGTGAGAACAAACCAACAGTTTTAAAGAACCACTTCTTCCAAATGGTTTATTGACATGCACATTTTCCACACCTGATGCTGCTTCCCTCAGATCCATAAGGTCAGCACATTTACACATTAGGACATATTTTAGTCACCTAATGACTGGGACGGCTGTGAAATGAAGTTTATGCTCTTCCTCCTTCCTAACTAGTTTGGTGTTCAACGTGTGAATTTTAAGCTTGGGAAATACATATACACGTACATACATGCATCTGTAAAAAAATATCTTGACTGGATCTTGAAAAATAAATCATGTTAAGGTTCATACACAACTAGAGGGTATTAAAATTGATAGAACCTCTTTGAGAATCTGTTTAGCAATATTGGCCAAGGCTGAACATCTGCATACCCTATACCTAGCAATTCCACTTCCCCACAATATGTACATATTTTCACAATATTTCAGATATAATAATTTCAGAAGACTATTTTTAATAACTAAAGACTGAACAACATTCAAGTGATCTTCAAGGGTTGAATGAGTAACAAATGGAACACTATCCAACGATAAGAATGAACTGCTTGCTGCTCCACAGCAACAAGGACAAAGCATAGAAATGTAGTCAAAAAAGGGAAGGCAGGCACAAAAATTATGTACTCTATGATTCACATTCTATAAAATTTAAAAACAGGCAAATCTAATCTGTGGTACTAGAATTTTATAGTGGTTATCTATAGTGAGAAGGGGTAACTGGGCTAGAGCATGAGGGGGCTTGCTGGGTATTTGTGATGCTCTACTTCCTGAGCTGGCTAGCTTGTTATACAGATTGCTAACTTTGTAAAAATGTGGTAAGAAGACTTTTGCATTTCTCTGCTTATGTGTTATACTTTAATATAAGTTTATATTAAAATAATTCTCTATCTATCTATATTTATATATTTATTTATAAAAAATTTGTATGTTCTTTATCAAGTTACCTTAGAATAAGGTTTCCTCAGTTTGAGCACTATTGAAATTTCTCTGTTGTGGAAGACTGTCCTGTTTATGTAGGAGGTTTAGTAGCATCCCTGGCCACTATCTACTAGATGCCAGTAGCACCCCACACTCCCTGAACTCATAGTAACCGAAAATGTCTCCAGGCATTGAGAAATGTCCCCTGGTAGGTAAAACTGTTCTCAGTTGAGAACCATTTTCTTAAAGTAACTTAAACAATGGGTCACATTTTATCAAGGTTATTGATCAATTATTCCATCTACGTTCTTTTCTTTATCATTAGTTAAATACCACAAAGATATTTAATAACTAGCAAATGGAATCAGCCTGGAAATTAAAAGGCAGAGTCATTCACATCTAAGAAACAGAATTATTCAAGTTACATGTTATGCAGACAGAATTAGAACAAAAAAAAAGATTTTAAAAAACACTTCAAACTTCTACTCTCTGAAAAAACTCTGTCATAAGTATAAAATAATAGATGATATCTGGACCTAACTTTATTTCATAATTTGGAAAGATGAATATTGGAGGGGAGGGTGGACAGTAGAGTAGATGAAAAATGCTCCTCTTAAAATCTCTTTGGTCACCGCAGTGTGTGAGGAGGTCTAAGGGACCACGTCAAGCAGAAAGTTATGGCAGAATTTCTTCCTAACACAGTAGGTCACCCCTTACATGACAGAATGCCAGAAAACAAAATTAGTCCATGTAACTTCAGCCTTAAGAAGCAATAAAGCAAGGAAATGGTTCCCTGCCAGAGCTGTTCTTGGCCCCTAATTTCTCACCTCCTCAGTAAACTGCTCTATCTCTGATCAGTTCTTTAATTTAAGATACTAGAACAGCATTATTTAGGAGAAATATAATACAAATCACGTATGTGGTTTTATATATTTTAGTTGCTATGTTAAAAATGTAAAATATAATGGGTGAAATTAATTTTGATAATACTGTATATTTTATTTAAACCAACAAATCTAAACAATTATACCAATATATAATTAATAAAAATTACTGATGAAATAGTTTTTTTTTCTTTTGCATACTTAGTCTTTAAAATCTAATATATGATTTACAGTAAAATCACAGCTCAGGTCACACTAGCCACATTTAAAATGCTCAATAGCCACATTTGGCTCATTGCTATTACCCTGGACAGCACAGTTTTAGAATCAAAAGCAACAATATAGACAGTAAGGATATATGGGGAGAATTTATCCATCATTTTAGGAGGCTTTTAGTGGTCATAGTTTTTCATCAGAATCCATACACAGTAAAGTTGATATGTACCTTTATTGTAGTTTTCAGGTTTAACTTTTTTTGTGATTTCCATTGTAATTTCTTCTTTGATCCATGAATTATTTAGATGGGCATTTAAAAATTTTCAAATCCATTTGGAAAGGAAAGAGGAGGTAATTTTTTTTATTGGTTTTCTGTCTTATTTAATGGTGGTCTATAGTATATAAATCTTTGCTCTTTTTAAAAAAAATATTTATTTTCCTAGTTTCAAGTATATAGCACATTGGTTAGATATTTATATAGTTTATAAAATGATCCCCTTATTTGCTCTTTCTCCCCTCTGGCTCTCTATCTTGTCAATGCATTAATGCTAACTGCATTCCCTATGCCATGCTCCCTATCCTCATGACCATCTATCAACTACTAATTTGTACTTCTTTAACCCCACATTCTCTCAGCCCCCCAAACCCCTCCTATCTGTCCGTCACCTTGACCTTGTACATGATCAATCTAGGTTGTTACTAAAACTTCCATGCTACTCTATGCAAGCTTGGAAATAAAAATCAAGACTACTAATTACATTGCTTAGGTCTGCAATGTATATTTACTAAATTTTGCTTCATACAAACAGATTTGTTAAAAATCTTCTATAATTATAGATTTGTCAATTTTTCATAATTTTGTGAGTATTTTTTTCATATATAGACTGAGCTATATAAAATTGTCAGTAGTTAATAATTTTTAACCTGAAAAAATTATAATTTTATATAGCTCAATCTAATAATTTTTCATACATAGAGTTTATAATAAATATTATATTATAATATAATATATTTTTTATAATATATGAACCCTTTTATAATATATGTAGCCTTTTTATAATAATATTTTTTATGAAAATCTTTTTGTTTGATAATAATATTGTTGCTAAAACATTATACATATCTCAATTTCATTGAAGTCATTATCATTATGTTTTAGGTATAGTTTTAATAAGCAATATATAGTTAAATAGTTTTAATCTGAAAGTTTGTATTTTAACTGTAAGAATTTTTAAAATTATACTTGGTGTGATATCCTTGCATTTATTTTTGCAATGTTCTATTGTGCTTTTCTAGTCATCATGCTTCTTTTTAGTGTACTTCTTTCCTTGCCTTTTATAATACCGTCTTTTCTTCATTCACTTCTTTCTATTAATTGAAAAATTTACATTTATTTCTATATGTATGGTGATTTTTAACTGTTATTATGAATTCTTAAATTCAAATGTAAAGTTAATTAATAATTCTTTCTTTTGTAAAATAAATATTCCTAAAACTCTAATCATAGCCTCCTTATTTTACCTTGTCTCTATTGTTTTATTTTCTACCTAGTTTCTTAGATTCCTCCTTAATTATTATTCTGCTGCTTGTTGTCTTAAACATTAAATGTTTTGCTGGTTTACTAATTTAAAAGATTTACTGAGTTTTTGCTTGCTAGAGCTTACTGTACTCACTTCTTCCACTGAGATCAATTTTCTTGTTTCTTGAGATCATTTTTTTTCTAGTTCTGGGCATGAAATATCACTGTCTTCAATACCTTTATTCTATCTTTCCTTTGCTATGGTACTTTATTCCTGTACATAATTCTAAATTGACTGTGTTTTTTTTGTTAGCACTTTGAAGACAAAATTTTCATCATTTTTCTGTCCTCTATTCTATAATCTGTCAATTTAATTCTAGCTCTTTCGTAAGACATCTGTCTTTTCTCTCTAGTTGCTTTAAAATTTTCCCCCTCTGGCTTTAGTGTTCTGTAGTTTTATCACAATGGGCTTGGCTATTGATTTCTTTTTATTCATTCTGCCTATTTTTTACACATCAATTCTGGGAAATTTGTAGCCATATTCTCTTGGAATATTACCTTTCAATTCTTCTCAATAGTCTCTTGTGATGAAACTCTTTTAAATATATGTTGAGCATCATTTTATCCTCCATGTTCACTTAGCTTCTCTTTCCATTCTCTTATTCTCTTGCTGCTTCATTCTGGGTATTTAATTAATTATCGAGTTCACATATTCATTATTTAGTTGTGACTATTTAATGCATTAATTTGGATTTTAATCCTTTTTTATTTTTTATTTTTATTATAGTGACTGGTTACCAAAGTCTGAAAGTTTTAAGTGTTTAATTCAATACTAAGTCATATTTATATTCCATTGTATGTTCACCACCCATAGTTAATTTCTTTCTGTCAGCACATATTTGACTCCTTTTGCCCCATTTACCTCCCTACTCCTGAACTACCCTCTGATAACCACTAATTTGCTGTCCAAGTTCATTAGTCTCTGTTTGTTTGTCATGTTGTTTGTTGCTTTTAGGTTTATATCCTACTTATAAATAATATCAGGTGGTTTTCAACTTTTTCTGTCTGGCTCATTTTGCTTAGCATGATTATCTCAAGATTAATCCATGTTGTCGCAAATGGCAGTATTTTATTTCTTCTTATAGCTGAGTAAAATTTTACTTATATATGTAACGCTTCTTTATCCAATCATCTATTGTAGTGCACCTTAGTTGCTTCCATGCCCTGTCCACCGTGAATAATGCTGCTATGAACATCGGTGTGCACATATCATTTTAGATATATGTTTTCGAGTCTTTGGGTAAATTCCCAGTAGAGGGATTGCTGGATCATATGGTAGACGAATTCTTAGTGTTTTGAGGAATCTCCATATTGTTTTTCGTAGTAGCTGTACCAATTTGCAGTCCCACCTGCAGTGTATAAGGGTTCTTTTTTCTCTGCATCTCTCCAACACTTGTTATTACTTATCCTATTGATAATACCTATTCTAACAGGTCTGAGGTGGTATTTCATTGTGGTTTTGATTTGTATTTCCCTAATACCTACTATCCTTTCATATGTTTGTTGGCCATTTGTATGTCTTCTTGGGAGAAGTGCCTGTTTCAGTCCCCTGCTCATTTTTTAAATTAATTTTGTTGTTGTTGTTGTTGTTGTTGTTGTTGCTGTTGTTGTTACTGAGTTGTATGAGTTCTTTGTATAATTTGGATAATAGGCCCTTATCAAAGGCATTGCTTGCAAATATATTTTCCTATTTGAATGGTTGTCTCTTTACCTTTTTGATGGTTTCTTTTGCTATGCACAAGCTTTTTAGCTTGATTTGGTCTCATTTATTTATTTTTGTTTTTACTTCCCTTACTTTTGAGGTCAAATTCAAAAAATCCTCTTTAATTCCAAGGTCCATGAGTTTACTTCCTATGTTTTATTTTATACAATTTGTTTTTTCAGGTTTTATATGCAGGTCCTTAATCCATTCTGAGTTAATCTTTGTGTGTAATGAAAGATCAGTCTATTTTCATTCTTTTGCCGGTGGTCTTCCAGTTTTCCCAGCACCATTTATTGAAGGGGCTTTTCTTTCTCCATTGTATATTTTTGGCCTCTTTGTCAAAAGGTATTTGCCCATATAAATAGGAGTTTACTTCTGGCCTCTCAGTTCAGTTCCACTGGCCTATGTGTCAGTTTTCTTGCAAATACCATGCCATTTTGATTATTGTCTCTCTGTAGTATAATTTGAAGTCAGACAGAGTGGAACCTCCAGCCTTGTTGTTGTTTATTTTTTGTTTCCTCAGGATAGCTTTGGCAATTTGGGGTCTTTTGTGCTTCCATACAAATCTGATGATTTTTTTGTTCTATTTCTTTAAAAAGTGCCAGTGGGATTTTGATAGAGATTGCATTAAATCTGTATAATACTTTAAGTAATAAAGTCATTTTAACTATGTTGATTCTTCCAATCCAAGAACACAACATATCTTTCCCTTTCTTTTTAATCTTAATTATTAAAATTGTCATTTTCTTAATCTGTTTTTATTTCATCATTCCTAGTTTATTTCATTGAATTTTACTTCCTAATTTAATAACTCAATCATATTAATGTAATAATTTTTTCTATTAAAGATTATCATTTATTATTTCAAGTTCTTTGGGCTATAACCATTCTATTATATATTCACTAACATAAAATTGATCATTTGAAACAACGTCTTGTAGTTTGTATTGCAATTTTATATTTACACATGTTTACCTTTTTATTGTAAATCTATGTAGCCTGGGTGGTAGGAATGTCCATCAAAAATAATTATTTGTTTCTACCAAGTACCTTAGTAGTATCACCAGCTAGGGACAAATTTTTATAGTAACATTTTGGTGTATTTGTCATGATATTCACGTAAAATAAATGCAGTCCTCAAACTACTGCTTAATTTCTGCTCTCTTAATGGGATTTACATTTTTTTCTCCACCTCTTTAAAGGAAAGCCTCTGTCTTCTCCCTATTTCATTGGCTAGATTATATTTAATTTGAGGATGAAATCATTCATAGGCCCAATTTCATGAAGGGTTATCACTATCCAATACCTAGCTTAAAAGTACCTAATGCCTTACCTTTATCTCTCAAGTGAGGTGACACCGAAGCTGCTTTTTCTCTGATAAAAAACAAAAACAAAAACAAAAACAAAAAAACATTTAAAGTCCCCAGCTGTATGCAGGTTTCTACTACCAAATACCTAGTTTGAAAGGGTTAAGGCTTTAGCTCTGTACATCAAGTAAAATGAGAAATGCACTTACTAGCTATCAGCTGATAACTCCCACTCAACTTCTCACTCCAGAACAGCCACAGATTGAGCATGTGCATCCAGTTCTGATTTTCAGTTTCACCTATATTCCTAATACCTGGAGATTTCTTTTCTTTTCTTTTTTTTTGAAAGTTCAGCTATGCATTTTAAAAATGCTGTTGTTTTTACATGTTATCCAATAATTCTAGTTGTCAGTTTATCTTGGTCTGTCACCTTGTTAGAATCCTAAATGCTGTTTGAAATTCTTCTCTACTTCAGCATTCATGAGTACTAAAATGCACACCTATCTTTAGTAGTTATGGTTATGAACTGTGTTCATGCAGGGGACATGTGTTTGTGCAGACTCCCTAAAACAGTACCTCTCAGTCTTTTATTCTTCTTAGAAATCTCATTAAAATGCAAACTATGATTTGATACATGAATAAGGTGATGCTAAGGTTGCCAGAGACTTTGAGTAGCAAGGCCCAATGAGATTACGATATGTACTCTGTAAAGGGGTATCTTCTCACCACTGCCTCTTCTTCCAAGTTGATGGTTATAGCAGAATATTTGTAGGTACTTACAAATATTTGATGATCTGATCAGACCACCAAAATACTACATGTTTTTTTAATAACACATAGTTTTATGCCTCAAGTTTTTGACATTGTTTTGTCATTTTATATTTTTAAAATCTCACTTCTAACTTAGCAACATTGACTATGTCACTGATCTGATGTGTGCCTCAGTTTTCCAAAATTTGGAGAGTTAAGTAAATCCTTTAATCTTAGAGATATCTACACTTTCTGCATCCATAATAATGCCTATAGAGAAAAGACCATATAGAAGGCACTCAATACATAATTACCAATTGCCAGAAATGAGATAATGTATATTATCTAGGGATAGATTCACTGCCCTTGGCTTTGTTCTACAGTTTTATGAAAAGATAATTGCTTACCACCAGAAAACTATTGCCTGCCCATTACCTGGGCACTTTAAAAATGAGGCACAGTCTGGAGAAGAGAGACTATTGAGAGTGAGTCTGTCTTCTCGAGGATTGTCTATCTTAAATTCCTCAAGGTGAACATCACTGCCTAGAGGGAAGCATAATAAATTGCTTCCCCAGTTGTGACATTGTTTAAGGACACAATTTCTGAGTCTACAGGCTTCATTTCTCTCTAACCAAGTGGGGAAAGAGACCTCAAAGGGGACCTTATTAGAACTTTCTTTGCCCTTTTATATGCCCTAATGCACATTACTGACTGTCCCCACGAGAAGATAAAAAGGAAGAAATAGGTTTGGTATACACAGATGAATGGGGGCACCCAAGAATCATGTTGGTGTGCATCTCTAAGTTAAAATTTGAATAATTTCATAGTTCCTCTCACCCTTTCATTACTTCATCACTGAGTTCAGTTTATAGTGATGGAATATTTTTGTGAGATTAGATAGATAGATAGATAGATAGATGATAAATAGATAGATATAGATATAGATAGATAGAGATAGAGATGATAGAGATAGAGGTAGAGATAGAGAGAGAGATAGAGGTAGAGAGAGATAGAGATAGAGACAGAGATATGGGAGTAGGGGAAGAGAGACAGAGAGAGATTAAAATATTTGTTCCTCATTTCCTTTCTCATTCATTTCAATTCTGGCCTGTCACTTATGAGAAAGTGCCTTAGATAACAAAGCAAAAACAAAACAACAAAAAGCCCTACAAAATTCTTAGAAGAATCCAAACAATTTAGTGTCATATACTACAGAAAAAACCTGGGATATAATATAATTAGCAAAGTAAGCAAGCATCAAAAAGTTGGAACTGGGTTCACAAATTCTCAGAGGGCCGTAGTTAGACCTCAGCCATCCAGGAGGAGTACTGTAAGCTGCATATTTCATACCCAGGGTTTCCTCATACTGTACTTCTCTAGTCCACATCTAATTTCAATAATATCCTAAAGCAACTGCAATAAGAATAAGCCAGCTTATTCTGACATGCCCTACTTCTTGGGGAGGCAGTTTGAGAGGATTTCACTCACCACACAGGTACTCTGAGCTAAACTGGACAAGTGTGTAAGGTGCAGAATGCATGTTAAAGAGGTCCACTTTTTAACCTATCCAGGAATATAGTCAGTTATTTTCTCTTACTTACTTCAGTCAGCATTTCAACTATTTTTCTTATTGTTTCTCCCCTCCCTCCCAACCCTACTGATGACCTATAACTGACTGTTTTCAAAAAAGAGGCAGAAAACCAAGAGAAACTTCAATCAGTACACCATTTTTTAAATAGAAGTCCCCTGGCTAAAATTAACAAAAAAATATTGATTCCTTTAGCTTAAGAATTAACCCATTGAACTTTATGGTGTTATTTTCACTGATAGTCCATTCTATGATCCAAGAAGTAAAAATAAAGTGAAACATTGATATATGGATGATTCCTAGATTCAACTTTGGTCAAAAATTCCTATCAAAACCTTTAAAGAAGAGAGGCAAGGTGACTGATGGAATGTAATCTCCTTTTCTCTTCACCATACAGTGGAAGATCTTGGGCAAGTAGAACTTCCCAGAAGTAGGCAGCCCCAAGAACAAGAGATCTAAATGTACAGAAAGAACAAATGACAGCCATGTTATCAAGAATAGACTAAACCTTATGTATTGTAAAGTCTTAAGTCTTGGTATCATACAGCCTATAAAAGGACACATTTTGCAGAAAAATCCATAGAGAAAATGCTACTGAACTGTGGTCTTCAAGGGCATGGGTTGGTCTGTTTTTATTTTACCCCCATTACCTAGCACATTATCTGATACATGATAGTCACTTGATATATACTCAACAAAGTTTTACAGAAAGAAGAAAGTGATGGAGAGAAAAAGAAATGAGACATTTATCTGGTTATACATTAGATTCTGTTGCTTCTTATTGATGGAGCACTGTGGTGACCTCTATTTTTAATTTCACAAAGCTGCTGGCATTTATTGAGCATTACAGTATACTCTTGACTGATCTTTTATCACCATATGCCCCAGTCACCCATTGAGGTCTGAATTGGCAGTTACTCAGTGTGTCCTGAGTATAACTTTGTGACCATAGGAGCCAGTGTTTTCTGTAATTATGCTCCTGGGCTGTGAATTCTGTTCCCTGTTGAGATTAAGAGAGGAACGTCTGTTGCAGAAATTAGGTTAAAGCAAAGGAGGTACATATATTTGCTGATATCTTTAATCTTTACTATTGTTTTAATTTGATTTTCTTTATTCACTGCATAAAGTGGTAGTAATTATAATGATCACCAACACTTATATAATTTTACCAAGTGCCAGACATTGTTTAATTCTCATATAAGCTTTCTTGGAGGTACTATAACTGGCTTTATGTTACAGATGAAAAAACTGATGAACAGGGAGGTTAAGCAACTTAAGCAACAGAATCAAGGTTCAACCCAAACAATCTGTCTCTAACGCTGTGACAAAGATATTTTAACTACATGTAAATATATGTTGTGCATGTATATGAATGTATAATGTGTCTATTTAAAGTAGGTATCACTGAAAGCTTGAACAATGACCAATATTCTTAAAAATTGTATTTTATAGCAATATATGAGCAATTGTATAGCAACAGCCACCTTCATGTTCAAACCACTATGCTGTCTGCTTTATACACTGTATCATAACACATAAGAGTGAGAACTCATTTACAGAGCAGATCATTGGTTTGTATGATACTTTCACAAGGTTTTTTCTAGTAAATGGCATTGTCAGAAATTAATCCCAGACTGAGTCCAAAACTACATTCCTAGAAAATATAGATGTATAAGAGTTTGGTCACATAATATTTATAATATGATTCCAGTTCATTAGGGATATGAGTTGCATGTTTACAATTAAGACATATTTTGGCCAACATATTATAGACTTAGGGTCTAATTTCAGATTCCTTTGGTTCCTCCATCTCCATACCCAGAGTTCATAAATCATCTTTGAATATGTGGCTGTAATATTACACACATCCATGTACACACACACCCACATACATACAAAACAGAACACACAGAAAGGGGAAAAGAAAGGGGGAGGGAGGTGAGAGAGAGAGAATCAAGGGACATGCATTTTAGAGATCTATAGAACTTAATCTCTTCAAAGGAACAGGAGATGAGAGACTTTGGAAAAAGAAAATTAGGAGTGTCATCTCAGCTAATGAGAGCTATTGGATATTACCACTTGTTTTTTTCTGTTTTCAAAAATTGTGTCTTCACTGAAGAACTTCTTAATTGTGTGAAGAAAGTAGCTCCAGAAAGCCATCCATTCTGCCCAGGTATTGTTCATAAGCCCCAAGGTGTTGCTGATAGTGAGTTTGATTCAATAACAAGTAAAGCCCAGTGTTTATAAATATTCTCTTAAATATAAATCCAGAGTTGTTAGTTCAAGCTCTTATAGAATGATAATATAGAACCATGTATTAAGGATAGTGTTTAGATCTAACTGAACTTTCCATATCAGGCCTGATAGTACAATGCATAGACAGTTTCACAAGTATCTGGATATTTCCAGGAAGAACTCCAGAAGGCAAAGAAAAACTATGCTGAGATATAGAGCATCTGTATCTACTCTAGGCCCTACTCAGTGCCTTTATATCCTTGACTTATTCATAATACCAAAACTTACTTTAACATTCCAGAGGAAACTGTGTGTGTGTGTGTGTGTGTGTGTGTGTGTGTGTGTGTGTGTGGTTCCATCAGATAGAAGAAAAAAAATTAAGGGCTCTGAAGAGTAGAAATATTTTGCTATTTTTAGAATGAAGAGATTTTGTGGCTGGGGTAGGGTGAGCAAATGAAAACATAATGGATGATGATATAGGTTAAAACTAAACCAAAAGGCCCCAGAGATATGCCAGGACTACTTGGCTTGAAAAGTAAGCTAACTTATCTACCTTTCTGAAAAAGCAGGAATCAGCACCATAAGGCTCCTTTCCCTCTAAGAGGAGTCCCGGGACTCCAGTCCCCATCAAGTCACAGGAGCTCTGTAGAGGAGTGCTTTTATTACTGTCAGCTCTCCTCCCTGCTTTGTCACCAGGAAAACATTAAAAATAACTGGCTTTTTCATCTGTGCTAGCAGAAAAGTCAGAGCTTCATCTCGGTGGAGATGGAGACACAGCAGTTGAAAGGGAATCCTAAGAGCTTGATTCTACGTGGGGTCCAGGAGATACCAAGGTGAGTCTAAGGTGGTTCTTGATTTTTAGGAGTTCTCAGATTTGGGAAGAGATTGGCAAGGGCCTAACATCCCTATTACCAGGGAGGGGACAGACAAGGGAGGGAGCCAGTGAGCCACTCTTGGATGAAGGCAGAACTTCCTGGTAAAGGTGATATTTGACCTGTATCTTTGTTTTTGTTTTTAATCTCTTTAGCATCTACGAACAGGGCATGGTGACTGGTGCAAAGAATGGTCTAGACCAGAAACCTTTATAATTTAGGGGGACTAGATTTGTTTAATATGTTTATTACAATTGCTTTATTGAGGTATAATTGGCAAATGATAAACAGACCATGATTAAATGTATAATCTGATAAATGTGACACATGTGTACAGTCATAAAACCATCACCACAATCAATATAACAGACATATTTATTGCCCACCAAACTCTCATATGCTCATTGGAAATTTCTCTTTCTTACCTTTCCCATCCTATCATTTCCCATCTCCCAGTAATCACCAATCAGTTTTATGTCACTAGAGACTGGTTTGCATTTTTTATATTTATAGAATATAAATAAATAGAATTATACAGTATGTACCCTTCTTTTGTCTGACTTCCGTTATTCAGCATAATTATTTTGAATCATTTATTTTGAAGTACATATTTTATTCCTTTTTAATGTTGTGCAGTAGTCCATTGACTGGATATATCACAATTTATTTATTTATTTATCTACTGACAGACATTTGGATGGTATTCAATTTGTTCCTATGACTTCTATACATATTCTTTCTGTTCTTGTTGGTATGTGTTGGCTAAGTTCTATAGTTTCTTCCTTCAGAAGGCCTAGCACTTCCTTGGCCAGGTTATGTTGTGACTTAACCCTAGTTACTTGTCTTAAGCCAGGAAAGTAGATGGAATATGATCTGAGTTTGTATGTGCTACCTCAGAAGCCATGCACCTCTCCATTATCTCCAGGCAAGGGAGGAGTGGATCACTTTGTAAAATTCAGAGATTCGGGTGTATCTAGGGCTTGAAGGTTTTGAAGTGCATCAATCATAATATTCCATCTCTTATTTGAAGATTTCATTTCTTCTAACTAGGGCCCTGATCTGGGCAGAGAAGATTTGCTGAGATTGCAAATCAACATTCATTCTTTGTAGTTCTATCCTTAAAGTTGAATTCTGAATCTAACCCTTAGCCTTTTCTCTTCTCAGGCTATAGGAAATAAGAATTTATATACTGTTAAAGAGGTTCTTTGACTTTTACATTTTGTCTTGAATTTGTGATTAATTATCTTTACCCTTTCATTGTCTTTCTCTCATGTTTTGATAGTATTAAGCATCATTCATTGGTTTCCAGTGTCCTTATTAATTACTAGTACTCTAAAACCTCTCAAATCTTAAGATATTGCACCTGTCAATGGATTATATTCACCATAGCCCATTCCAGTTTACTACTGGTGTAAGTTTTAACAGTTCCACCATGATAGCATGCTGTTATGGACTGAATGTTTGTATCCTCCCGTAACAGTATTAGGAGGTGGGACCTTTGAAAATAATTAAGATTAGAAGAGTTTTGAGGATGGGACCCTTGTAAATGGGATTAGTGCCCTTATAAGAGTTATAAAAGAGCTTTTTTTCTTTCTCTGCCCTCTGCCATTTGAGAATACAATGAGAAGTCAGAAGTTTGCAGCCTAGAAGAAGGTATTCACCAGAACCTGATCATCCTGGCACCCTTATCTCAGATTTTCAGCCTCCAGACTATAAGAAATAAGTTTTCAATGATTATAGTTCTTTATTACAGAAACCCACATTAAGACACATGCCAGAGACTACATGAATTCTACCTTCCATGGGTACCTCATTCCCAACCAAGCTGTGGCTAACCCATCCTCCAAGTCTTATTTTTAAATCTATTCCTAGGATCACTCTTGTCATGAATTACCTTGCATCAGGTTCCCCAGGAAAGAGGTTTGAGATAAAGATGCATATGCAGGAATTTTACTGGGTAATGATCTTTAGAACAATATCTGTGAGGTAGTGAGGAAAGCATATTTGAGCAGGGAAACATTGAATTGAGCTCCAGTCACAACTTAAGATCCATACTGCTCACAATGGAATTTGGAAGTGGTTTGTTATTCATCATTTTTCTGAATTTAGCCAAGGAGAGTGGGCTTTGGTACTCTTGGTATAGAATAGTCATTGAGTGTGGGCTGCCCGTGGGGAGTAGGAGCATAACCATGGATTAGATGGCTTTATTTTGCTGACGTCAGTGCTCAGGAAATGACTCAATTGTGAATTGTCAACAACTAACATTTCTGCCAGTTGAGGAAATAGGGTCCCTGTAGAGGAAATCTGGGTGGCATGCCAGAGCATGTACTGTCATTTATCTGGTAGATGGTAGATGTAGTTTTTAAACCTAATTTCATTTTACATTCTTAGTTGCTGCCTGCTACATATCTGATATATCTTCTTCCTTCCATTTTGCCCTGTCATAGGTCAGAATTTCACTTTCTTTTTATAGAAATATTGTGGTGTTCTGCTCTTTCTGACTCATCTCTATTTTCTTCAATCTGGCTTCCACATTGCCACCATGTGATTCTTCCACAGCACAAGTTTTCGGTATGCCACTTACATTGGTTCAGTAACACCCTATTGCCTATAGAATAAACTCTAATGATTAAACAAACAAAAAAAAAGCCTTCATTTGGTTTCTATCTTCTTTTATAAGGTCACCTCCATTGACTCTCCTGTCAATAGGCTCTAGCCAAATTTTAAACCACTTAATAGCACCCTGTTCTTTCACAATTCTTGATATTTTTCACATGCTGAACCCTCTACCGGTAAAGTCCTTCCCTCTGATCTTCAATCTTATGAATTCCTAATGACTCTTCAGGACCCAACTCAAACATAAAACTCTCAAGCAGCTTGGATCATTCAATGCATTGTTATCAGTTTATCTGGTATGTATTTATATTAATGACTTATATTCTTCATATTCATTTGTCTATTTCTGATAATCAACCATGAGTTCCTTGAAGGCATGTACCATATCTCATTCATCAGTGACTTCCCAGTGCATGGCATTTATTTGGTGCTCATGAATCTTTGTTGAATAAATGAATGAATTCATGAGTGAACCAGTAAATCAACGTGCCTTTCTTCCTCTTCCTTTTACTGAAATGTACTCTATCTATATGTCCCATAAAATCTTTATTTAAATATAACAAGTTTCATCGACAGTCAAATACATTGTCCATCCAAATATCTTTCTAAAGGTTTGATCCTGTATGATAACTTAACCTTTTCTACTTCTTTATCTTTCTTTTCCTTCCAGCTCCTCCTGGCATTTACAATACATATATAAGTTAATAGACCAAGTGAAATAGTTAACTGGTAAATGAGTTAGTAAGAATGAGGTCAAGAAGAGAAAAACTCTTATTGCTAATGCCAGTAATATTACTGCAAATTTAAATACCACCACACTTGTAAAATCAGTAAAGCAGACAAAAATGCATTTTTAATATACATTTCATCATCCAAAGATAACCACAATTTTTCCCTTAAAATAATTTTTTCTGATCTTTGCATGTATGCACATATACCTATTTTTATAAAGTATGGGTAATACTATGCCCAAATTCTACATTCTGCAATTTTACTTAACATTTTGTTATGAACATTTCCTCATTTCTTTCCAAAAATGTATTTTAATGAACACATAATTTTCCTTTGTGGAGTTTGTACAATCAACTCTTAATTTTCTAAGCTAGTGGGGGCAAATTACATTGAGAGAGACATGGCTATCTAATACCAAATAGGATGACTAGAGTTTGTCAAATATTATCTGCAAAGTTAAAGAGAAAGTTAAAGAGAAAGAGAAATGTTGAACATAAACAGATAGTTACTGAGTCTTTTTCCTCACAGAAGTTTATTGGTTATCATTTCTGTGATATTAAATAATGAAGAAGATTTCATCAAGTTATTTAAAAGTCTTAAATTAAGGACTGATTGATTAATATTTCTCTATAATTTTCCTCCATTTCATTTCATCAATATGGGACTTTAGGCCTTTTCTCTCCTGCATCATTATACACTGACCTTTCCATTGTTAATGCTTCTATTCTATGCCTGAATAGAGAGAATTTTTTTCTCTTTTCAGAGATTAGCTGCAAAGAAAATTTATGTGACATTCAAAAGAATTATTCCCAACCTACCCTTTCAAATGCCTTTCTGACATCTAATGATGTAATTGAGCTACATTAATTTTAGGGAACACCTATATTTGCATAATACAAATTTTATTTTAATGTACTTCAAAATATGCATTGCTTAAAAATTAATGCAATTTTTTTGCAAGAGATACTAAACCATGTTTAGTTTTGTTACTTTTTCACAGTATACTTTGCATTTCACAGTTGTTATGAACTTGAATCGATATCAGTATATAAGGTTTATTTACTCTATCCTGTCACCAATATGCAAACTTTATCACTAAGGGCCATTTTTTTGATGTCCAAGGTACCCAACAACATCAAAAATATTTCTAATACAGATTTATGCACAATAACATTATTTAAATCCAAGCTTCTCAGTATCTGACCTATGTATGTGTCCCTATTTCTTTAAGATAATAAAGAAAATTATGGAAAATAGGGATTTTAGACTATATAAATTAGCATAAAACTAGCTTTAACAAATTACATTTCTTTACTGAGAGTACTTCTCGGAGCCACTAAAGAAATTATAGAATAAAAATAAATAAGAATACAGTAAGATTTACTCTGAATCTCAAAAAGGTGTAATACTCTCAATTCCCTAGCCATTTACCAGGAAACTATTCCTACATCATAGGACTGATTATCCTGGAATATACTGATCTAAGTGTGCTTTTACTATTTCAATTTTTCAAGTGTGCTTTTACTATTTCTATTTTTCAATTTTCTGTTTGAATTTTGGGGTCCCCACTGATATGGTACAAATATAGTGAGTTGTAGGATGGAGAAAAGGACTGAGAGACACTAAAAAAGAACTGTCTTAATGTGCACCAAAGAAGAGCTTTAGGCTATGAGTGTCCAAAAATGTGCTTCTATCCCACAACTTGCTCAACAGACTTCTGCTCAGGCCTAGTTTGAGACATTTCTCAGTTTAGAGCTGCTTAATATTTGTTTTTTTTTTTACTTCTCTCTTTGAGAGATATACCTTCAAAATATATCTTGAATCTGATCATTTCTTACTACCGTCATCAGTACAGTTCTAAGCCAAGCCACCACTATTTAAAATGTTAAGAAAGATCTAATTTGATCCTCTAATGGCTTAGTATTAAAACCAAAACCTTTGCCACAGCTTATAAATATATATATATATATATATGATCCAGCCCCAACCCTCCCCCTGACCTTATCTTCACAAACATTTCTTCCCAGATTTGCCTCTTACTTTTCCTCAAATATACTGAGCATGCACCCATCTCTGTGTCTTTGCATTTGCAGTTCTCTCTGCCACCCCAAGTACCCCTATGGTTTGTTAACTCACTTCTTTCAGAGAGTAAATGAATGAATGAATAACTTAAAAATTATATTGTTATTATTTTCCATAAGAAAAACTGACCTGTATGATAGACAGAACCAACCTATTTGGCCTTAATTTTGTGTGATTATATAAATTTAAAATTAAAAAAACAATAATCCTAATGAGAATATAAATGTGTGTGTGTGTGTGTGTGTGTGTGTGTGTGTGTGTGTGTGTGTGCGCGCGCGCACGCGCGTGTGCACGTATTTAGGGGAAAAAATTCGGGTAAAAAATTCGAAACTTTCTCTGTTTAGGATGACATAGATCATCATAGACTGAGAGACAAATATAAATGTTCTTTTTCTTTTTCTTTTTTCTTTTGATTTGTAGAAACCACTGTAGAACTAGGAATGATCCTGAGTATCTTCTACAATAACCTCCTATTTTCAAAGTAAAATGAAACAGAAAATTAAGTGATATTCCCCCAAATTTCATAGCTACTATTAGAAGAATCATGAGTACAATGCACATTTTCTACCTCCTCGTCTAGTGTGCTTTACACTACCCCAGACATTTTACATTTTGTGCTGTGAAGAAGATATCCAGGGGCACATTAATTGGCCATTGGGCCATAATTATATCTTCAGAGTAAAAATGATATTAGAATTTGGCTGGATTCTTTGTTTAGAGCTGAGAAAAAAATTTGCTAAGCTGAGTATTTTTTCTTTCTGCAATTTAAATAACATCTTTTAAAATGGCTTCCAGCTTTGCCTCACTTTCTGCAAAACTTTAAGCTGAAGTAGAAAAGCATATGAAACTGCTAAAGGGGCTTAGAGTTGTATCCTTTTCCATATCAATATTTTTATGAAACTTAAAACTGTTTTAGTAAAAAGTATATATATCCCTCTGGCAGAGAATACCTAAAACTTGAAGCCACCTTTCATGATTAACTTCTGAACATAAAGCAGAATATTTTCATGTGTGAGGTACTTCTTAAAGCAACAGACAATTTTGAAAGAAAACATATTCCTTCTGAATAAAAACACAACATTTTTGTGCTCCTCTTCTTTACTCTCATTAACTTTCAGTGATTTTATACTTTGAAGAAAACACTCTAATGTATAGTAATAAATGTTCTAGATAGTTTTCTAAAAAAGGCATAGTGTACTTAATCATAGAGCATAAAAAACAATCTTATTTTTTGAGTAAGATTATTTTCTTTTCTTAGAAGGCCTTTAAGCCATTGTCAAGTACATGAGCCACCTCTTATACTCTGCTAATGTAGGACAGCAAAATATCAGAAATACGGACTTAAATAACTCTTGTCAAAAGTATAAAGAAAAACAAACTTGAGGGTCTAAGTTAATATTCTTATGAAAGAAATTTTGGTGAATTCCAAAAATAAGCCAAAAATAATTCTGCTTCATTTGTGGAAGATATTGATTTTCCTTTCAATTGTGTCTTTCTCCTCTCTTCTCTCTTTTAATCTACTCAGCAGGATTATGATAAGGAGGAATAAATTTTAAGGTAATTTCAGAGAAGGGACATGTTCTATATATCTCTTTGTACTGATCAGCTTGTACATAGACAGATTAATTTCTATTTGCAGAGAACTTTATTAATATTTATTTTCTATAAAACTTTCATGGGAATGTAGAGTCATTTGCCATTATCAGCATTTCCATCCACACATCAAGTAAGTGAAAATAGCTGCTTATATGGAAAATCAGTTGCAGTTTGAATGAGTTGTGTACCCATATCTCTAACTGCCAAGTTGAGCTATTCCTTTCTTTACTATTTTAGTATTCTTCCTACTGGCCACCTTGCAATTTCTTTTGCTCTCTTAAGCAAATCTGTTATGTTACTATTCTTTTCTGTCATAACTGTTAAGTCCACTTAGTTCTACAACAGTATTATTGCTTTTTAAATATTTATTTGCAATAAATGTATATAGAATAGCTGCACTGTACCCAATAAATACCCATAATTACCAGAAGACTAGATAAATCAAGATAATTCTATCTAACTCTACTACACAGGTGCACGTGCACACAATATGTGTGTGTGCATATGTATACTATCTGGTCAAACCCTCTGGCAATTTCAAAGACAGAAGGAGTAACTACTTCATTTCTAGTTAGAAACCTGGAAAGAGGCACAGAACACTTACTGAGGGGAATTTTGTTTGTGACTAATTATGAATTCTGTACATTTTAGTGTTCATATTTTCACTTGGGAAGCTACTAGTAAAACAGGAGATTGAGAGGGGCCACCTCCTTTAATTTCTCTCCGAATATCTATTTATTTTGGTGAAAGATACTGTTGAGTATTAAATTTTAAAAAATAGAAAGGATCAGTATTTGAGAAAAGGTCTTATGAGAGAGAATGAATTTTCTGGGGGCATTCCACAATGAGCTCACAAAATAAAAAAAAAAATTGAGTCAAGATGTGGTCTTTGGTGGTTTATGTTCCCATTTTCTCTAGCCTCTGTTCTTTCCTTCTTCCTCATTTTCTTAGTCTGTTAATGAGAGTTTTTCATTTCTCTTGAATAAGAAAAAATGTGCTTGTCTCTTATTTTTTATTTTAATTTAGTCAGAAAGGTCACCAAGACATTTTTAAAATAGTACTTCTTGGCAATATTTTTGGACTGTTAAAATTCCTTAAGTCTTAGAAGTTCCACCAGAATCATTATACTTTCTACTTGATGACTACCCACAAACACAAACACCAGATACCATTTTATTCTTTTCTTTTTTATGCAAGGAGAAAAAGTGTCAGAGAGAAGAAATGTGTTCTAAATGGCCGAGGTTAGGATTCCACTGAGACTACACACAGTGACACATGATAATCCATTTCAGTTATCAGATCATCTTTAGAAAGGGTCACACAGTTCAAAACAGCCTTTAAAATTAAATCAGAAGTTTGTCCCCATTTCAACACTTTCTGGGAGCCATTATATTGTATTCCAGATGCATGTTGATCCATCCTGTCTGTTAAAACTGCTTCATATTTTTTTTTTTCAGGAGTTTCCTCCATTCTGGGGAAAGGACTGCAGAGGTTAGGGCATCTTCTGTGAGCTTTCTCTCTTCACCCTTCAGATCCATTCTTTGGCTTCTGATCTGTAAATGGGCACACTTAATGAGGTAAGGTTAATTGAAATGAAGCTTTTGAATATCTCCAAAGATCTTTAAATCCTAAAACTGTAGTACAAATAGGTGATTAATTTCTGTTTCTCAAGCTCACCATCTGGATGGCTTACAACTTTTGGCTCCAGTGTTAGTTTAAAAAAGAAAGCAACCAGGTGTCATCTTTGTTTTTGTTTGGTTTTGGTTTTGTTTGTTTCTTCAATAAAAATTTATAATTGCCTTTATTTTGTGTTGTTGTCCCCTACCCTATATCTTTCTAGTGGCACAAATGATGAAAACTTTTGACAGCAGGATGCAGTCAGGCTCAGGGCTGTACCACCTCCTGCATTGGTGTGCTGACAGAGTTAGACATCACATACCAGTCAGCTACATCTAGTCAGTCTGGGCGGAAGAGTGAGTAGAAGCAAGGTGGAAAGGGAAGAACTATCTGTTAAGTTTACTGTGCTAGGCATTGTGATCTCTGTTTTACACCTGAGATTGTATTTAGTCTTTCTACAACAACACTTTATGTTACATTATCCTCACATTATAGATGCTGAAATTCAAGAACAGATAGGTCTGTGTGATACCAAAGCCCATAGCACAAAGCCATTATTTTAGGCTCTGAAAGGGGATGTTATGGACTGAATGTTTATATGCCCCTCCACTCCAAAGTCACATGTCAAATCCCTAACCCCCAGTGTGATGATATTTGGAGATGGGGCCTTCAGAAAGCAATTGGAGCTAGATAAGGTCATAAAGCTGGTGGCCTCACGTGGGACTCATGACCTTATAAGAAGAGACATCAAAATTTTGCTCTCTCTACACCCTTCCAATTGCTCCCACAAAGGAGAGATCATGTGAACACACAGTAAGAAGGCACTAACTGCAAGTCAAGGGGAGAGGCCTCACCTAAAACCAACCATGTTGAAATCCTGATCTTGGACTTCCAACCTACAGAACTGTGAGAAAATAAATTTCTGTTGTTTAAGCCACCAAGTCTGTGGTATTTTGTTATGGCAAACCTATCTGACTAAGACAGGGGATTTCCTTGGAATTATATTGAGAAAGTTGAAAATAGTCTTTGAGATTGCAATTCTATTCCCAGAAATATGAAAGATGGTACAGAGTGATTAAAAATGTGAAAGAAAAGGTTTTTTATTTTTTAAATAACATGTTTTCAAATTTATTGATTTGATGCCAGGAAATTAAAAGAAATCCTTAGATTCTAGAAATCTGAAGGGGAGATTCCAGAGAAGTGTGAAAGCACGGAAGCAGGTTTTTGCCTTCAGACATTCACCAATTCTTGATGGCCATGGAAAGAATTTTAACTGACTGAAAAGGTTGAGGTGTAGACCAGGGCACATCCAAAGAGAATCATCAGGTCTAAGAATCAAAGATAAAGCTAAGGCCCAAGAAAGAAAATAGCTGCAGAGGCTAAACTTAGGTGTGCATACACACGCACGTGCACACGCGCGCACACAAACACACACACACACACACACACACACACACACGAAGATTATGGAAATAATTACATGTCTTTACCTTGGCTTTAGGCAAAATGGAGAAAAAAGATAAATAAATAAATAAATAAATAAATAACATTTCCCCTATGATTTCCTAAACACTCTTGTGCAGATGAAGGCCAGAAATCACATTACCTGTATATTCTTCACCTTCCCTTACCCAACAAAATACAAACTAGAAATGTACTTTAAATTGGTTCTGAGTCAAGCTTTAGTCAACTTTTGTAGCTGTTTTCATGGTTCTGAATGTCAATTCCTGGCAAACTTGAGGTTAAAGCAAAGAACCATGCTGGACACCTGAGAGAATGAGGATGAAGAAAAGATGGAAAGGAAGTAAAAATTAATGATCTCAATAATGTGCCAGATACTCTTTGCTCACTGTTCTATTTGATTCTCACCCCTCCATGAGATTAGCTTCTCTATCTAAAGGTCAGGTTACTGTTATTCAGAGAAGGTAGATAACTTGCTAAGGTATGCTCAGCAAGAACATGGCAGGGCCACAGTAGTAGTCTGGTCCTTCTCTCTCCAAAGCCTTTTATTTATTTATAGCAAAAACCATGTCCCATGATAACAACTATAAAGTGTAGACTAAAGCTCAACGAACAAGGAGTGTATATTTCACATGGATATCATTAAGATCTAAGTAGGCTTTTGTCTGTTTAATTTCCATATTATCCTCAAGCAACACTGGAAAAATCTTAAAATTCCAGGTGCTTGGGAAGTTATTTTAGTGGCCCTGGAAATTGTAAAACAAATTTTTGTGAACGGGCTTTTTAAATTGTTTCTTGACAGGAATTGAATAATCAAGTGCAATGAATTTAATTGATTATGGAAGAATGTCACTTCAAGTTGATGCAGAAACTTCAACTATTTCTGGTTTCTTTGTGGCTTGAAATGTGAACTGATATGATGACTACCCATGTTAAGCTTTGCTGTTGGAAAAATCTTCAGTGGGAAAATGGGAAAACTAAAAATGCTTAAAGTAATGTGAATTATTTCTTAAAGGATATCTTCCAAGTATAAAAAGTGTTTGCCTCTCTGTAGCCTCCTTGCTTACATCTTACCTTGATTCTATTTTCTGTCTTAGACTTTCATTCTCTGAGTAGAGGCATGATTAAAACCATACAGGTGCTTGCAATTTTCACTTCTGCCAGTAATTAGTTGTGTGGGCTTGGTCAAATTGTCAAGCCCTCCTGCTTCAGTCCTTTCCTTTCTAAAATATGAGGAAAAATAATACCTACTACCTCATGTAATGTTGTGATATTTAAAGAATTTAGTATTTTAATATGTTACCTGGACCATAATAGGCAGTCAATAAATATTAACTGATATTATTAATAATAGTAAAAATGATATTCAATATCTCTTGGTTAACATCTGACATTATTATAGATATAACTCTTAGACTGACTGTTGATAATTCTTTGAGATTTGTAGAGAATGAGAGAAATCATAAAAACTAGAGATAATAAAAAAGAGGGACCTAGGAAACTATTTTTTTTGCAAGCTGGATGTACATACAAAGAAAATGCCCGGAGCAGTGACTAAGTCTTACATGCCATTTGTCTGTTCCATATTCCAACCTGGCCAGGTTGAGGTCTGGCCTCCTATATTGTTTGCTGTAGGCTGCTATAACAAAGTACTGCAAACTGTGTGGTTTTAACAAGAGAAATGTATTGCTTCACAGTTCGGCAGGGTAGAAGTACAAAATCAAAGTATTGGTAGGGTTGGCTTTTTCCAGGACTGTGAGGGAAGGGTCTGTTCAACACATAGATCAGCAGTTCCCAACCTTTTTGATACCAGAGAACAGTGCTCCTATGAAAATCTAATGCTTGATGACCTGATGTGTTGCTGAGGTGGTGATGCTAGCTCTGGGGAGTGACTGCAAATACAGATGAAGCTTCTCTTGCTTGCCCGCAGCTCATCCATCTCCTGCTGTGTGGCCTGTTTCCTAACAGTTCACAAACCAGTAAAGGTCCACAGCCCAGGGATTGGGAACCCTTGATCATAGATGACCATCTTCATATTCACATGATATTCTCTTTGTACCTTCCCATTGTCTTCACCCTGTGCACGTCGTTGTGTCCAAATTTTCTCCCTTTTATAATGACACTGTCACATTGGATTAGGGTCCACCCTAATGACCTCATTTTAAATTGATTACCTCTGTAAAGACTATCTCCAAAGAAGGTTATATTTTCAAGTACTGGAGGTTAAGACTTCAATGTATTAAATTGAGGGGGATGCAATTCAACCCATAACCCTTTGTCTTTTGCCCTCCATATCCTTCTCATGTGTAAAATATATTCATCCCTCTCCAATATCCCCCAAATCTTAATCCTTGACAGCATCAACTCTAAGTCCAAAATCTCACTTAATATTACCTAACTCTGATATGGATAAAACAAGAGGTATGATTTATTCTGAGACATTTCCTTTCCAGCTGTGAACCTAAGAGGCAGATGCTAAGTTATATAAGTCAGGGGTCAGAGAGTATATGTACTAAGATTAATAGGTTTAAGCATTGGCCATAAGGAAGTCATGTTGTCTGATTTCTAGGTTAGATTTTGGAAAATGACATAGATATCTTACTTTATTCCTCTCAAGACATTTATTACAAAATTGAAGATGGGGTGGGGGTGGGGGAAGAAAGATACAGGAAACTATATTCTGAAAAGTCTGAAGATCTAGAAAAATCTTCCTGCAATGAAATGTGGAGTCTCAAAGGAGATGTGAATCTCCAATCAAAGGCTGGATGACAAAATTACAGAGAGTTTTAGATGCAAGGTATATTTTTACATTGAATAGAAGAAATGATCGTGTAATTGTAAAGTACCTAAAAACCTCAAAATCTAACTCACAGCCCTTTCTAAGCAACACAATTTCTTACAGAAAGCACCAAAACTACCTAATATACAATTTTGCTCACATAATCACCATGAAAGCATTTATGTAATCAAAAGCAACCTCTGGGAATGGAAACTGGAATATGGAAGTGAAACTCAAGAAAGATTTCATCATTGCACAAACAATTTCAAATTAAGCACTAATCAGAGGGGAAAATTAGGTTTATTCACAGGGGCCACTCAAAATAACCCTCTTAATAATGTAGAAATTGGCTGTAGCTAAAGTCCCACAAGTCTAGACACAAATACATTTAAAATACAGCAAAGCCAGTCAATATAAAATGTAGCAAATACAAGAAGTCAATGGAAAATAGATTTCTCAGTTATGAGAAACACGTTTCCAGGATTGTAAGCAAACTGCTCAGGAAAAAAGAATATATGTGATTTAGCAGAATTTCAGACTTACAAGAAGTGTCTTTGCTTTTATTAGTGTCCTGGTCTTGAAATATCATTTCATATATCCCTTTCTTTAATCAGGACAGATGCTGACCAAAACCAAAAGGGTCACTGAGGTCACATTTGTCAAAGGTGGAAAAGAAAGAGAGAGAGAGAGAGAGAGAGAGAGAGAGAGAGAGAGAGAGAGAGAGAGAAAGGAAGGAAGGAAGGAAGGAAGGAAGGAAGGAAGGAAGGAAGGAAGGAAGGAAGGAAGGAAGGAAGGAAGGAAGGAAGAAAGAAAAGAAAGAAAGAAAGAAAGAAAAAGCAAAAAGAAAAAGCAAGCCAAAATAAAGGAGAAAAGAAGGGCATAAAATAGTAGCCAGTCTACTTGGAGCATGCTAAACTCACTTGGAGATGAATTCAGGTAGACTCTTAAGAGTATACATAGAAATAAACAAACTGTTTTTCTGCTTTCTGTTGCCTCCAGGCTCTCACCAAATCCTGAGATACAGGCATTTGTGGCTGATTCAAGCACAGGTTTTCTGGTGAGAGGCCTAGCTTCCGGGAGCAGATATCAGAGGCAGAACTGTGACTAAGATCATTGTTAGTAGCATTAACACTCAACAGGGTATTATGACTCTGTTCTTTGTCTTTTTTATCTTCCCGCTCCTGCCTCGCTACCTCTTTTTTCACTCCTCCTCTCCCTTCTCTTCATGCCTTCCTGGCTCAAGACTCTTGTACTAACATTGTTTATTCCTGCAGACGGCCAAAGAGGTGGCTGACCTCTGCCTTTGCTCATGAAATTTTCAAACACACCTGCTCCTGTGCCTCACAAATGAGCCCTATCTCAACCTCCAGTCACACCAGGGTGCCCTGCAGTCACTATCTGAAGAATATCTGGTCTCCAGGCAACCAGAGAGGTACATTCTGTCTTCAGAAAAGATATTAAGTGCTCTCTTGCCCTAAAAGCTCTCAAAGTTGAGAGGAAGGGGTCAGAAAAGATTCGAACCAAACTTTGTAAGCTAGACCAACTTCCCCTAGTGATGAGTCATTCTAAGAAAAAGAAAGAGTAGCCAAAGAGGATATCAACTCTCAGTCATTAACACATGACTAACATAGAAATATTGGAGATAAATAATTGGCCTAGAGCCACACTGGCCATTTGATACCAATTAGCGACATGGGGTTATTCAAATTTAAATTAATTTCAATTGAATTAAATTGAATTCCATTCCTCAGCCACAACTGCCATATTTCAAGTACTCAGTAACACAATGTAGCTGGTGGCTACTGCATTGGAAGGTGAAAATATAGAACATTTCCCGCAGCACAGAAAGTTCTGTTGGACAGTACTGAAAAGGCCTGCAGATGCAGAGAAAGAAATGCAGAGAGAGATAGGGATAGAAACAGACAGAAATACAAAGAGAGAGAAAGATGAGATAAGAAACAGAAGACAAAGATTGAGAAAGACAAAGATTAAAAAAGAGCAAAGAAAATAATAATTAAAAGAGAATGAAACTATAGATCTGAGTTTGACACTTTTTCCTTCAGGCTCTGAACACTCTGAGAATCATGTGAATAATATGTTAAGACGAACATACTCTCTTAAACATTTAATTTTAAGAGGTTGTCTTGGCTCTAAGCAAAATAAGTATGGAGATCTATTATACAGCTTAAAGTTCTTGCAGGCAATTCGTTGCTTTGACCTGAATCTATTCACTTTAATTTAGGTGTTTTCTTGTAGCCTACTAGTGAGCATACTGTATCACTTCCTCACCTGCTCCTTTCTCTAAATCTAGGAATGACACTATGGCAATACATGTATTAGAAGTGAAGAGCATCACTGAGAATTTAGAGACTGTGTCTGGTTTGGAAGAACCCAAAGGAATTTTAAGAAAAGTCATCAGAGTGAGTAGGAAAGGATATATAATGCAAAGTGTTCCCTCCAGGAACTTTACTTCAACAAGAACAAGAGCATTTCCCTCAAGGACCTGAATAATGTCAAATGTAACTGTTTGCCATGCTTCTCCAAGGCACCAAAGGGCTTTTAAGCCACACATTTCTGCAGGTTTAACAATGGATTCAAAATAGGAACTATAAATTTGTTTTCTGCCTTTCTAAATGTGCAATGAGAATTAGCAGACAATATTAGAGTTGTTGTGTGGCCTGACTGGGATATCTGTTTATAAATCAATGAGAAGTTTGTTAAAAAAAAAAAAAAAAAGTCAGTGACAACTCAGAGGTTTCAGCCTTTTTGACTCTCTATTTCATGTGGCGAACCACAAAACTAACCAGAGCAAAACTTCTGGCAGCCTCTGAAAATACTTACATAAGACATTTATAAAATGTAAGCTTATCTTATGAATAAACAATAATAATAAAGATTTAATTTTCATTTATAATATCTTGGAATTAATGAGCCTATGTCTTAGCCATTTCCTTAGAGGGAAGAACAGGTCAAAGTACAAATATCTAAGGAGACAGAGAAAAACACCTCTATTGTCTGCAGACACTGCTGTAAAGGGAATTAGCCTGAAAGCTCTTCCACCCTTTACCTCTCTGTACCTCCACTTCCAAAATACCATTTTTGCAGCAATTTATCCCTTCTATATGGCTTTCAAAGGAGGAGCCCTGTGATCCCGCAGTTGACAACAGAAACTTCTTGCTACAGACATTCCTAATATTCTTAGACAAAATGATTTGTTCCATTCCTCACTATTTTTGGATCCTAATCACTTAACATCTTCAAGGAAGATTGCTCCAAAGCTGAACATCCAGGCCAGAATAGTGAGATTAGAGTAGGACTCTGCAACCACACTTCCTAGATGTGAATTCTTTGCTCTACCTTTCATGTGTGTTAGTCAGTTTTTAATCTCTTTGAACTTTAGGCTCTTACATAAAAAAGAGAATTAAGATTGAATGAATTAATATTTCTAAAGTACTTAGAACAGTGCTGAGAGATAGGTGGTAGATAGATGATAGATAGATGATAGATATTTGGGAAGTAGTTAGGGAGCATAGTAAAAGTCTGGCATTTATGTTTCATTCATTCATCTTATGCATAAAAGTTACTAAGGATACAAAGATAGCTAAGACATAATCCATGCACTTAGGCAACTCAAAGTTTAATGGGAGACAGACATGTATAATACATTATAATCGCTATGGTAGAGTCAGATACTAATTGCTTTAGGAGTACAGAGGAAGAAGTAATTAATTCTCCCTGAGGGTTTAAGGGAAGATTCACGGACAAACCTGTGCTGCTATGCAGTTTCAATACACATCCAAAAGCTACTGGGAGTGATGTCAAGGGCAGGTGAGGGAGGACCAGATACAACATGCCTATGGAGGACCCCTCTCCTAGTATAGTCCCCACAAATGTTTATCTGTACATACTTACCCTCTGCAACTGAACCAATCCTTTGCTTTGCTTTTTCCATCAACACTTGAAGAATTAAACCTTCTCTCCAGGGTTATTTCACGCAGACTTTATTTTGAGCAGTGAGTTGTTACAGCCATAAAGAGCTAGTCACTTTAGGTCACTTATATATACAAATGTGTATATAAATGCATGTAAGTATGTATACATATATGTATATTAAGTAAATAATATATATATATATATATACATATATTAAGTAAATATATATACATAAATATTAAGCACCTAAGTGGGTAGCTCTTCGTTAGGGCTCAAAGGATAAATATAAATAAGAGGCCATAAAAAGTTTGCAATGTAGTGAAAGATATGGTATGCCATACCATAGGTACTGATAGCAAAGAGGAAAAGGGTGTATTTGTAATATTTTCTTTAGCTCAAGCCACTGCTGGGAAAGTTGGAAAATATGAGATATTCGATATTCACCATTTGCAAGCACTGTTACCACCAAATAGCAAATTAGAAGGTAAATAGAAAACAAACAAACTACTAGCTATTGCATATTCATTATGTACATCCTGTGACCATGAGGAGGCCATATTCTTTCAGCAATGTCTCATTCAAGATCTATGCTGTCTTCCCAGCCATGTGGGCCAGAATAGCTTTTCTCAGGATTCATGAGTATAGAAGAGGAGTCCTAGTTTGGGGATCAGGAAATCCACACTCTAACTCAAATATGGCTACAAAATTAGTTGAATGCCTTCAGTCATGTTACACTTTCTTATTTTCCCACCTAAAAATGAAGTAATCAATAAAATAGTTTTCAATTCTGATATATTCCTAAAGAGAGGCACAACCATTGCTGGGAGTGGCACCCAAACTACACTGTCTTTGCTTCTGTATTTCTCTTTTTCCCCAAAGTATTCTCATTTTATTGCATAGCCAAAGAATTTAAACTACAGAACACCTTGGCAATGAAGACAGTCATCTTGGACTTCTAAATGTTGGCCAGCACAAAATCTCTTTATGTTATTTTCAAATGAATTTCACCTGTGACAAGGACATGAAATTTGGAGGTCCAAAGAGAAGAATACTACATGTTGAATGAGATTCCTTCCAAATTGATATTTTGAAGTCCCAGAATGTAACCATACTTGGAGATAAGGTCTTTAAAAAGGTAATTAAGTTAAAATAAGGCCATTAGTGTGAGGCACTAATCCAATATGACTGGTGTCTCTAGAAGAAGAGAGAGAGACAGCATGAAATGCACACAGAGAAAAGGTCATGTGAGGATACAATGAGCAGGTTGCCATCTGCAAACCTAAAATAGGGACCTTAGGAAAAACCAAACATGCCAACACCTTGATCTTGGAATTGCAGCCTTCAGAATTGCAAGAAAGTAAATTTCTGTTGTTTAAGCAACCAACTCTGTAGTATTTTGTTATGATAGCCTTAGCAAACTAAGATAGTAAGCAGTTAAAGAATAAAAAGGAATTAATGTCTTCTGAATCACATATTCTTTAAACAGCTTGAAATCTGTGTAATTACATATTTCATAAATTACCAAGTAGCCCAGAAGGTAGAAATCCTCAAATAAATGATTTTGGAATATAGAGTGATTCACCCACTTACCATTTGCATTTGAAATTATTTTCTTGCCTTCATAGAGATAGACACTGCATCATGAATTCTAGCAATCACTTTTGGGAGACCTACATAAACATCTCCCAAACATATAAATTCTTCTAGACACAGTAACTGGTGGCTTTGTAAGCTACTCTGAACTGAAGAAAAACATTATATCAGAAGATGATCTTATTCGGTGCTTTGAAATCCCTTAGGAAAAGCCGTCCTCCACAAGTACAACTTTTTTTTCCTGCTGGCAAACTTCATCTTAGCAAGTTTTATTCAGACCATCTGAGCAAAAGTACAGTTGTGACTTGATTGATACTTACTTCCAAGTGGAAACCAATGCAAAGTTTCTTTTGCATTGATTAGTGTCTTCCAGCTGCCGAAAAACCCACAATGAATTCACAGTGCATTAGGGATCCCATCAGGGGGTTATTTATGGGTGAGGAACATGCTTATCACCACCTCTATTGTGCTATCTATATGCCAAAGGCTCAGAGACTTATTATAGAGTCCTACTTGGGCATTATTCCCACCCAGAGTGAATGACTATTTCTGATTAGTCTTAAATTAGTTTCTCTGCAATTTATTTTTTACATAGGAAGCATTCATTTGCTTTCTTATAAATGAGAGTTTACACTTATCCATCACCATGTCTCGACATAAATCTGAACAGAGCTGCCTGTGGGCCTGAGCTACAGCTTAGTCACCAGCATTAACGAGTGACCCAATATGCTCATCACTGAGGTGTCAACTCAATCAGTCTCTTATCTGGCTCTACCACTAAAATAAATAAATAAGGACACTGCTAAAAAATAAATGGAGCTGTATCTTATTCAAAATGTTATCTGCATCTGCTGAGGAAGAATTCAAGGCAATCAGCTCTGTTGTAGGGTTGTTCTATGGTGTTAAAAATTGTAGGGCACTCTGCCTGAGGAGACAATGCAGTACAGAACCAAGACTCCTGTATCTGATTAGAATTTACACAATATGAAGTAAATGGTGAACTCTTGGATTCATAGCTAGGTAGCAGGTCTAAGTTTTATCACGGACATAGTGATTTTTAATGAATAGGTGAAATAAAAATGCAGGGAAAAAATATGAAACTGAATTAAACTGAATATTTGCTCTCTGAAAGAAGTTATTCTATTTCCCCCAAACCAATATGTGCAGCTTAGTCTGTGAGTATTTCTGACTAATCAATAATCAAAGGTAGAAATGCTTTCTATGTCAAAAACATTGGAAATGACAAGAGAGAAGAATGGATAGAAGAAAATAAATAGAGAAACAGAGGAGCCAATTCTATTCTTAAATGATTCTTCAAGGCAGCTTTAACTAATGGGGGTTGAATGCTATGTCAAAAGAAAAAAAAGTAAAAAAAAAATAACAATAACAACAAAAGCATAGAAATAAATTTCTTTGACTATTTCCTAAAACATGTAGTTTTCCAACTACCTTCTCTTTGAAACAGCTATTATAGAGTGTTTCTGAGTATACACATGCAATCTAGTGAACACATTTTAGTTATTCTGTGCCTTTTATTTCTGTTGCGCTTAGGGCTGCACAGATATCCCTCTAGGATAACATCTCACTGTCAAGGATGGTGCCCCATAGGAAAGTTCAGTCGCTTCACAAGTTTTTTCAGATCCTACCCCTCACTGTCAAAATTCTGGCATCTTCTATTGGTTTTTCATTCCCTTTTATGTATCCTTTTTTTATTGTTTTTTTTCTTCTTCTTCTTTATATGTTTTTCCTCTCTCTCCTCCCACTGTTCTTATTATCTCTAGTCTCACAGGTTCTCAGCTGTAGTTTTCTTTGTTTTCTCTGTTTGACTGGTAGCTTCTTTGACTCCATCTTAGTATCTCTAGAATTCTCTTTCAGCATTTGTTTTCCCTCTAATCAATGCCTTTCTTGTTTAAAGCGACGGTGGTCTTCAGTTTGTCCTGTGTGCTATTTGCTTTATTGTGACAAGAAGGATGAATTTTCTTCTGCTTTTCCAGCAGACCTAAAGTGCTGCCATCCATCAAACTGGAGATGATTTCATATATTTAGGATGTCATGGGACAGAATGATACTAAATAAACAGTACTTTACTGAAAAGTCTCAATGAGATTACTCTTATTCTCCATGGAGCCCCTATCTCTGGCTAGCAATATCTGCCAACAGACAGATCAAATATTGATCAACTTCACTATCACTAACTTTAAACTCTCAAGTATTCATGTGGATCTGCCAATGTATTTCAAAATAGCAATAGAAATATATATATATATATATATATATATATATATATATATATATATATATATAGTATTTGCTTTTATGTAAACTAGTTGAGCTACTTTTCAAGTGTATATTCATAACTGGTGGGACTGAGAATTCTCTATAGACATGTGTAACATGAACTGACTTTATTCAGAACTATGCAATATTCTTATGACTCCTGAACACTCAAATAGCTGAGATAAGGTGTTTTATTTTTTTTTTGGTCAATTCCCAAGAGAATATTTTTCTAGGTAAATAATTTCTATGATATAATTTACTTCTGAGTATCTCCATTTTTCTGAGGAAGTAGTCAGTCAAATTAAATTATTATCACTTATTAGTTAATAATCGCAGTCCATGACCTGATCTCTTTCTGAATTCTCCCTCTTGTCTATGTCTGACTCTAAAACCCTCAAGCAAACTTCACCCTAAAAATCCCCAGAAGCAAGGGCACTAAGAAGAAGAAATTCTACTTGCATGACTAACAGCTCATTGGTAATGACAGGCATCTCAGTTTTGGTCTGGTTCCATTTCATGACTTTCACCTCTCAAAGGTGAGTCATGCCATCTTTATGTGGACATCTTGTGGCATGAGAAAACTCCAGTAAATCATTCATGTGACATTTTTCTATTTACTGACCTCCTCTTCTATAAATTCTGAAAGCCAAGAGGTAACTTGAATAGACATCTCCCTTCATTCTTTCTTCATGTCCTCTTCACTGGAGTACACTAGTGAATGTCCAGCCTTTAGACAGGAAGGAGGCACTAGTCTCTATGTTCAAGTACTCCAAACTCTAAGAACACATGGCAAGTGTCAAGAGGATCAATGTGAAATAAAAATGCAGGACAACTTATTAAAAAATTAAGAACTTCAGGACAACTATCACAGAGTATTAAACTAAGCTTCTTCTGAGTGCTAGAATCTGTGTAATTATGCAGGTAGCAAACCGACAGTACCAGTTCTGCCAGTGCCCCACTTTCTACACCATCTAAGAGCTCCTCCAATTACTCACCCTAAGAATAGCCTCTCACATGCTCCCCACCCCACCAACCTTTTTATTTTATCTCTTCGGTAAAAAACTGGGTCATCCTCTCCTAAACTTGAAGTTCATCAGGGAATCTCAAATCATGAACCAAGTTTTCCTTGAACTTGGATGATGGGAATTAATAAAACTTGCTTTGAAAAAATACTCTTTATCTGTAGTATATCTGAAATACCTGGAGATTTGTCATTGCTGTTATTTAGTACGCTAGATTCTCTCCATATTCCTTGGTTACCACTACAGTCTCAGAGACAAGGGAGAGTCATATGCCATCTCAATAAGCAATATGATATCAAGTGAATATCCCTACCATACATCCAAAGAAAAAAGGAAGGGAACAGACCACTATTTCTATTCCAATGGTTATGGGACAAAAAATTAATATTGAAGAAAGGAAGAGTAGGGCATAACCATATATATGTTTTAATTTTCCTTTTCTGGGTTTTTTTTTGGAAAGAAGGAAAGGAGGCTTTTGCATGTGAATGAAAAGGGGGCTTTGTAATAAATCAGTGACCAAAAGTAACCTATGGTGATATGATCATAAATTCCTAACTGGACATGTCATGGTGGGTAGGCACAGCACAGGACTGTTTGGGACTTGAGAATATGATTGCTGTGTATGGCAATATGACAAATCCTAGTAAAGGGAGAAGAGCACAGAAATAAGATCAAGAGATAGTCCAGTTTACATACCTGTGTCAAACATGGCTTCTATATGGTATAGACTTGAAGGAGAAAGTAATATACATGCCAAAATGTGCCACTTCAACATATGGATTATTTTGAGCTGAAGGCAACCAAGACTCAGCACACTAAGAAAAACATTTACTTCTTTAACTACTTTAAAAAGGACTTAGATAGGGGGCCTGAGAGAGAGAGAGAGAGAGAGAGAGAGAGAGAGAGAGAGAAAGAGAGAGAGCTATTACCATAGATAATTTTGATCTGAATGACCTATTATGTCAGAGCAAACATCTAATTACCAAACATTTCCTCTTATTGTCCTGTGAATCGCCATCCTCTTGGAGGAGCCTGGGGCCCTGTCCCAATCCTTAGCTCAGGATGACCTATAAACCTCAACTGCCTGATTTGCCCTTAGATCTCATATTTTATAGGCTTTCTCTATAAATGAAATTAAAAATTTGTTTTTCTCTTGTTAATCTATCTTATGTTAATTTATTTATTAGACCAGCCAAAACCTGAAAGGGTAGAAGGATAATTTTTTCTCCTTAACAGACTTGAAGTCAAGAGCCAAGAGACTTGTTTTTGGCCCAAAATAATGAGTGTGTGTGGGAAAAGTAGTGAGATAATTCTGTGGCAGAGTCTGTGATTTGAACAGGCTAGGCATTGCACCAGACAGATGACATAGAAAAGATTCAGAGGGGTTTGCAGAGGCCCCAAGAGAATAAAAGAGGATAAATCAGCATGGTGGTATCTTTCGGTTCTGACAAAGACAAGAACGACAAGAGCTGATTGTCCTCAGATATCAGTAGTGGATGGCAACTATAGGGTAGGTGTAAAAAAAAAAATTTTACCTCTACATTTCTGAGTTTTTAGCTAAAATCCCTGTAACAAAATACATATTAATAAGAGAAAAACAAACAGAAGTTTTAAAACACATATATCCATGTATAAACATGGGAGAAACGCTTTGAAAAATGAGTAACTCCCCGAGGTGGCCTAAACTACCTAAGGCCACTATCTTTCAGTGGGCACAGCCAATACCGCACCCTAGGACTGTCACCAACCAGGGCAGGAGGTCAACTTTTGCTACTTTTACAAGGTCATAAGGTTCTCTTCCCCATTAATCAGTTGCTGTTTTAGCAAAAAGAAGAGAGTCAATATCTGAGACACTCACTGAGCATTTTTCCTAAAGAAACTGAGTTAGCCAAAAGAGATACATTGGAATAGCACTGATAGGCAGTTAAACTTTAAATAAGGTAAATGCTGAAATGAACAAAAGCTTGTTTAAATCAGCCTAGAAATGTTGCTAATTAGCCTTAGTGACAAGGTGCATTTGAACAAAGAACTAAGAAAGATGATGGACTGAGACATAAGAATATGTATGGAAAAAGTATTCCAAGGAAAGAAAAAAAGCAAGGAAAAGGCCATGATGTGGGGAAAATAACTGAAATGGTCAAGAAATAGCAAGGTGGCCAGGGTGACTGGAGTGGGCATAAGGAAAGGGATAAATAATAAGAGATAAGAACATAGAAATGATTAGAAAAGCAGTTCTTGAGAAGTTTTTTGAGCTATTTTAAGGACATTAGCTTTTTTTCTGAGTGAAAAAGAACATTATATGGTTGTCCCATATGTACGACATGATCTGACTTATATTTTAAAAGTATCGCTTTAGACTGTAGAAGTTAAGTGAGGGAAGGAGCAAAGAGATGTTTTAAGAAAATTCTACAATAATCTAAATAAGATACAATTGCGGCTTGAACCAGAATAGTTATGGAGGAGTGAGAATGTTAATTTGGAGCATTTTAAGTTCCAGGTACCCAATATACATTCAGGTAGTGATACAAATCTGGGAAGTTTGCATCAGGAATTAAGGTCTGGAAATCTTCAGCATCCAGATGCTATTCTAAGCCATATGACCGAATGAGATCATCAAGAGATTGAGTATAAGGAGGGAAAATAAGACATCTAAGGATTAGGACCTGAAGTAATTCTCTATTTAGAGGCCAGGGAGATGAAAAGGAGCCAAGAAAACAAACATATAACTGGAAAGTGGAAAGTAAACCAGGTAAGTGTTAGTGTCTTGGAAACCAAGTAAAGAGAACTTTTCAAGCAGGAGAAATAGTATGACATTAAATAATTCTGACAGGTCTAATAAGATGAAGACTAAGGACTGATTGGATTTGGCTACATAGAAGCCATTGGTGAACTCACCAAAATCAATTTTGATGTAGTGACCAGGGTTCCTAACCAGAGGGGATTCAACAAGAAATAGAGGAGAAAAATTGAAAATGGCAAATATATACCACTCAAAATACTTTCTGGTAAAGAATTAGAGAATTGAGGTAATAGCTAGTTAGATAAGTGGAGTCAGGAATTGTTTTTATCTTCAACATTAGAGAAAGGTAGTACATCATATGTTGGTGAGAATAATCCAGTAGAGGAAAGATTTAATGATGCAGAAGAGAGAGGGGAGAATTGTTTAACAGGGTAAGAGGAGATGGCATGTATTACAAGTAGAGGAGTTGGCCATAAAAAGGAACCCAGACCATTTATTTCAATAACAGAGAAAAGGCAAGTTCTGACATGCTCACAGTTTTCCAATATCTCATAAGGTATAACAGGTATTGCAAATACTGTCATTTTAGTTATAAAGGTGAAGAAACTTACCCATAGTGATTTTCAAAGGCCAAGGAGGCAATGAAGCATAGTAGCTTAGAGCACCAAGTTAAAGGAATGAATCTAGCTTTGCCATTTTCCCCTCCTCTTTAATTCCCCCACACCACCACCACTTGTACCCCTGACCTATGGATGTTGTGTTTCCCCTTAAGAACTAGATCTCTGAAGTCAGGGTGTCTCTTCTCTCATGCTTGGGGCCTGTACCTAGGGTCTGGAGCCTCCGGGGACTGGCACACTCATGGGGCTTGGCACCTCCGGCAGGCTCAGAGTGCCTGGTGCACCCGGGGCCTGGCCCACCTGGAATATGGAGTATAGTTCGTGTCTCCACCTGGGGTGCACACCCAGGACCTTCTGCGTGTAAAGCACACATGCTAACCACTACACGATGAACCTACCCCCAGCTCTGCCATTCTAAGCTCATGTTTTTTAATCTTCAAAGTTATTGTGAGAATTAAGTTAGATGCTGAGAGAGCTAATAGTGAGGGAGAGACTAGTTGCAGTTGCTCAACATGATTCGTGTTCTCTCTTTCTTGGAACAGTGCTTTACCAAATTTTCCAGCTGTGGTTGCATATAGGTAGGGTCACATGACTGAGTTCTGTCCATATGAATGTGGGCAGAATGATAAACATCAGTCCCAGGGTTGGCCCACTCTAATTCTATAACATTCTTCCTCTCTTCTGCTTCCCTCAGTCTCCTGCTGGCAAAGGATGGATGCATTGGAGGATTTTGAGGTAGTTGTCTACACCCTGGACTAGAAGCTCTAATTTTTGTCCACTATGTATAAGAAGCCATATCCCTTTCAGAGCATAAACCTGACTGTGCTAGTAAAGGAAGAGCAGAGTTAGATCTTGTCAGAAACTCAATCTATAAGCCATCTCATAGTTACCTTAAGCTGCAAACTCTGTTGCTTTGGTTCTCTCCTTTTAAGTTGAAATGTAACTGAAAATAAATAATTGAGATTATGTATCATTGAATAAATCAAATTATGGGTATTTGATCTATTGATGCAGAATATTTGGTGCTCTAAGATGATCACAACTAGATCACAAGAAATATTTCCAGCTATCATTCCTAAACTTGATGTGGACAGATAATGGTTGACATTTTTTAATTAGTAATATGATAATCTCTATCTTAAAACTTGAATAATTTCTGCAATTCAAAAAGAATATAATTTTCTTTCTTACACATTTATACTTGCTTAATTGGAACATAACATTAGGAAAAACTTTTTAATATTCAAGAAGTATATCTCAAATAGCATCATGTCATGAATATTCCCCACTGTAAAGTTGTACTTCTGCTTTGACCTTGTTGTCATTGTTTTGTTATATAAATTATTCATCCTGGTATGTCTTATAGATTAAATACTCTAGAAACAAATTAAAAAGCATCCCAGTGGCTTAGAAATGTCAAGGAAGTCTTTTTTTCTCTGAATACCTCTTGTAGATGGGATAGTAAAAAAAAAATAATAATAACCCCACAAAATAGGCAAGGTGATTTGTTTAGAGATCAAATTGCCAAGTGAAATGAATACCTCTTTAAAAAAAAAATCTTACAACTTACTTCTTATTGTTGAATACAGACAGGCATATGCAACTTGCCCATTGATATGTGAAAGAACAAAAGGGATACTCCTCTTTCTCCAACACTACAGGCTTTTTATAATCAGGACGTGGAGACTCAAAAAGACACATTTTCCACAGAAGGCAGCCCATTCAAGCTTCAGGTTCTCATTGAAGAGAATTGCCAGGAAGCTAACAGAGTTCCTGAGCAGAGTTTTCCAACAGTATAATGGTTTGCTATGCTATGAGTCCTGGCCCCTAGAGGTTTGCACCTAGAAGCTAGGTGATCAATCCTGGCAGAAGATATAAAAAGATTCCTTAATCAAATCAAAGACCCATTCATTTATTACTTCAAAAAAAAAAAAAACAACCTCTATTAAGCAACTAATCTAAGGGTACTGAGAATACAAGTATAAAAAGTATATATATCCTTTGAGAAGCTACTGACACACCATTAACATTTTATTTGTGCCAGTAGCTGTTCTGACTGAACAAGTCTTAACTTTACAGGTATTAACTCAACTACTTCTCACAAAAACCCTATGAAGTTGGTCTTACTATTATACTTACGTCATAGATGATAAACTGAGACCCGGAGAGATTAAGAAAACATGCTCAGGTCACATAGACAGCAAATGAGAAAGAGCTTAAACACAGGCACCCTGACTCCAGAGCTTGTGGTCCATGCCCTGCTTCTTGTTCCTTGGGCTCTGAGGCCCAGCAGTCTACCAGGGGTGACTAATTGAGAAAGCAGTAAGGGTGCAGGTAAAGGCATGTACAAAGCTCAGAAATACACAAGACTAGCAGGAATTTCCTGATTGCTTTTAAATCTTTATGTCTGATTTTAAGGTCAAACTGACTATATAGGGAGAATACAGAGTTGATTTTTGACTTATGCATTTTGTCAAATTTATATGATAAATTTATATGATAGCATTGTTCTTTGAGTGGGGCCCTTGCCTCTGTGAAGAATGGTATCTGGTCTTTCTACTCCATAACACTACTCCTGTACTTTGCAAAAGCACATTATCATGCAAACATGCTATGAACATGGTTGCTGTCAAGCTGGCTCTCTTTTCCCCAGTATCAGGAGGAACAAACTTGTTAAGCTGTGACCTAAGGATAAAAAAAAATTAATAGATTTTTAATAGTTACTTTACCTTCTGGGTGTCACTTTCACATTAAAGTGAGTTGATCTCAACCATAGACCAGCCATACAGAAAATGACTTAGCTACCAGCTGCTCTAACAAACTGATTCTCCTAAAATACAGTTGTTTCTGGGGTTGATTATAACCTTACCCAAACTTGAGAAGGCAATAACTGTAAAGCCCATCTAAAAATTTTTGTGCCTTCAGTAAATATCCCTAATATATTCATATTATACTTTTCTCTTTTGCAAACCCATTATACACCTTGATAAAAATCGATCTACATTATTCAATTCTCCCAGAAGTTTCCTTCTCCTTAAAAAATGGCTACTAGTAGTTCTGATTTTGAGATGCAGGCAACAGTTTGTTGGTTTTTTCACTTCATAAATAAACCTCTTCATTTAAGAATAATAATTACCATGGTAACCCTAACAGCTTAGAAATCGTTCAAGCATGCAGTTTCTAGGGAGAAAAAAAATCTCAGCGTTTCTAAAGCTTGTTTAACCCTTCAAGATTCAGTGCCCATTTTTTTTTTTATGGTGGAGTCAATTTAGTTTAACCTTTTTGTCAAAATAGATAAGGAACCTTTCACTAGATACATTAAAAAAAAGAGAGAGAAATGAACAGAATGAAAAATAATATATTTAATAGTAACTTAATCTCATTTAAAGAAGTACAAGCCAAACATGGCATTTAAAATAGCATTTGGTTCAGACATAGGCAGCACTCCTCACATCTCAGCTCTGATATGAGAGGATAAGTAAAGAATAGCATAGTTAGGATACAGTCAATGGGGAGGTTGATACACTGAACCACTCAGAGTCTCTTCCTTTTTTCCTCCTATGGCATAAAACTCAAATCATGTAGAAATGAACAACCTTGGTTGCATAATTTGGCTGTAACTGTATCTCATGAGCTGAAGTCGGAGGCTGGACCAGTTCTCATGGCTTCTCTGTCTGCCTATTTCCTTTTACCTCACTCTGCCTAATGGCGTATTGCCTTCAGTAGCAAATGTGAGAGCCAAATCAAAGCCTGAAACATTTGCTGCACGGGCAGTTTAATAGGCACAGAGACAAACCTCCTAGAAACATATAATTCCAACTGAATAAACTGAATTAGGTTGCGTAACCGTATTAGAATATTAGAATCTACTCTCAGCTAGTCTAATAGATTATGCACATGATCTTAAAAAATATCGAATATTTTTGCTAGCATTGCTTATTAGTGGTTGGTAGAAAAAATTCTTGTTCTGAATCTCTTTCCAGTAGAAACTGCATTCTGCCAGTACATTTTGTAAAATCAGTTAAAATGATATCAGAGGAAAAAATGGAAAATTATACTGTCCACGTACAAGTGCATTCATCTTGTCTCCAAGTAAACCTAAGCTTGATTTATGAGCCTCCTTGCTTTATATCTCAAAATATATTTTTTCTTATTTATTTTACTCCATTGTTTGCAATTTCATTATATAATTTAAATTGTATTTTCTGTGAACTGTATCGTTTATCTGCTGAATTCGTTCTGTCAGTAAGATTACTTCTTTTTGCGTGTTTATTAAAATTTTAATAAAAGTTTTACTAGTAGGCAAACAAGTAGTACTTTCAGAGAATTATTTAGTGTTCTTTATGTTGATGAAGATGTAGACAGAGATTTGAGCCCAGCATTCTAATAAAGTTTTAAAGATGATGATTAATATCATTATTTTATAAGCATTTCTTTCTTCTAGGTATTCTCTCATGAAGAGAAAGAAAAAGAAAAACCTAAAAGAGGAATAGCCAGGCAATTTTTTTCTTTCACAATTCCTTTATCTTTCTATCAATTCTTGATGCTCATACAGGGCAATGAGCCTCTGAAAATAATGGTTTGTGGCCTTGGTAACTGAAGGCAAGAAGCAATATAACCGATGCTAGAACTCATGATGGGAATGAAATAAACTTCTGTCACTACTTTTTATCTTCCTTCCCCATCCTTTCACACCTTCAAATCATTCTTCACTTTCCAGCCTTTAGCGTTGTACTTCATTTTTTTTTTTTTTCAAAAAATATTGTGCCATGGTCTACAGCCAGCAGAAAAGCTTGCAGTGGTCTAAACAAGATTCTTTCTCAAAACTGCTTTAGGTGAGCTTTTGCATTCTTTGGTTTGAATCTGCAAAGTTTAAATAGCACTGACTTCATGAAACCAGCCTACAGCCATTTTAATCATGTTGAGATGAAGATGAAGATAAGAGCAGCTTCCCAAATGACCCAACAGTTCCTTTGGGCTTCCTCCGTCTTATCATCTCTCATAGCATATTTATCTTTATTCATAAATATTATTTCCTCGGCTATCTTGAATGTAGTAAATTTAAGAGATTTTAAAGTATGAGAAGACATTGGATACCTTTTTGTAGTGTCTCCAACAGACCTCTACTGGAGAGGTACCATAAAAGATTGTGCTTTCAGATCTCTTTTCCTTCTCCCTGCCATAGAGCCTAAACTTTCAATGATAGAGGTCCATTCTTGGATAGGATAGTCCTTTTTTACTGTATGTTTCCTCTTTTAAAATTCAGCTGCTCAAGGGAGCAAAAGGGCATTAAGTTACTTATCTATAAGGTCTATGTGAATTACTGAATTTGAACTCATTTTCTTCCCTTGACGTGTAGCTTAAACAGAGTATCAAGGGAATAGTATTTGTTATCAGAAAAAATCAGGAAGGCTATTCTGGTTATTTTAGAGCATTGGACATTCTTAGGGGAAGGAATGGTTAGTAAGCAAAGAGAAAAGAGGTCCAGAAAGGAGATGGGATATGAAATGGAATGAAAGAAACTTACTTCTTCATTTTATTACTGAAGGCCATAGGATACATCAGGGTACTACATAAAACCCCTGGGAATATAAACTTAAACTAAACCTCTTGTTTTGCACCTTTTAAAACTTATAATCTAATCATCACATCTTTGAAATGTGTTCTAAATTATTAGGACCAATAGATATACAGTTAGGTCTTAGGGTACATATGTAGACATATACATAACATGCATATATACACAAATAAATTTTTATACAAAAAGACATATAATAACTGCATCATCAGATAGACATGGGGGTTTACCAACTTTTTCCTTTGCCTTCATCTAACTGGCTCCCCCCAAGTTAGAGACTAGATCACTCCAAAGTTTTCTGCAGCCAAAATAATTAATAATAATAATAATAATAATAATAAATAATAATAATTCAGTACGCTCTGCTCTAGGATAATCATTTAACTTTAATCAATTGTGTATTGAAAGAATGAAGGAGGTACAACTGAAGTGAGTGAGACAATGTTATACTAAAATATAAACTATTCTTTTTCATGATAACTAGAAACCTGCACTGTAATAATACAACTAGAGAAAAATACATTTTTTTTTTTTAAAAAAGGTGAGAAACTGGGTGAGGGGTATGTGGGAATTCTGTACTAACTTTGCAACCTTTCTGTAAATCTAAAATGTTATCAAAATAAAAAGTTTTCTTAAGATAACAGAAAAAAAAAATGAAGGTGGAGAAGGAGAAGTAGGAGGAGGAGAGAGAGACCACAATATTAAGACTAGGTAAAAAGTAAGGAAAGATAGATAACTTTTAATGAGTTTTTACTCCCTGTCAGGCATTGAGCTAGATGCCTGATATTTTTTTGTGCATTAATTCTGACACTGTTTTTATGAGGTAGATATTATTATTCTCATTTTAAGATGGAGTACATTAGGATTCTGGAGGATAAAAATGTATCAAGATCACACAAATATGAAACCGCCCAGCTAGAGTTTGACTCGATATGTCCTAGATTTAAAATCCTCTTTTAATATAACGTTGTGTGTCAATTATACCCCAGTTTGAAAAAATAATTCTCTGAGTTTTTCCTCAGGTTCACTTTCACCTGTCAATGCCTGTGGTCTTCGCTTTTGCCATACAACTATTTTACAGACAGGTATCCAATCAAACCTCCTATTCAGTTGACATGATTTTTTTTTTTTTTTTGCTTTGGCATAAAATCTGCTGTCCTTGTAATACACTCAGGTCTGTGTTTAACTTTGTAAAGCAATGAGTTCAAGGAAAATCCAGCTGAGGTACCCAACACTCAGTGCTGTGGTAGTTGCATTTTATATCAAATAATCCTCTAATATTCTCTTTGACAAGTAGAATCCACACTCCCTCATGTTAAATTGTTAATGGCTTCCCTTGTGGTTGGCTTCTGGTTCTGATTTAATCATAATTTAGACCCTTCATTATATGTCAGTAAAATCATCTCAAATAATATCATGCCTGTTGGCTAGAAGCCCTTGATGTGCGCAAGAAAGAAGATATATGCTCACATAAGGCTCTTGCTTTCTCTCTTGCGTTTTCATTCTTTTTCTCCCTCTCCCTAACTATTGGTCATTTCTATCTATCTGTCCATCTGTCTGCCTGTCTATATGTCTATCTGTCTCTCTCTCTCTCTTCTTCCATTCTGCTTGTGATATTTCTATTGTTTCTTAAAACATACTCCAAGCAATTCTCTGATATATCTGTTATTTGTTGATAGATATTTCAAAAGGATGTATGTGATCTCAATCAAGATCTTCAGCTGCAATTGAATGATATATTTTATTACAGATTTGTGAATCATTGTTCTGTGAATGTTAGCTATCTCAGCCTTTGGGAAGGGCAAAAATATTTAGCACAATACCTTTTCCTCTGGTGCTTTAGGCAGTTATTTTATTTTATTTTATTCATTTTATTTTTTTATTTTTTGCTGGAAGGATTCTGTTTAGACAATGACTTTATTTCAAGTATTTGAGTATACAGATTTCTTCAGTTTTCATAACAAGCATCAATACTTTGGAGTGACCATATATAAAATGCAATACAGTAATTATTTATTTCTCTCAACATTCTCTCAATGGCTGAAGTTATCCATTTTTTATATCTCTTGGTAACTACTAGAGTTGACACAGGATACTCTCAAATTCAGTTTTTCTAAAACTCAGGTTAACAGTGCTCTTCTCATATCAGAAATGTCTAAACCTATAATGCCGTACTTTGAGACAAAACAAAACAAGAAAAAACATAAAATTAAAGGAAAGTTTGCCCTTGCTTCTTTCAACCAGTCTGCTGGTGATGGTCAGGTATATTTGCCCCAACATGACACCTTAAATCCATTTCCCACTGAAGTTTATGTTTTGGAGCTATTTATCATCAATAGCAAGACTAGAAGGAAGTAGGACAAGACCTCCATTAATTACTTCTATAGTTATAGTGACTATATAGCTGATTCTCCAAACCAGGACATTTTGACACTGAAACTGAAAGCTATCGATAATATATACTAAGAAAACATGTATAAACTGGGATTATTTTAGGTAAGCTGAGTTGTACTGTTGTTTGGTATAATTATTTATAGTATACCTTAGTACTCTGAAAGTATCTCCATTTGGGACAATTGATTGCATTAATGGTTCTCAAGCTTTTTGGTCACAACTCCTTAACCCTATTAAAAATTAATTAGGACCCCAAATAACTTTTGTTTACGTGGATTATATCTCTCAGCATTTACATGTTATAAATGTATAACATTTAAAATATATTTATTAATTCATTTAGTAATAAAAATACAGTGTATGTTTATATAAATAACATTTTTACAAACTATTTTCTGAAAACAATCAGAAGGTAACATTGTTTTACATTTTTTGGAAATCTCTTGAACGTCTGGTCTAATAGAAGCCAGCTGGATTCT